>OZ012739.1:356062611-357265111 GCA_963859935.3 Lathyrus sativus
AGTCTACCATCTTCATGCTCATCTTCAACCTCTTGAAAATATCATTTGTGACCCCTTTCATCAACAAATCTGTAACTTGATCCTTGCTTCTGCAGTATCCCAAACGCAACCTCCCTTCACCAACTGGTTCCCTTAAACAGTGGAACCTCAATCTCTATGTGCTTGCTCCTCCCATGTGCAATTTTGTTTTTAGCAAGATTAATCGAGGAAATATTTTTCAACTAAGAGTGTGACAACCTCACCCTCATTGATTCCCAACTCCTCAAATAGATTCATAAGCCATACAGATTGACACACATATAAGAAAGCAGTGATGTACTCGGCCTCACAAGATGAGAGTAAAACCACTGGTTCCTTTTTCGAACACCATGAAATTTGCGTCGCGCCGAACATAAAGATGTATCCAGTTGTAAACTTTTGATCATCCTTATCTCCATACCAATTGGAATCGGTGAAACCAAGTAAAACACATTTTCTTCCCATATCTGCTGCAAGAAAGAGAATTTCACAACCAACAAAACCTTTGATATAGCATAAAATCCTCTTGACTGCTGCCAAGTGAGACACCTTCAGTCTCACCATGAATCTACTCACAATACCTACACTGAACGTTACGTCCAGTTGTGTATTCAACAAGTACCGCAATAATCCAATCAACCTCTTATATTGAGTTGGATCAATATCTTCCTCATCTTCATTCTTGGACAGCTGCAACCTTGGTTCAGCTGGAGAAGTGGAAGCATTGCAATGCTCCATTTCACACTTTTTCAATATCTCAAGAGCATATCTCTTTTGATGCATGAGCAGCCCTCATTTTGACTTGTGGAACTCTATTCCTAGGAAGTATGTCATGAGACCAAGGTCCATGATTTGAAATTCTTCCATAAGTTCTTTCTTAAAATTTGAAATACTCTTCTATTTGTTGTCCATAATCAATAAATCATCCATATATAGACAAAGGATGATTACTCCTTAACTCGCATCCGTCTTCACATATACTCCATGCTCCAATACACATTTCTTAAAGCCAATGTCTTTTTAGAAAACTATCAATCCTTTTATTCCAAGATCTTGGAGCTTGCTTCAAACCATATGGTGCTTTCCTCAACTTGTAGAACTTCAACTCTTGATATTTAGCAACAAAACCAGGGGTTATCCTACATATACCTCCTATTTAAGCGGTTCATTCAAAAATGCGGATTTGACATCCATTTGGTAGATAGGCCAATTGTGGTTATTTGCAATACCAACAACAAGCCTAATGGTTTCAATCCTAGCAACCGGTGCAAAAACCTCTTCAAAGTCTATGCCTTCTCTTTGAAAAAATCCTTTAGCCACCAATCAAGTCTTATGCTTGATTATCTCACCCTTGAGATTTGTCTTCACTTTGAACACTCACTTCACACCAATCAGCTTATTTCCTTTCGGTAGATCAACTAACTCCTAAGTATTATTCTTCTCAATGGATTCCAGCTCCTCTTTAATAGGAAAAATCCATTTTGGATCACTTAAATCCTCTTCCGTATTGGCGGGTTCAGATTCGGCCATAAGTGCAAAATGGACAAAATCACCATCATCATTTACCTCATTGTCACAAAACAACTCACAATCTTGGAGTCTCTGAGGCAAACCCCTTTGCCTTGTTGACCTCCTGACATTTCCTTCACTTTGGGCTTTAACGACTTGTTGTTTTGTACTTCCTGTTAACTACAAATCCAAAATTGTGTACATGTAACCGGTTACAGGATTCTGGTAACCGGTTACAACCTGCATGTAACTAGTTTCAGGATTTCGGTAACCAGTTATGCTCTACTGCAGCTGTTTCATTTCATCGATTACAACATCCCGATTGATTATGATCCTTCTGTTTACATCATCAAACAATTTGTAACCATCAGTAGAGTCATATCCAACAAGAATCAACACCTCATCCTTATCATGCAACTTCTTTCTAAGTTGGCCCGGAACATGTCGATATGCAACGGAACCAAAGAATTTCAAATGATTTATATTTGGTTTGAACACCGACCATGCTTCCTCCAATGTTACATTTTCCAACTTCTTTTTAGGGGACCTATTCAACAAATAGGAAGTTGTAGATACCGCTTCTCCCCATAGCTCTTTCGGCAAGTTCTTCCCCTTCAACATACTTCTCACAATGTTCATTATAGATTGATTCTTCCTTTCGGATACACCATTCTTTTGTGGTGTATAGGGTGGTACTACCTCATGTGCAATCCCTTCTTGATCATAAAACCTCTCAAAGTGATTTGAGACATATTCGTCTCCACCATCCATTTTAAGCACTTTGAGCTTGTGACCACTTTGCCTCTCAACCATGGACTTGAACTTCTTGAACACAACAAATACCTCATCCTTTCTCTTAATAAGGTATATTTATAGCTTTCTACTATGATCACCAATAAAAGTGACAAAATACCTATTGCCACCAACGGAATCTACTTGTGTAGGCCCACAAACATCCGAATACACCACCTCAAGTTGATTCTTGGTTCTCCGGTTTGTATCATTGCTGAATTTTCCTCAATGTTGCTTTGCTTGCACACATTATTCACAAATTTCAGCTGGAATATTAATCATTGGCAGCCCTGTTACCATTATGTTCTTTTGCAACTCCTTGAAATCTCTAAAATTGAGATGCCCTAGATGATAATGTCACACCCAATCTTCACGACTTGATACAGTAGCAATACATCTATGCTTCATAACCTTCAACTCAACCTTGAAGGTTCTACTGGAAGCCATAAGCGTTTTAAGGACCAAACCACTCTTTGCATCCATAATGCGCAACCCCTTATTTTCCATATGAATCTTGTAATCCTTCTCAAGTAATTGGCCAATACTTAGAGGATTACATTTGATTCCTGGAATATACAAGACATCCTTGATCAAAGAATGTACATCATCCCTCCTCATTATCAAAACATCACCGATCCCATCGACCATTAGAGTGGTGTCATCCGCGAACTTTACTTTATTTTTCATGGCACAATTGATTTTAACAAACCAATCATTTCTTCCCTTCATATGAGTTGAACAACCTGAGTCCAAATACCACTCCTTACTGCATTGAACTCCTTTCACACTCATCATGACGTCTTCATCTTCGTGCAACCGGTCAATCGTATCATTCAATTGCATGCATTCTAATTTTTCTGCATTCTTAGAGCTGCTACAGCTGCTGTCCCATGACTGTTTGCTGCTATAATTTGATTTCGTGATCATGACTAATAGTGTATTCTCTTCATCAAACTCTTGTTTTGCAACCTTGGCTTTATCCCCTTGAGATTCCTTCTTTTTTGCATTGAATTCTTTCGTATAATGACTAAACCATTAATACTTGTAGCACTGCTTCTTGCTCTTATCAAATCTCTTTCTTTCGCCTCTATAGTTGCCTTGACCACCATGTTTGTTATAGCTGCTCTCACCCCTTTGACAAGTCGAATTCTTTAAATTTTGGGACTCTTTTCCACCAAAATTTTGAAAATTTCCTTTGTTCTTCATGACATTGATGGATTAAGAACAACGCTTTTAAATCTTTCTACTTTTCTTCCTTATGTGATGCCTCCTGAGCCTCTGATGCATTAGTTTGGAGAAGAGTAACACCATTCTTGATCACCCCAAAAACATCTTGGTAGCCAAACGACACATTTATTTGCTTGTATCATTTGTCGTAGTTCTTTGCATCAAGGATGGGTAAATTTGCATATGGATTCTTTCATTGGAGACAAAATTTATGTTGCACACAAGGTGTTTGTGGATCTGAACCAGACTCTTGATGCCAAATGTTAGAACAATCAACCGCAAGATTGGTGAAACTTATTGAGAAAATTTAGAAGTGGAGAGTGAAAAAGGAGAATTGAGGGTGAGAATACAATATTTCATTAGTTAGGGTGAGTATGCACCTTACACACTTAAATCTCATTCTTCCTTGATTCAAAGGTTAACTTTTTACATAATAATAAAAAATTGTATATATAGAGTTAGTTAAAATTAGTTGAACTTTAACCAACTTTAGTTGACTCAACCATTTATAACTAACTCTAACTACCTTTCTAATAATAGAGTTTAAGTCTAACAAACTTCTTATAGTTATAATAGTTATTAAGGAGAACAAAAGTGTTAAAAAAAAAAAAACTTGTTTGCAGAAAAGTCCAATGTACCATAATTAAAAACTAGTTTGCAGAAAAGTCCATCGTACCATAATTAATTGGTCTTATCCTATAGAGAACAAAAATGGTAGTTTAAAAAATAATTAATTTGGAGAAAATTAATCCTATAAAGTCACCAATAATAATTACTTTATTCCACTGGACAGTATATGTAGTACATTAGTAAGTGGAACTGACAAATACTCAATGTTCTTTTTGTGTAAAATTATTATTACATAATTTCTTAATATTGTGAGACTCTTATGGATAAATACTAGTTTGGATCTTCTCGTGGTATTTGAAATAAATTTAATTGATATGTATTAATAGTGTAAAGTTATTTTATATTGTCAATCAATTATTTTATTCCGTCACATTAAATTATAAATTTTATATTATTGGTATGATTTGACAGATTGATAAATTTATATTGAATAACAGTGTAAAATTAATATCAATTAAACTTATTTAAAATTCTTTTAACAATTTTTTATAAATTAAAATGAAAACATGTAATATAAAAATTATTTTAAAAAAAAAAACTGAAACTTTATATGTAAAATGAGGTTTCGAAAAACATAATTGAAGAAGTTGTGTTATATATGATTGTATTTAATTGTTTTATATATATTTTTCTCATTTTGACTTGTTAGTTTGATAATCATTTTTGTTATATATATGATTATATATTAAAATTTTAAGACACCACTCTGTAAGTTGTGATAAATACTCTCTACTTTTGCATGAGTATTTTTGTAGTATTTCTCCCTTATGTATGTTCATTGTATATTTGTATTTTAAATATCATTTAAATAAATTTATAATTATCTATAATTTATTTGATAGATAAAAATGCATGTAATATGTAGCTTTAATGTAGATTTAACATTTCATTTTAAAATAAAATACCAATGTTAATAAAAATTGTTGGGTTGAATTTAGATTTAATAAGCAATCAAGCTAGTCCAATGGGACGAAGTAAGTTGGACTGGTCTTGCCTATTTAGCATAGGGCAATTTTTTTTCACAACATGGATTGCACCTCTAAAAATTTTAAAGTGTTTTTAGATTTTTTCACTATTTTCATACATATTTAAAGCAAGAGATTGGATATATGACCATCTTGCATGATCATTTCTTTCATACGCCATATCTCCTCAAAACCCAAAATCTTTAAAAAAAAATTCATTTTCAATCAACTTTTTAAATTCAAATCATTCTTGTGTTTTATCACATCAAAGGAAGTAAAAGAAGCTACAATTTAAGGTAAAATTCATTCATTTTATACTTTATTGATTGCATTAATATTGTTATTGAGCTGAAAAAATAAATGTTGCATCTGTAGATGCATATCCGAATTCACTTCCTATCTATTTCGAAGATGTATATCTAAAGTTGCTTATTACTATGAATTTTTTTAACCATTTTTTTATTTTGGTTTGTATTAGATATAGTGTACTCAAGTATGTTTTTCAAAGCTGCGGTAAGTAATGATGTAAAATAGGATGAGGTGAATGATAATGTTAAATCAGGTACTAGACCGGTTGATGTCGAGTTAGATGTTGGTCAACAAATAAGAAATGAACAACTATTTACTGCTCGTAAACATATGCTTGAATGGGTCCGCATGGAGGCCAGAAAATTGGGGAATGACATTGTAATCGGAAGGTCCGACAGTGGTTCTAATAGAAGACAAACATTTGTAACCATTAGATGCGAGAGAAGTGGCATGTATGTTCCATCAATTTGAAAGTTGAAACGTGATAACACCGGATCAAGAAAATGTGAGTGCCAGTTTAAATTGTGCGTATATCATAAGGTGGATGATACATGAAAATTTAATGTGATTTCTGGTCTACATAATCATGCCTTGCAAATCGAGGTAGCTAGTCATCCTATTGTATGTCGCTTTAAATCGGAGGAGAAGGAAATTGTTTCAGACATGTATTTAATTAGGATGGTGCCAAAAAATATACTTATAGATTTGAAATAGAAAAAACCTGAAAGTGTTTCAAATATCAAGCGGGTATATAATGCACGCTATCAAAACAACATGGCAATAAGAGGTCCAAAAACCGAAATGCAACAACTTTTGAAGCTTTTGGGTTACTACAAGAAGAAAAAAAAGATTTGCGATGGTTCAAACTGTCGTAAAATCTGTGTTGCGACGGTTTCTCAACTGTCGTAAAAGTGTGTGTCGCGAGGCTATTTTGCGACACTTTTTTACAAATTGCGACGGTTCAAACTATCGTAAAATCTAGGTCGCGACGGTTTTTCAACTATCGTAAAAATGAATGTCCTGAGGTTGTTTTGCAATGGTTCAAAAAAACGTCATACATCTTCGCTACGAGTCTAAATCGCCGTCTAAATATATTACCACCGTTTTAAATAGTCAATAGTTTTTTTTAAGTTAAATTGTAAACACCTCCGCAAGTTAGAAATATAAAAAATATATATTTAAATTTTTTCTCCAAAATTTTAGCTTTATTCCAAAAAGATTGTGACAAATCAGTTAGTTTGACAACTCTTCATCTCAATAATATGAATGTATTATAGAATATAATTCAATTATTTTTATCTATGTTGCATATATATTTTGTAGTTCATAAAATGGAACACTATAAGTTTTCATTAGCGTAAATTAGAATGATTATTGGTTTTGATTACTTGAATTAATGAACCATCATGATTCTCTTAATCTCTCATAGTAGCTTCCTTATTGCTTAATACTAAAATTGATAGGTAACATGATAAGTCCCAAAACTGTTGCTACATAAGTAGAGCCATACCATTAAAATTAGTCCCAAAACAAAAGAAAAACTAGGGCAAAAAACTGCTTTCATTTATAAAAGACTCGCCTCATATGCATAAACCAAAGAACAGGTAACCATATTAGTCCCAATAACATGCGATTTGAAGAACTTGTGGTAAGTAATCTAAAATTCATGGATGGTGCTCCCTTTTTTTTTTTGGTTTTGATTTTCTGAAATTTATTCAAATAGTATTTAATAATATTATATTTAATAAAAATTAATTTTAATTATCTTTTTAATAGTTTAATAATATTTATAGTTATCAATTTTTATAAAAAAATATTTAATCAACAATTTAATTGTAGCCATTTAATTAATTTTTAATAAATAAAATTGAATAATTTTAAAATATTTAATTATTGTTTTCCCGTCAAATATATTTTTTAATATTTTTTTTCTCTCCATATGATCTTTTATAAATAGTGGAGTCGAATACACAAAAATCATTCTATTTTTCTGACCTTGCCTATTTGTTTCATCCATTTCATAACCATGTCTGTGGCGTGTGTTATCTTTTTCAAAACATGTAAACACATGAGGGTGTGTTTGAATCCACAATGGAAGTTCCGACAATTAGTTTCGGCCATCAATGCAGGATTTCGACAGTTGGGTGGTCAAAATCGATGCGTTAGGAAAATTGAATATTATTGTCCATACATAACTCTGACGGACGCCAGCCCAAATGGTACCTACCTTCATTACTTGGATCGGGTCGAAAATGATGTGGATGTCCAATGTATATTTTCCGCACATAGCGGAGAAGTTAACAGAGGCGTTGAAGATCCACTGTCTTAGTTGTTGTTGTTTAATATATCAAGATGATTAATCATATTGTTTTGTTGTATTAGTAACCTTGTTATATGTTTATTTTGAAGTTTTGGTTATGTTGTCGTCGAGAATTTGTTGTAACTTTATTTTGTTAAGCTCAATATAAAAGTCGTTGCTCTTGTCGAAAAAAGTGATACAAGATTTTCGTAAATATAAGAACGAAAAAATAAAATAAAACTTGTTCCACAATGCCACACCCTCATTTTCACCTTTAGCTTTTCATTCCCTACATTCGCCATATCATACATTGTTCTATTGCATACCGAGCATGTAGGTTCACAAGGTGAGGATTGTGTCGGTTCGTTCCAAATAAGATAAATTGCTTATCATGGGCTACTTGGAAGAAAATGTTCATCATCTAAGGTTTGATCTAAGTTGGAAAGTCTACTCATGTAGATTCCTTCAAGAAGAAGTTATTTGAAAAATATTGGGATATTCAAGATAAATATTTTTAATGAACATGAAGTGCAAAGCCAAATTCAAGACTTTTTCATCCATGTTTGTTTCTATGGTCAAGTGGAGTTCAAATTTGTAAAGCATGAGTCAAGATCACAAGTGTGTAATCCAAGACTCCATTCATTTCAAATTCAATGGTATAAGGGAAATCCATCATTCAAAGTTCAAGATTCATGAATTCAAGGCTAGAATTTTACAAAGGGAATTTCATGACATTACAAGAATGTCATTTGTTACAAAATTTTCAACTCTAAGTAATGTTTAGAAATTAATCTATTTCTAATCTTGATGCAAGTCTCTAATCAAATTCATGCAATGGTACCCTTCATGCCCCAACAAGCTTACATGTTCCACATTATGCCCACAAACATCCAAGGAAAATAATTAGAAGTTAACTCAACATTGGAACATGTCAAGATCAAGACTATGTTTGCTTGCATGGGTAATTTTAATGTGATCCAAAACAGCCACATGCAAGAAGTGACAATTTGCATTATATCATAAAACCATTACATGTCACAAGACCAAAGAAATGAACCCACAATGATGCATTTACACATCTCAGAATTTTTCAAAATGCTGTCAAAAAGGTAGTAGCATTGACCACAAGAGTTGTCCAAACACAAGTCAACAAATGGGTACAAGGTTTGAGGGCAATGTAGAGTGCTGCAGAAAAAAGACAGCATATGCAAGTAGTGCAGCAAAAATACAGCATAGCAACTTGCATGGAAATGGAAAGAAAGAGAGTGACATGAGGAAAGTGGCAAGAGACATTACCCCATGAAAAAATCTGATGTTTTGGGAGAAGGAAAAACCTTAGTGGGCTGAGATAAGAAGAGGAGATTCAACATTCATTACACACATAGAGAGATTGAGAGAAAAGCATTGGAAAAAAATCAGAAAAAAGAGTAAGAGAAAAAACAAAAAAAAAGGAGAGAAAACATCTGAGAGAACAAGGGAGGGATAAAAAAACCAGAAGAAGGAGGTAGACCATAAGGAGCACATCCAGCAAAGGCCATTGGTGAAAGAGTAGTGTAGCTTTTGGGTATACTTTCTCTCAAACCCTTATCTTTTTACATTTTTGCATTGCTTTATTTTCATTTGTTTTTCCTTGTATTGTTGCTGTAATAAGATCTTGAGTGACCAAGAAATGTTGTAAAGGAATTAAGAAAAGAGATAGAACTTAATTTAGGTCGCACAGTGACATGAGTTGAAAAACTCAAAATACTGTCTCGTTCGCTACCAGTTTGCCTAGCGAACTTTGCCTCATTTTCCCCTCTGTTCCTTTAAAAAACATGCATTCTAGGCAAACAGCGTGAAGTTCTCCTAGCGAACTTTTTGATGTTTTTTACTGTTATGTTCGCTGGCACCTTCGCCTAGCGAACTTTGCCCCATTTCGCCTCTGTTTGCGTTCGCTAGAGGTTCGTCTAGCGAACTTCTTCTTGTTTTTTTGGGCACCTTCGCTGGCACCTTCGCCTAGAGAACTTTGCCTCTTTTTGCCTCTGTTTGCATTCGCTGGTTAGTTCGCCTAGCGAACTTCATGATGTTTCTGGGTAGCTTCGCCTAGCGAACTTACCCTTGTTTTTCTAGTTTTTCCCCAAAAAAAATTTCATGTTTTTTTTTTTCATGTTTTGTGTTGTTTTTGTGTCGACTAACCCAATGTGGTTGCACGACCTTTGTATGTGGATGTTTGTGGTTATGTTTGACTTTTGGTTCCAAAACTATTTTCAAAAATAAACTCTCGATTTTATGGAGCCATTTTCACCCTTATAAGTCGACCGCCTTGTGCGCTCGCCGTCGACCTTATTCGCATCACTCCAAATATTTTTACAAACAATAAAACCTTTGATCCAACATCAAGTGGTATTTTTCTTATAAAAAATCCAAAACACAATAAATATACGATTAGGGTTATACGCCATGAACTTTAAAGTGGTGGAGAAGGAATGAGAATGGAACCCTCCTACACTCGTTCCGAATGTTTTGAATACAAAGCGCTCGACTTGGTTATTCGAAACATTCATCTCTATCCAAAGTTTTAGTGTGATCCTAATCAAGAACAATTTCTTCAAAAAATAAAAATAACATCAACTCATCAAACTTATTTTCGCCTTACGGCATCAATCCGGAAATCCTTTTTCAAGGTATAAAATCAACCAACAAACAATCATTTCACAAGCCTCCGAACTACGGAGCTATGATTCTTCACTTCTTTTAAGTGAGGATACGTAGGCACAAGGGTCACAATCCTTGCCGAGCATTAAAATAAAAACCAACCCCCTTTTTTCCCTTAAGCAAGCACACTTTTAATAAAAACACCCATTCACGCGAAATAACCTAGGAGGTTCCCATCAAGTACGATGGATGCGAGGGGTCTAACACCTTCCCCTCGCATAACCGACTCCCGAACCCTAAGACTTGGTTGCGACGATCATGCTCTTCTCTCAAAGGTTTTATCGCTATTTCCCTTTCCCTCCTTGGGATAAATAAAATCCGGTGGCGACTCTGTGTCATTTTTCGCGTAGCGACACACAACTAACTAGAAGGTCCAACCATGTTTGGACATTTTTTGTGCATATGTCCGATTTTACGACAAATGTTGTACCTCCTTTTTTATTTTTCAATGTTGTCCATTTCAGTTCTTATCCGGCTACTATTTGGACGGCTTTTCTTTTTCCTCCACATGTTGTCATTGTGGCATAGAGTGTCACCTTCATATTGCGGCCAAGTTGTATCAGTAGGGACCCCAATAAAGCTCTACTTATAGACCTTAAAGATGTTAACAATTTTGAACAAATCAACTATATGCAAAGTATAATCATGTCTGATGTTGGAACACGCAACAATTACATGTGAGCAAGGGACATGGAAAGTTTGAAATCTTCCACACTCACACGTCTAGTTCCTGAGGTAGACGTTATAATGGATAGCTGGTCTACCATCATTATAAGTCATTGTTTCTTGGACAAGAAAGCATAATCTCTGACGATCAAATTGCATAACATTGTGGCTATTTGATTTGAGAACTTCTTCCTCAATACCCTTCATGCAGTTATCATTATACACTTGTCTAGAACCTAACGTTTTTGTCCATTCATGTCCTCTTTTTCCAAAAAGTGTTCCCAATCTGTAGTATGTTGATTTTACTAAAGATGTAATCGAAAGGTTACGCGTGGCCTTTAGAACTGAGTTCATTGATTCAACGAGGTTGGTGGTCATATGGCCCCATCGTTTCCCTCCATCAAACATTCTGGTCCATTTATCTCTTGGAATATTGTCCAGCCAATTTAATGCCTTATGTTAGCTTTATGTATCTGTCCTCTGTAGTATTCGTATGTAGACTCATTTAATGCATATCCTGAGCATGAAAAATAAAAATATATTAGTCTATAGAAGTTATTGTTATATGTATATACAAAGATAAGTTCAGGAAGATACTCATGTTAATAACTTTTTTAAAAAGTTCCTTGTCCTTGATTTCCCTCATAAAGTTTTGTGCTATGTGCCTGATGCAAAAGACGTGTGAGGAGGGAGGGTACTACCAACGGTTATCCGGGTTATTATAGGCGCTCTTTATTGACTCATGTCGATCTGAGATCAAACACAAGTTGGGTTATAGTGCCTTCTAAGATTTCTTAAGAAAAAACTCCAAGCATCACCTGTTTCACCCTCGACCAATGCAAAAGCAATTGGAAATATATTCCTATTACCGTCTTGAGCAATAACCATTAGCAAAGTACCCATGTAATTTCCATATAACAAAGTGCCATCTACTTGAACTACTGGTTTGCAGAATGCAAAATCCTTGATGCATGGTTGGAAAGCCCAAAAAAGACGGTGAAAAATCTTAGCACCACCAATCTGTGTCCCCTCCTTCGACCACACATGAAGGGTTTCTAATTCTATTACGATACCAGGTACAAATGTTTTCATGACCATCAACCATTGCGAGAGGTCGTTGTATAAAGTCTCCCAGTTGCCATAAATAGAAGCAATAACCCTGTCCTTGGAAATCCATGCCTTCTTGTAAAAAATTGTGTAGCCAAATTTGTCACGGATATGAGAGATGATGTGTTTCACGTTTAGTGAAGCATCATCATTAATCAGAGGCTTGATACTATCACAAATTATATTTGAATCTAATTTGGAATGATCTTGGGATATTGCGTGAGACGTGCAAGTGTGTGGTCCGCTAACCTTTGTGATCCTCCACGTACTACTCCCTTTCTCCATAGAGGCCCTGCATTTAAAGTTGCATCCTATATGTTCGTAAATGATTATAAGTCGTTTAGTATATGACTTATAAACTTTATAGTCAAGACAATTTCTGATGTGAAACTGTCGAATGCCAAACACACAACGTTCCTTGTTTTCAAATTCCATACCAAGTAACCCTCCTTCGACTCGTAGCGGTTGCGGTGGTTCGAATATTGAAACATTTTCATCATCCACATATGTTGGATTTCTCATGTGGAGTGGTGGATTTTAAAGGTCCAGCATTTCATGTTG
Organism: Lathyrus sativus; assembly: GCA_963859935.3. Classification (NCBI taxonomy): domain Eukaryota; kingdom Viridiplantae; phylum Streptophyta; class Magnoliopsida; order Fabales; family Fabaceae; genus Lathyrus; species Lathyrus sativus. Next base: position 356,075,389 of record OZ012739.1, read on the forward strand.
TTGCACAACTTCAATATCATTGTTGAAGTCGTTGTTATCCCTGCTAAAAAATTTTGGGTATTAACTTCATGCACTTCTTCAATGTCACTATCTTCACCAATTTCCGCATCTGGAAAAAATGGTTCGTTGTAAATGTTTGCTGGTTCTGGTGACAACATCAACGTAGTCTCCTGGCTCATTTGATATTGGTGCAATTTTGAAGACTGCGTCAGATACATAACTTATGGCGCATCATTCTGTTCTAGAAAACATACATATAATTCGATCATATTCGATACATTATATGTTGTGTAACATGGGAGCATCGGGTTGACATTGTTGTCATCTTATATTTTTGTGGTGGTATATGTTACACTATTATCACCTTCGTTAAAGCATGGATAGTGATAATAAATGTCAGATATACGTTGTTGAATTTTTGTTTCGATTCTTTCCCTCAAATGGCTAAAATAGGAATTGTGGCTTATTTTGAAAATCTGCATGTTTGTGTTTTGAAATACTACTTTGACATTAACATCAGAAAAAATACTTCTGTTGTAATGAACTTGGACTTTAAAATTGTTTTGAGCCATTGGGTGTGAGATCTTTTCAATTAATTGTATACATTTATATAGACATTCTGCATGCAGAAGTAAAGAAGGAAAAGCAGGTCCACGTGTCATCCATGCAAACAGGGTCCGCCATCTGGGATGACGGAGCTAAATTGACTTTTCTGATGCGTGTTTTGGTCCGCCATCTGAGTTGGTGTGTCTGAACACGTGGGCACTTTTATGTTGGGGTCCGCCATCTCAGCTAGTGAGGCGATACACGTGGAAACAAATTATTCTCGGGGTCCCTCATCTGGGTTGTATACCCCATACTTCCCTACTCAATTTTTTAATGGGTACGCCATCTGGGAAGTTGGATACTTTTCTACACGTTTGGTCTCATCAGGCACAATATAAAACCGGTCATATGCATTAGAATATACAAAGGTTTTTGTATAATGGCTATACTAATTGGTCTTGCATACATTATTAAGACAATTGCATCTGAAAATTGTGATTCTTACAATATTATTTCTGATCCAATATCAGTAAGACTGATGGAACATTCTGCTTCAATGACATCAAAGCTCAAATATGTCATGTCACTGAATTGGAGAGAGAAGTAGTAGGTCCGCTCTACCGAAAACCATACTTGAATTCTAATGGAATCCTGATGTATACAGAAGTCAAATTTTGTAACAATGAAGATGTAAGAGAGATGTTTCGAAATTATTTAAATTTAATTACAACTGGTCCTCTAGAGTTATATGTTAGATATCGTAGAACAATTGATGAAATTTTATCCCTGTGCAAGAAAAATTATTAGCGTATTTTTCTTAAATGTTCTTAAAATAAATTTTATTAAATTTTATTAAATGTTCTTAAATTTTCTTACAACTATTTCTCACAACTACATTTAACCATAAAATTTATTCTCACACCTAATGCTCCCAGCTACATTCAACCATAAAAATTATTCTCACAATTAATTCTCCCAACTACATTCATTTCATTTGCTCTATAAATAGCATTGTTGGAGCAATGCATTTCTCATTCCAAACTTCATTCTATATTTCATATCTTCATTTCAACAATGGCTCAACCTCCTTTTTTTTTGAATGGGTGAAAAACATAGGAGAACTTCTCATAACATTAATGTTTTAGTAAGTATTCGCTAAATTTTTATTATTCATTACTTTCTTTCTCCATTTAACCACATACAATATTATGTTACTCTATATATTTGTGCATTTTTTTTATGTTTCTCTATATATTATGTTACTTTATATATTGTGTTACTCTATATATTTGTGCATTTTTTTACTCTATATATTTATTCTATTTATGTTACTCTACATATTTATTCTATTTATGGCTGCATTAGGTAGATCCCGAAAGAAATTTTCGACCGAGAAACCACAAGCTACTTGATGCCCCATAAGTACTATTACCATTATTGGAAACCTCCGGTATCGCAAATATCTACAAATTTCAAGACATCACCATTGATTTGAGTTTTATATATGCTTTACTTGAACGATGGAGACCCAAAACCCATACTTTTCACTTTCCGACAGGTGAATGTACAATAACATTGGAAGATGTTAGTATGCTATTGGGTCTCCGTGTGAATGGTAGAGCAGTGGTGGGGCCTTCCGAGATTCCACTATCAACATGGAGTACGTTTTTGGGTCAACAACCACCTAGTAATATGGTTAAAGGTAGACACGTAAGTATAAGCTAGTTAAAAGACATTTTTAAAAACAATTATATTTCTGAAAAATCAACACACGAAGGACCTACTTTCTATGTTAGGAATTATATAATATTATGCATTACACTTACTTTATTCCCTGACAAAGGAGCCAAACATGTTCATTCTATGTGGATACCGTTTATTGAGAACTTGAAAGAATATGGTAGTTATAGTCAGGGATAAGCTGTGTTGGAATTTCTATATAGAGAACTGTGTAAAGCATCTGATGTTAATGTTGATGGAATGGGGGTTGTGTTATTCTGCTATAAGCTTGAGGGTTTACAAGGATGCCATTTTTAGCACCAATTAGTTCTAACACACCAAGTTACTCATACGCATCAGTGTAAGTTTCTATTTATTCTTCTATTTATATTATTTTTAATTTTTAAATATGTTAAATTTATTTTTATCTTCTATTTATTAGATGGGTTACAGACAACATCATAGATCGCATGTCACCAAACAACGTAATATTATCACCGTTACTTATTTTTATATATTCCTATAAATATTATGCTGAAACTCGTACCTGTTATTTATACATTTACAATTCATATGGAGGTCATATCTTGGATTACCACAACTACAAAATGATGATCACCTGACTTGGAATGCTACTACCCCTATCTTATGTTTCTGGATAGTTGAGATGCATCAGTCTGATAGGGTTAAATTGCAGTCTGAGTATCATCAAGAAATATACAACCCTCCTAAATGCCTCAAAGAGCAACATAACATGACCATGCAAGAGTCATGGAAGTATGCCTACACAGTTTTAAATAGAGCTGAACAAGACCTTTGGGCAAACATACACCAATTATACTTGACTAGGGTACCGTTTCAGGGAGAAATGAAGCCAACTCAAGAATATTTAAATTGGTTTCATAACCTCTCATTTCAATACGCATCAATTGAAAAATTCTTAATTGACCCCCGTCAACGTTATCCCACACCGCAGGTGCCGAACCAACCACGACCAAATTTCCAATACCCACAAACACAATACACACAAACATCCACATCTAGCCAATTCGACCAACAAAATCAACATACTCATCTGTACCAATCCCAAACCCAACACACACCATATATACCAACCACAAAACTACCCAAATTGCTCCGACTTTTTTTGAGAATTTCGAGCCATTTCAAATTTTCTCTAACCAAACACCCGTTTTTCTAACCTCTACCTATCCACCCACAAGGATCTGAAGAAGTAGCTCCAGAAGAATCTGAAGCAAGTCAGAAGCATCTGAAGCAAAAAAGAATTTTGTATGAAGAGTTTTTCAAAGCATAGATTCTACAGAAGTTTCTGAAAGTACTAAAACTGCCAGTACTGAAGTTCTGTTCCAAATATGCTCTGATATTTAACACGCTGAAAGCACACATGCTGCAGAAGACTCTGATCCAGCAAGCTCTGATCATCATCAGAAGACTCTGACCCAATCAGACTCTGATGAACTTGCTGAAAACTGAAGAAGAAATATTCAAAGATTATATCCGTTGGAGTAAATCAAACATCTCTTTCCTTATTTATGCTAGACACAAGAACACAGACAAAAAGGATTTTTCTGTGCTTTCTTCTTCTAGAAAAGGTCACTTGATGTGAAGACAAAAAGGCTCAGACCTTTTGGGACACTCTTCTCAACGTGCAGCTCCCTTGGATCAGCTGCCTATAAAAGCAAGTCTCCACCAAATTCTTCAGTGAGACGTTTTGCTGAAAAGAATTAAAACATTCAAGCTCTCATACTCTCATATTCATTCTTAGAATTAATTTCATTGTACTTAAACTTAAGAGAAACATCACTGTTGTGATTAAAGCTTTTTAGAAGCATTCTTACTCTTGTATTAGATTTACATTTATTGTAAAGGATTTCCTTAAGAGGATTCAGTTGGAATCAGTAGCTCTTGAGAAGACTAAGAATAGTTGTTCTTAGGTGTTACTATTGTAATCTGTTTGATTAAATAGTGGATTAAGTCATTGTTTGAGAAAGGCAAATCACTCTAGGAAGGGTGGACTGGAGTAGTTGAGTTCAACGAACCAGGATAAAAATACTTGTGTTTTAATTCTAAGTTTTATTCTTTCATACTTATTCAACCCCCCTTCTAAGTATCATCTCACCTTCAGTTGGCATCAGAGCTCCGGTTCTGTGTGTGCTACCACTTAACAGTGTCAGTAAAGATCCATAGAGAAATACTTTGATATATATTTAGTTGTTACTATGGCTGATAATACAATATCCAACGTTAACAATAAATATGAAGAAAGGGACAGAATCAGCACCAAACCCCCTATGTTTGATGGGGAGAAATTTGATTACTGGAAAGACAGAATTGAAAGTTTTTTCCTTGGATATGATGCTGATTTATGGGATCTAGTCATAGATGGATATGTTCATACCACAGATGGGAATGGCAAGAAGATAGATAGAAAATCTATGACAGATGCTCAGAAGAAAGATTTTAGAAATCATCACAAGGCCAGAACAATATTATTGAATGCAATTTCTCATACTGAGTATGAAAAAATTACAAACAGGGAAACTGCTTTTGATATGTTTGAATCCTTAAAGATGACTCATGAGGGAAACTCTCAAGTCAAGGAAACAAAAGCTCTAGCTCTGATCCAGAAGTATGAGGCCTTCAAGATGGAAGACTCTGAATCTGTTGAAGCTATGTTCTCCATATTTCAGATCCTCACAGCTGGGCTAAAGGTTCTGGACAAGGGATACTCCACATCAGATCATGTAAAGAAAATCATCAGAAGTCTACCTACCAGATGGAGACCAATGGTGACTGCCTTGAAGATGGCTAAAGATCTAAACAAGATCTCTTTAGAAGAACTCATCAACTCACTAAGGAGCCATGAAATTGAGCTTGAGGAAGATGAACCTCAAAAGAAAGAAAAAGGTAAATCTGTTGCTTTAAAATCTAATAAATCTGCTAAAGCTTTGCAGGTTATTGAAGAAAGATATGAAGAATCTTTTTCTGAAGAAGAAGATGAATTATCCATGCTGTCCAGAAGGATCAACAGACTCTGGAAGCACAAGGGAAAGAAGTTCAACAACTTTAGAAGATCTGATCATAGAAAGGAATCTTTTGGGCACAGAAGATCTGGCAAGAAAGAAGTTGTATGCTATGAGTGCAAAGAACCTGGGCATTACAAGAATGATTGCCCCAAACTTCAAAAAGAAAAACCCAAGAAGAAGTTTAACAAAAAGAAGAAGGTTCTGATGGCAACATGGGATGACTCAGATGAATCTGAATCATCTTCTGAATCAGTAGAAGAATGTGTTAATGTTGCACTAATGGCCAGCACAGAAGATCAGGAGGAAGGAACCTCAGGATATGAATCAGATTCTGAATCTGATGATGACGCTGAAGAGGTAATGGCTAAACTTACTAAAGAAGAACTTATAAAAGTTTTATCAGAAGTTCTTAAAAGTTATAACAATATCAAACTCAAATACAAGAAGCTGAAAAGCAATCTTGAATCTGAGATTGATCTTCTAAAGACAGAACTTGTTAAGCAAAAAGAAATTAATCTGAAAATCAAAAATGACTTTGAAATAACTCAACAAGAATCTGAATCTGAGACTAAGTCATGTGAAAACATTTTAGAAAAATATGACTCTAGCTTTCAGAGATTCCTTACTAAGAGCATAGACAGAAGCAAGATGACTTCTATGATCTATGGTGTTAGTGGGAACAACAGAAGAGGTATTGGATATGAATCTTCATCTGGAAGTAATCTAAAATCTGTTGACAAACTTTTCATCAAGAAGACACCTCTGTATTCTCAATTTAAATTTGGTCACTTAAATGACATTAAACACACAAGCTCTGAGAAGAATACTTATGTGTTTAAACCCAAGGCAAGTCAGAATAAACATTATGTTGAAAAACAGAAGTTTAGACAAACCTACAAACCAACTAACCCCAAAGGATCCAAGAAGATCTGGGTACCTAAAAATAAAATAATTCCTGTTGCAGATGTTCTTAGCAGCAAGGTCAGGACACCAATCATGGTACCTGGACTCTGGATGCTCATGACACATGACAGGAGAAAAGTCTATGTTCCAAAGCCTGGAACTTAGATCTGGAGGTGATGTGAAGTTTGGAGGGAACCAGAAGGGCAAGATCATTGGATCTGGCAGCATTGGAAGTGGTAAACTTCCCTCTATTACTAATGTTTTACTTGTTGAAGGGTTAAAGCATAACTTATTGTCCATAAGTCAATTAAGTGACAATGGTTATGATATTACCTTTAATCAAAAATGTTGTAAAGCTATTAGTCAAAAGGATGACTCTATCCTATTTAGTGGTAAGAGGAAAAACAACATTTATAAAATAAATCTTTCAGAACTTAAAGTTCAAAATGTTAAATGCCTCTTGTCTGTTAATGAAGAGCAATGGGTCTGGCATAGAAGATTGGGCCATATTAATATGAGACGTATATCTCAGATTAATAAACTTAATCTTGTCAGAGGACTCCCTAATCTGAAGTTCACTTCAGATGCTCTTTGTGAAGCATGCCAAAAAGGGAAGTTTTCAAAATCATCTTTTAAATCAAAAAATGTTGTTTCTACTTCCAAACAACTAGAATTACTTCATATTGATCTGTTTGGACCAGTGAAAACTACATCCATCAGAGGCAAGAAGTATGGATTAGTCATTGTTGATGACTATAGTAGATGGACATGGGTAAAGTTATTAAAACACAAGGATGAGTCACATTCTGTGTTCTTTGACTTCTGCAAGCAAGTCCAGAATGAAAAGGATTTCAAAATTATAAAAGTCAGAAGTGATCATGGTGGTGAATTTGAAAATAAATATTTTGAAAAATATTTTTCTAAAAATGGCATTGCTCATGATTTTTCCTGTCCTAGAACTCCACAACAAAATGGGGTTGTAGAGAGGAAAAATAGAACTCTGCAAGAAATGGCCAGAACGATGATCAATGAGACAAATCTGGCAAAACACTTTTGGGCAGAAGCAATCAATACAGCCTGTTACATTCAGAACAGAGTGTCTGTAAGACCTCTTCTGAAAAAGACTCCTTATGAACTGTGGAAGAACAGAAAGCCCAATATTTCATATTTTCATCCTTTTAGATGTATTTGTTATATGTTAAATACTAAGGAAAATCTGAACAAGTTTGATTCCAAAGCACAGAAGTGTTTCATGCTTGGATATTCTGAACGCTCTAAAGGCTACAGAGTATACAACACTGAGACACAGATTGTGGAAGAATCCATTCATGTCAGATTTGATGATAAGCTTGGCTCTGAAAAGCCAAAGCAGTCTGAAAACTCTGCAGATAGAGAAGTAGTCTTCATTGACTCTGAAGTCCCAGAAGCAGACAAAATTCTAGTGAAGGAACCAGAAGCAACGCCAGATGCTATTCCTTTAACTTCTCAGATGAACAATCTAAACATTTCTGAAGAATCAACTATTAGAGGAACATCATCCATAATTAAAGCTTCTCATCCAGAAAATGCCATTATTGGAAAGAAAGATGATCCCATCAGAACAAGATCCTTTCTAAGATCATCTGAAGCATCACTATTTGGACTGGTGTCAAAAATTGAACCATCTTATGTAGATGAAGCTCTGCAAGACAATGATTGGATTATTGCCATACAAGAAGAGCTAAATTAATTCACCAGAAATGATGTATGGGATCTTGTTCAAAGACCACAAGGATTCAATATAATTGGTACAAAATGGGTCTTCAGAAATAAACTGAATGAGAAAGGATAAGTTGAAAGAAATAAGGCAAGGCTAGTTGCTCAAGGGTACAGTCAACAAGAAGGTATTGATTACACTAAAACTTATGCTCCAGTGGCAAGGTTAGAATCTATACGCCTTCTTATTTCATTTGCTGCACAAAATAACATCACTTTGTATCAGATGGATGTTAAAAGTGCCTTTCTTAATGGTATTATAGAAGAAGAAGTTTATGTCCACCAACCTCCTGGTTTTGAAAATGAAAAATTTCCAGATCATGTTTTCAAACTAAAAAAATCTCTATATGGTTTAAAACAAGCTCCTAGAGCTTGGTATGAGAGATTGAGCAATTTTCTTCTGGAGAAAAATTTCATCAGAGGCAAAGTGGATACAACACTCTTTTGTAAATCAATTAAGAAAGATCTTCTAATTTGTCAAATTTATGTGGATGATGTTATTTTTGGATCAACAAATATTATGCTTGGAAAGGAGTTTGCTACATGTATGCAGGCAGAATTTGAAATGAGCATGATGGGAGAACTCAGATTCTTTCTAGGAATCCAAGTCAATCAAACTCCAGAGTGCACTTACATACATCAGACCAAATATGTTAAAGAACTTCTGAAGAAATTTAACATGACTGATAGTAAGCTGGCAAAGACTCTCATGCATCCAACTAGCTCACTTGGCAAGGAAGAGGTAAGTAAGAAAGTAGACCAGAAGCTCTACAGAGGTATGATTGGTTCTCTTCTTTATCTAACTGCTTCTAGACCTGACATATTGTTCAGTGTATGCTTGTGTGCTAGATTCCAATCAGATCCTAGAGAGTCACACTTGACAGCTGTCAAGAGGATTCTAAGGTATCTGAAAGGTACTTCTAATGTGGGTTTGTGTTACAGAAAATCTGATGATTTCAAATTAGTTGGATTCTGTGATGCTGACTACGCTGGAGACAGAGTGGAAAGAAAAAGTACTTCTGGAAGTTGTCAATTTCTAGGAAGAAATCTAATCTCCTGGTACAGCAAGAAGCAACCCACAATTGCACTTTCAACCACAGAGGCAGAATATATTGCTGCTGCTGGATGTAGCACGCAGATGCTCTGGATGAAAAGTCAACTAGAAGATTATCAAATTTTTGAAAGTAACATTTCTATCTTTTGTGATAATACTTCTGCTATATGTTTGTCTAAAAACCCTATTTTACACTCTAAGGCAAAACATATAGAAATTAAGCATCATTTCATCAGAGACTATGTTCAGAAGGGAATCATAAATTTAGCCTTTGTTGATACAGATCATCAATGGGCAGATATTTTTACAAAACCCCTTGTTGAAGATAGATTTAAATTTATTCTGAAAAATATTGGTATGGATTTTTGTCTAGAATAATATTTGTCAGAAGCAAATTTTTACAGATGCAAAAATGCCTAAAGCTCTGAAGTATTTCTTCTGATTGCTTACTTATTCTGCTTAATATTTTTTTGTGAAACTCTGAACTAACAATCCTTAGAAGATCTGAACGTTGGTTAACGTTTCATTTCTCAAGAGAATTCAGAACACATGCAAGCAAACACGTGTCACACCAAATCTGCAAAGGTGGCGTGTACATTACTGAAGAGACGTTTGAGGTGAAGTTTGAATAGTGAAAATCTTGATTTTCCCCCCAATTTGTTAGAAGCAATAAATGTTTGAAATGATTATTATTCTTTTCATTTAATGCTTGTTTAAACATGCAAAAAATTCTGACTGATGGTATGCCTAATTGTTTTAGTATAAATACTTGACCTATCTTCACTTTCACACTTTTCACAATCTCAGAAAATTTTATGCATTTTCATCTTCTCTTCGCTCTGCATAAAAACCCTAAACCTAAGCGTGTGACAAAGCAATCTTCAATGGCAACTTCATCATCAACAGCTGCTCAATTCCAATCTTCAATGGCTGCAGTTACTTCTGCAAACATGGGTGTTGCTCCTTACTCTCCTCCTAAAAGAACTCTATTGAACCCTGTTGAAAAGTTGGAGGTTTTGTGTGAATCCATGGTAGAATTTGATTCACTTGCAGAAAATGGCTTTGAATTTCGTTCTATCATTGGTGCTCAAGGATGGGCAAAGTACTTTGATAGACTCTTTGGACCAGTTTACCCCCTCCTTGTGAAAGAGTTCTGGATCCATGCATCAGTTTACCCTAAATTCATCCTATCTTCTGTACTGGGAAAAGAAATCATTATAACAGAAGATCTGATCAGAAAGCTAATTGGATATGAAGAAACAGATGGTGTTTCCCACTTGCCAGCTGGGCATGTGAACATGGATGAAGTGTATGAAGAAGTGATGACTGTTGGTCAAGCTTCTAACAAATTCAAGGATCTGAAGCCTGACTACAAGATCTGGGCTAAGATCTTCATGGGATGCATCCATCATAGGAAATCAACAAACTCTCCAGACTATGTCAATAATGAACAGCTCTATTTCATGTATTGCCTCAGTCAGAGCACCAAGGTAGGTCTTCCATATATTCTCTTTATGCATCTGTGGAACCATATAAATGCCTCTAGAGAGTATATGAAAGAAAAAGGATAGAAGATCAGAACCTGGATCCCTTTTGGAAGGTTGATCTCAGATCTTCTAACTGAGAATGGATTGGTCTCTGCTCTGTACGCTGCTGGAGTTACAGAGGAATTGGAATTCATAATGGGAAAGCCTCTGAATGCCAAAAGTCTTCAGAGACTTAAAATAGTGGATGAACTCACAACAGCTCCCAAGAAGCTGAATGTTTCTGAAATGAGTAAGAAGAGGATTCCTGTAGATGATTTTCCATTATTCTTTGCTGAAGAACCAAGGCACATTATTGTGATGTACATTGATGAATGTAAGAAAGAAGGAAAGCCTGTTCCTGCAAACATAATACAATTAGCAAGACAACCTCTACCTGAAGCAGAAGAAGAAGAAGAAGCACAACTACAAAGAAAGAGGACTCAGCCAGCAGCAGAAGCTGCACCTGTTCAGAAGAAGGTCAAGATTGCTGAGAAGCCACAGAAGCTCTTGAAGAGAAAAGATTCTGGAGACACTTCTTCTGTACCAGCCAAGAGAATCAAGATAAAAGGTACTAAATCTTCTGTATCTTCTGCAAGTAATGTTGTTTTAAATGATTCAAATATTAAGTCTGTTCCTAAACCACCCTCTACACAAACTACTTCTGTTACTGCTCCTAGTTCTAAATCACCACAAAAACAAACTTTTGTTCCAACATCAAAAGTCTTTGTACCACAATCATCTCAACCAAAAATCCAAATCAAACAGTTTGTTCCATAAAAACAATCTTCACATAAACAACCATCAGAATAATAACCTACAGAACAACAACCACAACCTTTTGTACAACAAAAATCCTCTGAACCACTTAAACAAAAGCCATCTGAACAACAACAGCACCCACAAGAAAAACAACCTGAAAAACCACTAGAACCTCCATCAGAAAAAGCCTCTGAACATCAACCACCATCAGATAATCCACCATCAAAATCATCTGAACCTACTGCATCTGAACCTACAAAAATAACACATGTTCAAGTCTCATCTGAACCAATCACAATCCCATCTGATACACCCATCTTAGAACAACCATCAAAACCCTCTGAAATTCCTTCAGAACCAACAAACACCTCTGAACCCCACATTCCTGAAACAAAAGTTCTTGATGTCACACCCTTAAAAACTGTGTTTCAAGTATCTTCTACTTCCTGCACACCAACCACCTCTTCAAACTCCTCAGAATCAGACATCCATCCAGACTTTGTAGTCTCTCCATCTCACAGAGCCTCTGAGGTAAACCAACCAGAACCCATTATACATTCTAAAGCTCCCATTCCAGATCCTATTCCCACACCTGCACCATCATCTGAAATACTGATTCCTAGTTCTAACCCAAGAACATTTATTTCTTGTGCCCAAGTTTCATCACTGTTTCACAATTTGGCATATGGTTTCAAACTCAAAGATTTTTATGACAGAGTTGAACCATCTGACCCTATAAATCTTCTGAAACCCAAACTCACAATGACCCTTCCATCTGTGATTCTTGACTATATAAAATCCAAGTCAGATGTAGATTCATTAGCAACTATATCTTGTTCTGCTAAATCTGATAAAGTTGTTGCTTCAGCTATACCAATTTCATCTGATAACAATGTTGCTTCTGATGAACCTCACAAATCTTCCTTCCAACCCTACTCAAATGAACCTTTTGATGTAGTTACCCTTCACACCAGAGCAAAACCTCATCTGTTAAATGCCTTAAACAGATCAAAAGAAAAAGCTCCTGAAATTCCCTTCATTCCATATTATCCTCCTCCTCTGATCTCTATTCAGAAATCTCTTTTTCCACCAACTCCCCAACCAAAACCAATAACTCTGGAAACTCTGTTACATCCTAAGCCCAGACTTAATGTTAATCCTTTATTTCAATCATTTTTGCAAGAAATACAGTTGTATTTAGGTACTGTACAGAAGAAATGCTCAGCAACAATGGATGCCAAAGAATCTGATATCATCTGGAATGGATTCATAAACAGATTCAACTCTGTGGCCTCAAATCTGAAGAACATTTGTTCTGATGATGCGAAGCTCAGATTTGCTGAAGCTGCAAGAACTCTATTCTGGACAGTCAAGAAATCTGAACCTCTGCTCCTTACAGATGCTCCTCCCTCATCATAAGACACTACTGAAGTTGCATCTGAAGAAAATCAATTGGCCATGACTCTGGTAGACCCTCCTTCTAGCTCTAATGCTCCAGACTCTACAGAACCCATGGAAATTGACTCTGTTCAAGCTCCAGAACCTGATCATACTTCTTCATCTGAGTTAAAGAAAGAACATTCAGATTTTGAAGATAAGATTGCTGCTCTAGAAGCTGGTTAATCTGAGATCAAGTCCTGGATGGCAAAACAGGATAAGAAGTCTGAGGACATGACAGAATGGATGTCTAAGCAGGATCAGAAGAATGAAACAATGGCTAAGTGGATGTCCAAGCAAGAGCAGTCCTCCTCTGAGATTACAGATCTATTGAAGATGCTTTTGTCCAAACACTCTTAGATTTTCATTTTTCATTCTGCTATTTTTGCATCTGATGTCTGCTATGTATTTTTTTATATCTTTTGATGCATGTACTCTTGACCTGATCTTATTGAATGAATCAAAGTTTTCTCCCTTGAATTATCTCATTTACTATTTCCTTTTATTTGTCTTTTTAAAGTTTTTACTTTTTGCTTATGACAAAAAAGGGGGAGAAAATATAGATCTGGACTGTTTAATATAACTTCACCAGAATGAAACTTCAGACATATTTATTCTATCTAACATTTAATTTGAGTATTTCAGAACTTTTGATAAGTACACTCTATAAAAGAAACTCTAAGTCTCTCAGATCCTTTGACTGTTATCAAACTCTGAATCTTAAATCTGCAAGACATTCTGATTTTAAATGTTAAAAGAACAAACAAGATCTAACTCTGAAGATTACTCAAGACAAAAGGGAAGTTTCTATTCCTTATATGTATTTAACTCAGGGGGAGATTCAACATCTCAGGGGGAGTTATAATTTTTATACTTTCAACTAAACAAAATTTCTGATGTTTTTGTCATCATCAAAAAGGGGGAGATTGTTAGAACACAGATTGGTTCTTAATAATATCTCTATGTTTTGATGATAACTATTAGGAAATTTTGTATTTAAGAATTATATTCTCTAAAATTTGCTTGAGATTTTTTACTGCAGATAGTAAAGAAATTAATACTCCAGAAGCAAATCTGAATTGAATGCAAGAAATTAACTAGACTCTGAAGCGCCAGATGCACTCATTAGAAGATTCTGATTGCTGCCAACAGAAGATTCTGAGCGTAGCCTCCAGAAGATTCTGAAGCAGAAGCTCCAGAAGAATCTGAAGCAGAAGCTCCAGAAGAATCTGAAGCAGAAGCTCCAGAAGGATCTGAAGAAGTAGCTCCAGAAGAATCTGAAGCAAGTCAGAAGCATCTGAAGCAAAGAAGAATTTTGTATGAAGAGTTTTTCAAAGCATAGATTCTACAGAAGTTTCTGAAAGTACTAAAGCTGCCAGTACTGAAGTTCTGTTCCAAATATGCTCTGATATTTAACACGCTGAAAGCACACCTGCTGCAGAAGACTCTGATCCAGCAAGCTCTGATCATCATCAGAAGACTCTGACACAATAAGACTCTGATGAACTTGCTGAAAACTGAAGAAGAAATATTCAAAGATTATATCCGTTGGAGTAAATCAAACATCTCTTTCCTTATTTATGCTAGACACAAGAACACAGACAAAAAGGATTTTTTTGTGCTTTCTTCTTCTAGGAAAGGTCACTTGATGTGAAGACAAAAAGGCTCAGATCTTTTGGGACACTCTTCTCAACATGCAGCTCCCTTGGATCAGCTGCCTATAAAAGCAAGTCTCCACCAAATTCTTCAGTGAGACGTTTTGCTGAAAAGAATTAAAACATTGAAGCTCTCATACTCTCATATTCATTCTTAGAATTAATTTCATTGTACTTAAACTTAAGAGAAACATCACTGTTGTGATTAAAGCTTTTTAGAAGCATTCTTACTCTTGTATTAGATTTACATTTATTGTAAAGGATTTCCTTAAGAGGATTCAGTTGGAATCAGTAGCTCTTGAGAAGACTAAGAACAGTTATTCTTAGGTGTTACTATTGTAATCTGTTTGATTAAATAGTGGATTAAGTCCTTGTTTGAGAAAGGCAAATCACTCTAGGAAGGGTGGACTGGAGTAGTTGAGTTCAACGAACCAGGATAAAAATACTTGTGTTTTAATTCTAAGTTTTATTCTTTCATACTTATTCAACCCCCCCTTCTAAGTATTATCTCACCTTCACTAGAGTCTAAATGCATACTTGAAGGCATACTTGAAGTGCAAGATGGAACATGGCGTTTATGTTCAGCATACTTCTGAAGGCAATATGATTCTGATGTGAACATGAGATAGCTAAGTTCAAGAAGGTGTTGATGAATGATTTTGAGATGATTGATCTTGGAAATATGATATATTTTCTAGGGATTAAGATTATGTACTATTAGAAGGGTATCATTTTGCATCAGCTGATGTATGAACTTGAGCTTCAGAAGAGATTTGAGCTACTGAATTGTAAGGCTATTGTCACACCTTCAGAAATAAATCACAAATTGGATTCTGATTCTGAGGGTGATGATGTAGATGCTACAAATTTCAAGCAGTTGGTTCGCTCTGAGGTATTTGTATAATACCAAACTTGATATTTGTTATGCAGTTGGAATGGTTAGTAGTTTCATGAGTAAACCGAAGTGGTCACATTACCAAGTTGATGTCAGGATTTTAAGGTACATTAAGGGTTCTTTGAAGTATGAAGTGTTGTTCCCTTCTAGTGAAACAACTAATTCAGAGCTGATATGTTACTCAAAGTCTGATTGGTGTGGAGACAGAGTTGACAAATGAAGTACTTTTGGAAATTTGTTTAAGTATCTGGGAGGTCCTACTTCTTGATGTTCTAAGAAGCAACCAATTGTTTCTTTGTCAATCTGCAAAGTTGAATACATTGTAGGTGTTGTGGCTGTATGTCAAGTTGTTTGGCTTCTGAATTTACTGTAGGATCTGAAGATTAAGATAAACAAGCCTCTGAAGCTGATGATTGATAACAAGTCCGTAATCGATCTTGCGAAGAACCCAGTGATGCATGGGAGAAGCAAGCATATTGAAACTAAGTATCATTTTTTAAGATGTCAAGCCGATAATGGAGTGTTAGAAGTTGTGCACTGTAGCACACAAAAGCAATTGTCAGATGTTCTAACGAAGGCGATCATGATTGATCAATTTATCCACTTAAGGGATGGAACTGTTGTTGTTAATTTTGATTAGCTGAATATGAATTAAGGAATGCTGTTAGAAGTAATTCATATTCAGTAGTAGTATTAGTTTTGTTAATCTTAACCTAGCTAACGTAAGTTAGCTTTTTTCCTACATGGCATTATTGTTTGTGTTTATAAACTAGTGTAGTTGTCAATATGAATGTGTGTAACTATTAGTGGAGTAACCATTCATTGTAACTGTTTTGGAAGAGTAGTGGAAGTTTTTTATTTCAATTCTCTCTCTTCCTTCATCTTCATCTTCTTCATCTTATACACCAACGATCCACATTTACCTATTGTCCTTTTTTTTATGTATAAAACAACTACCCATTTAGATAAATAACACAAATACATGTAATAAGAACTACTATGGTATCTTTATTGTCTAATGTAATAAGAACTATTATGGTATCTTTATTGTCTAATATTGGTGTAGTCATAGTTCAATTGGATTCAACTAAATTATAATCGTGATCTTCTTTTACACTTTTTTCTGCATCTTTTGCCCCTTACATTTTTTAAAATACTATTTTTGGATGGTATACTTTGAAATATATTTTTGAATGTTTGAAAATGTGTTTTTGAATATTTTGACTCTACTATAGGCTACGGTCTATATTCATTATTCTTTTATTTTTATTTTTGGTGCATACTTTCATTTTTTACTCTCATATGTGTTTCTCTATGTTTTAAAAGTTTTCAATTTATGTTTTCATTTCTTGTTCTTTATGTTTTGGTCAATGTTTCAAAGATGAATAGACTTAATCATGTTATGAGAAACATAGTCTCAACCACTTCCTTTGCTAGATATGAGTGTCGATTGTGAGAGTTGGATTCTTTAAGCCACAAGTAGAGGAGCCTAAGGTGCAAAGAAAGCCATAATAGACTGAGGAGTCATATTCCAATGGCTTGTATCACATGTATCTATTGCCACTTTACGAGGACTACATGGCCAAACATATCTAGGAGGAGAAGGTACGATGTGTGTGTCCATTTAATATTTTTTTGCAATTTATTTTATTATCTTGTTTTATATTGCTTTAATTTATTTCCTTTTATCAGCTTGGTGACACGAAACTTAAATGTGTGAGCAATGGAAAAAAGATAATTAGTTTGACTATTGATGACATTTCATCATTATTGAGTTTTATTAATAGTTTTTAGTATTTTTAGAAGTATTTAGAGAAGAATTATATGGTTTAAAGATAGATTTCGATAATATTTGAGACAATGTAGAAAGTTGTAAATTTTCATCACATTTTAAATTAGAGATGAGCAAGGGATGGGTCGGGAAGGGTTATGACTAACCCTAATCTTATTTTAAATTTTGTTCGGACTATTTTAATGACCCTACGACGTATCTAAACCCGAAAAAACTCTGATAATATATATGTTAGTTTAGACCGGATTAATGTAAGACGATATCAAGTTGATCCGAATAATATGAAAAAAAAATTTAGTGACTTAAGAAATTTATTATAGTATTTTAAAAAATTCATTTAAATAAGAAATATGAATAAAATCATTAGCATGAATGAAAAACAATGAAAGCATCTAAAGTCAATTTTTTAAAATAAAAAACATGATGTAATTCTATATATGTTATCACCCTTTTATTTTTACTAAAACATAGTAAGAAGATGTAAAATAAAAAACATGATGTAAGAGAACTAGAGAAGTGTGAAAGTTGGGAAGTGGGAAGATGTGTACTTAATACTTACTGAGTGAATATATTAAATTATGAGGTGGGAAGTGGAAAAGTGTATTGAAAATTTGGAATAATCTAAATATACCAATAAATTAAATAAATAAATAATACCACACGTGCATTCATAATATTAAGATGGGTTGGATAACTCGAGGGTCAATCCGAACCCACCCCAACTTGATACCGGGTTCATTTTTAAACAGTCCTTTTCTTTTCTTTCATTTTTTACATGAGGCGGGAAAAAGACTATGTTGATCATAAATAAAGTTTCACGACTTGGATCAAGGTGGAGCCATAGGAAAATGAAAACTAAGATTTAGGAATACGACTTTTATGAATAAGTTAAAGTCAAAATCAGAATATATATGGATATAAATAACGAGTAAAAATCTGACAATGTTACAATGATGAATTGTGTATGAGGGTTTTTCCTCTCAACCCTAAAAGTAAAATATCAATTCCTATTTATAGAGAAGTAAGAGAAGGGTTCAGGGGATGATTGAAATTAAATTTTAGAGACTTTGATGATGGTAAGAGTTTTAGAGTAAAGATTGAAGCATTTTTTCAATTGAAGACCAATTTCCATCTTCAAATTCATGGATCTTTATTCTAAACTTTTTGCTATAAATAATTCAATTATGAGTGGCTAAGTTTTGTTAAATTAGATCTTTTGAGATGAATTTATTTTTATTTGTTTGAACCATGTAATTGGTCAAGTACTACTCCTTTAATTTACAATTCTAGTATTATTCAGTTATATTCGTTCTTAGTATTTTTTGCATGTTTATGAATATATCAATTAATCTAGATTTTGAATGATTACTGACCCTAACTTTTGAAACATGATCTAATTTAACTGTGCAAAATTGGTAATTACTTTAAGAATGGAGAATTATAATTTTGTGATATAGGAATTAACATGCATATAACTTGTTTTGATTTTGAATTTGCTTAAGGAATTATGGAGTTGTTATTGAAATAGAGGCTTATACACCAAGGAATTGAGTATATTTAATTTGTAAATTCATTTTGATACTAGAAGAACAAGTTAAAGGAATCTATGCAATTACCAAACAATGACAAATAAAGAATTTGAGAAAGGCCCGCTTGCTTTAGTTTTTGATAACTTTCATCTTTTTACTTATTTTTATGTTAAACCAAATTTTCAAGATGAACATGCAATTTAAACAATTATAGTACCTTTCAATTACGTTGTTGACATAAAACAACCCTTATGGATACAAACTTTGATTTTATTATTTGGTGATATTTTTAGTACACCTTCTAAATATTCATGAACTACTCTAAATGAAAGGTGGTTCGATGATGCTTTTAGAAGAAGTGGACCTGAAGGTCTTGCCACCACGAGATACAACCAAATTGATCATGGCCCATTAACTTAATTTTCTTAGAGGTAACACGAGGATAACAATAACTTGCATATGTTGGTTTAGGAGATGACATGGATACAGATGACATGTCATGTGTGTTGCATCCTCATATCCAGGGCCATCTATAGGAATCACGCCACATTGAAGAGGTGATGGTTCCTTCATCATTTTAATGAGTAGGTTCAAACATGTTTTTTCTCAAAAATATTTTTCTCTTACACGCTTACCTGCTTAAATAAGACATTGGAGCTCTAATACTTGTTCAATGTGAGAAAAACACAAGAAATATGAGTTTTAAATTGTATTGATCTATTAAAACTTTTTTGAATGTTTAAATTGAAGTTAGTGGTAAATACATAAGAAAAGAGATATTAAGATAATGTGATATTTTCAGTAAATTGATCACGCAGTCATCGAAATGGCTCAGAACTATGTAGGTTTAGACCTTTGGGATTTTTACTTCAACGGTTCAAGTCACAAAGAAGCAACCGAAACTGAAGTCCTGATAGTTTCACCCATAGGAATCCTAACCAAGTTGAAGTTTAGAATTAAAGAACATTGTTCTAAAAATGAGGTAGAATACGAAGCATTGATAGCTAGCCTAGAGATCCTACTTGACTTGGGGGGAAAACAAGTTGTAATTAAAGGAGATTCGAAATTGGTGCTGAAACAGTTAACCAAAGAGTACAAATGTATCAAGGAGAACTGAATATTATATTTCACTTAGAACAATCATCATTAGAAAAATTTGACTCACATACATACCTCCCTTAAAAAAACGAAAAGCAAACGACCTGGCTCAAATTGCCTCTGAGTACAAAGTTCCTAAATAGAAACTAGAGGAATTAATTAAGGTTAGGGAAAATTTGGTATTAACCGATACCCCTTCATTACGAAAATAATTTCCGAAACCTCCTAAGGCAAAAAAAACTGGAGGTAATGAATTATATGAAAGCTAAAGAATATGATGTTTTGGACATAGACAACTTGTCACCAGATGATTGGTGTAAAGCAATCATACAATATTTAGAGAATCCTACATGGACTACGAATCGTAAGATCAAATATATGGAACTAAGTTACACTATCATGGGTAACAAACTGTTCAAGAAAACCCTAGAAGGGATCCTTTTAAAACGCCTTGGCGAAAATGAAGCATATCTGGAAGTTTTCAACGTCCATAGTGGGTCTTGTGGTCTGCACTAGGATCGCTACAAAATGAAGTGGATCATATTTCGACAGGGTGTCTATTGGCCAACCATGTTGAAAATTTTCAAAGAGTTCGCCAGAGGGTGTCAAGAATTTCAAAGGCATGTTGGGAACCAACATGTCCCTGTTAGTGAGTAACATTCAGTGGTGAAACCTTGGACCTTCAGGGGATGGGCGTTAGACCTAGTTGGTGAGATTCGACTATCATCTTCCAAGGGTCACAAGTACATTCTGGTAGGTATTGATTACTTTAACAAATGGGTCGAGGAAATCCCATTGGAAAAAGTCGACCAAGACGAAATGATAAGTTTCATACAGAATCATATTAAATGCTGATTTGGACTACCTGAAACTCTGACCACTAACCAAGGCCCCATTTTTACTGGGTGAAAAATGGTCAAATTCACTTTAAAAATGGGCATAAAGCTCCTCACATCTACACCCTATTTTGCTCAGGTGAATGCGCAGGGCAAAGCATCCAATAAAATTATAATAGGTCTAATAGAAAAGCATGTGGGCAAGAAACCTAGAAACTGGCACAAGACTTTAGATCAAGCATTATGGGCTTGTCAGACGTCGCCCAAAGAAGCAAAAAACATAACTCCTTTTCGACTTACCTTTGGACATGATGATGTGTTACCGACTGAAATATATTTGCAATCAGCAAGAATCCAAATGCCAAATGAGATACCATCTGAAATTTTTTAGGATATGATGTTAGATGAGTTAATTGATTTGGACGAAGAAAGGATGACTGCATTGGACATACTCATAAGGAAAAAGGAGAGGGTGCCTAAATCCCACAACAAAAAGGTAAAACCTAAGGCCTTTTTGGGTAATAACTTGATTTGGAAGGTTATTTTACGTATGGACAAAAAGGATAGGGTCCTTGGGAAATGATCACCTAATTGGAAGGGTCCTTTTTGAGTCATTCATGTATTTTCAAACAATGTCAATGAGATCGAAAAAACCAACCTTGAGCTTCAAACTTTGAAAATAAATGGGAAGTATTTAAAGGAGCACAGACCTATGTTACAAGAGATTCGAATAACAGAATAATCAAAATGAAAAAAGAAACAAAATGAACTTTTGTTACATGTGTCCTACTAAGTCTTGATGGAAGTGGGCATTTGGATCTCTAATCGTGGCCCACGATTTCCTAGGAACTTGGAGCCATGATGTCTAGTCTTAGCCTACATGTCTCGAAAAGGCGTTATAGAGAGTAGCCATGATGAAAATGATGTCAGAACACGACTTCGAGGAGATTAGGAACTTCAAAAACACCACATGTTTGTTTCAACAACGAAATCGAAATTGTCATTTTTAGGGGCAATTTATTAGCCTAGAAATTCCAAAGGGAATTCGACAAGGAAGCCAACTGGAATTTCCCCAAGCGTAGGATTTATTCAAGTTGTTTCTCGACTAAAATGCCTGTCTTAGATGCAGTCGGAGTCGGAGAGTCTGGGGACTTAGAAAAATTCCAATTAGTTCAAATAAGATGTAAATTTCGACCGATTGAAAGGCTCGACTGAGAATGAATTCAAAATTTAAAATGGAATAGTTGCTCTTTGGTCTTATCCAAATCGGTAGAGACACATGGAGATTGAATCAAGCGACAATTACATATATCATCGACGTGGCGGACAAAGGATCATTTGAATGTTGGAAGATAATTAGTTTATAGCATTATAAGTAACGATTCTAACATTAGGATTAAGGGGTGACAAAAACAATGTAAACTTCAATAACAGTCAAAGTATCTGCATATAAGAGAGAAACGAGTTTCCTGAAGAAAATGTATTTGTCGACCACTTTTACATTTGTGCAAATACCCTTTTTCTACATTTAAATTTCTTTATTGTTTGTTTTTTTCCTTTTAACATTCAAAGACTATGTTTGACCCAATCGAAATCAGTTTATTAGTTATATTGAGCAAGTTTATTTTACTATAAACGACCAACAATACATAAGAAATTCAATAGAAATAAACACATATTTTCCTTAGGATTTACTAGTTTAATCCTTCAAGTAATTAACTCAAAACTAAGTGATTTTTCACTAAGAACACCGGTGAACAACCACTAAGAAAAATCACCTTCAATATCCTCTTGTTTATTCCTTCTCCAATGGAAATGACAATTCTTTAGTACCGTAAAGGTGAGTGACAAAGTCCTTGAACACCTCGAGACTCCTACTTTCATACAACGTGAGGTATTCTTTGCTTAGCCCTAATCCTACAAATACATTAGCGTACATGATGTCGCACAAACTTCCATTGCTGATAAGGATTCTTGAGACTGCACGATTATTTATGGTGCTAGTCACCACTAATAGAAGCGTCACATTAGTGATCCCTTCCAACGTCCGGCTGTCAGAGAACCCTAGGATGAATATTTCTTCCTTCAATTTTCCTTCCGCTATTTGAGATTTCAAGGAATTTTCGTCGAAGTTTTCTTGTCTAGTTCTTCCTTAGTGGACTATCTTTTGTCAATAAGGGAAATAAGGAGGTTTGGAATTGATATCAAGGTAGGTGTTGTTGGCTGGAAGTTTCGACTAAAGAGAGGCGACACAAAGACTGGCTTGTAGGTCGACAGGCTGGGAAAGATGGTGAAGGAAATGAGGTAAGCCGACGTCAGCAGAAGAAGGCTGGTGGTTCGACTCAGGCAGTTTCGGTCGACAAGGTTGACTGATGGGCAAAGAAGCCAACGCAAAGAAGGAAAACATTTGAGCGGAAAACATATTTTAAAGCTGAAAACGTGGGAGGTTACAAAAGTGGTGGAAGGACACATGGCACCACCAACTTCAACATGACAGTTATTTTATTTTCTTATTTAAGGCAATGCCCAGTTTCATTTTGGGGGCGCATTTTGTAACATTGTAAGGGAAAAACACTCTGAGTACCAAGCTTTAAGAGAAAATAGTTTTCATTCATGCAAAATGTATGATCGCGTCCACCTTTCCTATTAATAAACAATTTATATCATTAACTTTAAAGTTTCTTATCTTGTTGTTTTTGTCTTTTCTTGTTTACGCACTCAACTTTATTTAATTTTATAGTCTTTTAAGAATTTATCTTCAACCTGTTCTAAACAACACCATTCCACCATTTTCCCATACATTACAAACCAGAGTTCTGGGACTTATTTGGTTGGTCCCGCAAGTAAACATGCGTTAGGCGGTCAGAGGTTGTTCGTGTGAAAACCGTGTGCGAACAAATTGGCATGCTCAGTGGGACCCATCGGTTTGGGTGTATGCATCTGCGCAGTGGTAAGATGGTGATACCACGTCTAAAAGAAGAACCGTCTTCGGAGGGAAATACGGTTGTAACTCAAATAACCAACATTGGCGTTGGCACTGTATCTACAGTTATGACTACACTGATGGGCCTGTCATGACGCCATGTCGGCCTGAACCTAGGCCTATAGTGACAGGAACTGGGGGGCAATATATGCCTAGTTTCACAATACCCATACCCCGGGCCTTTGGGATGCCGACAGAGTTTATATCGAGCCTACATCACAGTGGCCCACTCTTTGGGGAAAGCTCATCATCATCTTTTTCGCCGTATCAGGGATTAGCACCTTTGGCAAACCAAGTTACCAGGCCCCCAAGGTTTAACGTTCTGTCACTTTTGTTTCCGACTTTCACGTCAAGTTCTGTCATCGTCATGAGACAACAGATGGATGAAAGTAATTACGAAATGGTCCACATGCTGACCTAGCAAATGGGCACCATATTAAGACCACTAATACACGATTCGATTCAAAGTTACCAACAATTGGCAACTCAGATAACGTAGATAGGTGATTTTTTAGGCGCTTCTAGGGCCCTGGATCGACAGACGCTGCCGCCTTGATCGGAGACGCCAATTCGACAAGACGAAGTCTTCGACGAGACAATTAACCAGCAACCCCATGAGGTTGAACACACACCCAGGGTGGCCTAAATGCCTCCCGTTATTTTAGTTTATAGAAACCAGGACCCAGGCTATGTGGTCAGACAGATTCATTACAAAGTTATGGCTAGTGAACCCAACTTAGAAGCCATTGTGGAATGAATTATGGTTCGCAACAGGGTGAACCCAGGCCTTTGACGACCAACATATATGTCCCCACTACCAGACTTTGTTCTGCAAACAGAGTTTCCCAAAGGGTGGAAAGTGCCAAAGTTTACCAAATTTTCCGGAGAGACCGAGGAGTCCACCGTCGAACATGTTGCCATATACTTGACTGAAGCTGGCGACATAGTGTCGCATCGCTGCAAAAAAGAGGCCGACTAACTGACAGAAGATTCACCACCGAACATTATTTATCCCAAAGAGATAGAAAGGAAACGATCGAAGAAAACCTAAGAGAAAGGGAAAAGACAAGGTCATCGCAACCAAATCTTGGGTTCGAGAGTCGGTTACGCAAGGGGAAGGTATGAGCATCCCTCACGTCTGTTGTACTCAACAGGATCCATGCTTGTTGTCTAAATCTCTAGGTGAAAAACTATCTAATGCTACTGCTAAGCGCGGGTGAACGGAAAGAACAGACTCGATAGGACATCGCCGCCCTATGTCTACGTATTCCCTCGTGCAATGGGAAAGTCAGAGTCAACGTAGTTCGGAAAACTACGGGTGAAGAGGGGGAAGGTTTCTCGCCAAGACATCACCGTCTTGTGCCTACGTATCCTCATCTGGTATGAGAAATCAGAGTAAACGTAGTTCGGGCTGACACGACCACTGGTTGGCTCAAGTGTTTTAATGAGTAGGGTTAAATAATTGTTCTAGCAGTTAAGGACGACGCTTGTTTGCGGTAGAATAAAGACTTAACACACTCTTTCTGAAAATGAGTTTAAAGAACAATCCTGAAGGATAAAAAGGTTTGATGTTTTTTTTTTGTGTTTTTTATGAGAAGAAGTGAATTGAGTTAGATTTGAAACTCATGTTGTACTAAAGACTATGACTTGAGAGCGAATGCGTCGCATATCGCCCAAAGGGAATACACTAAACATTCTAGACAAGGTGAAAGGAGGCCCCCACTCATCATTCCTCAAGTACTTAAGGCCCGTAGCATACAACAAGTGTTAACCTTTATTAAGTGTCTTATGAAAGTTATGAGATGAGAAGAGAAGACATAAGACTCTAAGGGGAACTGATCAACCCTATTGTTATCATGCAATGTGATCCTAAAGTTGGGATTGAAAGGGGAAAATCTATCCTAATGTTATCATGCTTGGATTGAAGGCCTAATGTCTCTCCTACTCCCATCTTAAACAGAGGGACTATGAATCCTAAGGGATCATGGCAAAAGAGCTCAAGTAAACACTTAGCAATTCAATCACAAATGAAAAGGGATGAAGTATGAAAGAGACTTAAACAAGTCAATGCAATAAGAGATGCAAACATGAAATGAAAACACAAATGATGCAACAAGACTCAACAACACAAGAGAATTAACACAAGAGAATGACTTAAACAAGTCAAGAAAGATGAGATGAAATGGGAGAAGTAAACTCCTACAACCATATACCATCAATCATCAAAAGAGAATGATGTTATCCTAAGATGCACACATAAAGAAAAGAGGGAGGACAAAGTGTGGGGAAGCCACCACCACAAGTACATCTGAACCATACAATTCTTGAAACACAAGTAAAACAATGCAAACAAAACAATGCAGAACAAACACCAATGCTCATGACAAACTCAAAGTGTACCCATGGACACCAAATCATCATGAACAAATGATAAAACCACTAGGGCAGAAGTGAATCATCAAGAGGAAAGCCTCAAATAAAACTTAAAACAAGAGGCAAGGCACAAGCAAGATCATGGCAAGTGAAAGAAACCAAGTTCTAACACAACCTCAACACTTAAGACAAGTGGAGAAGCATGATTCAAAGATGACTTACAATGCAAGTAACACATGTAGATGACCCAAGACATGTAAGACATCACCTCAAGTATGCTAGAATGATGTAACAAGACCCAAAAGATGCATATGGGATCACTCAAGATCATATCCCAAAGTCTTAGGTCAATCTAGCTTGTGTAAGCAACCCTAAAATGACTTGACTTGCAAAAATCACCAAAAAATAGAAGGAAAGCTCAATAAATCCCAAATAAAATCCCAAACCAAGATAAAACAAGTGGCAAACAGAATCCAAAAGCTCAAGCAAAAAGCTCAATTAAGGCACCACCAAACAAAATTAAAATGCATGGTGTTCCACCTTGTCGAGGGTCAACAAAAGTCAAAGAAATATCAAATGAAAATTGATCATTGGCCAATAAAAATCACCCTCAAGGATACTTCAATCCATCATCTAAGTGATGGAGAAGAATTGATCATAGGGGATGTAGGATCAAGGTTCAAATGATCAAGTTCAAAACTAGGATAAACCATAGAACACATCAATTTGTAAATTCTAAATAAAATAAGAAAATAAGCGGAAAATAAAAATAAAATATATGAAAAATTAATTAACACATTAAACTGTTAGGAAAATATTTTTGTGGATTTTTGTGAATTAAATAGCTAATTTTAAAAGATTAAAATGAAAACTAGAAAGAAAATAAAAATAAAATAAAAGAACATGCAATGGGGGGTGTGGCCAGCAAAACCCAGATGTGTTGAATCCTTCACAAATCTCGCTTGGGCTTAAAAAAGGGAGGGTGCGCATAGCATTATGGCAAGACCTAATTGTATTTGAACTCAGAGTTTAATGAAACTCTGTGTTTCATTAAACCTACGTGGAGTCAACAGCCACACAAGGACGGTCAAGCGAATCAAAACCCAACACCTCACACGGTCAATATTTCAAACGGATCCAACTCAGCTTTAATCAGAGGGATGACTAGACGTGGGAGCTAGGGCTCCGGTCGTCTTCTCCGGCCAGCTCACCGGAGACCAGTCATCAAACCTCAAAAAAATGGTAAAAGCTGGTACCATTCGAAAGCTTTCATCACCAGGAGTCCAAATCCACTAATAATTTTACAAAAAGCCTCTTAAACAAGCTTGAAATTGGGCCACGATCTTTTGAAATACAAACTGAAAACTCAACAAACATGTGTGAAATCATGACAAACATTGCCTATATTTCGTAGGTCTTCAGATGCACCAATAATGCCCTTAAAATTGTGCCTAGAATGATGGTTTTAAGTTGAATAAAAGTACCTAACAGAGAGATTTCGTTGACCCTTAAAGCTGCAAGCAAGCTTCAATTTAAGACTTCCAAATCCTTCCTTGATCTTCAGTGATGATGATTCCAGCCAATACTTGGAGCATAACCTTAGGAAATGCAAGATTCGAAGCAATGAAAGTTTGAGGAATTTTTGAATGGAGGAGCTCTCTCACGCAGCCAATACACCAACTGAGCATTAGGGCAAGTTTCTGAGTTCTTATATGAGGGCTTTGTAGTGATCATGCAGGCCCATGTTGGTTGCATTATGTGATTTCAAATCTTTGCCAAAAAATTCCATTTCACACCACTCACGGGTTCAGCACCAAACACTCCTCTTTGGTTAGCAAAAATGGAAAATGGGATGTGTAGAAATCAATGGTATGGATTTGGTTCATGTAGCAAGAGTTTGTACCAAGTTTCAAGTCATGACTTTTCAAGATGTAAAATGTGAAAAATTGGCACATAACATGATCTTTGTTGGTCCAAAAGTGGTAAAGATTAACAAAGCCAATATTTTATGACATTATAGTGTGAAAAATTCAAAAACAAAGTCATTTGGGTGACTTGTAAATGAAGAAAGCCAAACCATGTCTAAAAGTTCAGTTTTCACCTTAAAAATGGTTCACATGATCGCATAATCCATCAAACCTCATGGAAATCAAGCTCGTGATGAAGTTGAATCAATGTGACACAACATTCATGTGGCACAAAATTGGATTTGAGGTCTCCAAATTCATGGAATTGACCATTGAAGAAAATGACCTATAATGAATTTTCCTAAAATACCATTGCCTTATGAAGACCATAACTTGAGATGTACACATGAGAATGAGGATTTCTAGTACTTTTTGGAAATCTAAGATCACGAGGAACAACTTTCATTTTCACTTGAAGTTGAGGAGAAGTTTGATTCCATGTTAAAAATGCCTTGGAAGTGACTTGACTTTGAATTGACCAAAATTCTCTTCATCTGAAGACACCAACTTGTTGACACCATAACTTGAGATGTACAAACTCAATGGATGAACTCTTGTACTCAAAAGAAAGCTTGAAAGATGGTGAAAAAGTCTCATGTTTATGGTAAAATGAGATTGAGCTTGCATCATAGGCAAACTTGTCATTGAAGTTAGGCACTAAAGAAGGGGATTTTACACTGAAATCATCTGCAACCCTAATTTAGCAATTCCTTGAACTCATGAATCTCTTTGATTTGACCTTAACATGACATCCTAGATGCTTTGGGATGACTTCCCATGTCTCAATGACCTAGAACCAAGTATTGAAACCTCTCAAGTCCACAATTGACTTTGGGTTGTCCAAATGAAACCCTAACACCATAATCTTTGATTGAGGCTCTTGCACATGAATGTATGACCACACTGTTGTACCCCAAAATTTGACCAACCATTTCTTGTACTTGGCTTATGTTTCTTTGCATTTTAGCATTTTTGCATGTCATAACATTTGTTCTTGAGCTATGGGATCAAGGTTTTCGTGTGGCTCAGGGTTTTATTTGGTGCGAGAGACCAAACAACGAGCATCGGCTCCGGCATTTATTTTGCCCAGCGATCGAGCGGTCGATTTTATTTTATTTTGCAGGATATTTTCAGATCAAGAGGCAGCATTCAGGCTATCTCAAGCATTCTCATGGTTGTAGTATTCAAGAGCAAGTTTCAGAGGCTGACAGGGCTTAGAACGGATGAAAACGGGCAAATGTGCAGATTTCCCTCCAGAAGGCGCCAAAATTCAAATTTTTAAGGTGTTAACTGATTAACCAAATGGTTATCCGATTAACCAATGCAAAATTAGGTCAAATTTGAATTTTTGGAGGTGTTAATCGATTAACCAAGGCAAATTTTGCCTCTGCACGTGAGTTTTTCAAGTGTGCCACTTTGGGGTCTATTTTGATCACTTGTGAAGTTGATTTTACACTAGAGGAAGGATCTAAAACCACTTTGAATTTTGATTAGCTTTCATATTAACTCAAATTCCCTCTAATTTCTCATTCCTAATCCCATTCCAATTTTCACAAACCACATTCCAAACCATATTTGGATCCTAACCTAGAGCATATTTAAATGATTTGCTCCAAACCTCACACACACAATCCTCATAATTTCATTTTCAGAATTCACTCTCATTCTCTCAATTTTCTCTCAAATTTTTTCATCTCCCAAACTCCACTAAAGCTCTTCTCACCTTGAATTCTTTGATTCTCCATTGGAATCATTGAATTCTAGAGCTAAAACCTTCATCCTTCATCCTTATCATCTCCATTTCTCCATTCAATTTTTGTGCTAGTGTGGATCTGAACTTGGAAGCTGATTTGGAAGAGCTTATTTGGATCGGTTTTGCTTAATTTTGGTGGATCTTCTCTTTTACAACAAGAAAATACTTGGATCTTGAAGAATCTCTGGGTTTCTTGCTTGGATCTGCTCAATTAAAGTCGAATCAACATTTGCCAAAGCAAATTTCCGCTTTGTAGGTTGGAAATTCTAGATCTAGTTCTGTTTTTGAGCTTATTTGCATAATCATCATGTTGAACTTTATTTTTGATTGATTTTTTATCCATGTGATTTATGATCTTGTTGTTTGAATGTGTTTACATGTTGATTGGATCACTATTTTCTGGTCTAAATTTGTGCTTAATTGATTATATAATCATCTGGGTTATTAGAGAAGTGATTAATTGCTGAAAAGTGCTTTTGAGCTGCTGTTTTCTGCTTATGGTACAATGTTAATCGGTTAACCAGTCGCAGTGCAAACTGGTTAATCGATTAATCAGTGTGAATTTTCAAATTTTCAAACATTTTTATCTGGTTAATCATTTAACCATATGCGTTAACCGATTAACACTGAACCATAATGTCATGTTTTCTGTTTTTCAAGCTTATTTTAGGGCTCTCTCACTTTGAATCTTCATGGATCAGTATGATGCATTTGAGTGAGATGTCTTTGGATATTGTGTCGCTATTCTTGATTGTTTAATCACGATTCTTCGACACGCATTGTTCGATTTCCACTTGAATGCATACTTTTATGGATGTTGTTCAAAGTGATGAGTGTTCATTTGTTTTGCTTGAGTTTGAAGAATTATTTGGTGATTGATGGTCGATGGTCGTAGGAGCTCGCTTCTCCCATTTCATCTCACTTTTGCTGGGACTTGTTTAAATTATTTTGCTTTCATTTCTCTTTTGTTTTGAATCTATTTGTTTTATTTTCAAGAGGTTGAGATGTGCTTATGGTGACTGTTGTCCCACACGTTTTTCCTCCCTCTTCTCTTTGTGTTGCATTTCATGTTTGCATCTTTTTCTTCCTTCTCATTTGTGATTGACTTATCTTATGCATTCTTGGTCTTTTTCCACGATCCCTTAGGATTACTAGTCCCTTGGGAGTAGGAGAGACATTAAGTGTTCAATCCAAGCATGCTAACATTAGGATAGTTCTTCCCTTCTTAATCTCAATCGTAGGAGCACATTGCATGATAACATTAGGGTTGAGTTAGTTTCCCCTTAGTTGTGTCTTCTCTCTTCTCATCTCAAAACTTCTTCAAAACATCTAATAAAGGATAACAAGTATTGTACGCTACGAGCCTTAAGCATTTGGGAAATGATGATTGGGGGTCTCCTCTCATACCGTCTAGAGTGTTTAGCATATGTCCTTTGGACGATATGCGACGCATTCGCTCCTAAGTCATAGTCTTTAGTGCAACATGAGTTACAAACTTAACTCAATTCACTTCTTCATAAAAGACTCAAAAACAAACATCAAACCTTTTTATCCTTCGGGATTAATTGAAAATCATTTTCATAAAAGAGTGTTATTAATTCTTGAGTCTATCGCAAACAGGTAACGCCTAAGTCTCCAATGGTCGAGGAGCAACATACCTAACTGCTAGAACTAAGGTTTAACCCTACTTGGGTAACACTTGAACCAATCTGTGGTCGTGTCAGTCCGAACTACGTTTGCTCTGATTTCTCGTACCAGACGAGGATAGTAGGCACAAGACGGTGATGTCTTGGCGAGCAACCTTCCCCACCTTTCACTAGTAGTTTTCTGAACTACGTTGACTCTGACTTTCCCATTGCACGAGGGAGTACGTATGCATAGAGCGGCGATGCTCTATCGAGTCTCTTTTCTTTTCTTTTGTCCTTGTGGCCTATAGCCTAGATAGATAAACACCTTTTAGATAGATAACAAATGTGGATCCCGTCGAGTACGACGGACGTGAGGGGTGCTCATACCTTCCCCTTGCGTAACCGACTCCCGAACCCAAGATTTGGTTGTGATGACCTGTCTTTTCCCTTTTCGTAGGTTTTTTATGATCGTTTCCTTTCCCTCTCTTTGGGATAAATAACAAACGGTGGCCACTCTTTTGTCCTTGCCGGCCCCTCTTCGCAGCGATGCGACAGCTGGCGACTCTGCTGGGGACAACTTCCCATCCCCTATGCGAGTCAATCTAACGCTTGTGTATTTATCTTCGGGTGTGTATATCTGTTGCATTAGTACAGTATTGCATTTGCATTTTACTTTCCAACATTGTTATATATCAATATTGTTGTGCTGTTGGGTGGGAATGTTCCACTGTGAGATAAGCCAAAACCCAGGCTTGAGTGTACACATAGCATTAGAGCGGAAAGTAGTGACAGAACTGTATGTTTTAGCATGCATTAGTCCCCACGAAATTTGTGTTCAGACGAGGTTTTCTGTGAAGACATCCTATCATGTACATTAGTCGGGAGAGGGTGTTGGATCAGGAAACTATTGACTCTGGAGACCGATCATTTAGGAGTCAGCTAAGTGAGGCCGCTACTTTAGACTATGATGCCAAACCAGAAATTGTGGACGTATCATTGTTTCTCGAAAGTCTATGACGCCGACGACCGCATAGGATGCCATACCTTGTCAGAGATAGGTTCATGCCTGTGAGTGGGGAGGGTTATGTAGGAAACTTTGACCTTCAACCTACCCGTTTTTATCGCCAGCGTGAACTTTTGATCCTTGATACAGTGGATCCTTATATCAGTGTTGTGGTATTTTCTCGCCAGAGCGAAGCACTGTTTCATCTTAGTCAGCAGCACAACAATCTTGATCCCCTATTGCATTTTCATTTTCATTTACATTTTAACATTGACATGTATTTATGTTTCAGGTGTATATTTTCTCTTTGATTCGAGTCTTCTAATCCACTGTTGATATGGAACCTGATCTGAAGAAAAGTGTGTTATACAAGTTCCCGACTCCGGAGGTAGGATCCCTGCTTAAGCTAATCTCTGTGGCTGATCGTAGTGTGATGGAGGATTTCAGGAGAGAACATGGGAAGATCCTGAGTTTCGTCTGTAAGGCTCCCAAGTTTGAGCTAGATGGAAATTATGCACTGCTACAATTCTATGATCCTCAGTTGCGCTGCTTTTTGTTCCCGGACTATGTGTTTCTTCCAACCTTGGAGGAGTTTGTTCAATTGGTAGGAATTCCTGTGGTGGGAGAAGCGCCTTTCATGCATTTTGAAAAAGAACCTGAATTAACCAAGTTGGCTGGTGCTCTGCATCTTGACGTCTCTAAATTGGAAGGTAATATGGTATGGAAAGTCGGGACTCCCGGTTTTCTAATTCCATTCTTGGTGGGTAAAGCTTAGCAATGCGCTAAAGACGGATGTTGGTTGGTCTTCAACGCCATTCTAGCCTTGTGCATCCATGGGATAGTTTTATTCCCTAATCTTCCTGCTTTTGTTGATTTGGATGCTTGCTACATCTTCGCCTCTAAGAACCCTGTGCCAACTCTCTTAGGTGACGTTTATCATTCGATTCACTATAAAAATGAAAACAGGCGAGGCAAGAATGTTTCCTATTGCGCCCCGCTGCTGTACAGATGGTTTATTTTGCATCTGCCAAAGAGTGGTGTCGCTACTGCGAAAATCGGCGCCGGCTGAACAGAAGAGTCGCCACCGTGCGTTATTTATCCCAAAGGAGGGAAAGTAAACGCTCAAAGTAAACCTAACACAAAGACGGGAAAGGAATGGTCATCGCAACCAAATCCTGGATTCGGGAGTCAGTTACGCAAGGGGAAGGTATTAGCACCCCTCGCGCCTGTCGTACTCGACGGGATCCACGCTTGTTTTCTAGTACGAATTGTTATTCTATCTATTCTAAAGGTATGGGGTTAAAAGAAAATAAAATGACTCGGCAAAGTATCGCACTTTATGCCTACGTATTCCCGTCTGGAACGAGAAATCAGAGTCAACGTAGTTCGCCTACCTACGGGAAATGAGGGAAGGTTGCTCGCTAGGATATGCCA
Organism: Lathyrus sativus; assembly: GCA_963859935.3. Taxonomy (NCBI): domain Eukaryota; kingdom Viridiplantae; phylum Streptophyta; class Magnoliopsida; order Fabales; family Fabaceae; genus Lathyrus; species Lathyrus sativus. Next base: position 356,109,081 of record OZ012739.1, read on the forward strand.
TCCTATGCCTACGTACTTTCATACAGCATGAAAGATCAGAGCAAACGTAGTTTGGGCTACGGAAGACACAAGCTTGTCTGAGTGTTTTTTATCTCCTTATGAAAGGGTTTTTCCTGATTAAGAGTCCAAGCGGACAAAAATGACACTTTGATGTTTGTTATCAGTCTTTTACGCAAGAACTGTCTTTTATGATGTTTGCAATCTCTGACGCACTAGAGACTATGATTTGAGGGTGACTACGTCGTATGTCACCCTAAGGGTAACACACTAAGCAATCAGGTTACTGAAGAGTGACCCTCCAGCAACCTTTCTCAAATAGCTTAAGGCTCGTAGCGTACGACATCGACTATCCTTATTACTGTGTTTTGAATTGTTTTGAGATAGAAGAGAAATCTAAAAACCTAGGGTTTGAAAATGGGAGTCAAAACTACCCTAATGTCATCATGCATGGATTACAACCTAATGTCTGTCATAATTCCCTCTTGCACAAAGGAAATCAGAGATCCTAGGGGATAAACGGAAAAGAAACAACAAAAATACAATAAACAGTAAGATGCATGAGATGCAGCAAAACAAGCGAGGCAAGGGAGTCCCACTCAACCTCGAACCTAAGAAAGCAACAGGCAAAGTGAATCAACTTCACTTCAAGCCTAAAGGGCAAGCAGCACAAGCCAACAGACAATACAGAGAAAAACAAAAGATACAGAGGAGGCAGCCCAAGCAGCAGCAACAAACTCCTACAACAAACAACAACAACATTCTCTGAACAGCAAAGTTGAAATGACAGCAAAGGTCTTATCTTTGAGCTAGATTCCATCTTCAAGCTTCTTCAATCTTCATCTCCAAGCTTTAGCAAGCACCCTCCAAGAAGAGATTTGTCATCAAGATCAAGTTGCAATGTTGGCATAATTGCTAAAAACCAAAGGAATTCAACAAGAACCAACATCGAAGTGGAAGTGTATCCTCAAAAGTTTTACTCTATAGGGTATGCCCCACTTCCCTCCTAAGGAGAGATGGAACTTCCCTAAGAGGACTTTGCATCATAGGATAGAATAGAAGCAAACAATGCATTTTATGTTTGATGGAAGAAATGAACTAATTCTACAAAAGCTCTCCCTAAAAGCCTAATTCTACCAACTCGTAAAACAAACTTAAAAGAGAAAGAAAGCTACACTCAAAGCCCCACTCTTATAGCCAAAGCATATTCATCATGTCCAGAAGCTCCTCTAAAAAGGAATCCAAAGTATTCAAGCTCCAAGTCCACCAAACGCTCCAAACAAGGCAAAGCACTCAAGAGAGAACACCGAAAGCAACAATCATTTGCAAAACTCAAAAAAAATATCAAACTAAATTGTAAAATTCTAATAAAATTCCTATGTAAACATGCATGTTTGAACATTCTAGAATTCCAGAATCAGGACCTAAATCAATTTCTAGGTCATCTAAACAATTACTAAATGAAATTTGGTCATGGGAAACCATTATTTGGGAAGGCTCTAAACTACACACCTAAAACATAATCTAATCAATTTTAAAAATCTATGTATGTCCTCTAAATCATATCGAAAGAATCAGCTCAAAAGCATAAAGCATCAAAGAGAACAAAATTAAACAAACAGCAATATCAATTATGCATAACAATGGATATTATCACAAAAGAAAATTCGTAACTAATTCAAATAAAATCCTGAAAATGAAAACTTAACTCCTACAGTTTCTTAAGACAATAAAGATCTACAGAAAAAAAATTCATAATTTTTCGATCATTTTTACTATTTTTAACGCAATTAATCCAAACAGCTGTTAAAACAGAAAAAAAAGAACTAAAATGAATTAAACTAAGTTAATGTGCATTGGGCCAGGGGTGCGAACAACAGAATTCCAAAGCAATGTCCGTGTGGGCCTCGCGAGTGGGGGTGGGAACAGTACCCGCACGGTACTGTAGCTGTTCCGGCGGTGACATTTTTTCGGTAACTTCCGAGCAATATAACTCCATCGATTCTTAACCGTTTCGCACGAAATTTTAGTCAAACTTGAAGGAAAAAAATCAAGGATTCCAAATATGCTCTTGGATTCCATCAAAACTCCATGATCAAAGAGATATATCATCATCAAGAAAACATACTCATCCAAAAAAGTCTCTAATCCTTAATTTCTTGATCCTAATTTCATCTATACATTTTCCAGATCCTAACCACATGAATAATCTAATCTAATTCGTCCTAAAATCATAGAAAAAGTGAATTTCACATACCGGCTTCAGAGCGTCGAAACGGAGTAGTTGGAGCTCGTTTTTTCTTGCCAAAAAGCGCAGAAAACCTTTGTTGAAGTTTGTTGGAGAAGATTAAATTCTTGATAACTCTTGAAAATGCCTTGAATCCAACTTTGATCTCTCACTTTTTCTCTTCCAAACTCCAATGTCAATCTATGGTTTTTGCACAAATGAATCACCAACTCTTGCTCTGAACCTCTTCACAAGTATATATAGAATGTATTTGAAGACCCTAGAAAGTTCTAGATTGATCCAATGAGAAAATCAACTTCTCATGTCATGAAAATCTCTTCTTATGCTATGCACATACCATATCATGTTTTGGCTTGCAATTCACTTGGTTATGAGTTTAAATTCTCTCCAAATGAGATATTGTATGGATGGAAAGGAGCCTTGCATTTGCTTGGAAGTGTGGTTTTGCATATGTGCCTTATGATGCAAGTAGCCCATTTACAAAGCAAGTCCTTGAAATAACCCTCAATTCAAAATTGTGGCAATGCCATTGTCTTTAAAATGCATTTTACAATCAAATTGGTATGTCATATGGCTTGTTTGTGACCTCTAACCCAAAATTTGATTTTTCCCACCAAACTTTATTTGACTTATTCCCTTTTTTTAGGCCATTTTAAGTGACTTTTTTGAAATAAGCTGATCAATCCACCATGATGACTTATTTGACCTAAAAACATCATTTTAAGCACATTCCATGTTGAACAATTTTTCATTTGAGAAGTGGAACATGGAGATTTTGACCTATGCTCAAAAATGACCTGTAATTCAACTTTCCCAAAATACCCCTGGATTGCCAAGACCATAACTTGGATTCTACAAATCCTCTTGAGGACTTATAGTACTCAAATTAAATCTAAGATCAAGATCTACAACTCTTATGTTGTCCAAGAATCCATTTGAAAACTCCTTGATGGGAAAAAGTTGCTTGGAAGTCAAGTGACTTTCACAGATAAATTTCAGTATCCTCTGGGGACTCATAACTTGCAAGAACCATAACTTGAGTTCTATAAATATTATTGAAGACTTATAGTACTCAAATTAAAGCTATTGAGAAGCTCTACAAGGTTCATGTTGACCAAGAATTCATTTGAATCTTGCATTTTGACTTATCTGGCTTGGAAGTTAGGCCTGAATTAGGTTTTTTTACACTGAAACCCTAATCTAGTAACTCCTCTTCTTCTTGATTCCTTTTGATTTCTCCTTGGCACAACACCACACATGTATCCACATACCAATTCATGAATTCCACATACTCCAAGTAGGCCTTGATGCCCTCCAATCAACCATTTGACCTAGGGTTGACCTAGATGAAACCCTAGTTGACTGCATTCAACTGTAGCTCTGGTACTTGTATTAATGATTTGTCTCATCTTCAAAATAACCCTCTAGGTCTTCCATGATCTTTGTACACCTTCCATGGCTTACACACTCATTGATGATCTTCAACATATCCCCCAGATTGGGAGAGAAATCCACTGGTTGACCTTCAAACTTCTCAAAGCTTCAACTCATTTCTTGATTACTTGGATGGTCTTGATCTTGAATAAAATCCCTTGATGGGCCTCTTTCTGATGAAAATGGCACTTGAGCCCCTGTTAGATGACTTGTTATGCTATGCTATGCAAATGATTAGACTATGTACATGACTTATTATGCAAATGCCAATGCAATTGAAACATAACCCAGGTGAAATAGGTTGAGCAAATTTTAGGGTGCAACAGCTGTCCCTATTCAAACGGCTTGGACCCGACTGGGTGAAGAGCGAACGACCTTCAAACATTCGAGGTACGAGACGGTTGAATACCAAGAACCCGGAAATTTGCCAACCGTAGAGATAAACTGCACCACTGCTTGGGGGAACACCATTCATCAATTGGACTTGATTGTTACTGTAACAACCGATCAACCACACGATACAGATCTGATTAACTGCCTGTGCAGCACCAAACTTGTCAATATAGGAATAACCTGGACGACTTCACTGGGGAAGTACTTCTGTCAACAAAACATGACTCTGCCAACGATACAGGGAAATAACTCCGACATCACTACGGGAAATAACTCCACCACCACTACGGGAAATAACACCGCCATCACTACGGGTGATAACTCCGCCACCACTGCGGGTGATAACTCCGCCACCACTACGGGAAATAACACCGCCATCGCTACGGGTAATACTCTGTCATCACTACAGGAAAATAACATCGCCATCGCTACGGGTAATAACTCTCTGTCACCACTACAGGAAAATAACACCACCATCGCTACGGGTAATACCTCTCTGTCACCACTACAAGAAAATAACACCGCCATCGCTACGGGTAAACAACACCGCCATTGCTACAGGTAATACTCTGCCATCACTACAGGGAAATAACACCGCCATCGTTACGGGTAAACAACACCGCCATTGCTACGGGTAATACTTTGCCATCACTACAGGAAAATAACACCGCCATCGCTACGGGTAATAACTCTCTGTCACCACTACAGGAACATAACACCGCCATCGCTACGGGTAATAACTCTCTGTCACCACTACAGGAAAGTAACACCGCCATCGCTACGGGTAATAACTCTCTATCACCACTACAGGAAAATAACACCGCCACGCTACAGGTAAACAACACCGCCATTGCTACGGGTAATACTCTGCCATCACTACAAGGAAATAACACCGCCATCGTTATGGGTAAACAACACCGCCATCGTTATGGGTAAACAACACCGCCATCGCTACGGGTAATACTCTGCCATCACTACAGGGAAATAACACCGCCATCGCTACGGGTAATTGTCGCTTGCGCGAAAATAAGGTGCCGGCATGACAGAAGAGTCGCCACCTTTCGTTATTTATCCCTCAGAGCGGGAAAGGAAACGATCGGGAAAACCTGACGAAAAAAGGGTAAGACAAGGTCATCGCAATCATTGTCTGGGTTCGGGAGTCGGTTACGCAAGGGGAAGGTATTATCACCCCTCACGTCCGTCGTACTCGACGGGATCCACGCTTGTGTGTTTACTTGGACGGGTTGGTTTTATTCTATCTACCTATCAAGGCTGGCTGAAAAAGAAAAGAAAGATGACTCGGCAAAGCGTCACACTTTATGCCTACGTATTCTCATCAGAGAATGAGAAATCAGAGTCAACGTAGTTCGGCCTACGAAGGATTATGGGGGAAGGTTGCTCGCTAGGACGTCGCATCCTATGCCTACGTACTTCCACACTGCATGGAAGATCAGAGCAAACGTAGTTCGGGAAACTACGACTTATTTCCTGAAAGAAGTGTTTTTTATTGTGTTTGCGATTTCAACCGCACTAGAGACTATGACCTGAGAGTGAATGCGTCGCATGTCACCCAAAGGGTACCATACTAAACATCCAGACTGTGGAAAAGAAACTCTCCCACAATCCTTTCTCAGATAGCTTAAGGCTCGTAACGTACGAAAGAAATCATTCATGATTACTGTATCTTAAACTGTTTTGAGATGAGAAGAGAACAGGCCCAACTAGGAGGGAGACTATCAAGTCCTACTGTTATCATGCCATGGATTCATCCTATGGTTAAAGTTTGAACAGGGAACTCCTGGATGTTGTCATGCATAGGTTTCAACCTAAAAGTCTATCATCAAATCCTTATCAAAGGAAATGAGAGTCCTAAGGGATCATGTCAATGATACACCGAAACAGACAAAGCATCAACTTAACAGTAAAATGCATGCAATGCAAGTGAGGGAGGAAATGTGTGTGGGGCTTCAGCCTCCACAAGCTCATCTCGACCTCAAGCCAGTCATGAAATAACAGTAATCATACTGAAAAATAAACAACATGCTATCAAGCAATAAACAGATAAAAGGAATGAAATGCCATCAGGCAAACAAACCACATGCTTGAGAAAGAAATCATCTAATCTAATCTCTAATCCTAAACCTAAAACAGAAACCTAATCCAATCTAAGCAAGGCCCTAATGCAACACCCTAAACAAGAGAAAACAATCCCAGTCTTCCAGCTTCAAAACAAGCTTACCAAAGAAAGGGAGCTAAGTAGGCAGACTCATAGTGTCTTCCTCAAGAAAGCACTAGGAGGTGTATACTCAGGAATCATATCCTATGTGGCTCAACAACTATGATCAGTTTACGTTCCTCCTCAGGAGAAACTAAACTCACATGAAGGCTCCAACATCACTGGATATTTAAGAAATCCTACCTGAACTAGTGGAACTAAGTGAATAGACCCCTAGGACCTTCCTCAGGAAAGTACTAGGAGGCTTCCACTTAGGAACTGTATCCCATGTGGCTCAACAACTGTGATCAGTTTACATTCCTCCTCAGGAGAAATTAAACTCACATGTTGGCTCCAACATCATTGGATACTTAAGAAATCCTAGATGAACTAAGGGAGCTAAGTGAATAGACCCATAGGACCTTCCTCAGGAAAGTACTAGGAGGCTTCCACTTAGGAATTGTATCCCATGTGGCTCAACAACTGTGATCAGTTTACATTCCTCCTCAGGAGAAGTTAAACTCACATGTTGGCTCCAACATCATTGGATACTTAAGAAAGAGGTGAGAAGAAAGAATGAAAGTCGTTCATAGTGCCTTCCTCAGGAAAGTACCATGAATTCCCCTCAAACTTCAGGATCTCAAACCTCACAGACAGGGAATAATCCCCAAGCTCTGGGTCTCTGAGTCTTGATCTACAATCTTCTCCTTCATCATGCTCTTCAACAAGATCTTCAAAACAAACTAAGCCCCACAACAAATTCCCCAAAATAAACCCCAGGGACGGACAAATAACCACAGAACAGTCAAAACCATCAGTCAACTTCAGAAAATACCTAAAAATACTAAAACAAGGGGGAAAATTCTAACAATTATTCACAAGGGTCCATAACATCTACCCATAACATCCCTATATGCCTATACCCAAAAATCAAGACAAAACTCTCCAAAGAAAATGAATTACTTCACTTATGCATAACCTAAACCCTAATTAGGTACCCTAATGCTAACCTAATTAAACTAATCAAATTTTAACCTAAAAATCATGAATTAAACCTTATGGGGAACTATGATTCAATATCTAATCACACCAAAAAGAATGAATTAAAAATCCTAAGGGAAAGCCCTAAAAGAAATTCTACAAAATTGGATACAATATTAATCCTATTTAAAAGCCATTTAAATGAAAAATGTACTAAAAATATTAAAATAAAATAAAATTCCAATTTTATTTGGTGATATTTTTCTAGACAAAATTATGAACCTAGAGAAAAGAAGCATTAAAAAAATACTAATTTTCCTATTTTCTACGAATTTTTTAATATGCAAGAAAAATTAAAAATGAGAAAATAAAAGAAATGGATTAAAATGGGGGAGGGGTGAAAACAGTAGGACTCCCAGTTGTTTTCTATGATGGGCCCAGGAAGGGGGGTGCGCCTAGCATGGCGCGCCTGGGCCCAATTGCCATCAGAAAAACAAAAATAAAATTAAACGGAAATTGGAAATGCCACGGTACGAATAGCAATACATTTTAGTTAAAAAAAGGGATTGGGCCGTGCGAGGGGTGTGAATAGCACAAGTTCATTGAGCCCAGAATCATTCACTAAATTAAACGGCAGCGTTTTGATGCTAGTCTTTCCCTCCGTTTCTTGTTTAAACCTGGACCGTTAGATGAGATTATTTAGTCAATGCAGGAAGAACGATCCAACGGAGATGGACTTATCTTCCCCACTCAACCTAGGGTTTTCAGAAAACCCTTCCTCCATGCGTGGACCTTCCAGCCTCACATACTCCCTCGTCCTTCCACCAAATGCCACGCCACAAAAACCAAAAGTGACCTACTAATTGCCCTCTTCAACACCCTGCATTTAGTTTTTCCTGAAACTCCTTCAAGAAACAAACCCGAACGATGTAATCCTAGGGCACCATGAATTAACTCTGATATGCATGTTAATGGAACTTGCTCAAACTCATACTAATGTAATCTAGGCATTATGTGGAGTATTCTGCACCTCTTAACTAACATTATAGTGCCCTAAACTGTGTGTTCTAGATCAAGAAAGTTTCAAAGCCCTAACTCAAACCTTCACCAATGGTTACAACAGATTGTGTACTTGATCTATTATGCTAACCTAGCATTTCTAAATTAAAAACCTACACTAACATGGCATAATTAGAGAGGCACGAATGAAACTTCATACCTGCAAGTTTGATGAAGATGGCTATGGAATCCTGCTTTCCAAGTCTTGGCAAGCCTCACTAATGAACTCTGAGGTGTAGGGGACCTTCTGTTTGCAAAAGAAATGGAGCAAGAAGCCTACAATCTTGGCTGCAATTCTGGTATACAATCTTGAATGTTCAAAGATATCTCTTCATTCTGCCATGGATGAGCTTCTAAACTTTCTTGTATGCACTCCACAAGCTCAAGAGATCATGAATGGAGAAGAAGAATGAGTGGATATGTAGCTGTGTGAGCAATCCTCTTCTTACTTGCACTTGAAGCTACAAGAAAATTCTTCACCTTTTCCACACTATGTTCACCAAATTCACCAACCTGACCAACCCCTAATCTCACCTTGATCCACTTAATATATAACCATCCATGGAAGACTCTAGAACCTCCTAGAAAGAGCTAGAATACCATGGAAAGTCTCATGTAATGACATATTGGATTATCTCCTTTCATGCATTAAGACATTCAATTTTGCTTTAAAATCTCCTTACAAGAGATATTGAGAAGGAATGTGATGAAAAACAAGCATTTCCTTTGCTTTATGTGAAGTTTCTCATGGGTTCCTTAAGATGCAAGAATGAACTTTTCAAAGTAACATCCATTTTAAGACCTCAAATCAAAATTCTACTTGAACCATTGTTTTTAAAATGATGTTTGGATTCAAAATGACATATTGGATGACCTATTTTGGATTTGTGGATCTCCCAAACCAATTTCCAACTTGGATTCATTTACTTTATAAGTCATTTTTAGGTCATTTTTACCCAATCTTGTAAATCCTTGCTACAAGCTTTTTCAATAACTCATGACCAATTTTCTAGGCTTAAAATCCCATTTTGAACAACTTTGATGTTTTGAGTTTTTTCATTTGAGGCTTGGAAGTAGGAGATATGGCCTTTGCTTAAAATGATCTATAATCACCAAATGACCAAAATACCCCTGTCTTGTTCAAACCATAAGTTGAGTTCTACAAATCCTATCAAGGACTTCTAGTACTCTATAGAAATCTAAGAAGATGCTCTTCAACATTCATGTTGACCAAGAGATCATAGGAATCATCCTACTAGGGCAAACGTTGTCTGCAAGTTGGGTGACTTTCAAGGACCCAGATTCACATACCTCAGATGACTTGTAATTTGTCAAAACCATAACTTGAGCTCTGCAACTCCTATCAAGGACTTCCACCACTCAAATTAAAGCTAAGAACAATCTCTACAACATTAATGTTATGGGGAAGATGAGATATCAACCACATCTTGAGCTAAAACTGCCTGGAAGATAGGGATCAAATTAGGGTTTTTTCACTGACAATCCCTGGAAACCCTAACTCAAAATTTCTCAAACTCCTCAATCATGATGAGTTGGTCTAGGAATCATCTTTATAACATCTCCATACATAATTCCATGATCTCATGGCCCTTGGATTAGGTCTCAACCTTCTCCAAATCTTCAGCTGACCTAGGATTGACCCAATCAAACCCTAATTCTACCATTCATGGTTGAATCTTCTGAATTCTTGCACAATGACCTCTCTGGGCTTCATGATGGCTTTCAAGACATCTCATAAACTTTCTCAAAGCATCAAGTTCACTCTCATAGTCTCAGAATCATCTAGAGAGCACCCACAACTCTCAAGTTATGAGACACACAACCTTGGTTTCAACCAATTCCTCTGAGGATCTCTTGAACTTTCTGATGAAGGTGTCAACCTTCAAACACTTGATGGTTAAATAATTGTTGGTCAAATTTTGGGGTGCAACAGCTGCCCCTATTCAAACGGCTTGAACCTGACTGGGTGAGAAGCGAACGGCTCTCAGCCAATCAAGGTGCGAGACGGTTGAATACCGGTAAACCCGAAAATTTGCCAACTGCACAAGCACACGATACTCTGTGGGGGACAAACCTTCGAATACTGCAATACTAGCTGCTCAACAACTAGCTGGAGAGATACTGATCTGACATCGTCGTCGGTTATCCACGTTAACTTCTTCTGACATTGCCTTCAGACAACCAAAACACGGGGAAACAAACAACCAACATCGCCGCCGGAGAACTAAATCCGATATCACCGTCGGACAATCAAAATACCCAACCTCACTGCTGGACAACTATATCACTGAACAATTCTGACCTGGGGTTCACCCCTGGTAAATGGAACAAAGGTACACTTGCGTATTTGGAGCTACTCTGCTGGGGATGAGAGACTCAACCAAGCACACTCTGATCTGGGGTTCACCCTCAGAACCATAACGAACATCTAAATACTACTGCATACTGAGAAACCGTAGAACTTCAACGTTAAAGATATATGAAACCCTGGCCCCTGGCCACTTCCAGCTTCAGCTAGAACAGATCTTCACGCACTCTTGAAGATAATCATCCTTGGCCTTCAAGGATATAAACTTTGCCCGTCGGCGATTCCAGCTTCAGCTAGAAAAGATCTTCAAGTATTTCTGAAGATAATCATCCTTGGCCTTCAAGGATATAAACTTTGCCCGTCGGCAACTTTGCAGGAGGTATCTTCGACTTCAGTCTGAAGAAATGGTCCTTGGCCTTCAAGGATACATGGATCTGCCTTCAGGCAACTCCACCTCTGCTATAGAGTATCTGTGACTTCAGTCAGGGATATACTTCGGCCTTCAGTCCGAAAAATGAATCCTAGGTCATTCATGACCTTGGGGATAACCTTGCCTTCAGGCACCTTCGCTTCAGCTTGGGAAATCTATGACTTCAGTCAGAGAAGTGGTATCCTGAGCCATTCATGACTCTACGGGGATTCAAACACTTTTCCTTCAGGCAAAACTCCGCTTCAGCTGGAGAAACGTCTTCGACTTCAGTCAGAAGAAACACTATTCACTTGATCGCAATCAATCATCACCTCAGGACGACCGACTTTGTCTTCAGGCCAACACAGATCACCTTGTATACAAAAGCTGTATCTACAAACTTTTGAACCTTGTCTTCAGCCACACGTTGATTCATCAACAAGGAAATCTGAACTCACAGGAACCTTCTGATATTGCCTTCAGGCGTTTACGAAGTCAATCTTCAGATTAGACATCACTGTTGGAGCAAACATATCACGCTGCTATTCTCTTGACATCCTGTCAAGTCGTTGCTAAATAAAAGCAAACATGCCGGGTCACCGGACATAATCATCAGGTTAACAACTCTGTTGAGGAGAGAGGAATGAGGGTTCACCCAAACAATCCTGACGACTCACTGGGGAAAAGGAAGAAGGGTTCACCCAAACAACCTTGTAGACTTTGCTGCAGAAAGACGAGAGAGTTCACCCAAACGACTTCAACAACTGCTGGAGAATAACGAAAGAGCTCACTCAGACGATTCCTACCAACTTTACTGTGGAGCAAGTACTTCTATTCGAGAGCACGGTAACCACCTGGTTCATGCTTCATATGCAAATGCTGGAAAAATAGGCGTAATGCTCCGCGCGAAACGGAATGCTACGCTTTTGAGTAAATGTTATGCAATCATGCAAGGAAATGCCCCAGCAAAATAAATGCTGGGAAGAGGAACCATCCACTCGGGAAGAGTAACCATTATGCTGAGGAAGAGCTACCCTTCAAGGGAGCTTCATTTTCTGCCGATCTCATCTGGACTTACACTTGAGGATGACGGGCTCCTCCGGAGAACACAGCACATCAGGCTGATCAACACACTATCCACTGCTATACTCTGCACGGGGAATGCGCTAAATGCTCTGAACGACTCTCTGAGGAACGACCCTTCTAGGGAACATAGCCTTCAGGCTACAAGACACTCATGTCATTAAGTTCTCAAACTCACGGGGATAAACAAACTTCTGCTTGCTGGACAATCCTTCGGGATCTGCTTAGGGAAACATTTCATCTACCACTCATGGCTGTGCTCGGCTAGGGATATCAATCTACCTGCCTGCTGCTGGGGAAGGGACAACCACCTGCTGGGTAAGAGACCCCCACTCTGTTGGGGATTCCAAGGATTATCCTGGGCGACTCTTGCCGGGTACAAACCACTCGCGGCTTGAGCAGCTTCCAAGGACTCGGTTTTCTTGGAGTTTCAGGCATTGTCCTGGGCGATCTTCGCCGGGGACGCTACTGGGGAGCTCAAGAATCATCTTAAGCAAACAACTCGGGAGACTGCGCTGGGGATCTCAAAAATCATCTTGAGCGAGCGACTTCGTGGGGGAGAATGTCAGGAATCATCCTGAGCAACTGATCCTTCGGTGGTACACCTGTAAAACAGGAATGATAATGACCTAGATCCTGCTTATGATGCATATGCTTCGGTACCATGCCCCACATGGTGGAAATGCTATGCGTTTATGCTAAATGCTATGCAATTATGCACAATGATGCGATCCCGTCAGCAAAATAAATGCCGCAGGGGAATTCTCCTGTCAAGGAGAACGAACTACTCAGATAGAGGAACCATCCTGCTGAGGAGAACGTGGACACGCCAATATCAATCGGACTCCGTCTGGGGAATTGATCTTTGGTTGACTGCTGCAGGGGAAATAACTTCAGTTGATCACTGCAGGGAACGAAGCTCTACGAGAACCCGAACCTGCTGATAGAAAGCGATATCAATCGCGAGAATAAACTGCGGGGCCTTCTCGGCTACTTTTCTGGGGATAATAACTCTGTGGGGAAACAACTTCAGCTGCTCCACACTCCACTGGGGAAAAACCAATCATGACCTGATCACCTTCCCGGGATTCGGACCTCTTGGACATCTGCAAACTTGGCTGAGGAAGGAGAAATCATTCTGCTTCGCTGGAGAGAGTGCGACTCTGGAGAGATGCAGCATCAGCTGTTCAATACTCTGCTAGGGAAAACCACTCACGGCCTCAACTGCTTCCAAGGATTCGGCTCTCTTGGGGGTTTGCGGACTTAGCTGGGGAGAGAGAAATCATTCTACTTCGCTGGAGAGTACGACTCGAATGAGGAATTTCAATTCCGCTGGGGAAGAAGGAGTCATCCGACTTCGGGTGAGAGCACAACTCTGCAGAGGAATACAGCCTCAGCTGTTCCAACACTCTACTGGGGAAGAGGGAATCATCCGGCTTTAGGAGAGAGTATGACTCTGGTGGGGAATCTCAATTCCGCTGGAGACTTCAGTCTGGCACCATCAGTTGCTGCATACTTCGGCGTACGAATAGCTTCCTACGAAACCTGCACTTGTGACCCGGTGCGGGGGAAGAATCCTGCTTCGGCGACTTTACTAGGGAAAACACGAACTTCGGCACCCGAACATTTCTACGAAATTTGCACTTGTGACCCGGTGCTGGGGACATACTGATGGACCAATCAAGTCTGAGGAGTACTCGTGTATCAACACTGCTGGGGATATCAATCCTTAGCCACTCGTGGTACAACTCTGTTGGAGATGTACTGATCCTATCAAGGAAGCACCTCTGACATCTGCGGAAGATAACAATCGATCACTGCACTTGAATCTCACTTCACCGAGGAAGACAACCCTGAACGGTCTTTTCTTGAACACCCTAAGTCCTTCTAAGGTACGAAGCAATCCGCTGAGAAACAACTCTTCTCTGGCTGACATCAAAATCTACCCGCCTAGAGGTTACTCAATGAGGGAATCACCGTTGACTTCTTCTTGAGGAATGAGTCAATGACCTAGACTCGGAGGGAAAGGAGTCGAACTTGGACTCTGTGGGGATACAACAGTGCATCAGTCCCACTGCTGGGGAAATAAACCCAAATCTGCCGGTCAGGGAAAGCTTCATTCTCAACCCACTTGGGAAAATAGCACATCAGGCCAATTAACGTTCAATGCTTGGGATGGCCATACTCTGCCGGGAATATCAATCAAACCCTGCTGAGGATAATCTTGATCCTATTCTGATACGGGATGAATGCCATCTCAATTTGCTGCAGTCTCAAACTGCTCAGGGGAAACAACCTCAAATTGTACATCTCTGATGAGAAAATACTCCTGATTCAACAACATCAACACAGGGAATACAGACTACCAATCATGGAGTCGAGTAACAGGTTGGGCTGTAGGATAACAATCCAATGCCAGCAAGGCTTCTTCAGAAGGCTCAGGTTTTGGCAGGGTAAGGACACGACTCCCCGACACTCAATTCTTGCTAGGGCGAACAAACTCATTTGAACAACTGCCCCAGTACAATTCAACTTGCCCCAATCTGACTCTTGGGAATAATTTGTTCTGAACAGAAAACAACTGGCAACAAGACAATCCTCAGATGGCTTGCCCCAACATCTGTACAACGGAAGGATTCATCCTCCGCTAATCAACTCTCAGCATGGTTGGCTTCAATATCTCTGAAGTAGTTTGCCCCTGAACGAGCGATGAGCGACTCAACATGCTCTGATCGAACACTGGAGGGATTTGCCCTCAAATCGCAAGAATTCTGGATAACTGCCCCTGATTGGGTCTCGAGAAGGTTCACTTCCGATCAACCGCTTCTTGCATAAACTGCCCCATAATCAACTGATACTCCGGGACTTGTCCTCAGACAAACTGATTCCAAACTCACAGGAAGTCAGTGCCCCAAATTCACAGGGCTTCGCAGCATACCATTCTGATCCAGACCTCTGACGATTCAGTCCTGATTGACCACTCCCTGATGGAGTTCCTTCGTATCAATTACTGACCTGCAACTAAAATTGTTTATTCATGAATGGTAATTTTAATGCAGTGTTCATGCAAATTTCGAAAAAAATGTACTGTCACTCATTTACGTGTCATGCTAGTGAGTGACGAATGAACCAAAGAGTTCAAACGTAGTGCTGATGTGATCAGTGAAAAATACAATAAGGATATGATTAGCAAATCATGAAGGAGTCAGGTTACTCAACCTTATCGTAATGCGCTTTCAGAATAAACCCTGCCTCAATTAGGTCTTTTAAGGGTTATATCGTGGTCGGGTTCACGGTTCGTGAAACAAAGGATATTTGGCTCAAATTATGATTTGTACCCACCCCTTCTACGTGATGTTCTCCGATCCTAAAGTTCAGTTAACTTAGCTCGAGCGCTCGCCTCTTCGAGAGGTGTGTTGAACATTGGGAACAACTGGTTAAAGAGTTCACAAGGTGTGTCGGAGTGACAGTTACTCCTTTTTCGTTTTCGGCGTCTGTGTCTACACGACTTTGTCCTTGTTCGAGGATTTTTTCTTTTTTATAATCCTTTCTTTTCCATTCTTTTGATTCCATAATTTTTGCCTGGACTGACTCTTCAGAGTTCTTTTCGATTTTTATTTTGAAGTCCAGCGGGATGCCCTGATTTTTGCCTAAGTATTTGCTTTCTAGTTTTTCTTTTTTACTTAGCGGGCTTTCTTATTCCTTTTTTTCTTCTTTTGGAACGAGTCGTGCGACACTGGTTGTCTTGATTGCTCCGAAAGGATTATAACTGTTTCACTCCTGGTTGGTGAGGTTTAACCATTGTGGTTGACGAGGTACGACCTCTAGCGAGGAATATGATGTGATTGGTCCTCGAAGGACAACACTCCTCTATAAGACTTGAACGCTCGATCAAGCTAACTGATAACTACCCTGCCCCGGGTTAAGATGTGAGGGTTAAAAAGTCCGAAAGGAACTCCTACTTCTCGGCTCGAAGTGGTTAACAAGGGATTCTCTTCCTTATCTCTCCGGTGTTTAGGGAATTTGAAACAATGTCTTATACGTCATCGGTAAGGTTTTATCTGAAAGCAATACGATCATCGGCTATGAGTATTCAGTTTCGTCATCCTCCCTCCAATCTTTGCTAATCATAGTGATAAAGTGGAGTGAATAAAATGCAAGTGTCAGTGCAATGCAGTAAATGAGTGACAACGACATAACTAATGCAGAAAAAATGCATAGTCACTTTATTAATATTACCATTCGAAACATTCAATGTTTAACAGCAAGTAGTAACTAACAGAAAAGAAACTACAAATGCAAATGGTAAAAGATCTAAGGACTGCCAATGCTGAGGACGTCTGCCTGTCTGGACCACTGGCTTCTGAACATAACCCTCTGAATCTGCGAGCTCAGACAGCTGAGAGGTTGTCACGCACAACCAAAACTCCGTCTGGAAAGGAAATACACCCTTGGTCGATCAATTGTTGCACTTTCGCCTGGAAAGCCTTGCAATCTTCAGTTGAATGCCCCAGAGATCCACCATGGTAACCACACTGAGCATGAGGATTGTACCCTGGAGGGTAAGGCTCTGGCACGGGCTTGAGAGCTTTCGATTCCACCAAAGAATTCTGAATCAACTGTGGAAGAATCTGGCTATACGGCACAGGCACTGGAGGGAAAGAAGCATTTCTTCGTTCTAAGTGGTTGCGAGGCCTCTTTTGATCCTGGTGTTGGTATTCTTTCTGCCCAAGAGGTCGTCGTTTCTGAGTGGCAATGGTCCCTTGTTTAGGCGCTTGCGTCCTTGAACTTGATCCAGGTAGAAACTGCGAGCGAGGCGATGCAGTCACCAAAGGTCGCGGGACATATTCAAGATCTTTCTCAGCTTCAGGCAAAGGAGTGGAATCATTCACCTTTTCTGCAGGGTACGGGATGAACTTTCCCGATGCTCTCATGCCGCCCGACACAAGCCTAATTGTCCTTGAGTCAATAAGGTCTTGAATCTTATTCTTGAGAGCCTTACATGTTTCAACATGGTGCCCCGGTGCTCCTGAGTGGAAATCACAATGTATGTTGAGATCAACGTCTGGTGACACGTCACCTGGTGGGTCCGAGGTCCGAAGCTTGAGGACACGGTTCTGAACCAACAGTGGCAACAGCTGGGCATAACTCACAGGTATTGGGTCCACAGCTCTGTCCAGTAGCTTCTTCTTTTGATTATAACCTTCAGGGTTATTCTGAGATGCCCGACGCGGCTGCTGACGAGACAGGTTTCGAGCTTCATGCTGTGTGGAGGATCTATGAGGTCCATTTGGCTTTAGCACAGGTGGCACTGACGACAATGGGGGAAGCACTTTGGTCTCCTCCTTGGGTGCTTGACCACTCTCCTTTTTTAGCATACTTCTCACCACTCCCATGAGAAAGCTCAACTGATTCTGCAGCTGCTGATTCTCTTCTCTGAGTACTTGTTGGTTCAGGCGCACTACTTGTATGTCATTCATGACCTGCCCCAACTGGCTTTGGATTTTCCCCAGTTCAGCTTGTACCTGCTCCATTAGTCTGAGTTGCTCGATTCTGAGTCAAACCTGCAAACACAAGGGTTAGAGGACAAGCCCCGACTTCTGCCATGCAAGATGAATTATGCTAATGCCATGGGTGTCTGTACGTTTAGGAGATCACCCCTAATTCTGGTGTCAACGTGCCAACATAGTATCAATGCAGTGATAAGACTAGATCCATTCATGGAAGAAAATATCTCATATTGCTCGGGACACCAGAATCAGGGTACGAAACGCGCCTGCAGCACAGACATATGCTAATGGAATGCAAACATGAATATGCGAGCTAATGCAAAATGCAGTCATGCAATAATATATCCGGGTAACTGCTGTGGAGGTTCTGTATCAACAATCACTGATGAGAAGAAACCCCGGTGGAGGACCACAAATCTGATCTGCCAAGAACAATCATCTGATAGGACCTTATACATAGGATCAAAATTCTGCTCTGTCAAGAACAAATGTCTAATAATAAGGACCCCTGATGTATGATCAAGAAATATCTGCTGATGAAGTCTTCAGACCCCAAATCAAAAATCTGCCCTATCAAGAACAAACATACAGCTGCTGATGAGATCTTCAGACCCCACTCAAAATCTGCCCTATCAAGAACAAACAACATCTGCTGATGAGATCTTCAGACCCCACTCAAAATCTGCCCTTTCAAGAACAAACAACATCTGCTGATGAGATCTTCAGACCCCACTCAAAATCTGCCCTTTCAAGAACAAACCACTGATGACGATATTCTGATCAAAACCTGCTCTCTCAAGAACAGACATACACCCGATGATAAGATCCTCTGATCAAAACCTGCTCTATCAAGAACAGACAAATCTGCAACTGAGAAACCTGGTACCAACATAACTGATCCACTGTCAAGAAAACTAGGTAGTCTGAAGGTCAAAGTTTCCTGCAATAAACCCAATCCCTCTAACAGGTATGGACCTAATCCACGGACAAAGGTACGGCATCCTATGCGGTCATCAGCGTCACAGACATTCATGAGTGATGATACGATTCCCAGAAGGAGTGGCATCATCAAGTCATGAAGAGGCCTCACTTAGCTGACTTCCAAATGATCGGTCCCCAGAGTCGACAATCCTCACGTCTGGACTCCCCTCAGATCCTCAGGACCGGAAAGGAGCACCTCTGCAAGAACCTCGTCTGAGCGCAGATTTCGTAGGGAACTGTGCCTGCTCAGCAGACAGGTTCGTCTACTACTCTCCACAACTATGTCTAGGTGTATACTCAAGCCCAGGTCCGGCTTCTCACTCATAGTAACATCCCTCTCCCACAGCAGCACAGATAATCATATCAAACTGGAAATAAAATGCGGGAAATAAAGTGCGAGAAGTAAAAATGAGATAAATAAATGCAACCCAACAAGCAAACATACAAGCGCTAGGATTGACTCTCATAGGGAACCGGAGAACCAGAGATTCTGGGTTCGGTCCCCAGCAGAGTCGCCAGCTGTCGCTTGCGCGAAAATAAGGTGCCGGCATGACAGAAGAGTCGCCACCTTTCGTTATTTATCCCTCAGAGCGGGAAAGGAAACGATCGGGAAAACCTGACGAAAAAAGGGTAAGACAAGGTCATCGCAACCATTGTCTGGGTTCGGGAGTCGCTTACGCAAGGGGAAGGTATTAGCACCCCTCACGTCCGTCGTACTCGACGGGATCCACGCTTGTGTGTTTACTTGGACGGGTTGGTTTTATTCTATCTACCTATCAAGGCTGGCTGAAAAAGAAAAGAAAGATGACTCGGCAAAGCGTCGCACTTTATGCCTACGTATTCTCATCAGAGAATGAGAAATCAGAGTCAACGTAGTTCGGCCTACGAAGGATTATGGGGGAAGGTTGCTCGCTAGGACGTCGCATCCTATGCCTACGTACTTCCACACTGCATAGAAGATCAGAGCAAATGTAGTTCGGGAAACTACGGCTTATTTCCTTAAAGAAGTGTTTTTTATTGTGTTTGCGATTTCAACCGCACTAGAGACTATGACCTGAGAGTGAATGCGTCGCATGTCACCCAAAGGGTACCATACTAAACATCCATACTGTGGAAAATAAACTCTCCCACAATCCTTTCTAAGATAGCTTAAGGCTCGTAACGTACGAAAGAAATCATTCATGATTACTGTATCTTAAACTGTTTTGAGATGAGAAGAGAACAGGCCCAACTAGGAGGGAGACTATCAAGTCCTACTGTTATCATGCCATGGATTCATCCTATGGTTGAAGTTTGAACAGGGAACTCCTGGATGTTGTCATGCATAGGTTTCAACCTAAAAGTCTATCATCAAATCCTTATCAAAGGAAATGAGAGTCCTAAGGGATCATGTCAATGATACACCGAAACAGACAAAGCATCAGCTTAACAGTAAAATGCATGCAATGCAAGTGAGGGAGGAAATGTGTGTGGGGCTTCAGCCTCCACAAGCTCATCTCGACCTCAAGCCAGTCATGAAATAACAGTAATCATACTGAAAAATAAACAACATGCTATCAAGCAATAAACAGATAAAAGGAATGAAATGCCATCAAGCAAACAAACCACATGCTTGAGAAAGAAATCATCTAATCTAATCTCTAATCCTAAACCTAAAACAGAAACCTAATCCAATCTAAGCAAGGCCCTAATGCAACACCCTAAACAAGAGAAAACAATCCCAGTCTTCCAGCTTCAAAACAAGCTTACCAAAGAAAGGGAGCTAAGTAGGCAGACTCATAGTGTCTTCCTCAGGAAAGCACTAGGAGGTGTATACTCAGGAATCATATCCTATGTGGCTCAACAACTGTGATCAGTTTACGTTCCTCCTCAGGAGAAACTAAACTCACATGAAGGCTCCAACATCACTGGATATTTAAGAAATCCTACCTGAACTAGTGGAACTAAGTGAATAGACCCCTAGGACCTTCCTCAGGAAAGTACTAGGAGGCTTCCACTTAGGAACTGTATCCCATGTGGCTCAACAACTGTGATCAGTTTACATTCCTCCTCAGGAGAAATTAAACTCACATGTTGGCTCCAACATCATTGGATACTTAAGAAATCCTAGATGAACTAAGGGAGCTAAGTGAATAGACCCATAGGACCTTCCTCAGGAAAGTACTAGGAGGCTTCCACTTAGGAATTGTATCCCATGTGGCTCAACAACTGTGATCAGTTTACATTCCTCCTCAGGAGAAGTTAAACTCACATGTTGGCTCCAACATCCTTGGATACTTAAGAAAGAGGTGAGAAGAAAGAATGAAAGTCGTTCATAGTGCCTTCCTCAGGAAAGTACCATGAATTCCCCTCAAACTTCAGGATCTCAAACCTCACAGACAGGGAATAATCCCCAAGCTCTGGGTCTCTGAGTCTTGATCTACAATCTTCTCCTTCATCATGCTCTTCAACAAGATCTTCAAAACAAACTAAGCCCCACAACAAATTCCCCAAAATAAACCCCAGGGACGGACAAATAACCACAGAACAGTCAAAACCATCAGTCAACTTCAGAAAATACCTAAAAATACTAAAACAAGGGGGAAAATTCTAACAATTATTCACAAGGGTCCATAACATCTACCCATAACATCCCTATATGCCTATACCCAAAAATCAAGATAAAACTCTCCAAAGAAAATGAATTACTTCACTTATGCATAACCTAAACCCTAATTAGGTACCCTAATGCTAACCTAATTAAACTAATCAAATTTTAACCTAAAAATCATGAATTAAACCTTATGGGGAACTATGATTCAATATCTAATCACACCAAAAAGAATGAATTAAAAATCCTAAGGGAAAGCCCTAAAAGAAATTCTACAAAATTGGATACAATATTAATCCTATTTAAAAGCCATTTAAATGAAAAATGTACTAAAAATATTAAAATAAAATAAAATTCCAATTTTATTTGGTGATATTTTTCTAGACAAAATTATGAACCTAGAGAAAAACAAGCATTAAAAAATACTAATTTTCCTATTTTCTACGAATTTTTTAATATGCAAGAAAAATTAAAAATGAGAAAATAAAAGAAATGGATTAAAATGGGGGAGGGGATGAAAACAGTAGGACTCCCAGTTGTTTTCTATGATGGGCCCAGGAAGGGGGGTGCGCCTAGCATGGCGCGCCTGGGCCCAATTGCCATCTGAAAAACAAAAAGAAAATTAAACGGAAATTGGAAATGCCACGGTACGAATAGCAATACATTTTAGTTAAAAAAAGGGATTGGGTCGTGCGAGGGGTGTGAATAGCACAAGTTCATTGAGCCCAGAATCATTCACTAAATTAAACGGCAGCATTTTGATGCTAGTCTTTCCCTCCGTTTCTTGTTTAAACTTGGACCGTTAGATGAGATTATTTAGTCAATGCAGGAAGAACGATCCAACGGAGATGGACTTATCTTCCCCACTCAACCTAGGGTTTTCAGAAAACCCTTCCTCCATGTGTGGACCTTCCAGCCTCACATACTCCCTCGTCCTTCCACCAAATGCCACGCCACAAAAACCAAAAGTGACCTACTAATTGCCCTCTTCAACACCCTGCATTTAGTTTTTCCTGAAACTCCTTCAAGAAACAAACCCGAACGATGTAATCCTAGGGCACCATGAATTAACTCTGATATGCATGTTAATGGAACTTGCTCAAACTCATACTAATGTAATCTAGGCATTATGTGGAGTATTCTGCACCTCTTAACTAACATTATAGTGCCCTAAACTGTGTGTTCTAGATCAAGAAAGTTTCAAAGCCCTAACTCAAACCTTCACCAATGGTTACAACAGATTGTGTACTTGATCTATTATGCTAACCTAGCATTTCTAAATTAAAAACCTACACTAACATGGCATAATTAGAGAGGCACGAATGAAACTTCATACCTGCAAGTTTGATGAAGATGGCTATGGAATCCTGCTTTCCAAGTCTTGGCAAGCCTCACTAATGAACTCTGAGGTGTAGGGGACCTTCTGTTTGCAAAAGAAATGGAGCAAGAAGCCTACAATCTTGGCTGCAATTCTGGTATACAATCTTGAATGTTCAAAGATATCTCTTCATTCTGCCATGGGTGAGCTTCTAAACTTTCTTGTATGCACTCCACAAGCTCAAGAGATCATGAATGGAGAAGAAGAATGAGTGGATATGTAGCTGTGTGAGCAATCCTCTTCTTACTTGCACTTGAAGCTACAAGAAAATTCTTCACCTTTTCCACACTATGTTCACCAAATTCACCAACCTGACCAACCCCTAATCTCACCTTGATCCACTTAATATATAACCATCCATGGAAGACTCTAGAACCTCCTAGAAAGAGCTAGAATACCATGGAAAGTCTCATGTAATGACATATTGGATTATCTCCTTTCATGCATTAAGACATTCAATTTTGCTTTAAAATCTCCTTACAAGAGATATTGAGAAGGAATGTGATGAAAAACAAGCATTTCCTTTGCTTTATGTGAAGTTTCTCATGGGTTCCTTAAGATGCAAGAATGAACTTTTCAAAGTAACATCCATTTTAAGACCTCAAATCAAAATTCTACTTGAACCATTGTTTTTAAAATGATGTTTGGATTCAAAATGACATATTGGATGACCTATTTTGGATTTGTGGATCTCCCAAACCAATTTCCAACTTGGATTCATTTACTTTATAAGTCATTTTTAGGTCATTTTTACCCAATCTTGTAAATCCTTGCTACAAGCTTTTTCAATAACTCATGACCACTTTTCTAGGCTTAAAATCCCATTTTGAACAACTTTGATGTTTTGAGTTTTTTCATTTGAGGCTTGGAAGTAGGAGATATGGCCTTTGCTTAAAATGACCTATAATCACCAAATGACCAAAATACCCCTGTCTTGTTCAAACCATAAGTTGAGTTCTACAAATCCTATCAAGGACTTCTAGTACTCTCTAGAAAGCTAAGAAGATTCTCTTCAACATTCATGTTGACCAAGAGATCATAGGAATCATCCTACTAGGGAAAAAGTTGTCTGCAAGTTGGGTGACTTTCAAGGACCCAGATTCACATACCTCAGATGACCTGTAATTTGTCAAAACCATAACTTGAGCTCTGCAACTCCTATCAAGGACTTCCACCACTCATATTAAAGCTAAGAACAATCTCTACAACATTCATGTTATGGGGAAGATGAGATATCAACCACATCTTGAGCTAAAACTGCCTGGAAGATAGGGATCAAATTAGGGTTTTTTCACTGACAATCCCTGGAAACCCTAACTCAAAATTTCTCAAACTCCTCAGTCATGATGAGTTGGTCTAGGAATCATATTTATAACATCTCCATACATCATTCCATGATCTCATGGCCCTTGGATTAGGTCTCAACCTTCTCCAAATCTTCAGCTGACCTAGGATTGACCCAATCAAACCCTAATTCTACCATTCATGGTTGAATCTTCTGAATTCTTGCACAATGACCTCTCTGGGCTTCATGATGGCTTTCAAGACATCTCATAAACTTTCTCAAAGCATCAAGTTCACTCTCATAGTCTCAGAATCATCTGGAGAGCACCCACAACTCTCAAGTTATGAGACACACAACCTTGGTTTCAACCAATTCCTCTGAGGATCTCTTGAACTTTCTGATGAAGGTGTCAACCTTCAAACACTTGATGGTTAAATAATTGTTGGTCAAATTTTGGGGTGCAACAGTAATGACTCTCGAATATAGCTCCTCTGCCTATCTTTGCAGTAGCTAACTCCATCAGTCAAATGGGTAACACATAATGGTCCAATCTTTCAATCTTTAATGCTGACATAGCAATAAATCTGAAGAGGACTCTACTGGGAATTTTCTGAAATCACATTGCCAGACACCTACTTCGACATAGGCGGCAATTTCCAAAAACTGATTCACGAAATCTTTTTGATACTGACATAACAACAATCTTGAAGAAATACTCCGCTGGAGGGGTAAAAGAGACTTAAGCAAGAAACTCTGTGGGGAATAATGACAAGGCAAACATTATCGCCACGTGTCTCATGCTGAGACATTTAATATTTGGTAATTGATCTGAGCAAGAGCTCTCTCCACCTGCAAGGGACACAACACTTGGATACCAAAGGTTAACCAACCTGGCCTATGTTTCAAAATGCGCATGTTTGACAATGGCGTAATGCTCCGTACAACACGGATATGCTACGCGTTTTTGGGTAGATGCAAATATGACACTATATGCAAATGCAAATGCAGGCTCAAGCTGCTGGGGAAACTTTGCAAGCTTGCTTCAACACAGCTGTTGAGAGCAAATACCGCCATGCTGGGGATGAACGGGCATCATAAAATCCTCCGGTCAAAATAACTGTCGGGAAATATTACCAACTCTGCCGAGGAGATTAAACTCTGATTTCCACTGGAAGGAAAGAACAATATCTGCTGGGGAGAGTAACTCCACTGGGGAAGAATCGACTCTCTTGGGGAAATTAAACCGACTGAGCAAGAACGACTCAGCCGGGGAACGAGGAAATCCTTTTGGAGGAAACGATGCTGTCTGGACACAGCTTACGAACTCGGAGTTACCGCTCCACTGGGGATAATCATCCTGATGAAGGCATGACGACCTGTGGGAAGAAAACCATCTTCTATGGGAATAATCCTTCTGAACCAACTATGACTTGGCTAAACTCTGCAGGAACCCTCCAAACTGGGGATTGATCGTTCACATACTCGACTCCCTGGGGAGTGCAACCTCTGCAAGGGATACTGATTTTAACTGGCTGGGGATATCCTCTGGGGATAAGTTGCGACTAGCTGGGGAAATTGATCCCTCTGGGGATGAAATGCGACCTGCATGGGGATTAGCATCATACAAAGTCAAGTCTTTCACCACGAACCTCCAGCTGGGGGCCATAAGTTCTGAGCGTCCATTTTAAAGGTGAGAACCCTGCAAAACACAAACGAGACAAGACAAAATCTACACAACCAAATCTATTCAGGTTAGTTTCCGTGACATTACTTCAGTCAATTCGAAGTTTTATCAATTATTGGCAAGGGCCAGCAAAGTTATGCACATGCAAATTCATCAAAACATCGGCGTTTTCCACATACAAAATAGTAAAGCACAAACATCAAGTACTAAATAACATGTTTTATTAATAACAGGCCTCTGAATAGGCAAAGTTTTGTACATCGGATGCAACTCCTGAAAAGAGGAATTTACGTACACACACATACATATATGCACAAGAAGCATAAAAATACAAATACAACTCGAATTTGTACACATGTCGGCAACATGGTGCAGACAAACATCGTGAGCTGATCCTCCTATGACTCGCCCGACTCTGGCGCTTTCCCGGTATTCAATTTTCGGAAGAGATTGTGTTGGATAAACGAACCCTCAGGTGCTCCCAAACCATTGATCAATGCAGGTATCGAATTCGGACCGCATTCATTTACTTTTTAAATCCCTAACTTTTGCGTGAACCGCCCTTTGCGGGTTTTCAATTCACCGGGATACCCTTTTTTGCCGAAGTCGCCCAATGTAGGTTTTCGACTTCGCGGGTGTACATCTTTTCAATTTTATCCCTAACTTTTGCCCGAACCTTTTATTCTGTTTTTGGTTCGCCAGGATGCCCCATTTTTGCCTGGACTCTCTTTTTACGGTCCAGCGGGTCACTTTCAAGCAAAGTATTTTTTAACTGCGTCCGAATTCACAGGAGATGTAAAGTCTTCACCGTCCATGGTGGACAATAACAATGCTCCTCCTGAGAAGACTTTTCTGACAACGTATGCCCCTTCGTAATTAGGGGTCCACTTGCCCTGTGATCTGTTTGTGGCGGGAGAATCCTCTTCAGCACAAGGTCGCCCGTCTGAAAGCTTCGTGGACATATCTTCTTATCGTATGCTTTCTTCATCCGGCTTTGATACAATCGATCGTATGCGAGAGAAGCTAGCCTCTTCTCATCCATTAAACTCAGCTGATTCAACCTGTCTTTTACCCATTCTGCCTCGTCAAGTTGGACATCTCGTAAAACCCTCAAGGAAGGAATCTCAACCTCCAACGGTAGCACTGCCTCCATTCCGTATACTAATGAAAAAGGGGTTGCCCCGGTTGATGTACGTACCGTCGTACGATAACTGTGCAAAGCGAAAGGTAGCATCTCGTGCCAGTCCTTATACGTCACAACCATCTTCTGAACAATCTTCTTTATGTTCTTATTGGCTGCTTCAACAACGCCATTCATCTTGGGTCGGTAAGGAGAAGAGTTGTGATGTTCAATCTTAAAATTCTGACACAGCTCTTTCATCATCTTGTTATTCAAATTTGAACCGTTGTCGGTGATAATCCGCTCAGGGATTCCATATCTGCAGATAATATCCCGCTTGATAAATCTGGCTACCACTTGCTTGGTGACATTGGCATATGACGCTGCTTCCACCCATTTGGTGAAGTAATCGATTGCCACCAAGATGAACCGGTGCCCATTTGATGCTGTAGGCTCGATTTTTCCAATCATATCAATTCCCCACATCGAGAATGGCCACGGTGATGACATCATATTCAGAGGACTTGGGGGTACATGGACCTTGTCCGCATAAATCTGGCATTTATGACACCTCTTTGCAAACTTGAAACAATCTGTTTCCATAGTTAGCCAGTAATAACCTGCCCGCAGCAGTTTTCTCGTCATAGCATGTCCACCAGCATGTGTACCAAATGTACCCTCATGTATCTCTTCCATGAGTAGCTTCGCTTCTTTTTCATCTACGCATCGTAGCAACACCAAGTCGTGGTTTCTTTTGTATAGGACACCGTCCGGGTTCAGATAGAAATTGCCAGCCAATCTCCTGAGAGTCTTCTGATCGCGACTGGATGCCCCAGCCGGATATTCCTTGTTCTTCAGGAAATTCTGGATATCATAGTACTAGGGTTTATCATCAGATGCTTCGTCAATAGCAAATATGAACGGAGGCCTATCAAGCCAAGAGATAACAATCCGGGGAGCCTCGTTCCAGAAGTTAACTTTATACATGGAAGACAATGTCGCCAGGGCGTCAGCCATTTGATTTTCTGCTCGCGGCACATGATGCAATTCCACCTTGTCAAAGAAAGGCAACAATCTCCTTGCATAATTCATATATGGTATCAAATTGGAATGACGTGTCTCCCATTCTCCTTTTATCTGATTCACCACTAGAGCTGAGTCTCCGTATACATCCAGATGTTTGATTCTCAAATAAATAGCTTCTTCCAGACCCATGATGCAAACCTCATATTCAGCTTCATTATTGGTAACCGGAAAGGTCAATCGAGCCGTAAATGGGATGTGCGACCCCTGAGGAGTAGTAATAATCGCACCTATTCCGCTACCATAGGAATTCACAGCTCCGTCAAATATTAACTGCCACTTGGAACCCAACTCTGGTCCTTCGTCCGACAACGGTTCTTCACAATCTTTCATCTTCAGGTACATGATATCCTCGTCAGGAAAATCAAACCTCATCGATTGGTATTCCTCAACAGGCTGCTCCGCAAGGTACTCTGACAACACACTACCTTTAATAGCCTTCTGAGAAACATATTGAATGTCATATTCGGTTAACACCATCTGCCATCGGGCAATTCTTCCGGAGAGTGCCTGCTTTTCAAATACATATTTGATAGGATCCATCTTTGAAATGAGCAGGGTTGTATGATTTAGCATGTATTGCCTCAAACGTTTAGCGGCCCAGGCTAGCGCACAACACGTTTTCTCGAGCATTGAGTATCTGGACTCGCAGTCAGTAAACTTCTTACTCAAATAGTAGATCGCATGCTCTTTACGCCCTGTCTCGTCGTGTTGACCGAGAACACAACCCATACTTTCCTCAAGAACTGTCAAATACATAATCAAAGGTCTCCCGGCCACTGGTGGTATCAAGACAGGAGGTTCCTGCAAGTATTCTTTTATCTTGTCGAACGCCTTTTGACAATTTTCATTCCAGGCCACGACCTGGTCCTTCTTTAACAGCTTGAATAATGGCTCGCATGTTGTGGTTAAGTGAGATATGAACCGGGCGATATAGTTCAACCTCCCTAAAAACCCGGGTACTTCTTTTTCTGTTTTAGGCGCCGGTATTTCTTGTATTGCTTTTATTTTCGCAGGATCAACCTCTATTCCTTTTTCGCTCACAATAAACCCCAACAGTTTACCCGATCTCAACCCGAAGGTGCACTTGTTAGGGTTCAGTCTCAGCCTGAACTTCCTAAGCCTCTTGAACAATTTCAGTAGATTAACCAAATGTTCCTCCTCCGTCTGGGATTTGGCAATCATATCATCAACATAAACCTCGATCTCTTTATGCATCGTGTCATGAAAGAGAGTCGTCATAGCACGTTGATATGTTGCCCCAGCATTCTTCAATCCGAAGGGCATCACTTTGTAACAAAATGTTCCCCAGGGAGTAATGAAAGTAGTCTTCTCCATGTCTTCTGGCGCCATTTTGATCTAATTGTAGCCCGAGAAGCCATCCATGAAGGAGAATACGGAGAATTGAGTCGTGTTATCAATCAGCACATCGATATGAGGAAGTGGAAAATCATCTTTCGGGCTTGCTTTGTTCAGGTCACGGTAGTCTACACACATTCGCACTTTACCGTCTTTCTTTGGCACTGGCACAATATTAGCGACCCATGAGGGATATTTTGTAATAGCTAGGAAACCAGCATCCCATTGTTTTTGAACTTCCTCCTTAATCTTCACATCCATGTCTGGTCTAGTTCTTCGGAGCTTCTGCTTAACCGGCGGGCATTCTTCTTTTAATGGCATACGATGAACAACCATATCCGTATCCAGCCTCGGTATGTCCTCGTACGACCAGGCAAAAATATCACTGTACTCTTTGAGCATTTCAATCAACCTTTGCTTGACGTCGCTTTGCAGCGCAGCCCCTATACGGATGTTCCTTTCAACCCCTTCCGACCCCAAATTGATAATCTCAATAACTTCCTCATGAGGCAGATGTCGCACCTCGAAAAATTCATTTCGAACATACGACCTTCGCGCGAAAGGCGCGGAAATGCGGTTCGACAGAGTCGCCACCGAACTTTATTTTTCCCGAAATGAACGGGAGAGGAAAATATCGAGAAAACCTCATAAACGCGGAAGGAACACGGCCTTCACAACCATATTCCTGGGTTCGGGAGTCGGTTACGCGAGGGGAAGGTATTAGCACCCCTCACGTCCGTCGTACTCGACGGGAACCTCTTAATTCAAGTTGTGATGGATGTTAGCTAAACTTATTTCTTCTCTTCTCACTATTAAATGCTAAAGGATACTATAAAGGCTAAAGACGCTAGGGGAATGGGGATGGTTTAGAGGATATGGTGCTCGCCAAGGATTGGGGCCCTTGTGCCTACGTATACTCATTCGGACGAGAATGAGAAATCAGAGCGTCGTAGTTCGACTACGGGAAAGGATGGGGAAAAAATGGAAGATGGAGGGGATTGTGCTCGCCAAGATCATCGTAATCTTGTGCCTACGTATCCTACATTCAATAGTGAATGAAGAATCAGAGCGTTCTTAGTTCGTGGTAACAACCACGAAAAGAAACGGGATTGAATGAGTTTGAAATGGGTACGGATGACGATTACTCGAAGTTTAAAAAAGACTTCTCGGACCCAAGTAATCGGGAGAGTGAGCCAAAGACTTGGAACTCTCTCTTTTTCATCTTGAAGATAAGGTTGTGTTTGGAAGGGTGAAGTTGAATTGATGACGACTACTTGAAGCTTAAGAAAGACTTCACAGACCCCAAGTAATCGGAAAAGTGAACCAAAGACTTGGAACACTCTCTTTTTCATCGTAAAAGAAGGTTGTTTGAATTTGAAATAGTGTATAGAAGGATGAGATTGGTCGGATGACAACCACTTGAAGCTTGAGAAAGGCTTCTCGGATCCAAGTAGTCGGGAGAGTGAACCAAAGACTTGGGACACTCTCTTTTTCATCGTAAAAGAAGTTGTTTGAAAGGTGAGTGAAAGGATGAGTAATTGAAAGGTGGTTGAATGTTGTCGAGTTTGTTAATATTATTTAAAGGCATCAATTGCTCACACACGAATAAGATAACTCGCATCCAAACAATCGAAAGCAAGCTCAAAGACTTGAACCCACTCTTTACACCTTGAAAAGGATTGAATAGTTGTTAGTTGATTGATAGTTCGTTTTGAAAATCCGCTTGACGTTGGATCAAGGGTTTGACTCGTTATCGCATGCAAAGCGTGTTGAAAATGAAATTGTTTGAAAAAGAGACCGACTTGACTTACACATCAAGGGTCGAGTTGTAATAGGTTGATGGCGAATGCGTATGAGCACTCGACTTACGGGTTGTTTGAAAATGGCTCGATGATGAATCGAGAATCAGTTTGAAAATAGTTTGAATCCGCTCTAGTCCCTATGGGTGCTCCTAGGAGATAAACTAATAATCAAAGAAATGTGAAACATACATCGGAAAG
Organism: Lathyrus sativus; assembly: GCA_963859935.3. Taxonomy (NCBI): domain Eukaryota; kingdom Viridiplantae; phylum Streptophyta; class Magnoliopsida; order Fabales; family Fabaceae; genus Lathyrus; species Lathyrus sativus. The sequence continues at coordinate 356,140,219 of OZ012739.1, forward strand.
GGAGAGGGGTACATTTAAATTACACGAGATTGCACGAAATAAAGGGGTCTCATTGTCAGGTAGCCCAAGAGAAAGTCGTGTGTGTGCATTAGTGTCCTAAACTATGCCTTGAGCAAAGTCGGACACGATTTAAAATTAAGATACCTGCAAATAACCAATGATACAACAGTCCACCAAATCGGCTTTTCGCGGTTTCGATATTTTATTAGGTGTTTTCGATTATGGGTGAATGAATATGAATAATGAGATATGATAATAATAATATGAATAAAATAATATGACAATAATATAGTAAGATAATATAACAATAATATCCACAATAATATCCAACAGAAATTAAATTCAATGGTTAGTGAATCGAATCGGGACATGAAAGAATGGATCTCGTCTTAATCGCAAACATAATGCCGATTAATCGAAGGTAGCCTATCACGATCCCAAAGTACGGAAAATGACCCCAATGGTCATTCACCATAGATTTGAAATCGAGAAGGTTATCAACTTCGATACACGACGCTTACGAATAAAAGACTTCATCGATCCAAAAATCAAAATAAAATTGGAGAGATAAGGTGGTCTCGGATCCTTTGTTTCACGTCGATATTTTGACGGCTAAACGGTGGAAACTTCGTCATTGACCGAAAAGGCAAAAGTGCCCAATGACAAAAGAGAAATAAGATCTACTTTAAAAATAACGAAAAGAAAATTTTGAACTCTAATATTATAGAACTAAAAAAAAACTATATAATATTTACAAAAACTATAAATTTTGAAATTTAAAGATAATTAGGAAGTGTATATATACATATAGTAATATAAAGATATATATATAATAGAAATTATAAATAAAATATATATTTTTTTTTAAAAAAAGAAGTAAATAAATAAAAGAAAAAAACAAAAACAGCAATAGAATACTTTACCCCTTCGTGTGAATCTTGCCTCTCTCACTGTTCAACGTCACGCTCCAACCCTCTCTCTATCACTCTCAATCTCGCAACCTTTCTCCGTTTTCATTTCATAATCAACATCCCAGAATCAAACTTTCTGTCCCAATTCTACCTCCATTTCTTTCCAGTTTGATTTTCGGAAGTGGTTCTGTGAAAAAAAAGGGGTTTGATGGAGATCGCTGTTGCAGGTTTACGGTAAATGGGTTTCAATGGAAAGGAAGTTTGTTCGTTGGATTTCTAGTTGGTTGGGTTTCGACGGCGAGAAACTGACGGTGGGTTTTAATGGTTGTTTGGCAAGGGTTGAACGAAGAATGTTCGGAAAGTGAAAACGGGTCTCAGAGGGGTGAGGGTGAGTAAGGACGGTGGTGAAGCGATGAAGATGAAGTGTCGGTGAGCGGGACTTCACAGTGGTTCTCCGCTCCGATTTGCTTTCGTCGACATCCGTAATTTGAGGTTTGTAAGGGGTTTGTTCTTTCAATTTCACTTCGTTCTTATCTTCAATTCTTCTTCTAATTTCATTCTGGTTTAATTCTAGGGGTGAGTATTGGAGTTGATTTGCATTTGAAGCTGAGTTGCGAAAATGAATTCAACGGAGGTGTTTAGGTTGGTGGTGGTTTCACAATGGAGGCGATGATGGTTGTTGCAGTTGGAGTTCGAAGGAGACGGAAGCGGTTCGAGGTACAAGTTGTTGTTTCGTTGGAGCTATCACTTCAACGGGTTCTGGGATGAAGTTGTTCGAAGGAAATGATTTGAAGCTTGGCAGGTGAGGGTTCTATTGATGATGATGAGGTTGGCTGAGGTTGATGAGATGGAGGTTTGTGTTGCAAAAGGAGTTTTCTGGTTTGGCTATTATTCATGTTTTGTTCCTGTTAGGTTTTGTTTGGAGGTTTTGAGAAACAGAACTCAAGGTTGTTTGAAGGTTCAGATGGGTTCTGAAGGTTTTTTTTTGTTCCAAAACTTAAGAGCTGAAGAAGAAGGGACTTTTGTGGATTCTTTTTTTTTTTTTGAGATTATGCAGGTTGAGGGGTCTTTTTCTATTGTTTATGAAAGGTTGAAGGAGAGATTTTTGGGGTGTTATAAGGATATGAAGATGACGGATGCTGAGTTGTTCACGGCGGAGGTAATGCGATATACGCGGTGGTGCTCATGGTTTGTAAAAAAATTCGCAGGAAGGGGAAATTTTGGATGGGTGAAGATTGAAACTTGATGAATGGTTTGAGTGAGATTTTTTTGAGGTTTTATTGATTGGGAAAAAAATGGATTTTCGAGTTTGGAAGTAGTTTGAAGGTTGTAAAGGTTGATGAAGTTCTAAGCTTCTGCGTTTGAAGGTTGATTTTCTCAGGCCATGAGAGGGAAGTATGAGGTTTTGTTTGGTTTCTTCTTTTTAAAATCCCCCAAAACTTCTCTATGTTTTTTATTCATTGTTTTCATGTTGCAGAATTTGGCTTGGTGTTGCTGGTTGATGCAGGTCGTGCAGAGCCTGTTGCTTTGTGACATAGCATGATTTTGGAGTGGCAGCAGGATTACCAGTTCTGCAGGATTTATCTTATTGCTGATTTTGTTCTATGTCGTCTTGGGGGTATGGTAGCAAGTTACAGCAGCATAGGCTTTGAGCTTTTGTCCTGTGCGAGACTTTTGGAATGGACTAATCTTGGTCTTGATGTGTGCAGTGTATCATTGTGCCATTTTGGTGAAAGGTTTTGTTTGGCGTGGGGAGTGAAAGCATAGCAGCGGTTTTGGCACTGTGGTACGATTTGTGTAGGAAGCAAAGGCTTTGTCCTAACCTCACTTCTGCAAGATCATGTAAAAAGCTGTCATGAAACCTTTATCTTTCCTTTTGTCATTATTTGAGGATATTTTATTAGCATAATACTGATCTTGTGTAGGTAGGAGATATAGAACACATAAGCAAAGCCAAGCCACTTGAAGGATGAGGCTCGAGGAGCTGTTGTACGGTGCGTTACTATTATGGAGGCACTTGTGGGGTCAACTTGGTTTTGTCATTTGCATAACAACTTTGTAAAACTTATTTTCATTATCTTTGCAGGCCAGATTTCTGTATGCAGGAATTGTAGGATGCAATTTTGTGGCTTGAAAAAAATGGAGGGTGGATGATAATTTGAAGTGGACTAGGCCAAGACATCATGGGCCCACGCGGTTTCAACCAAATGGCCTTCTTCATTTTCTACTTTTTTGTATTGTTGTATATGTAGCCATTTTGGGAACCGAAAAAGATAATGTGTGAGACCATACTAATGCAAGATTAATATGTTACCATATAGCAATAGATTACTAAAGTGGTTTATGGATATTATGTGAATAGTTGAAGATATTGGATATCGTGTGATTGAATAGAAAGAAAAAAAGTTTAGAAGTGAAATCATGGGAGTGAAACAACCTGCATTGGTTTTATGGCGACTTCAACTGAATTGGTTTGATTTTTGTTGTCGTATGCACATATAAAAACAGTGATAAAAATAAATAAATAATAAGCTTTGAAATCTTGGAACTGGAGTTCACACTTTCATGCTCCAATTATCTTTGACCATACCATCGATTTGAACACAAGCCATTAAATCTCAAAAATTTAACTAGAACCAACATTCAATGTTCTTGATTTTTCATTTGAAATGAATAACGCCTTGAGTTGGTCCTACTGAAATCCTCTATGAATCAAATCTAAATTTCAGTACTTTGAATGACCTCATGAGAAATGAATTAGATATGACTTAATCACCAATTAACTTTGAAGTTTACCACTTGAACATGATAGGCTTACATTCCCAATGTGGGCTCCTCAATTATGCTTTGAAATTAAACCCTTGAACTTGACCATAAACTTGATTGTCCTTTGTTCCAATGACAAGTATAAGAAGCACATGCTCAAGACCTCTAACGACTTAGCACATGGACCATAAAGCCATAAGCTCAGATCCGCCATCTGATTTCGTTATATAGACCACAAATTTGTGAACAAACCCCTAACTTGTATCCTCCACCCAGAAGCACTTGAATTCTTTCCACACGACTTCCCTAACCACACATTATCTGAACTGCACACTTTAATCTTGATCTAGATAAAACTTATACACGAGTAGGACAAATTTAGGGTATGACAGCAGAATGATTCTTTCTTCTTGTTTCAATAACCAGGTCAGCTCTTCTGGTACGTCGCCATCTTCCACAATCTCTTCCTCAGCCTGAAATACCGGGTGCTCGAAGTCGAAATGAGTCATAGGCGGTTCATAGATGTCATCTGAAATAGTAATCCTGCAAAGGAAATGGTTAAATGCTTCAAAATGCAGACAAAGCAAATAACCACGTTGCCATTTTATTGTAAAAATAAAAACAGGAAAAACAAGGATCACAATATTTGTATATGAAAAAATGCCTTTATTCATGATTAAACAATGTACTGTATATAACCAAAATGGCCCTAAGAAAAATCATTGTGCCCCAAGTAGGGCACAGGGTTATTCAACAATTAAAAACAAATCATTACTGTTTAGTTGTTACAGGAACAGTCTCCTGAATAGACCAATTGCAAATCCCTTGTCTTGGCACGCCTGGCTTGATCCACGCGTCCATATCACAATCGCTATCTCCTTCCTCAGAATCGGAAACAGCATTGATGGTCTCGAAGCTCACTCCACTTGGCGTAATGGTTATTGGCCCTCTGAACTTGGGCGCTCCGGAAGAGGATGCTGATGACGAAGGATGATACCCAAGCCCGAACCTGTTGTTCTTCACGGGAATCTCCAACACTCGACCCCAACCCTTTGTTTCGCCTGCCCGTACTAGAGCCTGAGCCTCTTTATACGATGACACTGCCACATCTGATATCTTGGGTACTGGAGATTTGTCTTTAATCTTTAGCCCTTCAAATGCTTGACAGGGTGTCTCGTGGATTTCGCCGTCGACCTCCACATATCTGAATGAAGACAAATGGCTAACCAGAATATCTTCTTCTCCACAAACAGTGACGACATTATCCCCCACCATATACTTCAATTTTTGGTGCAACGTGGATGTGACTGCTCTGGCGGCATGGATCCATGGGCGTCCAAGAAGACAACTATACGCTGGCTGGATATCCATTATATAGAATTTAGTTTCAAATACTTCAGGCCCCACCTGCAATGGTAATGTTATTGATCCGAAAACTGACCTCCTCGTTCCATCGAACGCTCTCACCACTAAGTCACTGGGTGTGCAGAGAATCCCCCTGATATCCAAATTCATCATTGCTTTCTTCGGAAGCACATTCAAGGAAGACCCCGTATCCACTAAAACATGGGACATGACCATGCCCCTGCATTCAACTGAGACGTGCAGCGCCATATTATGCTCTCTCCCTCTTAGAGTCAGATCAAAATATGTAAAGCCCAAACTGTGCCCTGCATTAACATGCGCCATCACTCCTTCTAACTGGTTAACCGAAACATCTTGAGGAACGAATGACGAGTCTAGGATCTTCAGCAAAGCGTTCCGATGAGCCTCAGAACATAATAGCAGTGACAAGATCGAGATCTTTGATGGCGTTTGCTGAAGGTGCTCTACAATTTTGTAATCACTTTTACGGATGAGCCTCATAAACTCTTCCACATCCTTAAGTGATGTTTCCTTTTCCTTTATCTGCGAGGGGCCACTCTCGTCTACCTTGGCTTTCCCCTTTGCCAATCTTTCTGCCTCTACCTCAGGCGATGTGAAGATTCTCCCACTTCTGGTCATACCTCCTGTTTCAACAACATTGTCTATAACCCCAGCTGGTTGTTTATTTACTTCAATTTTATCACCATCACAATACACCTCCAACCCGTAAGTCCATGGCACTGCTTTAGTACTTTCAAAAGGAATCGGTCCTGCTTTAGTAATAGTGATCGTCGGCCGCCTAGAGGGCGCCGTTATTGTTATTGTTTTCCTTGGAATTATTACCATCGCAACATCGTTCCGCTCCTCACACAATGCCTCTACAGGCTCTTCAACTGCGGTTCTATCAAAATGCAATGTTCCTTCATTCATCAAAGCCTGAATACCCTGTTTCAAATCATTACAACCCTCTGGTTGTACCCAACAATCCAAGCAAAATTCGTCGCACCCTGGGAATACACCCCCTTTTAACAACCTGCTTTTGATCTCACCCAACGGTGTCTTCAGCTCATTGACATCCGTCACTAGATTCAAACTCTCCTCGGTCAGGATGGCGTTTGCCCCATGATTGGGCATAGGGTGTTGTACTATATTTGGACCCGCCTGTCCAAAGTTAATAGCTTTGCTATCCAACAAGTCTTGGACTTTATGTTTAAACGCATGACAGCCTTCAATATCATGTCTGGGCGCCCCGGAGTGGAAATCACAGTGCTTACCAGCATCATAACCAAACGGAGGATTGCCCGTTAATGGTGCCATGGTCCTTTTCTCGACCAACTTTAATCCTAGCAATGTTTGAAGCAGCTCAGTGTACGTGGAAGGAGGCGTTTCAAATACTCGCCTGGGCTTGCCCTCTAGGATTCTGCGTTGGGCGGGGTGTTGCCTTTGTTGCTGCTGTTGCTGCGGCTGCTGTTGCTGCTGTTGTTGTTGTGGAAAAGGGATAGTAACGCTAGCGACCTGTTGATGCTGCGCATACTGACTTCGTCCTCTGCCTCGGCCTCTGCCGCCAAACACAGCACTAGAATCACCTTGTCGCCTACCACCGAATGCTTTCCTGGTACCTCTAGCGGGGGCAGACTCACCTGCATGGAATCTTCCAACCTTAATACTGTCTTCGACCATCTCACCCATAAGAATCAAATCTGAAAAACTGCTCAACGAAACATTAAACAACTTTTCGTAATATATCCCCGTAAAGGTCCCAATGAACATGCTATTCATTTCTCTTTCAGCTAACGGAGGATGTACTCTTGCTGCCATGTCGCGCCATCTCTGCGCATACTCTTTAAAGCTTTCCTCTTTCTTCTGCGACAAACCTTGCAATTGAACTCGGTTCGATGCCAGATCACTATTATACTTATAATGCAGGACGAAAGCATCCGCCAATTGCTTCCAAGTTTTGATTTGAGCGGGCTCCAACCCCATGTACCACTCGAGTGACGGTCCTGATAGGCTGTCTTGAAAGAAGTGCATAAGCATCCTTTCGTTGTCCGAATACGTGGACATCCTTCTGTAATAAGAGCGGACATGCACCTTAGGGCAAGTGTCCCCCTTATACTTGTCAAAAGTAGGGGCTTTGAATTTCAGCGGTACCTTCAGCCCAGGCACCAAGCCCATAGTAGTCATGTCTAGTCCGGTAGAATTCTGATTAGCCATACCCTTCACCTGTTCTTCGAGCATTTTAATCCTCTGCGTATTGTCAACGGGTCCCTCAAATCCCATGCCTCTCCCAGAAAAGGCGTCCTCTTGACAGTCTTCGCCCCAGTTCACATTTTCATTTCCGTACCCGTTATAACCAGTGTTGTGACCAAACCCTTGCTGATTAGTCATGGGACCTCGTCCCCCATTACCATAGCCTTGATTGACCCTAACAGGCCCGAAACCAGTGTTGACAGGAATCAATCCAGCACCATTTCCACCATAACCCTGGTTAGCGTTACCGTAACCGTCGTAGCCGAAACCCTGAGCATTGAAGCCGAACTTTCCGCCCTGATTGCCGTACTCAAACCCCTGGTCGTTATAGCCGAATCCATTATTACCAAAACCATTACCACCATTATAGTTACCACCGCCTAGATTGGCATCTCCAAATCCAACATTGTTAACAACCGTCTCATTTCCATTCCCTACGTTACCGTTGCCAGTGCCAGCGTCATTGTTCACAACCACGACAGGTGGGGTCACCACAGGAGGAACCACAGGCGTAGGGGGCCCATCCTCATGAAGAGTTTCGACATGCACAGAGTTGTGGTCATTGTTTCCATTCCCATTAGCCCGCGTCAGCAGCGGCTGCACCAAAGTCTGGAGATTCTCCTGGCCTTTAGCAATACTCTCCATGGCCTGCATGAACAGGTTCAACTTCTCGCGAATTTGCTGCATCTCCACCTGGACTTGATCCATGATTCTCTTGCAGTTGTTTCGGGTTGAGTAGCGGTGAACTCTTTGTTCGTCAATCCTGGAAACTTGCAAATGCGGGAAATAAGATACAGATTCGCGAATACCGGTTATGCAATACGAATGCGGATGCAAATATGTAAATATGCTACAGGTTATATTCCCACTGATTCTAGGTTTGGAGAGAAAGCCATTACGACAATGGATTCCATATCCAGCAAGCAAGGAATCAGAAAACCCTCATATATAACAATGCCAAGAGGCTGAGTACAAGAGTACAACTGAATACAACTGAAGAGACCTCGGCCAACAAGCCTGGCGATGGTCAAAATTCAAGTACAAATAACAAAGACAAGGTAAATCAGGCCAAATGGCGTGCCCTGACATCCTCCAATATACTCATCGTCTCCGAGTGCCCTAGTCTGGAGATCAGCTCCTGTATCAATAAAGCATGCCGCTCGGTAGTGGATCTCAGCTTTTTGGCATCATCCTGGTAGGCTCCTTTGCCATAACTCTCGTCAAATCTGTACCTCTTGGAACCGGCCTTCTCTTCATATCCTCTCGGCTTCTCGTCAATGTCACTCACCTTGAGCTCAGCAGTTCTCCTAAGTGATGTCGCTTCAGCAATCTTCGCGTCTTGGTCTCTAACCTGTGCCTCTAGCGTGGCAATTTGCATCTTCAGTTCGTCTTTGCGCTCCTTCTGCTTGGTAAGCGTAGCATTCCACAATGCTTCCCACTTGCTGATACGAGCATAATTTTTTCTTAGGAGTTCCTTCTTGGAAGTAAGCACCTTGCTAACACCGTTTAAGGCTATTCCCACTTTTTCTTTCTTGTTGGTTGCTTCTGTCAGCTCCGATTCCAACCTGTTGATCAATTCAGTCTGTTCTTTCACAGTGAAGGTGGCTTCATTCTTCTCACGACGTAACTGGAAGATCTCCTTCTCTAACTCCTCATTGGCTTTCTTCAGTTCCTCGTTTTCAGCCAACAATTTGCTATACTTCTCACTCTCTTCTGAAGGAGGTACTTCAGTCAACGGAAGATACAAAGGTTCCACAGCAGGATAAGGCATCAAAGAAGTACTAACTCTCTCGTGGATCCAAGCCAAATAAGGATCATAAGCTCTGTTGTTTCTCTTGTCGAGCAAAGCTTTCCCCCTCCTATGGATGTTAGCCCATGCATGTCTCAATCTGATCAAAACATCTGTGTCGAATGACCCTGTGAGATACAGAGATTCCTGTATCTCTTTCTCAATAGGAGCGTCCCTCAAAGCATAACCGAACTGTCGTACCAGTTGTGTAGGGTTATAGTTGATACAGCCTTTTCGTCCAATCAGGGGAACATTCGGAAAGCCACTGCAACTATATATAATGTTAATACCAAACATACTCCGATCAAACCAAACGATATTCTCAGCAGACAACCCCATCAACCGGGAAGACCAATCCAAAGTATCAACAACATCCACAAAAGGTCCTTTCTTTGGAAGGTGTCCCTGGAACCACCTGTACAGGAGAGGAAGACAACAGGAAACGTTCTTGCCACGACGTTTCTCATTCTTGTAATGAATGGAATGATAAACATCGCCCAAGAGAGTAGGAACTGGATTCTTCGAGGCAAGAATCAGGAAGGCGTCTGAGTCGACAAAATTTGGCACATTAGGAAACAGGACAATCCCATAGATGCAGACAGCTAGAATAGCACTGAAAGCAACCCAACATCCACTCTTTGCGCATTGCGTAGCCTTCTCAACTAGGACAGATAGGTGAAAACCATAAGCTCCATTCAGCTTGACCAAGCCTCCCGGAAACTCAGAAGCATCCAAACTGACAATCTCAGTGAGTGTAGCCAACTCAGGCTCGGTATCAACATGAACAAAGGGCATCTGGTCTAGCACAGGAACTCCCAACATCGCAGAATACTCCTCCAAAGTGGGTGCTAGAATATAATCAGGAAATAGAAAACATCTCAGCTGCGGCTCATAAAACTGAAACAAAGTATATACCTCAGTCGTCTCAAATGCAGAAGGTCTGTTCAACAAGCTAAGCAATCTCCCATAAGATACTCTGAACTCAGCCCTCACACTCTCATCTGCCAGAGCAACTAAACCCAGCAATGAACTGATATCTGGTGAATGCAACCGGTAAGCAACTGTCTTCTTCAGGGACTCCATGTCTGGCTAGAAGATACACTAGAATCAGAGGGGAATGATCACCTGCAACATAAATACATGTTAATGAAATGCAATCATGAAAATGCACATGCATATGCAAACAAGGGACCAAGTGCAATGCTAATAGACTGGGCTGCTCTGTATTGAAGCCTGAGAACCATCCAATCTTTATCTCAAACCAAACTACTCAAATGAACCTTGTAACCACATCTCACTGACAGAGATAAACCGTGTGTTCTGAGGTCAAAGGTTTCCTGCAAATAGACCCACCTACCCCTCACAGGTATGTACTTAACTCGCAGACGAGGTACGACATCCTATGCGGGTTCAACGTCACAGACTTTCAAGAGCGATGATACGATACCCAGAAGGTGTGGCATCATCATCCCTTGAAGCGGCCTCACTTAGTTGAATCCCAATTGATAGGTTCCCAGAGTCGACAATCCTCGGGTCAGACAACTTGTCGAGCCTTAAGGGCCAGGCAAGAAGCATCAAAGAGAATCTCGTCCGAGCGTAAATTTCGTGGCTAGCTGGTGCGAGCTAAGCAAGCAGGCTAACCACTACTCTCTACTTCTAAGTCTATGTGTAACCTCAAGCCCAGGTCCGACTTATCTCTCAACAGATTACCCCTTTCCCACAGCAACAATAACAGTATAAAGCTGATAATAAAAGGCGGAAAGTAAAGACAGAAAAGTAAATCTATACAACACCCATGACGGGAAAACAAGCGCTAGGATTGACTCGCATAGGGGATATTCCTGTCCCCAGCAGAGTCGCCAGCTGTCGCTACTGCGAAAATCGGCGCCGGCTGAACAGAAGAGTCGCCACCGTGCGTTATTTATCCCAAAGGAGGGAAAGGAAACGCTCGAAGTAAACCTAATGCAAAGATGGGAAAGGAATGGTCATCGCAACCAAATCCTGGATTCGGGAGTCGGTTACGCAAGGGGAAGGTATTAGCACCCCTCACGTCCGTCGTACTCGACGGGATCCACGCTTGTTTTCTAGTACGAATTGTTATTCTATCTATTCTAAAGGTCTGGGGTTAAAAGAAAATAAAATGACTCGGCAAAGTATCGCACTTTATGCCTACGTATTCCCGTCTGGAACGAGAAATCAGAGTCAACGTAGTTCGCCTACCTACGGGAAAGGAGGGAAGGTTGCTCGCTAGGATATCGCATCCTATGCCTACGTACTTTCATACAGCATGAAAGATCAGAGCAAACGTAGTTTGGGCTACGGAAGACACAAGCTTGTCTGAGTGTTTTTTTATCTCCTTATGAAAGGGTTTTTCCTGATTAAGAGTCCAAGCGGACAAAAATGACACTTTGATGTTTGTTATCAGTCTTTTACGCAAGAACTGTCTTTTATGATGTTTGCAATCTCTGACGCACTAGAGACTATGATTTGAGGGTGACTACGTCGTATGTCACCCTAAGGGTAACACACTAAGCAATCAGGTTACTGAAGAGTGACCCTCCAGCAACCTTTCTCAAATAGCTTAAGGCTCGTAGCGTAAGGCATCGACTATCCTTATTACTGTGTTTTGAATTGTTCTAAGATAGAAGAGAAATCTAAAAACCTAGGGTTTGAAAATGGGAGTCAAAACTACCCTAATGTCATCATGCATGGATTACAACCTAATGTCTGTCATAATTCCCTCCTGCACAGAGGAAATCAGAGATCCTAGGGGATAAACAGAAAAGAAACAACAAAAATACAATAAACAGTAAGATGCATGAGATGCAGCAAAACAAGCGAGGCAAGGGAGTCCCACTCAACCTCGAACCTAAGAAAGCAACAGGAAAAGTCAATCAACTTCACTTCAATCCTAAAGGGCAAGCAGCACAAGCCAACAGACAATACAGAGAAAAACAAAAGATACAGAGGAGGCAGCCCAAGCAGCAGCAACAAACTCCTACAACAAACAGCAACAACATGCTCTGAACAGCAAAGTTGAAATGACAGCAAAGGTCTTGTCTTTGAGCTAGATTCCATCTTCAAGCTTCTTCAATCTTCATCTCCAAGCTTTAGCAAGCACCCTCCAAGAAGAGATTTGTCATCAAAATCAAGTTGCAATGTTGGCATACTTGCTGAAAACCAAAGGAATTCAACAAGAACCAACATCGAAGTGGAAGTGTATCCTCAAAAGTTCTACTCTCTAGGGTATGCCCCACTTCCCTCCTAAGGAGAGATGGAACTTCCCTAAGAGTACTTTGCATCATAGGATAGAATAGAAGCAAACAATGCATTCTATGTTTGATGGAAGAAATGAACTAATTTTACAAAAGCTCTCCCTAAAAGCCTAATTCTACCAACTCCTAAAACAAACTTAAAAGAGAAAGAAAGCTCCACTCCAAGCCCCACTCTTATAGCCAAACCATCTTTATCATGTCCAGAAGCTCCTCTAAAAAGGAATCCAAAATCTTCAAGCTCCAAGTCCACCAAACGCTCCAAACAAGGCAAAGCACTCAAGAGAGAACACCGAAAGCAACAATCATTTGCAAAACCCAAAAAAAATAGCAAACTAAATTGTAAAATTATAATAAAATTCCCATGTGAACATGCCTGTTTGAACATTCTAGAATTTATGAATCAGGACCTAAATTAATATCTAGGTCATCTAAACAATTACTAAATGAAATTTGGTCATGGGAAACCATTATTTGGGAAGGCTCTAAACTACACACCTAAAACAGAATCTAATCAATTTTAAAAATCTAAGAAAATTACAGGGGAAACCTATGTATGTCCTCTAAATCGTATCGAAAGAATCAGCTCAAAAGCATAAAGCATCAAAGAGAACAAAATTAAACAAACAGCAATATCAATTATTCATAACAATGGATATTATCACAAAAGAAAATTCGTAACTAATTCAAATAAAATCCTAAAAATGCAAACTCAACTCCTACAGTTTCTTAAGACAACCAAGATCTACAAAATGAAAATTCATAATTTTTCAATCATTTTTACTATTTTTAACGCAATTAATTCAAACAGCTATTAAAACAGAAAAAAAAAGAACGAAAATGAATTAAACTAAGTTAATGTGCATTGGGCCAGGGGTGCGAACAACAGAATTCCAAAGCAACGTCCGTGTGGGCCTCGCGAGTGGGGATGGGAACAGTACCCGCGCGGTACTGTAGCTGTTCCGGCGATGACATTTTTTCGGTAACTTCCAAGCAACATAACTCTATCGATTCTTAACCGTTTCGCACGAAATTTTAGTCAAACTTGAAGGAAAAAAATCAAGAATTTCAAATATGCTCTTGGATTCCATCAAAACTCCATGATCAAAGAGATATATCATCATCAAGAAAACATACTCATCCAAAAAAGTCTCTAATCCTTAATTTCTTGATCCTAATTTCATCTATACATTTTCCAGATCCTAACCACATGAATCATCTAATCTAATTCGTCCTAAAATCATAGAAAAAGTGAATTTCACATACCGGCTTCAGAGCGTCGAAATAGAGTAGTTGGAGCTCGTTTTTTCTTACCAAAAAGCGCGGAAAACCTTTGTTGAAGTTTGTTGGAGAAGATTAAATTCTTGATAACTCTTGAAAATGCCTTGAATCCAACTTTGATCTCTCACTTTTTCTCTTCCAAACTCCAATGTCAATCTATGGTTTTTGCACAAATGAATCACCAACTCTTGCTCTGAACCTCTTCACAAGTATATATAGAATGTATTTGAAGACCCTAGAAAGTTCTAGATTGATCCAATGAGAAAATCAACTTCTCCTGTCATGAAAATCTCTTCTTATGCTATGCACATACCATCTCATGTTTTGTCTTGCAATTTACTTGGTTATGAGTTTAAATTCTCTCCAAATGAGATATTGTATGGATGGAAAGGAGCTTTGCATTTGCTTGGAAGTGTGGTTTTGCATATGTGCCTTATTATGCAAGTAGCCCATTTACAAAGCAAGTCCTTAAAATGACCCTCAATTCAAAATTGTGGCAATGCCATTGTCTTTAAAATGCATTTTACAATCAAACTGGTATGTCATATGGCTTGTTTGTGACCTCTAACCCAAAATTTGATTTTTCCCACCAAACTTTATTTGACTTATTCCCTTTTTTTAGGCCATTTTAAGTGACTTTTTTGAAATAAGCCGATCAATCCACCATGATGACTTATTTGTCCTAAAAACATCATTTTAAGCACATTCCATGTTGAACAACTTTTCATTTGAGAAGTGGAACATGGAGATTTTGACCTATGCTCAAAAATGACCTGTAATTCAACTTTCCCAAAATACCCCTGGATTGCCAAGACCATAACTTGGATTCTACAAATCCTCTTGAGGACTTCTAGTACTCAAATTAAATCTAAGATCAAGATATACAAATCTTATGTTGGCCAAGAATCCATTTGAAAACTCCTTGATGGGCAAAAGTTGCTTGGAAGTCAAGTGACTTTCACAGATAAATTTCAGTATCCTCTGGGGACCCATAACTTGCAAGAACCATAACTTGAGTTCTATAAATCTTCTTGAAGACTTCTAGTACTCAAATTAAAGCTATTGAGAATCTCTTCAAATTTTAGGTTGACCAAGAATTCATTTGAAGCTTGCATTTTGACTTATTTGGCTTGGAAGTTAGGCCTGAATTAGGGTTTTTTTTACACTGAAACCCTAATCTATTAACTCCTCTTCTTCTTGATTCCTTTTGATTTCTCCTTGGCACAACACCACACATGCATCCACATACCAATTCATGAATTCCACATACTCCAAGTAGGCCTTGATGCCCTCTAATCAACCATTTGACCTAGGGTTGACCCAGATGAAACCCTAGTTGACTGCATTCAACTGTAGCTCTGGTACTTGTATTAATGATTTGTCTCATCTTCAAAATGACCCTCTAGGTCTTCCATGATCTTTGTACACCTTCCATGGCTCACACACTCATTGATGATATTCAACATATCCCCCAGATTGGGAGAGAAATCCACTGGTTGACCTTCAAACTTCTCAAAGCTTCAACTCATTTCTTGATTACTTGGATGGTCTTGATCTTGAATAAAACCCTTTGATGGGCCTCTTTCTGATGAAAATGGCACTTGATCCCCTGTTAGATGACTTGTTATGCTATGCTATGCAAATGATTAGACTATGTACATGACTTATTATGCAAATGCCAATGCAATTGAAACATAACCCAGGTGAAATAGGTTAAGCAAATTTTAGGGTGCAACAAGTGGACCTTTGTTGACCTTGCAAGCACTGTTAAGTGGCCAGAAAGGCTTATGGGTTTAAGATCGGAGAACATTGTATGGTTTGACCGAAACCTCTTGGGCATGGATATTGTTTTTAGCTGTAGGAATTACCCAATGTTCTGTTAATTGGAAGAAGAGGGGGTATTAACTATAACCCACCTCTTGCGGTAAGGAAGTTTGGTTATGCTCTGAGGGAACCTCCGAAGGAAGAGGAAATACTGGAATCCCTGTATTTCACTGGTTTGCTTGAAGGTAAGACCCTGGCTAGAGTTGAGAAAGCTTTGGGCAAGATTCATCGGAGAGGGAAAGCTTCTTTGGATAAGAGCAACGATAGAGCTTATGATGCTTATGTGACTTGGATTCAGGAGAGAGTTGAGAGGTTGTTGATGTCATTTCCACCTTGTGAGCCTTTATATCCTTTGATGATTGAGGATCCGACTACTGTTGATATCCAGAGATATAATCATCTATGGTCCGAGAAAGAGGAGTTGCATAAGGCAAACGAGGAATTGGAAAAAGAGATTATTCAGCTCAGAAGCGAGAGGTGTGAAGCCACTTTTTCATCTAAGAAGCAGACTGAATTGGTGAACAAGCTAGGTACAGAATTAACAGAAGCGATTCACACTCGAGAGCATATAGGCCTAGACTTGAAGAGTGATAGTGATGTTCTTAGTTCCAAGAAGAAAGATCTGGATAGAGCATATGTAGAGATCTCCAAGTTTAGTGACCAATGGAATGCCATTATAACTAACAACAAGAAGTGAGAAGATGGACTGTGGCAACAGATTGCTAAGTTGAAGGCTCAGATCCAGGTAAGAGATGAAAAGATTGTAGTTGAATTCTCGCGTCGATGCGAAAGCGACTGTAGACTGAATGAAGCTTTTGCAACCATGGAAGACTATTAGTCAAGAGCGGATGTGAAGAGATCTAAGCTTGAGGAAGCATTTGGTGAAGGCGCTTCGAAAGATTATGTTCAGAGCTTGCAGAGTGTCATTAGCCAGAGAGAGTTGCTCATCCAGGGGTTGGTAGACAGGCCAGATCATTCAGATACGAGAGAGTTGTTGGAGGATTTCTAGGCTCGCCCTTGTATTTGATGTTTTTCTCTCTTTGTAGTTTGTTGTTATGATGTATCTTGACCATCACCAGATTTGTTGGCTGAGGTCATTTTGATTCCTTTGTATTCAGTGTTGTGTTGTATATTGACTCTTAGCTCTCATTTTATTTATGAGGAGTTTGTTATGCTTATCTGTTGGCTTCCCATTGTCTTGCTGTTCTCGCGGAACTAGAATCGAGGGGAAAATTTCCCTAATGCATATATACATGTTTGCATATTGCATCATTTCTCATTTTGCATCCCAGGTGTTCCAGGTTCCATTAACCTTATCTCTGTGCTTTGTAGCTTATTTCAGGATTGACAACCAAGCGACTCATTTCTACACTGCCAGGGGAAATCAACGCAAGATTATGGATTAGATTCAAGTTGAGCTTCAGAAATTCCTTGACAGGATGGCCCAATTCATGGATATGATGCAAGGGGTCACTAATGGCCAAGAACAGCTGAGAAATTTGGTGTAATTGTTAATTGCTAGGGTTGATGGGAGTGGTGTGCTTCGTGGAGGAACTGTTGCTATACCTCCTACAGCTGACAATGTCACCCCACATGCTAATACTGGTCCTATAGTTGTTGTCCCTCCGGGCGGAGAGAATCACACAGGAGTTCATATTCCCGGACCTACATGTGCTTTGCATGGGAATACTCCCCCTTAATGGGAGGAGGATGATCAAGAGGATGTGTTCTCTATGATGGATGTTGGTGTCGGTCTGCCATCTGACGCAGACAGGAGATTTAAGCTGCTCGAGGAAAAGATGAAGAGTTATGAGAATCAAAATTCTATGGGGTTGGATATGGCAAAGTTGGGGCTGATTCCAGATTTGAAGGTTCCTCTGTAGTTCAAAGTCCCAGACTTTGATAAGTATAAGGGGACCACTTGTCCGAGGGTTCATCTTTGTTCTTACTACCGCAAGATGTCCGCCTATTCTGACGATGAGAAGTTGCTTATGCACTTTTTCCAGGACAGTCTTTCTGGTCCGTCCCTGGAATGATACATGGAGCTAGAGCCAGTTAACATCCGAAGCTGGAGGGATTTAGCTGAGGATTTTATTAAGCATTACCAGTACAATAGTGATCTAGCACCGAATAGGGTCCAGTTACAGAATTCATCTCAGAGAAGTAATGAATGCTTCAAAGAGTACGCCCAGAGATGGCATGAATTGGCCGCTAGAGTGCAACCTCCTATGGTGGAGAGAGAGTTGATAGACATGTTTGTTACCATACTATCGGGGGTGTATTACGAGAAGCTGATTGGCAACATGTCGGGGAGTTTTTCAGATCTAATCATTACAGGGGAAAGAGTTGAGAATGGAATCAAATTGGGTAAAATTCAAGCCGGTGAAAGATCCTCAGCTGGAGGAGTTAAGAAAAGTTTTGGCAACAAAAGAAGAGAAGGGGAAACCAATGCAGTCTTGGGTTCCCGAAACAAAAACAAAGGTAGAGGTCAGAAGTACCGTCAACAGCAACCTCAGGTTGCAAGCATTACAATTCCTACAGTACAACAACCACAGCAGCAACAATAAAATTATGCTCCTCGCAGATTTCAAGATCGGGGAAGAGCAGTAAACAGGCAGTTCGATGCGCCGCCGATGCCATATTCGCAGTTGCTTTAACACTTGATGCAATTACAATTGATTCAAAAAAAGGACTCTGCCTCCTTTAACTGGTGCACCACCACCCGGATATGATGCTAATGCTAGATTTGATTTTCATTCCGATGCTCCCGGATACAACATCGACAATTGTAAAGCATTCAAGCATAAGGTGCAAGACCTTATAGACAGCAAAGCCATCAATTTCTCTTATGATGCACCCAATGTCGTGCAGAATCCCATGCCTAATCATGGGGCAGCTGGGGTTAATTCCATTATTGAGGATGAGGGTTTAAACTTGGTAGCTGATGTTGACGATTTGAAGACTCCGTTGAGTTTTGTAAAGGACCAATTACTGAGTAGAGGGGTATTTTCGGGTTGTGATAAAGCTTGTGCAGAGTGTTTGATCCATCCCGAGGGATGCGAAAAGCTGAAGAGTCATATTCAAAAGCTGATGAATGATGGTATTCTACAATTTGACAGAGTGTCAAAGAAGAAAGAGGAGGAAATAGTCGATGAAGAGAAGAATGAAGTTGCGACAATTTTGATTTCTTACAAGACAATCACTATTTCTGCGCCTCCAAGGCCGCCCACTATCATAATTACCAAAGCCGGACCCGTACCCTGTGAGAGCACTAAGGCTATTCCATGGAATTACAGAGCCGAGGTCTACTGTAATGGTCAGAAGCAGGAACTGAAAGGTTCACCGTTGGATTCTATTGACAATCTGGTAGGTGCCGGTGGGATAACCCGAAGCGGAAGAGTATTTTCACCTCCCAAAGTGAGTGCTGAGAAATCTGATAAGGGTAAAGGAAAAGCGAGGGTCGAAGATAGTTTTTAGGCTGGTGAGAAAGAGTCCTTGTTGAAGGAAGCGGAAGAGCTTATGCAGTTAATCAGGAAGAGTGACTACAAGATTGTAGATCACTTACAGCAAACGCCGCCAAAGATCTCTATTCTGTCATTGTTGTTGTGTTCCGAAGCACACAGAAATGCTCTCTTAAGAATCTTGAATACATCATACGTGCCATAGGAGATATCTGTGAATCATCTCGAAGGAGTAGTGGCACATGTTAATGCGAGTAACGGGTTGGGCTTCACTGATTTGGATTTGACGCCCAAAGGAAGGAATCATAATATGACACTGCATATCTCCATCGAATGTAGAGGGTCTGTAATGTCGCACGTGCTGGTAGATACTGGGTCATCACTGAATGTGTTACTCAAGAAGGCTTTAATGAAGCTAGATACCCGAGGGAAAATATGCACCCCAAGTGACTTAGTGGTTCGAGCTTTTGATGGGACTAGAAGGTCCGTGTTTGGGGAATTGACTCTCCCAATCCAGGTCGGTCCAGAATTTTTTGATGTCGTGTTTTATATCATGGATATTCAACAAGCGTATAACTGTCTGTTGGGACGACCCTGGATCCATTCAGCAGGTGCTGTTACGCCAACTCTACACCAGAAGCTGAAATATATGGTGGGTGGCAGTGTTGTTACTGTTTGTGTGGAAGAAGATATTATGATAAGTCATTTGTCCTCATTCAAATACGTCGAGGTTGACAGTGAGATCCATGAGACTTTATGTCAGGCTTTCGAGACTGTGTAGATAAGGGAGAAAACACCAGTCGTGGCCAGAGTACCTGAGGTTGCCATGTCATCTTTTAAAGAAGTACAGGCCGTGGTGAAAGTTGGGGCATCTCCAAGTTGGGGCCAGGTGTTGAACATCCCCAACAAACAAGACAAGTTCGGACTAGGGTACAACCCATCCTCCTCTCCACAGAGCGCGTCGCTCTACAAGGGACCCGTCCAATTCACCAGCGGTGGGGTGATCTTTGAGCAGATCAATATTGTGTCCGACGAAGAAGGGGATAGTGACTGCGACATGGATTCATGGATTCGGCCATTATTTCGGGTCAGAACCTAAGCAACTGGACTGTCCAGGAAGTCATCCAAGTGACTAAAGAAGAGTAATGATCTGTTTTCTTGATTATCTGTAGCCCTATGCTCTACCCGGAGCATAGTGGTATTTGTTTGCAGAGCCTAATCTTTTATGCTGAACAATCGCTTTATCAATAAATCAAAGGGCGTTTTTCTTGCATTCAAATATTGTGATACTTGTTTTCTTGTTTTATTTTTAACAATAAAATGGCAATGTGGTTTGTGCTTATTTGCATATCATTTTAAGCATTAAATCATCATCATTGCATGTTTCACATTGCAGATGACACCGCTCCAGAACCGTCAATGACTCGCTTTAACTTTGATAATCTGATATTTCAAGCCGAAAAAGAGATTGATGAAGATGAAGACCTACCTGAAGAGCTCGTCAGGCTACTGAAACAGAAAGAGAAAGTCATTCTGCCTCATCAGGAGGAAATTGAGGTCGTCAACTTGGGTATTGAGGAAGCTAGAAGAGAAGTCAGGATAGGGGTGTCGCTACTGCGAAAAAAGGTGTCGGCAAAGACAGAAGAGTCACCACCTATCATTATTTATCCCAAAGGAGGGAAAGGAAACGATCAGGAAAAACCTAGCGAAAAGGGATAAGATCGGCCATCGCAACCAAATCTCGGATTCGAGAGTCGATTACGCAAAGGGAAGGTATTAGCACCCCTCATGTCCGTCGTACTCGACGGGATCCATGCTTGTTTGTTTATCTAAAGGGTTGCTTATCTATCTACGCTAATGGTCTGGTTCAAAAGAAAAGAAAAAGGAAAAGGACTCGACAGAGCGTCGCTGCTCTGGGCCTACGTATTCCCTTGTGCAATGGGAAAGTCAGAGTCAACGTAGTTCGGCTAACTACAGGTGATGGGGGAAGGTTGCTCGCCAAGATATCGCGTCTCGTGCCTACGTACTCTCAATAGGTATGAGAGATTAGAGCGAACGTAGTTCGGGATAAAGAGAACACAGGTTTGTTCGTTTGTTTTACCCGAGTAGGGTTAACAAGTAGTTCCAGCAGTTAAGGACAACGCCTGTTTGCGGTAGAACTAAGAGTTAACAACACTCTTTTATCTGAAAAGATTTTCCTGAATTAGAGGGCCCCAAAGGGAAAAAGAAGTTTTATGTTTTTTTAAGTCTTTTACAAAAAGAAGTGTTTTGATGAATGTTTGTAATGCATATTGCACTAGAGACTATGACTTAGGAACGAATGCGCCGCATATCGTCCTAAGGGCGTATGCTAAACACTCTAGGTAACTGAGGAGAAGCCCCCCAACCACCACTTCCTAAGTAGCTTAAGGCTCATAACGTACAATACTCATTAGTCTTTATTAGGTGTTTTACTGTTGTTTTGAGATGAGAAGAGAAGATGACTCTAAGGGGGAACTAATAAAAACCCTAATGTTGTCATGCAAGATGGTCCTAATGTTGAGTTTGAAAGAGAATCTATCCTATATGTTATCATGCAAAGGCTTCAACCTAATGTCTATCATCACTATCCTTAACCAAGGAAGTGAGAGTCCTAAGGGAACATGGCAAAGGGAAATAAAACAAAGCTATCAAGCAGATGAAGTATAAAATAATTGGATGCATATGCAATGCAACAATACAAGCAAGGGAGATAAGCTCAACCTTTAAATGCAAACGGGAGATGCAAACAGAGATGCACAGAGTAAGCACACAAGCAAAGGGAGACCAACTCAACCTTTAATGCAAACATGATAGGTATGAAAGGCAGATAAATATCCAAGCAAAGGGAGCCAAACTCAACCTCTAATGCAATCATGCACCTAAAAAAAGTATCTACTCATGTAATTCTATCCTAATGCACCATACCAAGCAGGCAATGAAATCAACCCAATAGGAGAGATAAACTAGATGAGCCACAAGGAAATCATCCCAAGGCTACATCATTTTTAGATGTATATCAACACAAGAGTCCATTAGAGGCTTAAACTTCTCACAAAACGCACAGAGTTCTTCCTAAGGAAGAACCAGGCTCTCACAAGAAGGATCCTAAGATTGTAGGACACAGAGGAAAGAGAAGGTATGTACAAGGTACTTGAGTCCTCAAGGCTCAAACTTCTCATGGAATGCACAGAGTTCTTCCTAAGGAAGAACCAGGCTCTCACAAGAAGGATCCTTATGTCATAGGACTTGGAGGAGAAAAGGAGCATAGTGTGAACCTAAGGGACCCACCATGTCATTGAATGTCCATCAAAGACTCAAACTTTTCATGGAATGCACAGAGTCCCTCCTAACGAGGAACCAGGCTATCACAAGAAGGATCCTGAGATTAGGACTTGAAGACATTTATAAAGGGGAAGGATGAGAATGGAAGACATGATGAAAACCTAAGGAATTCAACATGTTACTCAACCAAGATCAAACATCCAAGAATAGCCTTCAATGGTTCAACTCCTATGTGGAATGCACAGAATTCCTCCTAAGGAGGAATTAGGCTCTCACAAGGAGGATCCAAAAGAAGCCTAAGTTGTTGAGATGAAAGGGGTAAAGCAAGGTAAAACAAAGCAAAGGAATCACATAAGAAAGAGAAACCACTCACAAAAGCTTCTAAGGAACCCTAAATGCAAAGCCCTAAAGGATATCTATCCTAATCAAGCTATGAATATGATAATGACTTGAAAATTAACCTACAAATGCTTCAACATATTTATAATGCTAATATGTAAATATTAGATGCACAAGTATTGCAAAACATCATATAAAAGATGCAAACTAGATGAAGGTGCAATTTGAAACACACAAACATCAGTCAGAATGCAAAATCTACTAAAAATAAGAAAACAATCCTAAAAGTTTTAATAAAAATCCTAAGGGATCCTGAATATGTTAGAAACCTATGGTTAAAATTTGAGGTCAAGATTCCAAGCGTAAGGGTACTAGCAGAGTGCAAAACCCTAATGTGTGCTATTGAGGATGCAAAGATGGATGGTGCTAAAGATCTACCTCAAACCCTTATCAAATAAAACCTAAAAATTAGAACAAAAATACCTAAAGATCACTTAAGGTATCTAGAATTATCACACAAAAAATTAGAAATTAATTCTATGCTTTGATAAGGAAATAAAATCCAAGAAGCAAACATGCACATTTTTCACATTTAAAGAACAAACAAATCATGGAAAATTCACATTAAATTGAAAAATGCTCTAAACAATAATCTAACAATTTCTAAAATCATCTAGAATATTGAGGAATCTTGGGAAAAAATTTCATGAATTTTTCAAGCTTTTTACTATTTTAAATCAATTAAAAGTAAACATGCTATAAAACATAAAAACCAAGAAAAAGAAATGAAAATGATCAAATCTGGTGGCAAATAGCAATTATTATACGTTCATTCAATGGGCCAGCTTGTAGTGGGGTGTAATTAGTAATGTCAGGCCCAGATCCAATCCAACCGATTAATGAAACGGTGTGTTTCGGAGCATTCAGTGTGGTGAGTCAAAGAGAGCGCATGGTAGGTCTTGTTTCTGGCAGTTGGATCATGTGGTAATCTCATCTCAAGGCATAAGCGTGCAGACGTGGCTCTAGGGAGTTTGAACTTAGACAAGAGAAATCATGGCCATCCAATTCGAAGGGGAGTCGTATGATCTAATGGCCAGTATTTAAACTAGGAGTTTAAATACAGATTGGAGGGAGAACACACCAGACGGTGGGGGGGCGGCGGCCGGACTAGTTCCGGTCGTCTTCTACCTCTAGACATTGAATAGTGCCAGCTCCAAAGCTCGACAAAACCTAGAATTTTTTCATACCAATCGAACTGTCTCCTCACCTAGGTTACTAATCTGTGTTTCAATTTCATTTTTAACCTAAAATCAAGCTAAACCGAAGGGCACACGATTTGGTGCTCTGTCAAGAATTCTTGTAATCAACCTCTAAAACTATCCTAAATCCATCTACACCTCTTAAGGAGTACAAATCCACATCAATGGCACATAATTGGATCAAGAATAGAGAGATTTGTTGAATTTTACATACCTGGTTTGAAGCTTCCTCAGAGCCTTGAATTATCCTTGAATATTCCTTGAGCTCTTTGCAGCTTTAATTTGGCTTGAAAATGGAGGAATCTTCAAAAGCGAATTTCAATTTTCTTCACTTTTTCCTCAACCGTTTTCAGTTATTTCTCCCTCCAAATTTTGTTATTTTCAGTTGTGAATGATCAGAACATTATATGGAATGAATATTGAGGAGTTTCAGGCTCAATTGCAGCCCATGGAGGTCCAATCCAAAATCCAAGTTTTCACATTTGAAGCTTGGTGGTTTTCATGAAAACAGAGCCAAAATGCTTGTAACTTGGCTCACTCTAGTTGCCTGAGATGCAAGGAACATGGATGGTTGAGATTGAAGCCTTGGAAATGAATCAATGGTGAAATTTGCTTTTGTTACTTCAAATTAACCTTGAATTTGCTCATGTAAATGACCTCAAACTTGGTTTATGACTTTGCCATTGTTCTTAGAACATTCTTTGGACTCAAAAAATGCACCAATATGCCATGAATTGATTTGATTTGAATTGGATCCAAACTAGGCCTTTTCAAGCTTCCTTTCATAAAATTTTCTTCACACATTATCCAATCCAAGCCAAAGTAACGATATCTTGATGTTTGGTTGAGCAAATGACCTCATTTTGAGCAACTTTCAAGTTAGAAATATCTTCATTTGAATTATGCAAGGTGGTGAAATTGACCTATAATAAAAATGGCCTATAATCAAAGTTTCCCAAAATACCCTTGCCTTGCAAGCTTCATATCTTGAGTTTTACAAATCCAAATGAGTACTTCTAGTACTCTTTGGAAAGCTAAGATGATGAGGAACAACTTTCATGTTTGGGTCAAGGTGAGGAGAGACATCCTTCTAGGTCAAAAATGTCTAGGAAGTTGGTTGACTTTCAAGGACCAAAATCACTTTCTAGTACTCAAAAGAAAGCTAAGAACATTCTCTACAAGTCTCATGTTGGTGTCAAGATGAGATGAAACTTGTGTCTTGAGTTATGTGGTCTTGAAGTTAGGCACCAAGATAGGGGATTTTACACTGTCAAGCTTAGAAACCCTAGCGCAGTAACTTCTCACACTCTTGAATATTGATGAATTGATCTTGAAATGATATATGACATGTCTCAACACAACATTCCATGATCATAGTTTCTTGGAATTGAGTCTTAATCTCCTCAAGACTCACAGTTGACTTAGGGTTGACCAGGTGAAAACCCTAATTACACCAATCTTGATTGTGGCCTCTTGTACTTTGCATAATGGCTTGCCCAAGCTCTAAAATGACCCTCAAGGTATCCCATAATATCTTTCAATGATTTACCACCCATAACCATGGATTCAATATCACTTGATGACCTTCATAGACCCCTAGGATAGGAGGTACACCATTATTAACCAACCACTCCTTCAATGAGCTTTAACATTCTTCTGAGGGTAATGAGTACTGGATAGCTTGAATACAACCCCTTGATTAGGCTTAGACCTTGATATCTTTCTCTTGATAGGCACAACTCTCTCAATCCCCTGCAAATGGGCTATGATATGCAAATGCTAATGCTATGAATGCAATGAAACTAAAGCTAGGTAAAGAGAAAGGTTGGGCAAATTTTGGGGTGCAACAACTACCCCTATTCAAACGGCTTGGACCTGACTGGGTGAGAAGCGAACGGATCTCAAACAATCAAGGTGAAAAATGGTTGGATACCAACAAACTCGGAAGTTTTCCAACCGTAGAAATAAACTGCAAACAATTGGTGAAACTCTCCAGAGAAAGTTGAACATGTCTCGAACATTCCGTTGGGAAGAAGAGACTTAATCAAGTAAACTTGCTGAGGAACTGCATAATAAAACTGGTATCATGGTCTGAATACCACGTGGGCTGAAGGGTAGCATGTCAAATTGTCAGAATCTGGATATTCAATGAACACAACGAATCAACGAAATCTGCCAGAGCCTAGATACTCAACGCAATGAGGAATACATCATCAATTGAAATTGGTCAGAGTATGAACACTCAACGAGATAAACTAGAACAAACCAGAGCCAAGACACTCAACGTGATAAACGAACGAACGAGCCGGAGCCAAGACGCTCAACGCGATAAACGAACGAAACGAACCGGAGCCAAGACACTCAACGAGATAAACTAACGAACCAACCAGAGCCAAGATACTCAACGAGATAAACAAACGAAGTGAACCGGAGCCAAAACACTCAACAAGATACACGAACGAACAAACCGGAGCCAAGATGCTCAACGCGAGAAACGAACGAGCACACCGGAGCCAAGACACTCAACACAATAAACGAACGAAACAACCGGAGCCAAGACACTCATGTGATAAACAAACGAAATGAACCGGAGCCAGGACACTCAACGCGATAAACTAACGAACCAACCGGAGCCAAGACGCTCAACGCGAGAAACCAGAGTCGGGGTACTCAATGGAGCAAATCAGAGGCGGAACACTCAACGAGAGAACAAATAGACCGGAGCCTAAACACTCAACGAGATAACGAACAAACTGGAGCCTAAACACTCAACGAGATAACGAACAAATCGGAGCCTAAACACTCAACGAAATCAGCGACCTTACCGAAGTCTGGAAATTCAACGGCCAGGAGGAATACGTCATGAACTGAACACTCACCGGAATCTAACTATTCAACAGAGCAGAAGTACCATCCCAAAGTTCGTCAGGATTAGTGTACCCAACTGGAGTCTGAACACTTCACGGGTAAAGCAAAACGTCTCAAATTGGAGATTCACCGGAATCTAGACATTCATCGGAGAAGTCGGGGCCAGAACGCTCAACGGAAAAGTCGGAGCTTGAAGATCACCTGTAGGAGATAACAATTACCTGAAATTAACCTAGCTCATGTTTTAAGACGCAGATGTTTGAAAATGGCATAATGCTCCATACGAAATGGAAATGCTACGCATTTGGGTAGATGCTATGCAAAACGAAAAATGCAAAAAGAACCGCTCCAGCAAAATAGATGCTGGAGAGATGAAGCCAATTCTGCTGGGGAAAGAAACGATCCTGCTAGGAATAAGTTACACATGCCAACACGATTGGACTTATGCTGAGGAGCGAAACCTGACCGGCTAACTCAGCTGGGGAAAATTCCATGAACGACTTTCCAAAATATGAACTCTTTTGGGAATATAGACGACTCCACTAGGGAGACAAAACGGCTTACCAACAGCCACTCTCACCTGCTGAAGAGAAACAACGCCACGACTGGCCTTCCGGGATACGACTCTCCTGGGAAGCTGTAAATTCGGCCGAGGATAGACAACCAGATGCTGGAATTGATCTTATCTGCCAGGAAGGATATAAATCTGCGGGGAAATCAACTCTGCCGAAGACCTTAGCCTGCACCACAGACAATCTGCTGGAGAAAACCCCGTGCTAACTCACTACGGGGGAAAATACCACCTGCCTGGCGGAAGGAACCCTGATCTCGACTTGCTGGGGAGTAAGTATATACCTGCAATCTGTGGGGATTGGCTGTGCACCGACCAACTGCCGGGGACAAAGGGTACATACTTGACTGTTCTTGCTATCTTGCACATAACTCGACTGGGGGTACGAGATGCAAACTCCACTTTCTAGGAAATGGACTCTGGTTGGGGAGAATCCATCTCTGCTTGGGGAGACCATTCAATGCTCACATTCCAATATTCAGACTCTGTGGGGAAACACTCCCAGTGAGGGATTACTGCACACGATTCAGCTAAGGGTATGATGATCCTACCAAAGATTCATCCTTGACCACGCGCCTCGCAGGTCACCACCCTGCAACAACATGAACAAACAGACAAGATACCCTTCACAAAGGGACCTATCGAGGTTATCATCTATGACAATGTTCAGGTAATTTCAACGTTTTAACAATTATTGGCCTAGGCCAGCAAGTTTATGTATGCGCATTTTAACAAAAACATCAGGCGTTTTTTCGCCAACAAAACAATTAAAAGCTAAAACAAACACCAAGCAAACAGAATACTGAATAGTATATGTTTATTGATAAACGAGCCTGTAAACTAGGCAAAATGTTTTACAATGAATGCAAGCTCCTGAAATGAGGAAGCTGCGCAAGTATATACAGAAATATACAAAACGTATGTACAAATGTCGACGATGTGGCATAGATGAACACCATGAGTTGATCCTTCTATGACCCACTCGACTTCGATACTTCTCCGGCGCTTCTTCTTCCGAAGAGATTGATTTAGATAAACGGCCCTCAGATCTCCCCAAACCACTAAGCAATGAAAGTTCACACGTGGACCGCAGTCATTTGCTTTTTTTTAATCCCTAACTTTTGCATGAACCGCCCTTTTGGGTTTTCGATTCACCGGGATACCCTTTTTTGCCAAAGCCGCCTTTTCAGGTTTTCGACTTTGCGGGTGTACATTTTTCATTTATACCCCTAATTTTTGCCCGAACCTTTTATTTTTCTGGTTCGCCGGGATGCCCCATTTTTGCCTGGATATTCTTTTTTCTTTCCAACGGGTCATTTTAAGCAAAGTATTTTTTAACTGTGTCCGCGTTCACAGGGGATGTGAAATCTTCACCATCCATCGTGGATAACAGTAAGGCTCCTCTCGAGAAGACCTTCCTGACGACATATGGACCTTCGTAGTTGGGAGTCTATTTGCCCCTATGATCTGATTGCGGTGGGAGAATCTTTTTCAGTACAAGATCGCTCGTCTGAAAGCTTCGAGGGCGCACCTTCTTATCATAAGCTTTCTTCATTCGGATTTGGTACAATCGACCGTATGCTATGGACGCTAACCTCTTTTCATCCATCAGGCTCAGCTGATTCAGTCTATTCTTTATCCATTCTGCCTCATTGAGCTTCACGTCGACCAGAACTCTTAAAGAAGGAATCTCGACCTCTAACGGTAGGACAGATTCCATACCGTATACTAGCGAAAATGGAGTTTCCCCGGTTGATGTGCGTACCATTGTACGATAACCGTGCAGAGCAAAGGGCAACATCTCAGGCCAATCTTTGTATGTGACAACCATCTTTTGCACTATCTTTTTGATATTTTTGTTGGCCGCTTCGACGGTGCCATTCATCTTCGGCCGATAGGGAGATGAGTTGTGATGTTCAATCTTGAAGTTCTGGCATAACTTCTTCATCATCTTGTTGTTCAGATTCGAACCATTGCCAGTAATGATTCGCTCGGGAATTCCATATCTGTAGATGATGTCCTTCTTTATGAATCTGGCTACCACTTATTTGGTCACATTAGCGTATGAGACTTCCTCTACCCACTTGGTGAAGTAGTCGATGGCTACAAAAATGAAGCGGTGTCCATTAGATGCAGTGGGTTCGATCTTGCCAATCATATCAATGCCCCACATGGAAAACGGCCAAGGGGATGACACGACATTCAACAGGCACGGCGACACATGGATTTTGTCTGCATAGATCTGGCATTTGTGACATTTCTTCGCGAATTTGAAACAATCTGACTCCATCGTCAGCCAGTAATACCCTACTCGTAATATCTTCCGAGTCATGGCATGTCCGTCGGCGTGCGTACCAAATGTGCCTTCATGGACTTCTTCCATAAGCAAACTTGCTTCCTTTTCATCCACACATCTAAGTAGCACTAGATCGTGATTCCTCTTGTAGAGAACCCCATCTAGATTGAGGTAGAAATTGCCAGCCAACCTCTTGAGAGTCTTCATATCCTGGGTCGACGCCCCCACCGGATACTCCTTGGTCTTGAGGATGTTTTGGATATCATAGAACCACGGCTTGCCATCGGAGGCTTCCTCAATTGCAAATACAAATACAGGTCTATCGATACAAGAGATGACAATTCTGGGAACATCGTTCCAGAAGTTCACTTTGTACATTGAAGCCAACATAGCTAGGGCGTCTGCCATCTGATTCTCTGCTCGAGGTACGTGGTGGAATTCTACCCGATTGAAGAACGACAACAGCCTTCTCACATAATTCATGTAGGGAATTAGATTGGGCTGCCGAGTCTCCCACTCTCCTTTGATTTGATTGACAACAAGTGCCAAATCGCCGTACACATCAAGATTTTTGATCCTCAGATCGATGGCTTCTTCTAAACCCATGATGCATGCCTCATATTCTGCTTCGTTGTTGGTGACCGAAAATGTTAATATGGAAGTGAAGGGGATGTGGGACCCCTGGGGAGTCGTAATGATTGCCCCAATTCCACTTCCGTACGAATTAACAACACCGTCAAATATCAATCGCCACTGAGAACTCCTCTCTGGCCCTTCGTCGGGTAGTGGCTCTTCGCAGTCCTTCATCTTAAGGAACATGATATCTTCGTCAGGAAATTCAAATTTCATCGGCTGATAGTATTCGATAGGTTGTTCAGCAAGGTACTCAGACAAAACATTTCCCTTGATGGCCTTCTGGGAAACATATTGAATATCATACTCTGTCAGTACCATTTGCCACCTGGAAATTCTGCCTGTGCTTTTCGAAGACATACTTGATCGGATCCATCCTCGAAATTAGCATGGTCGTGTGATTGAGCATATACTGTCTTAAATGTTTGGCAGCTCACGCGAGTGCGCAACACGTTTTCTCTAGCATTGAGTAACAGGACTCACAATCTGTGAACTTTTTACTCAGGTAATATATGGTGTGCTCCTTTCTGCCAGTCTCGTCGTGCTGACCGAGAATGCAACCCATGCTATTCTCCAGAACCGTCAAATACATGATTAAAGGTCTTCCAGCAACTTGGGGTATCTAAATTGGAGGCTCCTGCAAGTACTGCTTTATTTTGTCGAATGCCTTCTGGCAACCCTCATTCTAGACCACCGCCCGATCTTTTTTCAACAACTTGAACATAGGTTCGCATGTGGCCGTGAGCTGAGATATGAACCGAGCAATGTAGTTCAATCTCCCTAGAAAGCCACCAAATTCTTTTTCAGTCTTTGGTGCTGGCATATCTTGAATTGCTTTTATTTTTGCAGGATCAACCTCAATGCCTTTTTCGCTCACGATAAACCCCAGTAGCTTTCCGGACCGTACTCCCAAAGTACATTTGTTAGGATTCAGCCTCAATCTGAACTTCCTGAGTCTCTCAAACAGCTTTAGTAGATTGACCAAATGACCCTCCTCCGTTTGGGACTTTGCTATCATGTCATCAACATAGACTTCAATCTCATGATGAATCATATCATGAAACAAAGTGACCATCGCCCGCTAGTAAGTTGCCCCTGTGTTTTTCAACCCAAAAGGCATTACTTTATAGCAGAACGTCCCCCATGGTGTAATGAACGTGGTTTTCTCCATGTCTTCCGGTGCAATCTTAATCTGGTTGTAGTCGGAGAAGCCATCCATGAACGAAAACACGGAAAATTGAGCAGTATTGTCGATCAATACGTCAATATGAGGGAGCGGGAAGTCGTCTTTAGGGCTCTCCTTATTCAAATCCCAATAATCCACACACATTCGCACCTTGTCGTCTTTCTTCGGCACAGGTACTATGTTGGCGACCCATAGAGGGTAAGTAGTCACGACCAAGAATCCGGCATCCAACTGCTTTTGGACCTCTTCTTTAATTTTAACGTCCATTTCTGGTCGTGTCCTTCTAAGCTTCTACTTAACTGGAGGACAATCTTCGCGCAATGGTAGGTGATGAACTATTATGTCAGTGTCAAGCCCGGGCATATCTTCATAGGACCAAGCAAAGATGTCACTATACTCTTGAAGCATCTCGATCAGTCCTTGCTTGATGTCACTCTGCAATGCAACCCCTATCCTGACATTTCTGACAACTTCCTCAGACCCCAGATTAATAATCTTGATGACTTCTTCGTGAGGCAAAATGATCTTATCCTCTTGTTTCAACAGTCGAGCCAATTCTTCTGGAAGGTCTTCATCCTCATCAATCTCTTCTTCAGCTTGATATATCGGGCAATCAAAGTCGAAGTGAGTCATAGAAGGTTCTGGATCGCTGTCGTCTATAGTCTGAATCCTGCAATAAAAATGGTCAAGCTTAAAAAAAAGATATGCAGGTCAGCACAAACCATATTGCCGTTTTATTATTTTTAAAACAAAAACAAAACAAGAATAACAGAGATCACAAAATTTGAATGCAAAGAAAACGCCCTTTGGTTTATTGATAATATGTATATGCATAAGCAAGCAAGACCCTGACAATAAAACCGTTATGCCCCGGGTAGAGCATAAGGTTGTACAATAATTGGAAAAAAATAAAGCATTACTCTTTACGCATCACTTGGATGAAATCCTGGATGGGCCAATTGCTGAGGCTCTGGCCTGGCTTGCACGGTTGGATCCATGAGTCCATATCACAATCGCTATCTCCTTCCCCATCGGACACAGCGTTGATGCGTTCAAAAATTACCCCCCCCCCCCTTTGTGAAAAGCACCGGCCCCTTGTAGCACGACGCGCTCTGAGAGGATGAAGTAGAAGAATAGGGATGGTATCCCAGACCAAACTTATCTTGTTTGTTGGGAATATCCAACACCTGCCCCCAGCCTTGGGCGGAACCAGTCTGTACTACAGCTTGAGCTTCCTTGAAGGAAGAGAGGGTCACCTCATGCATTTTGCTCACCACAGGAGATACATCCTTGACCTTGACCATCTCGAATGCTTGATAAAGGGTTTCGTGGATCTCGCAGTCCACCTCCACGTACTTGAAAGACGACAAATGGCTCACCATAATGTCCTCTTCCCCGCAGACGGTAACAATGCTGCCACCCACAACATACTTCAACTTTTGATGCAGCGTAGAGGTCACAACCCCCGCTAAATAGATCCAGGGACGGACTAGAAAGCAGCTGGAGGCGGGCTGGATATCCATGATATAAAATACTGCATCGAAGGTTTTTGGCCCCACTTGAATGGGCAATGTCACTTCTCCGAACACGGACCACCATGTTCCATCGAAAGCTTTCACTACTAGATCACTAGGGGTACAAATCAATCCCTTAGTATCAAGCTTCATCAAGGCTTTCTTAGGGAGAACATTCAGAGATGATCCTGTGTCTACAAGTACATGGGACATAGCAGTTCCTCGGCATTCTATCGAGACATGCAATGCACTGTTATGGTTCCTGCCTTTTGGCGTCAGCTCTAAGTCAGTAAATCCCAATCCGTTGTCGGAGTTCACATGTGCAACCACCCCCTCAAGCTGGTTAACATAAATTTTGTGGGGTACATATGCGGCATTAAGGATCTTTAGCAATACGTTACAGTGTGCTTCGGAGCAAAGCAATAAATTCAGTATGGAAATCTTTGAAGGCGTCTGCTGTAAGTGGTTGACTATCTTGTAGTCGCTCTTCTTGATTAATCTCATGAACTCTTCAGCATCCTTTACCAGTAAATCTTTCTCTACCTCTCGATAGGTCTCTTCTACGACTGCTTTATCTTTACCCTTATCGACCTTGTCAACAGCAACTTCAGGTGGCGAGAATACTCTTCCACTGCGAGTAATCCCTCCTGATCCAACCATATTATCCACTGATTCCACAGGTGGGCCTTTCAAGTCCAGTTTCTTCCCATTGCAGTAAATCTCTGCTCCATAATTCCATGGGATAGCATTGGTACTTTCAAACAGTATAGGACCGGCTTTCGTTATGGTAATCGTGGGTGGTCTCGGAGCAAAAATGGTGACGGTCTTATATGGGATGGTGATTGTAGCGATCTCATCCTTTTACTTGGCTATCACTTCTTCAGATTTTTTCTCAACCTTCCGATCGAATTGTAGGACCCCTTCATCAATCAGACTCTGAATACCGACCTTCAACTGATCACAACCATCCAGACGACTCGCACATTCAATACAAAACTCCCCGCATCTAGGGAATACACCTTTCTTCAGCAGTTTAGCTTTGACAAAGCTAAGTGGTGTTCTCAAATCCCCAACATCTTTTACCAGATTCAAATCTTCATCTTCGATAACTGCGTTAACCCCTACAGCTGCCCCATGGTTAGGCATAGGGTTTTGCACAACATTCAGAATATCGTTGGAGAAATTGATCGCTTTGCTGTCCAGCATGTCCTGGACCTTATGCTTGAAGGCTTTACAATTTTTAATGGTGTGACTGGGTGCCCCGGAATGGAACTTGCAGTGAGCGTTTGTATCGTAACCAAGTGGAGGTGGTCCGGTCAGTGGAGCCAGCGTCCTCTTCTGAACTAGTTGCTATTGCAGTAACGCTTGAAGTAGCTGAGAGTATGGCATTGGTGGTGTCTCAAGTCGTCTATTTGCTGGTCGGACTGGGTACTTCCTATACCCCTGTTGATTTTGATTTTGTGGTTGCTGCTGCTGCTGTGGAGCTGTAGGGATAGTAATACTAGCGACCCTTTGTTGCTGATGGGTCTGTGTCGGCTTTCTGTTCCTTCGGGAACCGGATACAGAGTTGGCTTCACCCTCTCTCTTCTTTCCTCCAAACACTTTCTTTCCTCCAGCTGAGGAACCTTCCCCGGCCTGGATCTTTCCCAGCTTAATCTCGTTCCCAACTCGCTCACCAGTGATGATTTAGTCAGAGAAACTCCCTGACATGCTGCTGATTAACTTCTCATAATAAATACCCGACAGTGTTACCACAAACATATCTACTAGTTCACGTTCAACCATTGGCGGTTGTACTCTGGCTGCCAATTCACGCCACCGCTGGGCGTATTCCTTGAAGCATTCCCCACTCTTCTGTGACAGATTTTTCAGCTAGACCCGGTTAGGAGTCAGGTCACTATTGTACTGGTAATGCTTAACGAATGCTTTTGCAAGATCCTTCCAGCTACGTACACTCACAGGCTCCAAGCCCATGTACCATTCCAGTGAAGGTCCTGACAGACTATCTTGGAAGAAGTGCATCAGCAACTTCTCATCGTCGGAGTACGCCGACATCTTCCGATAATAAGATCTCAAGTGGACACGAGAACAGGTGGTGCCTTGTATTTTTCAAAATCTGGCACTTTGAATTTCTGTGGTATTTTGAGATCGGGGATCAGCCCCAAGTTGGCCATATCGAGCCCCATGGGATTTAGATTCTCAAAGCTTTTCATCTTATCTTCGAGCATTTTGAATCTCCGGCTGGCCTCAGAAGGCAGCTCAGCCTCGTCACCTTTCATTGAGAATACGTCAGCTTGACGATCCTCATTCCAGGGTTGATGAACATTTCCATGGACGATACCTGCAGCTTCAGGCCCATGGAAGTTACCAGCATTTACTCCAGCGTTGTTACCACTTGTACCAATGTTATCGTTAGCAGCCCCAATGGTGCCATTACCAGCCCCAGCATGGCCAGTACCCATTCCAGCGTTCCCATTGCCTCCAGCGTTGGGGATAATCATAGTTGGTCCAGATTTGTCAGCCTGGGGAGTCTCCACATGAGGAGGGTTGGTAGTCTCACCTCCGTGCAAAACCCCATTGGTGTCAACGCGTGCAATCAAGGGCTACATGAGGGTTCTGAGTTGCTCTTGTCCGCTAGCAACCACTTGCATGATGCCCATGAACTGGGACATCCACTCCCTGAATTCTTGCATTTCAGCTTGAGCTTGCTCCATAGCTCTGAGTTGATTAGCTCGGGTGGAGTAACAGTGAATTGGTCTGCAATCAATCTTGAAACACAACTGGTTAATCAAACACAAAGGGGTTAGATAAATGAGTTCAAGGTACCTGTTATGCAGAATGATATGCAAATGCAAACATGTGTCTGTGCCTAGGGGAGATTTCCCCTCGATTCTAGTTCTAGAATAATAGTGAGCCAGAATAAGAAGCCAATCATGGAGATGAATCAATATCTGATATATATATATATATATATATATATATATATATATATATATATATATATATATATATATATATATATATATATATATATATATATATATATATATATATATATATATATATATATATATATATATATATATATATATATATATATATATATATATATATATATATATATATATATATATATATATATATATATATATATATATATATATATATATATATATATATATATATATATATATATATATATATATATATATATATATATATATATATATATATATATATATATATATATATATATATATATATATATATATATATATATATATATATATATATATATATATATATATATATATATATATAAAGAGCCCACATAGGCAGCATACAGGAGTAACTGAGTACAACTGAATCAACGGTAATAGAGTGACCTCAACCAACAGGCCTGGTGATGGTCAACAATACAACAGTGAACGAAAGCTACAAAGAAATACAAAATAAATCAAGTGCGGCTGCGGACACGGAAATCTTCTAATAGTTCCTTTGTCTCGGGGTGATTAGGCCTGGTGAGCAATCCTCGAATAAGCAAATCTCTCTGTCTGACGGTGCTCTGGATATTCTTAACAAAGTCTTCCCAGGCTGCTTCTCCGAAGTAATCTTCCAATTTGGTCCTCTTGGAATTAGCTCTTAATTTGCAATCATCCAGGTTTGTTATAGCTTCCTTCAATTTGCACTCGCTGGCACGCCTGAGGGTTATTTCCGCTTCAATCTTCTCATTCTTGGCCTCAAGCTGAATCATCAGTTTGGCAATCTGCTGCTTTAGCTTCTCTTCCCACTCTTTGTGACTGGTCAAAGTAGCGTTCCACATTGTATTGAACTTAGAGATCTTCAGATATACCCTGTCCATGTCTTGCTTCTTGGTGGCAAGAACACTATTAACAGCTTTGAAGTCTAGCCCCAGGCGCTCTCGAGCATCAGTCTGCTTGGTTAAGCTGGCACCTAAATGGTTTATCAACTCAGTCTGCTTCTTGCAGGAGTAGACAGCTTTGCTCTTCTCACTTCGGAGTTGAGCAATTTCTTTCTCTAATTCTTCGTTGGCTTTCCTCAACTCTTCCTTTTCTTGCAACACCTGGTTGTATTTCTGAATGTCAACCGTAGTGGGTTTCTCAATTACAGGAGGATATAATGGTCTAGCAGCAGGATAAGGCATTAGAAACTTTGTGGCTCGCTCACGAATCCAAACCAGGTATGGCTCAAAGGCTTTGTTGTTGCTCTTCCCCAACATTGCTTTACCTTTCCTGTGGAGATTTTTCCAAGCATGCTCAAGCTTAACCAATGCATCACCATCCAACAGCCCGGTGAGATATATAGATTCTTGTATCTCGTCTTCTTTGGGGGCCTCCTTCAATGCATAACCGAACTGCATGATCAACAATGACGGATTGTAATTGATACACCCCTTTCTCCCGATTAGAGGAACATTGGGAAAACCACTGCAACTGTAGATGAGTTATGTACCCAGCATGTCCCAGCTGAACCAAGTGATATTCTCTGCAGCTAAACCCATTAGACGC
This sequence comes from Lathyrus sativus, assembly GCA_963859935.3. Taxonomy (NCBI): domain Eukaryota; kingdom Viridiplantae; phylum Streptophyta; class Magnoliopsida; order Fabales; family Fabaceae; genus Lathyrus; species Lathyrus sativus. Next base: position 356,177,636 of record OZ012739.1, read on the forward strand.
TCAGACCAATCTAAAGTGCCCACAGAAGAGACAAAAGGGCCTGCTTTAGGCATGTAATTGGCAAACCATTTGTATAGCAAGGGAACACAACAAGACACAATCTTCCCTCTCCGGTTTTCGTTCTTATAATGGACAAAATTGTAAACATCTCCAAGAAGAGTGGGTACTGGATTCCCTGAAGCGAGAATATGGAAAGCGTCTACGTCCACGAAGTCTGGAAAGTTAAGAAATAGTATAATACCATATATGCAAAGAGCTAAGATAGTGTTGAACATGATCCGACAGCCCTCCTTGGCGAACTTCTGAGCTTTCTCCACTAGGAAAAATAGAGGAAAACCATACATCCCATTCTTCTGAGTCAATCCCCCGTTCAATTCAGACGCATCCAACTTTAACACAGCAGCAAGATCATCCAGATTAGGCTTAGTGTCAACATGATGATAAGGATTTTGATCCTTGATGGGAATGCCTAGCAGCTCTGAGTATTTTTCTAGAGTAGGTGCTAGAACATAGTCTGGAAACACAAAGCATCTCAAAGGAGCATCATAGAACTGTAGCAGGGTATACATGCCACTGATCTCGTATGCGGAAGGCTTGCAAACATATCTCAACAACCTCTCATATGATTTCCTAAAGTCTTCTGTTACTGAACCATCAGCCAGGGCAATCAACTTCAGTATGGGACTAATGTCTGGAGTGGGAAACCTGTATGCTATTGCCCTCTTCAAAGTCTCCATATCAGCAATAAGGAACGACCACTAGAATCGGGGGAGAAATATGCACCTGCAACACAGACACATGTTAATGAAATGAAAATGCAAGGATGGAAATGCTAAGGATGCAAGCAGGAGATCAAGATTGTTGTGCTATTGAGTGAGAAGGACCAAGATTCTGCTTCAAGGAGAATATAGCACTGCTCTGATAGGAACCAACTGATACCAATAAATCGGATTCAAACTGTAGAGAAAACCGGGTAGTCTGAAGGTAAGGGTTTCTTGCATAACCCCAGTCCCACTCACTAGTATGGACCTAATCCACTGATAAAGGTACGACATCCTATGCGTTCCTCAGCATCACAGACTTTCAAGAAATGATGATACGTTCACCATTTCTGGTTTGGCATCATCACCCCCGGAAGAGGCCTCACTTAGCTGAGTCACAAATGATCGGTCCCCTGAGTCGACAATCCTCAGATCCAAGATCAATTCCAATCCTAAGGACCAGAAAAGAAATCATCAAAGAGGATCTCGTCTGAGCATGAATTTCATGGGAACTGGTGTTTGTTAAGCAAACAAGTCCCCACTAATCTCCACTCTAATGCTATGTTTGCTCTCAAGCCTGGGTCTGGCTTTTCACTTATCAGAATCAATCCCCCCACAACAGCACAATAATGATATAATATAATGCTGAAAATAAAATGCGGGAAAGTAAAAATAAAGGTATAACAAGTATGTACAAAACCCAAAAAGATAAACAAATGAGCGCTAGGATTGACACGCATAAGGGATGGGAAACGATTCCAGCATAGGGGATGGGAAGAGTCCCCAGCAGCTATAAGTCCCCAGCAGAGTCGCCAGCTGTCGCTACTGCGAAAAAAGGTGTCGACAAAGACAGAAGAGTCGCCACCTATCGTTATTTATCCCAAAGGAGGGAAAGGATACGATCAGGAAAAACCTAGCGGAAAGGGATAAGATCGGTCATCGCAACCAAATCTCAGGTTCGAGAGTCGATTACGCAAGGGGAAGGTATTAGCACCCCTCACGTCCGTCGTACTCGACGGGATCCACGCTTGTTTGTTTATCTAAAGGGTTGTTTATCTATCTATGCTAATGGTCTGGTTCAAAAGAAAAGAAAAAGGAAAAGGACTCGACAGAGCATCGCTGCTCTGGGCCTACGTATTCCCTTGTGCAATGGGAAAGTCAAAGTCAATGTAGTTCGGCTAACTACGGGTGATGGGGGAAGGTTGCTCACCAAGACATCGCGTCTCGTGCCTACGTACTCTCAACAGGTATGAGAGATCAGAGCGAACGTAGTTCGGGATAAAGAGAACACAGGTATGTTCGTCTGTTTTACCCGAGTAGGGTTAACAAGTAGTTCCAACAGTTAGGGACAACGCCTGTTTGCGGTAGAACTAAGAGTTAACAACACTCTTTTATCTGAAAAGATTTTCCTGAATTAAAGGGCCCCAAAGGACAAAAGAAGTTTGATGTTTGTTTTTAAGTCTTTTACGAGAAGAAGTGTTTTGATGAATGTTTGTAATGCATATTACACTAGAGACTATGACTTAGGAACGAATGCTACGCATATCGTCCTAAGGGCATATGCTAAACACTCTAGGTAAATGAGGAGAAGCCCCCCAACCACCACTTCTTAAGTAGCTTAAGGCTCGTAACGTACAATACTCATTAGCCTTTATTAGGTGTTTTACTGTTGTTTTGAGATGAGAAGAGAAAAGGACTCTAAGGGGGAACTAATCAAAACCCTAATATTGTCATGCAAGATGGTCCTAACGTTGAGTTTGAAAGGGAATCTATCCTATATGTTATCATGCAAAGGCTTCAACCTAATGTCTATCATCACTATCCTTAAACAAGGAAGTGAAAGTCCTAAGGGAACATGGCAAAGAGAAACAAAAACAAAGCTATCAAGCTGATGAAGTATAAAATAACTGGATGCACATGCAATGCAACAATACAAGCAAAGGAGACAAGCTCAACCTTTAAATGCAAACGGGAGATGCAAACAGAGATGCATAGAGTAAGCACACAAGCAAAGGGAGATCAACTCAACCTTTAATGTAAACATGATAGGTATGAAAGGCAGATAAACATCCAAGCAAAAGGAGCCAAACTCAACCTTTAATGCAATCATGCGCCTAAACAAAAGTATCTACTCATGCAGTTCTATCCTAATGCACCATACCAACCAGGCAATGAAATCAACCCAATAGGAGAGATAAACTAGATGAGCAACAAGGAAATCATCCCAAGGCTACATCAGTTTTAGATGTGTATCAACACAAGAGTCCATCAGAGGCTCAAACTTCTCATGGAACGCACAGAGTTCTTCCTAAGGAAGAACCATGCTCTCACAAGAAGGATCCTGAGACTGTAGGACACAGAGGAAAGAGAAGGTATGTACAAGGTACTTGAGTCCTCAAAGCTCAAACTTCTCATGGAATGCACAGAGTTCTTCCTAAGGAAGAACTAGGCTCTCACAAGAAGGATCCTTGTGTCATAGGACTTGGAGGAGAAAAGGAGCATAGTGTGAACCTAAGGGACCCACCATGTCATTGAATGTCCATCAAAAGCTCAAACTTCTCATGGAATGCACAGAGTCCCTCCTAAGGAGGAACCATGCTTTCACAAGAAGGATCCTGAGATTAGGACTTGAAGGCATTTAGAAAGGGGAAGGATGATAATGGGAGACATGATGAAAACCTAAGGAATTCAACATGTTACTCAACCAAGATCAAACATCCAAGAATAGCCTTCAATGGTTCAACTCCTATGTGGAATGCACATAATTCCTCCTAAGGAGGAATTAGGCTCTCACAAGGAGGATCCAAAAGAAGCCTAAGTTGTTGAGATGAAAGGGGCAAAGCAAGGCAAAACAAAGCAAAGGAATCACATAAGAAAGAGAACCCACTCACAAAAGCTTCTAAGGAACCCTAAATGCAAACCCTAAAGGATATCTATCATAATCAAGCTATGAATATGATAATGACATGAAATGGAGGAATCTTCAAAATCGAATTTCAATTTTCTTCACTTTTTCCTCAACCGTTTTCAATTATTTCTCCCTCCAAATTCTGTTATTTTGAATTGTGAATGATCAGAACATTATATGGAATGGATATTGAGGAGTTTCAGGCCCAATTGCAGCCCATAGAGGTCCAATCCAAAATCCAAGTTTTCACATTTGAAGCTTGGTGGTTTTCATGAAAACAGAGCCAAAATGCTTGTAACTTGGCTCACTCTAGTTGCCTGAGATGCAAGGAACATGGATGGCTGAGATTAAAGCCTTGGAAATGAATCAATGGTGAATTTTGCTTTTGTTACTTCAAAGTGAAGTAACCTTGAATTTGCTCATGTAAATGACCTCAAACTTGGTTTATGACTTTGCCATTGTTCTTAGAACATTCTTTGGACTCAAAAAATGCACCAATATGCCATAAATTGATTTAATTTGAATTGGATCCAAACTAGGCCTTTTCAAACTTCCTTTCATAAAATTTTCTTCACACATTCTCCAATCCAAGCCAAAGAAATGATATCTTGATGTTTGGTTGAGAAAATTACCTTATTTTGAGCAACTTTCAAGTTGGAAAGATCTTCATTTGAATTATGCAAGGTGGTGAAATTGACCTATAATGAAAATGGCCTATAATCAAAGTTTCCCAAAATACCTTTGCCTTACAAGCTTCATATCTTGAGTTATACAAATCCAAATGAGTACTTCTAGTACTCTTTGGAAAGCTAAGATGATGAGGAATAACTTTCATGTTTGGGTCAAGGTGAGGAGAGACATCCTTCTAGGTCAAAAATGTCTAGGAAGTTGGTTGACTTTCAAGGACCAAAATCACATTCATCTGATGACCTGTAACTTGTCTGCTTCATAACTTGAGTTCTAGAAATCAGATGAATGACTTCTAGTACTCAAAATAAATCTAAGAACATGCTCTACAAGTCTCATGTTGGTGTCAAGATGAGATGAAACTTGTGTCTTGAGTTATGTGGTCTTGAAGTTAGGCACCAAGATAGGGGATTTTACACTTTCAAGCTTAGAAACCCTAGCTCAGTAACTTCTCACACTCTTGAATATTGATGAATTGATCTTGAAATGACATATTAAATGTATCAACACAACATTCCATGATCATAGTTTCTTGGAATTCAGTCTTAATCTCCTCAAGACTCACAATTGACTTAGGGTTGACCATGTGAAAACCCTAATTGCACCAATCTTGATTGTGGCCTCTTGTACTTTGCATAATGGCTTACCCAAGCTCTAAAATGACCCTCAAGGTATCCCATGATCTCTTTGAATGCTTTACCACCCATAACCATGGATTCAATATCACTTGATGACCTTCATAGACCCCTAGGATAGGAGGTACACCATTATTAACCAACCACTCCTTCAATGAGCTTTGACATTCTTCTGAGGGTAATGAGCACTAGATAGCTTGATTACAACCCCTTGATTAGGCTTATACCTTGATATCTTTCTCTTGATACGCCCAACTCTCTCAATCCCATGCAAATGGGCTATGATATGCAAATGCTAATGTTATGAATGCAATGAAACAAAAGCTAGGTAAAGAGAAAGGTTGGGAAAATTTTGGGGTGCAACAAGGGGCTGCATTGCAGAGTGATGTCAAGCAAAGATTGGTTGAAATGCTCCGAGAGTATAGTGATATCTTTGCTTGGTCATACAAAGGCATGCCCGGTCTTGACACAAATATTGTGGTTTATTGCTTGCCTTTGCATGATGAGTGCATGCCTGTTAAGCAGAAGCTTAGAATGACTAGACCAGATATGGCGGTAAAAATAAAAGAAGAAGTCCAGAAGCAGTTGGATGCAGGATTTCTCGCTGTGACAATTTACCCTCCATGGATCGCTAACATCGTACCTGTGCCTAAGAAAGATGGTAAGGTAAGGATGTGTGTTGATTATAGAGACTTGAATAAAGCGAGCCTGAAGGATGATTTCCCGCTCCCCCACATTGATGTATTGGTTGATAATACTGTGCAGTATTCCGTGTTTTCCTTCATGGACGGTTTTTTCGAATATAATCAGATTAAAATGGCACTGGAGGATATGGAGAAAACAACTTTTATCACACCGTGGGGGACTTTCTGTTATAAGGTAATGCCTTTTGGGTTGAAAAACGCAGGGGCAACCTATCAGCAGGCAACGATGACGCTCATTCATGATATGATTCATCATGAGATCGAAGTCTATGTTGATGACATGATTGTGAAGTCACAGACGGAGGAGGAACATCTGGTGAACCTTTTGAAACTGTTTAAGAGGCTAAGGAAATTCAGACTGAGGTTGAATCTGAGGTTGTTGGGGTTCATTGTCAGTGAAAAAGGAATCGAGGTTGATCTTGCAAAAATAAAAGCAATTCGAGAAATGCCAACGCCGAAAACAGAGAAAGAGGTTCGTGGTTTCTTGGGTAGATTGAACTACATTTCTAGGTTCATATCTCACCTTAAAACCACGTGCGAACCCATGTTCAAATTGTTAAAGAAAGATCAGACGATCGTCTGGAACAAAAATTGCCAAAGGGCGTTTGATAAAATAAAAGAGTATTTGCAGAAACCTCCGATACTGATACCTCCAGTAGCTGGAAGACCATTGATAATGTATCTAACGATTCTTGAGAACAACATGGGTTGTGTTCTCGGTCAACACAACGAGACTGGAAGAAAAGAGAATGCCATATACTACTTGAATAAAAAGTTCACAGATTGTGAGTCCAGGTACTCAATGTTGGAAAAGACGTGTTGCCCACTCGCTTGGGCTGTCAAACGCCTGGGACAGTATATGCTAAATCACACAACCATGTTAATTTCGAAGACGGGTCCGATTAAGTACGTCTTTGAAAATCAAGCCCTTTCGGGAAGGATTTCCATGTGGCAGATGGTCTTAACAGAATACGACATTCAATATGTCTCCCAAAAGGCTATCAAGAGGAGTGTTCTGTCAGAGTATCTTGCAGAGCAACTGATTGACGACTATCAACTGATGAAGTTCGAATTCCCTGACGAAGACATTATGTTCTTGAAAATGAAAGACTGCGATGAGCCATTACCCGATGAAGGTCCGGAGAGAAGCTCCCAGTGGCAAATGATTTTTTACGGTGATGTCAACTCCTACGGTAGTGGAATTGGGGCAATCATCACGACTCCCCATGGTTCCCATATACCATTCACTGCCAGGTTGACATTTCCCTACACCAACAATGAAGTCGAATACAAAGCGTGCATTATGGGGTTGGAAGAAGCCATTGATCTGAGGATCAAGAACCTAGATGTGTATGGCGATTCAGCGCTAGTTGTAAATCAAATCAAAGGAGAATGGGAGACTCGGCAGCCTAATCTGGTCCCTTATATGAATTATGCAAGGAGGTTGTTTCCCTTTTTTGACAGGGTAGACCTTCACCATGTGCTGAGAGAAGAGAATCAGATGGCAGATGCTATGGCTACTTTATCCTCAATGTATAAGGTGAATTTTTGGAATGATGCTCCGAGAATAGTCATCTCGCGCCTCGATAGACCGACATTCGTGTTTTCAATAGAGGAGGCTTCTGATGGCAAGCCATGGTATTACGATATCCATAATTTTCTCAAGAATCAGGAGTATCCGCCTGGGGCGTCGACCCGGGATAAGAAGACCTTGATGAGGTTGTCTGGAAATTTCTATCTGAACCAAGATGGTGTACTCTACCAGAGGAATTATGACTTGGTACTGCTGAGATGCATGGACGAAAAAGAAGCAAGTCTGCTTATGGAAGAGGTCCACGAAGGTGCCTTTGGCATGCACGCCGGCGGGTATGCCATGTCTCGAAAGCTGTTAAGAGTAGGGTGTTATTGGTTGACTATGGAGTCAGATTGCTTCAAGTATGCAAAGAAATGCCATAAATGCCAGATTTTTGCTAATAAGATTCATGTGCCGCCGATTCCTCTGAATGTCACGGCGTCCCCTTAGCCCTTTTCCATGTGGGGAATTGATATGATTGGCAAGATCGAGCTGACCGCATCCAACGGACATCGCTTCATCTTGGTAGCAATTGACTATTTCACCAAGTGGGTCAAGCAGCTTCCTATGCGAATGTCACCAAACAAGTTGTAGCCCGGCTTATCAAGAAGGACATCATTTGTCGTTACGGAGTGCTTGAAAGAATCATTACTGATAATGGTTCGAACTTGAATAACAAGATGATGAAGGAATTGTGCCAGAGTTTCAAAATTGAGCATCACAACTCTTCTCCCTATCGTCCGAAGATGAATGGCACTGTTGAGGCAGCTAACAAGAATATAAAGAAGATAGTGCAGAAGATGGTTGTAACCTATAAGGATTGGCATGAGATGTTGCTCTTTGCTTTGCACGGATATCGTACTTCGCTGCGTACTTCAACAGAGGCAACTCCTTTCTCGCTGGTGTATGGTATGGAAGCTATCCTACCATTGGAATTCGAGATTCCTTCTTTGAGATTTCTGGTCGATGTCAAGCTTGATGAGGCAGAATGGGTGAGAAACAGATTGAATCAACTCAGCATGATGGACGAGAAAAGGTTAGTGTCCATTGCGTATGGTCATTTATATCAGAGTTGGATGAAGAAAGCTTTTGATAAGAAGGTGCACCCTTGAAGCTTTCAGATAGGCGATCTGGTGTTGAAGAAGATTCTCCCTCCACAAACAGATCACAGGGGCAAATGGACTCCCAACTATGAATGTCCATATATGTCGTGCAAAAGGTTTTCTCTGGAGGAGCCTTGTTGTTATCAACCATGGATGGTGAAGATTTGACATCCCCTGTGAATGCAGACCCAGTTAAAAAATACTTTGCTAAAAGAGACCGGCTGGAAAGAAAAAGAATATCCAGGCAAAAACGGGGCATCCTGGAGAACCATAAAAAGAATGGGTTCATGCAAAAGTTAGGGATAAAAAGAAAAAATGTAAACCTGCAAAGTCGAAAACCTGGAAAGGCGACTTTGGAAAAAAAGGGTATCCCGGTGAACTGAAAACCCGAAAGGGTGATTCAGGCAAAAGTTAGGGATTTTGAAAAGCAAATGACCGCGGTTTGTGTATTTGATCTTTAGAGTATATTGGATTGAGGGAGGACCTGAGGGCCAATCATCCGAATCAATCTCTTTAGAAGAGGAAGCATCGGAGGAGCATCAAAGTTATGCGAGTCATAGATGGATCGATACATGGTGGTTGTCTGTGCCACATTGCCAACATTTTGTATATTTTTATGCATTTTTGTAAATTTTTGCGCAACTTCCTCTTTTCAGGGGTTGCATCTGTTGTAAAATCTGCCTATTTACAAGCCATTTGTCAATAAAGCATATTGTATTCATTAAATTGTTGTTCTTGCTTTGGCTTTGCTGTTTTGTTTGCGGAAAAACGCCCGATGTTTTGATAAAATTTTGCATACATAAACTTGCAGGTTTTGCCAATAATCATTAAAACTTTAATTTATTTGAACAATATCACGGATGACGACCGAGATAGTTTCCATTGTGCAGGATATTTTGTTGTTTGTTCATGTGCAGGATCGTTACCCTTGGGGCAAGTTTTTCAGAGGTGCATCCCTGGTAGGATCACCATCCCCACAAAAAGAAGGTGTGTAGTTAAAGTCATCCTCAACGGGTCAGGTTTGATTTGTTCGATAGAATAAAGTCATCCCCAGAGGGTCGAGATTGATATCCCCCATGCAGTTCAAGTGAGTATGCTTATTCCCAGCAGATTATAGATATGCACTTACCCCTTGGAGAATCAAGACCAGATTTCTTTCCATCAGGAAGATGTGGAACTTTTTCCAAGCAGCGGAACAAAGTCAGAATTTTGTTTCCCCATAGAGCCCAAGTATGTTTGACATTGTATCCCCTCAGGGTTTGATTGTTGATTCGATTCCCAAGCAAAGGTTGATGTCGTTTCCCTTATTGTTTATTCCCCTAGCAAAGTCGGCAGAGTATACCTTTCCTCAGCAGAGTAGGTTTTTCCCCGCAGGTTGGAAGCGTTTCTGAGAAAGTTTATTGGTGCATCCCTAGCAGTTAGGATGTATTTTGATGTTGATTTCCCATTGAGTAGTCCCCGGCAGGGTGGATTTGGATCTCCAGTGGAGTGGGTTTATCCCCAGATGTTTGTTTTATACCCTAGAAGGTTTCGGTGTTCTAGGAGGCCATTCAGGGCTGCTTTCCCCGTCAGAGCGCGGATTAATCTCAATGGTTGTTTGTGGTTCCCCTGCAGGGTCGTTGATTTCCTCGGTAGGTCGGTTTTGATTCCAACGGTTGGTTATCTGTCCCCAGCCGGTTCGTTTGTTCCCTAGAAGAGTGGTATTCTGGAAGGCCATCTAGGGCGTTTCCCTCAGCAAGAGTTTGAGTTGATCTGATTCCCAGCCGAGTGGATTATGTTCTCATCAGAACAATGCTACCCAGGAGTTCTTTTTCTGGAGGCTATCCAGGGCTTGTTTTTCCCAGCGTAAGTCCAATCGTAATTGGCATATTCCATCTCTCCCCGGTGGAGTTGGCCTTGTCTCTTCAGCATTTATTTTCTTGATTTGGTTCCTTTGCATTTTGCATTTGTGCATAGCATCCTCAGAAACGCGTAGCATTTCCATTTCGTATAGAGCATTACACCATGTTCAAACATATGCATTTGAAACATAAGCCAGGTTGTTACCTCAGGTATATCTTTAGTAAGCGGTTGATTTTACTTTGTTCACGTGGTATTCAGACCCCGACAAATGATGTTATATCCCTGTAGCGCGCGGTATCCAGACCCGACATATTATCAGTTAATTCTTGAGCCCTTGTAGTATCCAGACCACAACAAAATATCTCGACAAATGTGTTTATCTTACCATTTGTTCCCCAATAGAGTTGCTTGTATAAGTTTCTCTTTCCCTAATGGAGTTTTCTTGTGAATTGTTGTCAGATTCACTTATCAGCTTCGGGTTCGATGCTCGCTTTTATTTAGCAAATGCCTGCTTTGAATAGCAGATGATCTCAGCTTCGTGTTGAGTCGGCCTTCGGGTTCGATGCTCGCTTTTATTTAGCGAATGCCTACTGGTTAGTAGATATTCTCAACTTCGTGTTGAGCCGGCCTTCGGGTTCAATGCCTGCTTGGATTAGCATATGTTCTCAACTTCGTGTTGAGCCGACCTTCAGGTTCGATGCCTGCTTGGATTAGCAGATGTTTTCAGCTTCGGGTTGATCCGGCCTTCAGGTTCGATGCTCGCTTTTATTTAGCGAATGCCTGCTTTGAATAGCAGATGATCTCAGCTTCGTGTTGAGCCGACCTTCGGGTTCGATGCTCGCTTTTATTTAGCGAATGCCTGCTTGAATAACAGATGTTCTCAACTTCGTGTTGAGTCGGCCTTCGGGTTCGATGCCTGTTTGTTTAACAGATGCCTGGTGGCGAGGTCAGATGTTCTTCTCAATTTCGTGTTGAGTCGGCCTTCGGGTTCAATGTCTATTTCGTTCAAACAGATGCTTGATGGTGATATCAGATGATCTTTCTGACTTAGTGTCGTTGCCTGCGCGTTAGCAGATGTTTCTTCCGACTGCGTGTCGAGGTTTTCTGGTTGGTAATCAGTTAGCTTATTGTCGTTGCAACTATCAGATACAATTATTTCCGAAGATGGTGTTTTGCAGCTCTATTTCTGCGGTTGGAAAATTTCCTGGTTCTTTGGTATTAAACTGTCTTCTACCTTGAAAGTTTGAAATCTGTTCGCTTTTCATCCCTTCAGGTCCAAGTCGTTTGAATAGGGGCAGCTGTTGTACCCCAAAATTTGACCAACCATTTCTTGTACTTGGCTTATGTTTCTTTGCATTTTTGCATGTCATAGCGTTTGTTCTTGAGCCAGGGGATCAAGGTTTTCGTATGGCTCAGGGTTTTCTGCGAGAGACCAAATAATGAGCATCGGCTCTGGCATTTATTTTGCCCAGCGATCGAGTGGTCGATTTTATTTTATTTTATAGGATATTTTCAGATCAAGAGGCAGCATTCATGCTATCTCAAGCATTCTCATGGTTGTAGTATTCAAGAGCAAGTTTCAGAGGCTGAACAGGGCTTAGAACGGATGAAAACGGGCAAATGTGCAGATTTCCCTCCAGAAGGCGCCAAAATTCAAATTTTTAAGGTGTTAACCGATTAATCAATGCAAAATCAAGTCAAATTTGAATTTTTGAAGGTGTTAATCGATTAACCCATATGGTTAACCGATTAACCAATACAAATTTTGCCTCTGCACGTGAGTTTTTCAAGTGTGCCACTTTGGGGTCCATTTTGATCACTTGTGAAGTTGATTTTACACCAGAGGAAGGATCTAGAACCACTTTGAATTTTGATTAGCTTTCAAATTAATTCAAATTTCCTCCAATTTCCCATTCCAATTTTTACAAACCACACTCCAAACCACATTTGGATCCTAACCTAGAGCATATTTAAATTATTTGCTCCGAACCTCACACACGCAATCCTCATAATTTCATTTCATTTTCAGAATTCACTCTCATTCTCTCAATTTTTTCTCAACTTTTCCATCTCCCAAACTCCACTAAAGCTCTTCTCACCTTGAATTCTTTGATTCTCCATTGGAATCATTGAATTCTAGAGTTAAAACCTTCATCCTTATCATCTCCATTTCTCCATTCAATTTTCGTGCTAGTATGGATCTGAACTTGGAAGCTGATTTGGAAGTGCTTATTTGGATCGGTTTTGCTTAATTTTGGTGGATCTTCTCTTCAACAACAAGAAAATACTTGGATCTTGAAGAATCTCTGGGTTTCTTGCTTGGATCTGATCAATTGAAGTCGAATTAACATTTACCAAAGCAAATCTCCGCTTTATAGGTTAGAAATTCTAGATCTGATTCCGTTTTTGAGCTCATTTGCATAATCATCATGTTGATCTTTATTGTTGATTGATTTTTGATCCATGTGATTTATGATCTTGTTGTTTGAATGTGTTTACATGTTGATTGGATCACTGTTTTCTGGTTTAAATTCGTGCTTAATTGATTATATAATCATCTGGATTATTGGAGAAGTGATTAATTGCTGAAAAGTGCTTTTGAGCTGCTGTTTTCTGCTTCTGGTACAGTGTTAATCGGTTAACCAGTTACAGTGCAAACTGGTTAATCGATTAACCAATGCGAACTTTCAAATTTTCATACATGTTTAACTGGTTAATCGGTTATCCATATGTGTTAACCGATTAACACTGAACCAGAATGTCATGTTTGCTATTTTTCAAGCTTGTTTTGGTCGATGGTCGTAGAAGCTTGCTTCTCCCATTTCATCTCACTTTTGCTGGGACTTGTTTAAGTTATTTTGCTTGCATTTCTCTTTTGTTTTGAATCTCTTTGTTTTTTTCCAAGAGGTTAAGATGTGCTTGTGGTGGTTGTTGTCCCACACGTTTTTCCTCCCTCTTCTCTTTGTGTTGCATTTCATGTTTGCATCTTTTTCTTCCTTCTCATTTGTGATTGACTTATCTTATGCCTTCTTGGTCTTTTTCCATGATCCCTTAGGATTCATAGTCCCTTGGGAGTAGGAGAGACATTAAGTGTTCAATCCAAGCATGCTAACATTAGGATAGTTCTTCCCTTCTTAATCTCAATCGTAGGAGCACATTGCATGATAACATTAGGGATGAGTTAGTTTCCCCTTAGTTGTGTCTTTTCTCTTCTCATCTTAAAACTTCTTCGAAACATCTAATAAAGGATAACAAGTTTTGTACGCTACGAGCCTTAAGCATTTAAGAAATGGTGATTGGGGAGCCTCCTCTCATACCGTCTAAAGTGTTTAACGTATGTCCTTTGGACGATATGTGATGCATTCGCTCCTATGTCATAGTCTTTAGTGCAACATGAGTTATAAACTTAACTCAATTCACTTCTTCATAAAAGACTAAAAAACAAACATCAAACCTTTTTATCCTTCAGGATTAATTGAAAATCATTTTCATAAAAGAGTGTTGTTAACTTTTGGTTCTACCGCACACAAGTAACGCCTAAGTCTCCAATGGTCGAGCAGCAATACACCTAACTGCTAGAACTAACGTTTAACCCTACTCGGGTAAAACACTTGAACCAATCTGTGGTCGTGTCATCCCGAACTACATTTACTATGATTTCACGTACCAAATGAGGATACGTAGGCACAAGACGGCGATGTCTTGGCGAGCAACCTTCCCCACCTTTCACCCGTAGTTTTTCGAACTACGTTGACTCTGACTTTCCCATTGCACGAGGGAGTACGTAGGCATAGAGCGGTGATGCTATATCGAGTATCTTTTCTTTTCTTTTGTCCTTGTGGCCTGTAGCCTAGATAGATAACAAGTGTAGATCCCGTCGAGTACGGCGGATGTGAGGGGTGCTCATACCTTCCCTTTGCGTAACCGACTCCCGAACCCAAGATTTTGTTGTGATGACCTGTCTTTTCCCTTTTCATAGGTTTTTCTAATTGTTTCCTTTCCCTCTCTTTGGGATAAATAACGAACGGTGGCGACTCTTCTTTCCTTGCCTGCCCCTTTTCGCAACGATGCGACACACACAAACTTCATAAAGACCCCTCAAGACATATATTGAGCTCTTAAATCATGCTCTATTCAATTAAGTGCCCTCATGAACCTCTAATGACCCTCTGATGATCCTCAAGATAGGAGGTGACACCCATACAGAGACTTCTCTTCTCAAAGAGCTTTGAAACCCAACCCTGATGGCAATGAAACCCTGATGGCTTGCACATGATGCCCTTGCTTGAGCTTGAACAAAGAAGCTCTCTTCTTGAATGGCAAACACAACAACTCTTGATCCCCTGATAGAACCAATGCTATACAAATGCAAATGCTAAATGAAAAGAAACATAAGCCAAGTTAAAAGAAAAAGGTTGGTCAAATTTTGGGGTGCAACTCATAGCAAACAATGAGGATTTAAAATCAAATTACTTCCCAAGTTCCCTCACCAAAAACACATTTACTTGGTTCACCACCTTACCCCCACAGTTTGTCCATACTTGGGCATAATTGGAAAGATTGTTTCATGAACAGTTTTACATGGGACAATCAAAATTAGTCGGAAAGAGTTAGCCAGCCTCAAGCGAAACGCTACAGAGTCGGTAGACCAATATCTTAACAGGTTTAGACTATTGAAAGTGAGATGCTTCATGCAAGTCCCTGAACATGAGTTAGTCGATATGGCGTCTGGCGGCCTAGATTATTCGATCAGGAAAAAGTTAGACACTCAATATCTCAAAGATATGGCGCAGCTAGCCGATAGGGTCCGACAGGTCAAACGTCTAAAAAATGAAAAAACCCAGGCTAACAAATACCGTAAGAAAGAGAAAGTTTCATACGTGGATGCTGACGAATACTCTTCTAACAACGAGGAGCTCGTCGATGATAACGAGGTCAACGTGGCTGAATTGAAGCCAGAGCCTCCGTACACATGCAAATCATTAAAACCGTCAAATGGAAAAAATCCGGTTGAAATCGAAAAAATAGATAAATATGACGCAAAACATATACTTTTGATGTATCTAAATGCGATGAAATATTTGATTTATTAGTTAAAGGTGGTCAGATTATTGTCCCTCCTGGGACAAAAGACCCCCCTTTAGAACAAAAGAAGAAAAAGGGATTTTGTATATTTCATAATTTCCTTGGTCATAAGACATCTCAATGTGTTCTTTTCAAGGGCTTGGTACAGAAAGCTTTGAAAGAAGGCCGACTTCAATTTAGCGAAAGGCCCAAAGCGCAGGCGGGCATGAATCCTCTGAAAGTCGAAGAAGCCTTATATTCTGAGTTATATGACTGGATGATGGTGGAGGCTACTAAAGGTCTCAAAGAGCACTTGACAACTGAAGCAATTGAATGCATGATGGTCGAGACTACTGATGGTTCCGACAAGAAGTCTGAAGAGAAACTCGAGGCAGTCTACCCTCAAGCTGGCGAAAGTATGACTGATTTCCAAGAGAAATGTAGGGTGAGCGGGTCAAAGGTTGTATTATGCCCAAAATGCAACGACATATTTGCCTAAAAGGTTGCTGAAAAGTACAAAGCGGATAAGAAAATGACCCTGCAAGATAGTAAGCCACCAGTCCCTAGGTTCTTGTTCAACAAGAACGATGCTCCTCGATGGAACGAATAGTACAGGAAGCTGTTCCAGCCAGCGCGGCCCAAGACTTTTATGCCACTATCAGATACCCCCGCAAGATAAGTGGGTGGCGCTTGTGAACCAACAAGGGAGCAAACGACCAAAGTGGAAGGTATTAGATCTATAAAATAGGGCAAATGCCTCAGACAAGGGTAGTGATCCCAAAGGTTATGTTGTTTCCCCCAATTGCAAAGGCAAGAATCCTATGCTAAGGACCCAGTGGAGGTGATATCAACGAAACAAAAAGGATGCAAGAGAGGCTTTGACTTTGCTCTTGAAGCCTGTGGGACCCTCTGGACTGAAAAGGCAAGGTGGGTTAAGAAGGAGAAGATTGTGACAAACCAGACAACGACAGTGGCTGTGGACACTTTAGGAGAGAAGGGGGTGGTGTCAACCCAGATCTCGAAGTACACATCTGAAGGTGAAAATAAGAAAGACCTAGAATATACTCCCAGATAGATGAAGAAGAGCCAGAGTACACTCCCAAGTCAAATGAGGAATATACCCCATCACCGGAAGACGATTTCGACGAAGACATGTATGATGACACGAATGATGATACATATGGTGAAGACTTTGTTATAAACTGCGGCATCGTGTCAATATTGTCAGAAGAATATGATAGGGTGTCAGAAGTCTCTGAAGTAGAAGAAGATTTCCTTCCAGATGAGACTACAAAAGACAAGCCACTATGCTACTATGTGATGAACAGTGGTGTAGTGGAAGAACGAACAACTATGTTTGAAAGACCTAGTCCTGGAATGATGTATCACTTAAAGCCATTGTTGATAAAAGTGAAGGTCGACGGAGTGGCAGTCAACAAGGTGTTCGTGGATGGAGGGGCAGCTGTCAATTTAATGCCCCATACGTTGTTCAAAAAGATTGGAAAAACTGAAGCTGATCTCAGACAACACAAAATGGTTCTATCCAATTATGAAGGGAAGACCAACAACATTTTGGGAGTGGTCCAAGTTGATCTAGCTGAAGGTACCACTACCCGATCAACGTTATTCATGGTCATAAACTCGAAGGCACATTTCAACCTCTCGCTGAGTCAAGAATGGATCCATGGGATATGAGCGGTTCCTTCAACTCTACATTAGAGGTTAAGCATTTGGAGGAAATACGACGTTGTTGAGAATATCGAAGCTGACCAGAGTTATTATAGGATTGATGAAGCAAAGGGTGCAAATATATTTTTTGACCAACACTTAGCAAATGTGGCACCTTGTGACGATGGATCGAGATCTTATACTTCTGTCAACACGGGTCGCATCCTGAACTTGGATCCTGACTACAGATTCGTTTGGGATGCTGTTGGCGCTAAAATGGAGCCCACAAAGGAACTTCCATCCACAGGGTGGCCTACAGTTGATGAAAATTACTACTAAGTCAGAGAGTTTGACTCGAATTTTGGCCTATTTGGCTGAAAACAAGTGAAAGTCAGCACTAGAAGCGGGAAAGTGACAAAACATGGCTGGTGACGCCGACAACAGTATGCAAGTAATTAGAAGACAAGGCCAGACAACAACTTTGGAAAGCCGGAGGCTTGATTTCATCTATGACAATGAGTCTTTGGGGTTTGAGGAAAGCCCATCAATTGAGCTGCAGAGAATGCAGGCGCAAGACCCACTCGAAGAAGTTGACTTGGGTGATGGGGCAATGAAGATACCTACCTACGTAAGTGCTAAGATTGGGTCAAAGATGAAGGTCAAGTTGATCGAGGTATTGAAGGAGTACAAAGACTGCTTTGCTTGGGATTATAACGAAATGCCTAGTTTGAGTCGGAATGTAGTGGAACACCGACTACCAATTCAGCCAGGAAAAAGGCCAGTAAAACAGAAGCCACAACGTTTCGCTCCAGAAATCACTTTAAAGATCAAGCAGGAGATTGAGAGACTACTTAAAAGTTGGTTCATCAGAACTGCAAGGTACGTCGAATGGTTAGCAAACATAGTCCCTATTATTAAGAAAAATTGGACTTTAAGAGTTTGTCTATATTTCAGGGATCTGAACAACGCGACCCCTAAAGATGAGTACTCAATGCCTGTGGCAGAAATGCTGGTCCATTCAGCCGCGAGTTTTGAGTATTTGAGTATGCTTGATGGGTACTCTAGTTATAACCAAATCCTCATAGCTAAAGATGATGTTCCCAAAACGGCGTTCCGATGCCCTGGGGCCTTAAGAACGTACAAATGGTTTTTGATGCCATTTGGTTTGAAAAAAGCCGGGGCAACTTATCAAAGAGCCACAAATGCTATATTTCATGATTTTATTGAGAAATTTATGCAGGTGTACATTGATGACATTTTCATAAAATCTTCATCAGAGGATGGTCACATAGACCACCTTCGACATTCATTTGAGAGAATGAAGAAATATGGATTAAAAATGAATCCACTAAAGTGTGATTTTTGTGTACATGCAGGAGATTTTCTGGGATTTGTAGTCCACAAAAAGGGCATCGAGATCAATCAAAACAAAACCAAGGTAATTTTGGATCTCAAGCCTCCTTCGACGAAGAAATAACTCCAATAATTGTTGGGGAAGATAAACTTTTCAAGAAGGTTTATATCAAATCTAAGTGGCAAGACGAAGGTGTTCTCACCATTGCTCAAGGTCAAGAGAGAAAGTGACTTTCACTGGGGACAAGAGCAGCAAGAGGCTTTCGACACCATCAAAGAATACCTCATGAGACCTTCCATTTTATTTCCACCTAGTATGAATAAAAACATGAAGTTGTACATTGTTGCGTCAGATGCAACTATAGGAAGCATGTTAGCACGAGAGGATAATTGTGGCGTCGAAAGACCCATTTATTACCTTAGTCGAGTGTAAATAGATGTTGAAACTAGGTACACTATGATCGAAAAGTGTTCATATGCTTGTACTTCTCATGTATGAAATTAAAACAATATATTAAACTAGTTGAGGTTTACGTGTCGTCGCATTTTGATATTATTAAACATATGTTGTCTAAACCCATTCTGCATAGTCGAATTGGGAAGTGGGCACTAGCGTTAATTGAATTTTCCTTGACGTACGTCCCTCTAAGGGCAATGAAAGGAAAAATAGTGGCAGACTTTATTGTCGACCATGTAGTGGTCAAATCATCGCTGTGGATGGTTGGCGCGGATCCTGGGAAGTTATACTTTGATGGATCAACTCATAAGAATGAATCAGATATTAGGATCTTGATAATATCCCCACATGACTATCCGACTAGATTCAAATGTAGAGTTGACGAAAAGTGTTCTAATAATGAGGCAGAATATGAAACCTTGATCACTGGCCTCAAGATCCTTAAGGATCTAGGTGCCAGGAGAGTCGAAATAAAAGGCGACTCTGAACTGGTGATTAAACAGATCACGAGAGATTATAAGTGTGTCAAGGAACACTTCTTGGTGTACTTCAGGATGGCAAAATGACTCCTGGAATGCTTCGAGGTTATTAGTATTACACACGTGCCCAGGATAGAAAATCAAGAGGCCAACAATTTAGCTCAAATTGCCTCTAGGTACAAAGTGCCGACGGGAAAACTGAGAGACTTCATTAAAGTTAAGGAGAAGGTGGTATCTAAGGTACTACTATCATCAGACTTATCAGAAGCCAGCGGGGCAAACATCCTGACAGAGAATTTAATTGAAAGATTGGGAAACTGTGAAATCTTCGCTATCAGCAATCTGTCACCATTAGACTGGAGAAAATTATACGTCGAGTATTTGGAAAGTCCGGTGGGAAGGATAGATAGAAAGATTAAGTACAAAGCTTTAAGTTACATCCTAATGGGGAATGAGTTGTGGAAAAAGACGCCAGATGGGGTGTTGCTTAAGTGTTTGGGGGATGCAGACACGTACTTAGCAATTTCGGAAGTCTATAGTGGGACATGCGGGGCTCACCAAGCTGGCCACAAAATGAAATTAC
Organism: Lathyrus sativus; assembly: GCA_963859935.3. Taxonomy (NCBI): domain Eukaryota; kingdom Viridiplantae; phylum Streptophyta; class Magnoliopsida; order Fabales; family Fabaceae; genus Lathyrus; species Lathyrus sativus. Next base: position 356,197,453 of record OZ012739.1, read on the forward strand.
TATTGTTTCGACAAGGTGTGTATTTGCCAAACATGCTCAAGGATTGCATATACTTTGCAATAGGGTGCAAATATTGTTAAAGACATGAAACGTCCAGTACGTGCCAGCCAACGAATTATACACCATCATTAAGCCATGGCCCTTTCATGGTTGGGCGTTGGACATTATAGGAGAGTTTCGACCAGCCTCGTTGAAACAACAAAAATTCATCCTTGTAGGGATAGACTATTTCACAAAGTAGATAGAGGCTATACCTTTGGTAAAAGTAAACCAAGAAACTGTGATTAAATTTATCCAGAACCATATTTTATACAGGTTTAGGATTCCTGAAACCATCACGAAGGGATAAGGATCTGTTTTTGTTGGCCGGAAGATGCAGGAATTTGCAGCGGAGACAGGTTTTAAGTTGATCACTTCAATGCCATATTATGCTCAGGTAAACGGTCAAGTCGAAGCTGCCAACAAGGTGGTAATCAGACTCATTAAGAAGCACGTGGCCAAGAAGCCCAAGACTGGCATAAGATGTTGGATCAAATTTTACGGGCCTTTCGAACGTCCCCTAAGGAGTCGACCAATTCAACTCTGTTTTGTTTGACATTCAGTCATGATGTTGTTTTTCCAGCAGATATTTGTTTACAATCAATTAGAGTGCAAGGTCAGTATGAAATTTCGTCGAAGCAATATTGGAGCATGATGCTAGACGAATTGGTGGATTAGACGAAGAAAGGATGGTAACGTGAGACAGGCTACTACGTCGGAAGGCACGGGTGGCCAGAGCATACAATAAGAAGGTCAGGAAAAAGACCTTTGCAGTCAATGGTTATGTATGGAAGACAATTTTGCCTGTGGATCGACGGGATCAAATGTTAGGAAAGTGGTCACCAAATTGGGAGGGACCATTCCAACTAACCCAAGCGTTCAGCAACAACGCGTACGAGGTCCAAGAGATAGGTGGGGACCGACGAATCATAAGAGTAAATGGGAAATATTTGAAAAAATATAGACTTATGTTACAAGAGGTTCAAATTCAAAACAATGTTCATTGATAATTGGCCTACGTTGGTGGAAGGCTAACACAATTTACAAAATAGCTCCAGAATAAAGTTACAAAAAAAAACATTTGTCAACTAAAAGAAAACACGGCTATGCTGAAAACTTGGACTCGAAGTCTTCAAAAAAGGTTCTCTCGTGATCCACTTTACTTTCCAAGAGAAATTTTTCTACCGCATTTGGTCGATGGTCTTCTTTAGCGCTAGGGCAGTTTCAACATGGGCTATCCCCTGGGATACTTCCTGGTCGATAACCTTCTGAGCTGGTAGAGGTCCGTCAGAATCCAAAGAGGCCTTCTGTTTTTCAACTTCACCAATCTTTCTCTCAAGTTCCGCCATCTGGGCTCGATAATCAGATATATGTTGGTCGAAGGCACGACGCTTGTTGGAGTGCTCTTTCTTTGTGGTTTGAAAATCTTCAAGTTTTTTTCTCATAAAGGGAGCTGAGATACCACTCTCGTTTCATTTCATTAATCTTCACCCTAATTTGAGCATCGGCTTGCTTGCACATTAATAGGTATTTTTCTAGCTAAGTAAAGAAAGCCTCAAACTTAATGAAATACTTGGCCATAGGGGCATGCACTCTAAAGTGAGAGAGTTCATCCAATATTTTAAAGACGTCGCAGGCTATAGCTGACTCTTCTGCAATTGTGTCCAGGAATTCATCCTCAAATAAATACGTCCTTAATTGTTGAAGTTTTAGGGTGAAATAACCATCCATCTCTGGGTTGAGAGTGGCCTTCGAACCAGCGGGGTGGCATCCACAGTCGACTGGTGAAGCTTGAGAAGGGCCTTTAGGGTCTCTGTTGGGTTATACTTTTTCATAGCCAAGATTTCCTCCGGCATAGGCATCTTTTCAACAGAAGGGTTGCCTTCGACTGAACCTAGGGGAGTCAGAGTTCTTTCGACAGCGAGTGGGACAATCACAGGGTTGCTTTGCCACCAGTGGTCGCATCGTCCATATTAGCCTCATTTGTGTGGTCAAAAGGGGGTGTTTTCACCGCTGGGTCTTCTTATGCCGACGCCCCTTAGAATTAGTCGACCTTTTGAAGGCTAAAACGAGGTGTCGTGTCAAGGGGATTGCCAACAGTAGTCGTGGCCTGATCAACATTTACAGTAACGATCATGTCAACCACGTTGTCCTACGAAAGGCAGCATAAATAAGAAAACACCCATTTAATATAGGAACCAAAAGAATAAGAACAATAAATACCTCAACAGTATCTTATGTTGGAGGGAGTGTAGTGGCGACACTTGGAAGACTTCGGTTAGATTCTAAGGAACAACAGGCCTTACGGTCGAGGTGACCGTTTTGGAGGGAGTTCTTTTTATGGGAACCTTCTTCTTCTTGACCAAGGGGGCAGCAGGCGGAGAGTTTGACGTCTCAGAGAGAAAGACCCGGGATTGGGTACTTTCGTCTGATGCCCCACCTTCAGGAGCCGACGCTTTTTCAATAACCTAACAAACAACAGCGTGAGTGGGCAAGAGGAGGCAAATTCAAATAGACACCAAAGAACATGTGATACCTGAGGATTTGGGATTTTTTGTTTCTTCGTTAGCCTAGTGGAGGTCGATGCAACGGGTGGTTCCCTTTTTCGACCCTTGAGCACCTCATAATCCTTGTTAGCTCTTGTTAACATGCTTGAGGTGCTGCCTTGCATGTTTAGAGGTTAATGGTATGTGTAACTTGTGCCACAATTTTCTTTTGGATCATGTCTTTCCACTTGCTTGAAGTGTGAGATAATTGCTTAAACTTTGGTTCTTCAATGTGACATGATCATTCTTGTGCTTGCTTGATGTTTTTATCTTGAATTTTAGGTATGCCATTTGTGTTTCACTTCTTCCCTTAGTGGAGTTGGACTTGTTCATGATTATTTGGTGATGTTTATTCCACTCTGAGTTTGTCATGAGCACTTGCATCTCCTTTGAGTTGTTATATTGCATTTCTTTGCTTGGTCTTTAAGTAAGTTTTTGGTTGAGTTGATTAAGATGTGGTTGTTGCCCCCACACTCTTTCCTCCCTCACTTCTTTGTTTGTGCTTTGTGTAACACCTTTCTTTTCCTTTTGATGATTGATGGTATTTGATTTTAGGAGTTTGCTTCTTCCATTTCATCTCATCTCTCTTGACTTGTTTAAGTCTTCCCTTGTGTTTGTTGCATTGTTTCATATTTGCATTTATGTTTGCATTTGTGTTTGCATCTCATATCTCTTTTCATCTTTCAAGACTTGTTTAACTCTTTCATTTCATTTTCATATGTGATTGATTATGTGTGATGTTTACTTGTGCTTCTTGTCACGATCCCTTAGGATTCCTAGTCCCTCTGTTTAAGATGGGAGTAGGAGATACATTAGGCTTTCAATCATTTGCATGATAACATTAGGTAGTATCCCTTTCCATCCCAACTTTAGGACCATCTTGCATGACAACATTAGGGTTTATCAGTTCCCCTTAGAGTCTTGTGTCTTCTCTTCTCATCTCAGAACTTCTTAAGACACTTAATAAAGGATAACAATTGTTGTACCCTACGAGCCTTAAGTACATAAGGAATGATGAGTGGGGGGCCTCCTCTCACATTGTCTAGAGTGTTTAGCGTATGCCCTTTGGGCGATATATGACGCATTCGCTCTTATGTCATAGTTTTTAGTGCAACATGAGTTACAAACTAACTCAATTCACTTCTTCTAAAAAACACAAACAAAAGTCAAACCTTTTTATCCTTTGGGATTATTTCAAACCTAATTTTCAGAAAGAGTATGTTACATTTCCGTTCTACCACAAACAAGCATCGTCCCTAACTGCTGGAATTGAAACGTAACATTACTCATAAAAACACTTGAATCAACCAGTGGTCTAGTTTCCCGAACTACGTTTGCTCTGATTTCTCATACCAGATGAGGATACGTAGGCACAAGACGGAGATGTCTTGGTGAGCAACCTTCCCCCCATCACCTGTAGTTTCCCGAACTACGTTGACTCTGACTTTCCCATTGCACGAGGGAATACGTAGGCATAGGGTGACGATGTCCTATCGAGTCTGTTCTTTCTCTTCACCCCCGTTTAGCAGTAGTTTTAGATAGTTTTCACCTGTAGATTAGACAACAAGCATGGATCCCGTTGAGTACAACGGACGTGAGGGGTGCTCATACCTTCCCCTTGCGTAATCGACTCCCGAACCCTAGATTTGGTTACGATGACCTTGTCTTTCCCTTTCTCTTAGGTTTTCTTCGATCGTTTCCTTTCCCTCTCTTTGGAATAAATAACGTTCGGTGGCGAGTCTTCTGTCTAGTTTGTCAGCTTTCCCTTTTTCGCAGTGATGCGACAAAGAGTAAGTGGGAGTGGTTCAAGACTCATGACGTTTGGATGTGGCCAACATGATTAGCTTTTTCTTAGAAATTGTGGCGCAGAAAGGCGCCATTATCACGTCATATTGTGGGTGACGCGTGGCTGAATCGACATAAAACAATGATGATTTTGTTGTGTCATAACCAAGACGCAGTCGAAATTCCATAGAACCAAAACGCCCAATTTCTTGGTCGACAGAGTATTCTGTCGAAACTGGGTTTTGAGGGGGCATCTTGTTGGCTGGAAGTTTCAACTAAAGAGAGGCGACACAAAGACTAGCTTGTGGGTCGACAAACTAGAAAAGATAGTGAAGAAAATGATTTAAACCGATGCCAGCCGAAGAAGGTTGGTGGATCAACTCAGGCAGTTTCGGTCAACAAGGTCGATTGATGGACAAAGAAGCCAACACAAAGAAGAAAAACATTCGAGCGGGAAACAGATTTTAAAGTTGAGAATGTGGGAGATTACAAAAGTGGTGGAAGGACACGTGGCGCCACCAACTTCAACACGACATTTATTTTATTTTTCTATTTAAGGCAATGTCCAGTTTCATTTTGGGGGCGCATTTTGTAACATTGTAAGGGAAAAACACTCTGAGTACTAAGCGTTAAGAGTTTTCGTTCTTGCAAAATGTATGATCGCGTCCACCTTTCCTCTTAATAAGAAATTTATATCATTAACTTTAAAGTTTCTTGTCTTGTTGTTTTTGTCTTTTCTTGTTTACACATTCATCTTTATTTAATTTTACAGTCTTTCTAGAATTTATCTTCAACCTATTCTAAACAACACCATTCCACCATTTTCCCATACATTACAAACCAGAGTTCTGAGACTTATTTGACCGGTCCCACAAGTAAACCTGCGTTAGAAGGACATAGGTTGTTCGCGCGAAAACCGCATGCGAACAAGTGCTCGATAGAAGACCCTAATAGTCAGATTGGAGATTGCCATTGCAGATCGTGCGAGATCACTATTGGTGACATGTGACTTCCACAAACGGTGTTATTGTTTCGAGGTGGAACATTAAATATGTGATGCAAAAACGAGCTTTTATGTTGCGTCGACAAAGCTTCTGATAACAACAGCAGGGAAGATATGTTAGGTTAATACTCTAACACCCAAGTCATTGGAGTTTAAAAAATGTAGTTTGAGAGTGAGATTGAAATAATACTTGCAATCAATGCGTGGTGAAGTTTATATATGTCGTTTGGTTGAAACTCCCTCCTTTTAATCTGGCGTGTGATTTGAGGAGTTCTTTGATCACATCCAGTGACAGAGAATGTTTTGAGGTTCAGATCAAGAATCACGTGTTATGAGGAACCTCTACTTGTCCATCCATTTTAATAAACGAAGTTTTGAAGTATGCCTTCGTTATTGAGTCTGACGCTCAGTCCAAGACAGATAATTTAATAAAATAATTTATATTGTTTTTTTCTTATATAATATTAATTATATTTCTTATTATTTTGTAAAGTTAGAAAATAGCTTATAATTAAGACTTGATTGATATAAATAAGGAGTTTAAAATACGATTAGTGAGGTGGTTGTGTAAATTATTTAATTAAATTGAATAAGAAATATATATATAAAAAAAAAGAGTAAATAAAACACACAATGGAAGAGGAGCTGTAATCAATTAGTAGTGACCGGTGAATCAGCTTGGCGCGCTTTGCCTTTTTGCCACCAAAAACACTCCAATTTTGTGTTGTTTCCTTCTTCATGCAAGTTCTTCTTTTTATGATTCCCCTTTATGTATTTCTCTAATTCTCCTTGATGGGTCATTCAATTTCAGCTAAATTTTTAATCTTTTTTAAGGTATTTGAAGTTACAACATTCTCACTTGGTTGCTAAGAAAACTCATAAAGGGTGTGCTTTGAATTGTTTGTATTGTCTTCGTGTTGATGTGGATGAAAATAACCATAGGCGTGTATAAAATAATATACTTTGGTTGTTTAACAATTTCCCGTATTTTATTTTTCTGTTACTCAGGTTTGTCGGTTTTTTTTGAATTGTCATAAACTAATATATTTAACATTTGTAAATTAAAACAATTTTTGTTGGGGATGGATGTTTTTGTAACAAATTTAGCAGAATCTCTCTCTTTTATTTCCCTTTCTGATTCTTTTCTGTTTTTTTGTGGATTCAACTGAAATCTTTTTAACTAACTTTTCTATGCTTTAAATATGTACAAATCTCTCTGCTAAGTATAACATTCATATTAAACATTTTCTCTTTTCATTTTGCAGATTCTGTATAACAATAGGAAGGAAGACAAATAAACTGTCATAATAATCATGTGCAACGGTTCGAATAGAAAACCCTCGCAAACTGGTTTGATTATGGATCATGAATATGGAAGACCAGAAGAACTGCATCATAAGATCTCTGATTTGCTTCTGTTTTCAGCCACAGATGATGTAATAGCTTTCAAAGAGGCTGTTGAAAAAGACCATCATGATGTCAATGAGGTAGGGTTGTGGTATGGAAGGAGGGTTGGCTCAAAGGAAATGGGATATGAAGAGAGGACGCCTCTTATGATTGCTTCCTTATTTGGAAGCAAGGCTGTATTGTCTTATATTCTCGAAACCGGATGTGTTGATGTTAACCAAGCGTGTGGATCGGATAGGGCTACTGCTCTTCACTGTGCTATTTCTGGTTGTTCTGCTGCTTCTGCTGAGGTTGTCAAGCTTTTGCTTGATGCATCTGCAGATGTTGGTTCTGTTGATGCGAATGGTAACCGGTGCAGTGACTTGATTGTCATGATGTCTAATAGTATCTCCGGTTCAAGGAAGAGAAAACCACAAGCCATACTAGAAGGTATCAATGATGTTGATGATGGCGATGATTTCCTTAACGAAGTAGGTTTCGTAAAGGAGAAGCAGCAAGAAGATATTGGTACACCTCGAATCGAGAAGAAAGATTATCCGATTGATCTATCATTACCTAACATAAATAATGAGATATATAGTACAGATGAATTTAGGATGTTTATATTCAAAGTGAAACCTTGTTCAAGGGCTTATTCTCATGATTGGACCGAGTGTCCCTTTGTTCATCCCGGGGAAAATGCAAGGCGCCGTGATCCGATGATATATCAATACACCTGTGTCCCTTGTCCTGAGTTTCGGAAGGGATCTTGCAGTAAAGGGGATGCTTGTGAATATGCACATGGTATTTTTGAGTGCTGGCTTCATCCTGCTCAATACAAAACAAGGCTTTGCAAGGATGAGACGGAATGCACCCGAAGAGTCTGCTTTTTCGCTCACAAACCCGAGGAGCTTCGCCCGTTGTATGCTTCTACTGGTTCTGCTTTGCCTTCACCTATATCATATTCAAATTCACCTAGTGCTTCTTCAATGGATTCTTTCACATTGAACTCTCCGTCCAGTTTCATACAATCCATGTCGACACCGCTTTTGACTCCATCTGCATCGTCTTCTCCTGCAGGTGGAGCCATGTGGCCGACTAAGTCTCATGTTGCAGTCCCAACACTTCAGATGCCGAGAAGCAGATTGAAAACTTCATTGAATGCTAGAGATAATACTGAATTTCTCGAACTTGAAAATCGTCTGATGCAGAAGCTAATGATTGAAGAGATGACAGGTCTTTCATTCCCTTCCAATAGGCTTGCAGGTGTGAATCCTGCTAACCACGATGACATTCTCGTTTCTCAGATACAATCTCCAACATCAACTCATGTGCATCCGAATGTGACTCAGCAACTTTGGGGCTTTTCTTCTGACCTTACCGATTCAAATGTGATTGGATCACCACTGATCACTCTTGATCTGTCTATGAATTCAAAAAATGATGCGTTGTCGAAGCGGAGCCAGAGCTTTATCGAGCGCAGCAGCATGGCGACCTTTAGTTCTGAGCTTCCTTCTGCTACCTCGGTTGCCATAGAGTCATATACTGACTTCTCTGGTTGGGGCTCCCCTGATGGAAAATTAGACTGGTCCATCCGTGGCGATGAACTGAATAAGATGAGAAACTCTTATTCTTTCGGCTTTAAAAACCAAAGTTGCAATTCAACAATGGCGGCAGAGAATGCTGATGACCAAGGTGTATTATTAAGCATGGAATCATGGGTTAATTCACTAGTGAAGGATGCACCAACAGTGCAATTGGATCAATATTGTGTTGAAGTATAAGATCAACTGCATTGCCATAATCCAGAAGCAATTGTACATGGAGCATGAGGAGATAGATGGTGATGTGAATTACATTGGATCCTATATGCCTCCCTACACTAAGTTATGTATTAAATGATTATTTTACTTTTTTTAATTTTATAGGTATTGAAAAAATGTATAGGTGACATTTTCTTGAAAAAATGTAAGATGTCCATAATACAAAAGTTGGTCAGAGTGCAAGTATTTTGCATCAGTACAAAGTTGTTAATACTACTAGGGAATAAGTATATTATTCCATTTTTTCTCTTAATTTTTTGTTTTGTTATTTAGTTATGTTCAATTGAGTTGTAAGATTCCAGCAACCAAGAGAAGGTAGTTGTGAGACTGGTGAATGAAGATGCTGATAATTGAGTTGAAAAGTTGCCTTCTGCAATATGCAAACTTTACAATCTGCAAACCTTGTTGTTGTTCCACTGTGGGAATCTCGCTGAATTGCCTAAGGACATGGGAAAACTGATGAATCTACACCATCTTGACATCAGAGGCACGCTATTGAAGGAGATGCCTATACAAATTGCAAAGCTAACAAATCTGCAAACTCTGTCGAACTTTATTGTCAGCAAACAACATGATGGATTGAAAATTGCAGACCTGGGAAAATTTCTGATCTACATGGGAATCTTTATATCTCAAAGCTACAAAATGTTATGGAGCCCTGTGATGTCTTTCATGCAAATTTGAAGAGGAAAGAAAAAATTGATCATTTGGCACTACTGTGGAATACACAAGGCAACTGCATCCCTCAACAAATTTGAAGAATCTCGGTATTTATGGATATGGCAGGACCAACTTCCTGAAATGGTTGGGCGATTCTTCCTTTGGTAACATGGTGACTATGAGCATTGGTAACTGTCACCATTGCTCACTACTGCCACCCCAAGGAAAATTACATTGTCTGAAAGCACTCTCCATTTATGGGATGGAATCTATAAAGAGTGTTGGTGTTGAATTCTATGGAAGTAGTTATCCTTCATTCCAACCTTTTCCTTCCTTAGAGAGACTAGAATTTAAGGATATGCCAGAATGGGAGGAATGGAACTTGATTGCAGGTACAACTATGGAGTTTCCTAGTCTAAAATATCTATCAGTGGCTAGATGTCCAAAACTCAAAGGAAACATACCAAGCACACTTCCATCCTTAACTGAACTTCACTTAAGCAAATGTGATCTAATATTGAAAGCAAGGCATTCAGAAGATAATAGCAACATTATTTTAAGGCCTTCAAATGTATTCACCCAAGTGACGCTTTCTCCCAATTCTCTTCAAAAGTTGACATTAGACCGGTTTCCCTCTTTGACATCCTTCCCACGAGACGGTCTACCCAAAACCTTACAATCTCTATCTCTACATTATTGTGAGAATCTGGAATTCCTCCCTCACGAGTCCTTGCACAATTACACATCACTTGAGCAACTGTAGTTTGAATACAGTTGTAATTCAATGACATCCTTTACCTTGGGCTCTCTCCCAGTGCTTAAAAGCCTATATATTAAAGGTTGCCAAAATCTCAAATCAATTTTCATTGCAAAAGATGTGAATAAGGGTTTGTTCCTAGAATAAGGGTTTGTTTCTAGAATAAAGGAAACAAATTAGAAATTGACTTGTTCTCATTAAATGTAATTATTTAGTGTAATTACCAATATAGCCCTGTAACCTCTATATATACGAGAAATAATAATGAGAAAAGGATCAAGCCAAGAATTCTTGACATGGTATCAAGCCACTAGGAAAGAATAAACCACGATGAGAGCTTCCCTTCAAGTAACGAATTATACGACGAACTGCTGCCAAGTGAAGGTGGCGAGGAGAGTGCATGAATTGACTTACTTGTTGAACAGCAAACGATATGTCAGGGCGAGTAATAGTCAAGTAATAAGGCTACCCACGAGTTGACGATACAACATGGTATCAGCCTCGTAGATCAAACCTGTGATTTTCTAGTTCTGATTTTTTTCTCTCTTGGTTCTGTGACAACATCCTGATCAATTCAGTTTGTTGTTTCTTCGTTTCTGGTTCTTGATCGTTCCCTGTGGAATTCGTTTAGCGTCGATTGCCATCGTGATTCTGGGTTTAGGGCTTCGGCTTACTTCGGTTGTTTGCGATCCTCCTTTCACGAATATTGATTCTAGGTCGTGACCGGTTTGTTTTTCGTGGTTATAATTTTGTTTTAATTTTGTTTGTGGTTTGTGGTTATAATTTGGTTCCGCCGCTAATTCCAAATTGAAACATTGGAATTGTTACGGCTTCACGAGTGGTACTGTTCTTGGGATATATTGGTGGTACTGCACGAGCTTTGTTCCTTTTGGTTGCAGGTTGTTATTATAATAATAATAAGTATTATAATAATAATACTTATTATAGTAATACATCAATAGTGAGGTTGAATCTAATTACAACATAATTTCAGTGGCTTCCGAAAAAGAAAGAGATAACTTCTGTGTTCGTTTCACCGGCAAGAATTATTCGGCTTGGGAATTTCAATTCAAGATGTATGTTAGAGGAAAGGGATTATGGAGTCACTTAGATGGTGTTTCTAAGGCCCCGACGGATAAAACTGCTTCAGATGTATGGGAAACTCAAGATGCTCAAATCATCACTTGGATTCTCAATAGTATTGATCCTCAGATGATAAATAATTTGCGCTCCTTTTCAACTGCTCAAGAAATATGGAATTATCTGAAGCGCATTTACAACCAGGACAATTCGACAAAACGTTTTCAATTGGAGCTAGACATAGCCAACTACAAACAAGGTGACCTACCTATTCAAGAATACTATTCTGGTTTTCTGAATCTCTGGACAGAACACTCTGCTATTATACATGCTAATGTTCCCAAAACCTCTCTCACTGCTGTTCAAGAGGTCTACGACACAAGTAGGCGAGATCAATTTCTCATGAAACTTCGTCCAGAATTCGAGATTGTTAGAGGCGCTTTGCTCAATAGGAATCCTGTTCCTTCTTTGGATACTTGTGTCGGTGAACTTCTAAGGGAGGAACAACGTCTACTTACGCAAGGAACCATGTCTCATGATGCTGTTAGTTCCGAACCTGTGGCAATTGCATATGCTGCTCAAAGTAGAGGAAAGGGTCGTGATATGCGACAAGTTCAATGTTTTTCTTGCAAACAATTTGGACATGTAGCTCGCAATTGCAGTAAGAAGTTTTGCAACTATTGCAAACAACAGGGTCATATCATCTCTGACTGTCCCACACGTCCTCCCCGACCAGTACAACGTCCAACTCAAGCATTCCATGCCACTACCAACTCTGAAGTTGGTCCTCTCAGTACTGGTACCGGTAGTGTTCTACAACCTGAAATGATTCACCAAATGGTACTTTCTGCTCTTTCAGCCTTGAGAATTCAGGGTAAGTCTTCTAATAATTCTCAATCATGGTTTCTTGATTCTGGTGCATCCAATCACATGACGGGTTCCTCTAAATACTTACAAAATGTACATTCCTATAATGGTAATCAGCAAATTCAAATTGCTGATGGTAATAAACTTTCTATCACTGATGTTGGTGACATAGACTCAAACTTTCGTGACGTGCTTGTATCACCCGGACTTGCTTCCAACTTATTGTCGGTTGGTCAATTGGTGGATAACAATTGTAATGTTAGTTTTTCTCGTGTTGGTTGTCTTGTGCAGGAGCAGGTGTCGGGAAAGGTGACCGCGAAGGGGCCTAAAGTGGGAAGATTGTTTCCACTCCAGTTTAGTTCTAGTCATTTATCCTTTGCATGTAATACTGTTTTGAACTCTTATGAGGATTGGCATAGAAAATTAGGCCATCCAAATTCTGTTGTTTTGTCTCATTTATTTAAAACTGGTTTGTTGGGAAATAAACATGCATGTCCTACTCCTATTTCATGTTCTGTTTGCAAATTGGCTAAAAGTAAAATCCTCCCTTTTCCGTCAGGCGCTCATCGTGCTTCTACTTGTTTTGAGATGATTCATAGTGATGTGTGGGGAATGTCTCCTGCAACATCTCATGCTCACTATAAATATTTTGTCACATTTATTGATGATTACAGCCGCTTTACTTGGATATATTTTCTTAGATCTAAGTCTGAAGTGTTTTCTATGTTTCAGAAGTTTTTGACATATGTTGAAAATCAATTTCAAGCAAGTGTTAAAATTTTTCGATCTGACTCGGGAGGTGAGTATATGTCTCATGCATTTCAGGAATACCTTCAACAAAAAGGGATCTTGTCTCAACGGTCTTGTCCCAATACCCCTCAACAAAACGGGATGGCAGAGCGAAAGAATCGTCATTTGCTTGATGTAACACGCACATTACTTCTTCAAGCTTCTGTGCCATCCCGATTTTGGGTTGAGGCTCTTTCCACAGCTGTATTCTTGATCAATCGTCTTCCTTCTACGGTTATTGATTTTGATTCTCCCTTCTTTCGCCTTTTTAAAATTCAGCCTAGTTATAATGATTTACATATTTTTGGATGTGTTTGTTTTGTGCACTTACCTCCATTTGAAAGACATAAGCTTGGAGCACAGTCTGTTCAATGTGCGTTTATGGGGTATAGTCACTCACATAAGGGATTTGTGTGTTATGATGTCACTAACCATCGTTTTCGCATTTCTAGGAATGTGACATTTTTTGATAATCAGTTTATGTTTCCATGCGTTTCTCCTGTCATGAATGATATTGTTACTCTTCCTAAGTTCTCTATTATGCCTCAATCTATAGAGCGTTATAAACCAGGTCATGTATATGTCAGAAAACACAAACAGCAGGTTCCCACACCCCTTCCCGACGCTGAACCACCACCTGATCCTGTAACGGTTGAACCACGACGTTCTGTTCGAATATCTCGAGCACCAGACAGATATTCACCAGACAGGTATGATTCAACACATACTTCTCTGACTGCCACCCTCTCTGGCATATCTATTCCTACTTGTTATTCACAGGCTGTTAAAGACGTACGTTGGATAAAAGCAATGAATGAGGAACTTCAAGCTCTTCAAGAGAATTTCACATGGGATATTGTCTCTTGTCCTCCAGATGTCAAACCCATTGGCTGCAAATGGGTGTATTATGTGAAATTGAATTCGGATGGGTCCCTCAACCGTTTCAAGGCTCGCTTGGTTGCCTTAGGAAACAAGCAGGAATATGGAATTGATTATGATGAGACATTTGCACCGGTTGCTAAAATGACATCCGTTCGTACGGTACTCTCTATAGCTGCTTCTAACGGGTGGGCTCTTTATCAATTAGATGTGAAAAATGCTTTTCTTCATTGTGACCTCGCGGAAGACATTTATATGACTCCTCCTCAAGGTTTATTTTCATCATCTAAGGGTGTGTGCAAGCTTAAACGCTCCTTATACGGTTTGAAACAAGCACCTAGAGCATGGTATGAAAAATTCCGCTCCACTCTACTTGGGTTCTCCTTTACTCAGAGTCAGTATGATTCTTCTCTATTTATTCATAGAACGTCTACTGGAATTGTCCTACTTCTTCTGTATGTTGATGATATGATTATTACTGGTTCTGATCATGCTTCCATTCAAAGCCTTAAACAGCAGTTACAAGCAGCGTTTCATATGAAAGATCTTGGTAATTTGCATTATTTTCTTGGTCTTGAGGTTCATTCTACATCCAAGGGCATATTCCTCCATCAACACAAGTATGCCACAGATTTAATTTCCATGGCTGGTCTCCAATCGGCTAATCCAGTGGATACTCCGCTTGAGGTTAATGTTAAATATCATCGTGATGATGGTGATCTGTTGCCTGATCCCTTATTGTATCGTCAACTCGTGGGTAGCCTTAATTACTTGACTATTACTCGCCCTGACATATCGTTTGCTGTTCAACAAGTAAGTCAATTCATGCACTCTCCTCGCCACCTTCACTTGGCAGCAGTTCGTCGTATAATTCGTTACTTGAAGGGAAGCTCTCATCGTGGTTTATTCTTTCCTAGTGGAGTTGCTCCTAAATTGAGTGCTTATAGTGATGCAGATTGGGCAGGGTGTCCTGATACTCGACGATCTGTCACTGGTTGGTGCATGTTTCTTGGCTCTTCATTAATCTCATGGAAAAGTAAGAAACAAGCGAGAGTCTCTAAATCTTCTACTGAATCTGAGTATCGTGCCATGTCTGCTGCTTGTTCTGAAATAATTTGGCTTCGTGGTCTTTTGGCTGAACTTGGATTTCCTCAAATAGAGCCAACTTCGCTTTATGCTGACAATACAAGTGCCATCCAAATTGTTGCGAATCCTGTTTTTCATGAACGCACCAAACATATTGAAGTTGACTGTCACTCAATTCGTGATGCTTATGATGACCGAATCATATCACTTCCTCATGTCAGTACTCAGTTGCAAATTGCAGATATTCTTACCAAGGCTGTTCCGCGTCCACGTCATCAGTTTCTTGTTAGCAAATTGATGCTTATTGACAAGCAGCATCAATTTGAGGGGGGATGTGAATAAGGGTTTGTTCCTAGAATAAGGGTTTGTTTCTAGAATAAAGGAAACAAATTAGAAATTGACTTGTTCTCATTAAAATGTAATTATTTAGTGTAATTACCAATATAGCCCTGTAACCTCTATATATACGAGAAATAATAATGAGAAAAGGATCAAGCCAAGAATTCTTGACAAAAGATGCATCAGAGAGCTTGTCGTTTATTCAAAGTATCCAAATACGGTGTTGTGATGAATTGGATTCATTTTCCCCCGATGGATTGTCCACTCCTAACCTCATTTGTTTCAGCGTGTCTGGGTGTAACAAGCTTCTTTCATTACCAGAGCCAACGAACACTCTTGATGGCCTTCAAGAATTGAGAGTTTTCAACCTTCCAAAACTGCAACACTTTGTCACAGAGGGATTACCTGTCAATTTATGGAAACTTTCTGTCGGTGGGATTCTGTGGAATACGAAGTGTAGTTTAGAAGGTATGAATAATCTTTCTGTTTTGGAAATTGGAGGTTGTGACATTGTGAATAAGCTGATGAGAATGGAAATATCATTGCTACCTTCTTGTCTCATGTCCTTCCACATCTACCAACTTGATTATATAGAATGTTTGGACGGAAAAAGTGGATCCACCGTCTTACTGCTCTCTAAGACATTGAGATTTCAGATGCTCCAAAGCTCAAATAATTGCCAGAAGAAGGGTTGCCTTCTTCTCTTTTCGTAGGAATATCTCGTTGAAAGATTAAACTTGATTTGAGCCTAAACATATTATTTAGATTTTTGAACTTAGTTATTTTAGACTTAGGTAATTTTAATTAATGTTTCTAGAAAACTCTTGTAATGTTTGGACTGTCTAGATATTTTTTAGGGTTGTAATATTTTCTAGAATGTTCTTGGAATTTTTAGAGTTGAGAACTCTATAGAATTAGTGTGTCTAGAGCTTTCCTTAGAGTACTGTAAATAGAGATGTAATTCTACACTTTTGTATCAAGCAAAATACAAAGTTCTTTCTTCCATAAATATTCTCCTATTTATCAAGTTTCTATTCAAGCCTCTAATATTCCCACACAATTTCACTAAACACAAAAGACTTTATTTCCAACAAAGTGGCATCAGAGCTTGAAGGTCCTCAAAAGATGGCGAGTGGAGGTTTCCCTTTTCAAATGTCGATGCTCACAAAGAACAACTATGACAATTTGAGTATTAAGATGAAGGCGCTACTAGGAGCTCAAGATGTGTCGGATATCGTTGAGAAAGGCTTCAAGGAGCAAGATGAAGCCTCCTTAAGCCAAGGTGTAAAAGAGACATTAAAGGAGTCAAGAAAGAGAGACAAGAAGTCTCTCTTTCTCATTTATCAATCGGTGGATGAAGATACATTTGAGAAGATCTCAAATGCAACGACGGCTAAAGAAGCATGGGACAAGCTTCAAACTTGCAACAAAGAAGTAGAGCAAGTGAAAAAGATTCATCTTCAAACTCTTAGAGGTGAGTTTGAACGTTTATTTATGGAAGAGTCTGAGTCAATCTCTGATTATTTTTCTCGAATATTGTCCGTAGTCAATCAACTTAAAAGAAATGGTGAAGATGTTGATGAGGTGAAAGTCATGGAGAAAATACTTCGCACTTTAAATCCAAGTTTTGACTTCATTGTTACCAACATTGAAGAAAACAAGGATTTAAACACCATGACTATTGAGCAACTTATGAGTTCCTTACAAGCATACGAACAAAAGTAAAAGAGAAAAACTAAACAAAAGGAGACTATGGAGCAACTACTACAACTTAATGCAAAGGAAGCAAACTATGTGAATTACAAGAGTCAAAGAGAACAAGGTCGTGGCCAAGACCGTGGACGAGGACATGAAGGAGAAAGAAGAGCCAGTTACAACAAATACTCCAACAACTTCAACAATGGAGAAAGAAGTTGGAATCCACAAGCAACAAGAGGTCGTGGAAATGAAAATTCATGGTCAAGGTGCAACAAGTTATAAATCAAGTGCTTCAATTGCAACAAAATCGGTCACTATGCATCTGAGTGTAGATTCTCAAAGAAGGTTGTGGAGAAAGCTAACTTTGTAGAAGAAAAAGGTGGAGAAGAAGAAACTTTGCTGCTCGCGTGCCAAAACCTATTTGAATAGAAAAGAAACAAGTGGTACCTCAACACTGACACAAGAAACCACATGTGCAGCGATCGAAGCATGTTCATAGAGATCAATGAAGCGACAACTGGAAACGTCTCATTTGAAGATGACTCAAAGATACCGGTCAAAGACAAAGGTAAAATTCTCATACGCTTAAAGAATGAGAGTCATCAATTCATATCCAATGTCTAATATGTTCCTAACATGAAAAATAATATTTTGAGCTTGGGAAAATTATTGGAGAAAGGATATGACATCCACTTGAAAGAACATAGTCTTTTCTTAAGAGATTGTGGGCATAACTTGATCGCTAAGGTGCCTATGTCAAAGAATATAATGTTCCTCTTGAACATTCAAAATGATGCGGAAAAGTGTCTCAAGGCTTGCTATACCGACTCTTCGTGGCTATGACATCTACGATTTGGACACCTTAACTTTGGTAGTCTAGAATGTTCGTCAAAGAAGGAGACGGTGAGAGGTTTGCCTACTATAAACCACCCGGACCAACTATGTGAAGGATGTCTAATTGGGAAGCAATTCCGAAATTTTTTTCCAAAGGAATCAACATCAATAGCGACAAAACCACGAGAGCTCATACACACTAATGTTTGTGGACCAAACAATCCAAACTCTTTTGGTAAGAATAAATACTCTCTCCTCTGTATTGATGATTATTCTAGAAAAACATGGGTTTATTTCTTGAAGGAGAAGTCAGAAGTGTTTGAAAACTTTAAGAAGTTCAAAGCCCTTGTGTAGAAAGAAAATGGTCTTTTTATTAAGGCCATGAGATCTGACCGAGGAGGAGAGTTTACTTCAAATGAGTTCAACAAATATTGTGAAGACCATGGAATCTGCCGCTCACTAACAGTGCCAAGATCGCCATAACAAAATGGAGTAGCAGAGAGAAAGAACCGGACCATACTTAATATGGTGCGAAGCATGCTTAAGAGTAAGAAGATGCCGAAAGAGTTTTGGGCCGAAGCAGTGGCATGTGCGGTTTACTTGACAAACCGTTCCCCAACAAGAAGTGTGCATGAGAAGACACCACAAGAAGCATGGAATGGAAGGAAGCCAGGGATCTCTCGCCTCAAACTGTTTGGAAGCATTGTATATACCCACGTTCCAGATGAAAGGAGAACAAAGTTCGATGACAAAAGTGAGAAGTATGTATTTGTGGGTTACGACTCAAGCTCCAAAGGATACAAGCTCTATAACCCAAATAATGGTAAGATTGTCATAAGTCATGACATGGAGTTCAAAGAAGAAGATTGTTGGGGTTGGAGTGTTCAAGAAGACAGGTATGAATTTCTTCCTTATTTTGAAGAAGAAGAAGATGAAATGGAACAACCAATGATAGATGAACATATTACACCACCTGCCTCACCGACACCAAGGTTGGATGAAACAAGCTCAAGTGAGAGGACACCATGATTAAGGAGCATTGAAGAGCTTTATGAGGTAACCGAAAACCAAAATGACATTAACCTCTTTTTCCTTTTTGGTGATTGCGAGCCTCTAAGCTATCAAGAAGCTGTTGAAAACGTAAAGTGGAGAGACGCCATGGATGAAGAAATAAAGTCAATCACGAAGAATGATACGTGGGAACTTACTACACTTCCACGAGGACACAAAGAAATCGGAGTAAGATAGGTGTACAAGGTGAAGAAGAATGCAAAAGGAGACGTGGAGAGATACAAAGCAAGACTGGTGGCAAAAGGATATAGTCAAAGACAAGGAATTGACTATGATGAGGTATTTGCCCCCGTTGCTCGTCTTGAAACTATTAGACAGTTCATTTCTTTGGCAGTCCAAAATGAATGGATGATCTATCAAATGGATGTGAAGTCGGCCTTCTTGAATGGTTTTCTCGAAGAAGAAGTTTATATCGAGCAACCACATGGATATGAAGTAAAAGGGCAAGAAGAAAAAGTCTACAAGTTGAAAAAGGCGTTGTAAGAACTCAAGCAAGCACTGAGAGCTTTGTTAGAAAGTATTTTGCGGTAGTGTTTTATCGTATTCACATGGATTGTATAACACCCTTTTCTACCCCACGAATATCAAGGGAAAATAACACAGATTTTAGATTAAAATATTAACTTTCATAAAAAGCCACAAAAAGGGTGTGCATTTCTCAATGTCTCAAAATAAGTCAATGCTCCGTAACACACGGGTTTTCTCAAAATACATCAATTTGCACAAAGCAGCGGAACTCAAAAGGCATATCCAAAGTTTTCCTTATACGGAAAGATAATCAAAATAACTCAAGTAAAACATAAACCCCAGCCCGATGTTACACTATCAGAGCAAGACCCTCTAAGTTAACCAAAGGCTAACAACTCTAAGACTTCAAAATAACTCCTCGACGGCGTCCATAACTAAACTGGATCACCTGCACATTACCCACGTGGAGGCAACATTCAAACAGGCAGGGTGAGTAAAACAGTTCATAATAATCAATGTATAACAATCAATACATAAACGGCATATTACTCATATTCAACACCTTCATATTTCCTCAAAATGCCTCAAAGGCCACAACGTCATAATTCATACAAAAAGACTCATAGATGCAAGATGCAACAAAACTCAATGCATGTGGTACCAATCATCACAGTGCGATGGACACTAGGCCATCAACCCTCCATAGATCCCCATCAATAGGATCGATTCTACTAGAGAACTGGAGCACATCAAAATACTTCACATCCGCACAGTGGAATTGAAGTCAAAGTAATCGAGGTCCTGAACCGAAGTTCGGATGCACATGAATGCATGATGCACACGTCACAAATCATCCTCATAATAACATCATAGGTGCATCATCATTCATCTTATTCGTCATATTCGTCAAACGTCATAACTCATCAACATAGTCATCATCATCACATAAATCGTCATATCTCACATAACTCATCATAATAATCATCGTCATCACATAAATCACCATATCTCATGTTATCACATAATTCATCGTAATAATCATCATCATCACATAAATCATCATATCTCATGTTATCACATAATTCGTCGTAATAATAATCATCATCACATAAATTATCATATCTCATGTTATCACATAATTTGTCATAATAATCATCATCATCACATAAATCATCATATCTCATGTTATCACATAATTCGTCATAATAATCACCATCATCACATAAATCATCATATCTTATGTTATCATATAATTCGTCATAATAATCATCATCACATATCATGGAAATCGTCATATAATCACGTACAAATCACATATTAGCTCATAGTCATCCTCATATTAGCCCGTCATATTATCACATATTAATTCATAATATTGCCCCATATTATCTCATATTAATCCATAATATTATCCCCTATTATCTCATATTAATTCATAATATTATCCCATATTATCTCATATTAATTCATCAAATTATACTCGCAGTAATCCTCACGCTATCGCCTATCAATCACATAATTCCTCACTGTCATACTCATGTTAACTCATCTCAGAAATCTCAGAATCAAACATCAAGGCATCGCTGCACACGATCAACATTTGCGAAACTCTGCTACATTCGCTGGCATGCTCGCTAGGCGAAACTTTCTTTGCTAGGTGAGTCTGGGAAAACATGTTTTGCTAGGCGAACAACGTGGTGACAGCAAAATCTTCTACGCACCAGAACTGATTTTCACCCAAATACTCATACGATTCACTTACCCAATGCCCTCAAAACATCCCTAAATCATCCCTAAGGTCCTACGGCGATAAAGGCACAAAACCTACGGTTTATTAGGCCAATCCCGAGACATATTCACATCCTAAACCAAAATTTCGCTACAGTTATCCAAGGCATCATAATTTCCCATATCAAATCCCTTCAGGGTCAAACTTATAACATTGCAAGGCTTTGGCCACAAAGGCCTAAGGTTTCCTAATTCTCATATCAATATTCAGTGATACATACCATTAGCCATAATCTCAGAATCTTATCATCAATTTCCCTAATTCCTCAATTAATTCACGGTTAGATTTGCACTTACAGGTTTAGGCCACGAAGGCCAAAGATCATTATTTCCCATCTCTACCCTTAGAATCCTTACGGTTACCACCTCCATGATAGATCTAGGCCACGAAGGCCATAAATCACTTGTTCTCATAACCTTTTAATCTTATCACAGTCAATATCTCAATGATAGATTTTGGCCACGAAGGCCAAAATCCCCTTTTCCCATAATTCTCCCTAAAACCCCCAAACCAACCATAAACACATCGAAAGGCATACATAGAAAATCATGAAAAGCGATACTCCCCATACCTTAGTCGATTCGCAGCTTTCACGATTAACTTTGGGATCTTCTACCTCTAACCTTTCCTTCAGAGCTCTGGCCACCAAACTTTCACGGTCAACACAAATGAATTCTAATTTCCCTTTAGAACTCTATTTTGTCAAACCTAGTCTTGGGCCTCACAAATTGGGCTTTTCCCTCATTACCCTTATTAACTCCTTCAAATGCCCAAATTACCCTTATTTCACTTATATTCATTTTAATTAATAATAATACTAATAAATTAATACTATATGCTATTAATCAAATAAATACCCGAAAAGGCACATTTTTCCAATACTTCTCAAAACCATCAAAAATTCACCGAAACATGAATATTCTCAATTAAATAATTAACTAATATTCCGATTAAATTTGGGGTGTTACAGATTGATGAGAATATAGATGTTTGCCAGTCAACGGTTTAAGGATTTAAGAAAGAGGTTTTTTAAAAGGGTTTCTATTTTCGTAACAAGAGTTTCCAAGAAATAAAATGGAATAAAATTCGGTCTAAGTTTGATAAAAGCATGTCAAGATTAGGGTCCGCTAATCCGTCCTAAACGTATCCAACCGATCAAATATGTGAACGTAGTTTTAACCAACGTAACCGTGTATCCTCGCAAAAATGTTCATTTCTAAAGCGATTCAAACCATAAATGTACAAAGGGTAGCAAATAACTTCATCTATATTGATTATAACATTGTTCACATACAAAAGATTAAGAAGAATACATAAAATCTGAACTAACTACCTCTAACCTTGACAAGAGAGGCATTTAGCCACCCATTTCCATGATAGCTTGAGAAGCAAGTTTTGGAAGAAGGTTGATCAACATTCGAGTCGAATAATCGAGATTGGATGGGAATCCACCTTCTTTTTGTGAAATATTGCTAAGAGGTGATGAGAAATGGAGAAATGAGCTTTTTAGGTCTGAAAATCCTCTCCAAAGAAAATACAAAGTAAAAGATATTTTTCTCAAAACGTAGCCCATACTACTTATAGAAGGGCTGCTGAGCTGTCATGTTTGCAGTGCGAACAAAGTGTTCGCCTAGCGAACAGTCAAAATGGCACCTGAAGTACCTATGTCCTGTGAAAACTCCCTAGACTGATTTCCACATGTTCGTTGTGCGAAGAATTCTTCGCAGTGCGCAGCCTTCGCTGCAAACTCCGCACAACAAATTCTTGTCCAAATACCTACTGCCTCAAGTCTGAGAGTGTTCGCTAGCCTTCTCTATCTTTTCGCTCCAACGAGTTGTTCACTGCCTCCTTCGCACAACAAATTTAAGGCCCTTTTCTTTCTGTGTAAATAGTACATTGAGTTTCCTGGCCTTCACTACAAAGTTCGTTGTGCGAACTTTATGATGTTTTCTGGCAAGCTTCGCTAGCAAGTTCGCTGTGCGAACTTGCTGTTGTTTGCATGCTGACTTGGTTTCTTTGTTATCTTTCTTGTGTCTTACTCTTCAATTTTTCATGCCTAATTCTTGCACAATAACACACAAATCAAAGGAACCAATATATTTTCACATAATGGTGCAAATTAACCAAAGCAAGAGTGATTCTAACACTTTCTTTACAAAAAGGAGTGAAAGATGCTCACATTTGATAGATCAAATAAGCAAAGTTGGGCATCTAACAACTCTCCCCAACTAGATCTTTGCTTGCCCTCAAGAAAAGTTTGCCTCTTAATGAAACAAGAGGATTTGCTCAAGAAAAAGATTTCTCCAAAAATGGATTAAATGGCTCAAACACAAGGAATGCAACCAGACACAGGTTCCCAATGGTGAGATCAAACAACGCATAAGAACTAAAGTCTTAAAGAAATTCAAAACATATATCAATCAACAACTATGTCATCTTGAATAAGCCACCCTATCTCTCCTCTTCGAATAAGGATTGAAGAAATTACGCGTTTGCAACCGCGGAGACAATTTCACTCACCCAACAAATAATGCCAATATCAATCTAATTCATACAATATCTAACAATCATAAATGAAAGTATGGAATCAAGAAGATCACTAAGGTCTTTTACGTTGTAGCTTGGTCGAGTTTACAAACAAGGGACATTTCTAAGGCCATTGAAACGAAATTGTCGATGCAAAAAACACATTCACTGTACAAGTTATTTACACATCCCAACTTCATTCCACTTGTTTCTCACTTGAAAACCTTCCTAACTCTTATTTCACAACTTACTCTTTCACTATTTTTCTATTTCAAGCAAACATTATTTTTCTCTTTTTTTTTTACATTCATATTCACATAACAATTTTTTTCAATGCTTGCTTGATTTTTTCAAAGTTGTAGCAACCTACCATACTTCTTTTTCATTCTCCTCAACTTAACTTTTACTCAACCCTCAAGTGAATGCTCTTGAATTTTTAAGGCAAAGAGAACAATTAACACAAAATCAAGGGTTCAAGAAAAAAATTTGGAATCTCGCACAATTTCAGACTGAGATTCACAATGTTTAGGCTCAAGTGGTTAACGAATATTCTCTGCTCACGGGTAAGTTGCATTTGGAACTGGTTGTGCTCAATAAAAACAAGTGCCTTGATCATTTCTAATTTCTTCCATAAATTCACAATAATACAAGATAAAGCATGAATCAAATGAATCAACAAAGTCTATTAGAAATCCAGCATTTAGTGCACAATGGAGGTTTCCTCACAATTTGTGGTTTCTAAGTCCTAAGTGAAACATTCATTCAACAAGTTTCCAAAAGAACAATATTCATTTACAACAAGATTTAAGTTCTTAAGCATTCTAAAATTCTAACCAAAGGTAACCATGTACCTTGACATTATTCGCTTGCTTAATATTATCATTGCCATCCAAACTCGGATGCATCTTCATTGGATACTTCTTTTCAGAGAGCAACCAATCTAGAAGTTTAGTAGAACTTAACTGCCAGAAGATATTAACAACCACTTGAAAAGAGAAACAAAGTATTTTAAACATAAAACTTAACATTAATTAAACTTAATAAAAATGTGCATGAGTGAAAAAACACCCCAAAATAGTACAAGAACCAATATCTGAAACAAAAATACAATAAAACTAGTAAAAGCAAAAGCAATGATTCAAGCACAAAAATACTTCACTTTGAAGACCAAAGGAAGTTGCTCGAAATCATTCTCACAAAATCAAAATAACACACAATTAGTCCTCCTCAGACTCTGTCTCCTCCACACTCTCTGAACCTGAACCGAACTCTCCATCAGCATCCTCATCCTCATCATCATCATCATCATCATCCTCCACTACCTCAGCGCTGCAACCATCAGGACCAGAGGCACCCGCCCCCTCTCCAAAAGTAGGCCTGACCTCAGGCTAGCTCGCGTGCTCCAAGAACTGTTCCCGAGACATCATGTTACGCTCCACGGAGGGGTCACGGCACTGCAACTGAAGTACCTGCATATAGTCATGTATATCAATCATGGCGCGCTGAGTAGCCGCCATCCAATCCCAGTTATAATTGTAGACAGCCTGCTAGAATGGATCAAAATTCTGTGAGAAAGCAACACCAGGGCCATCAGTAGCCCCAGTATCTGCAGCAGCTGAACTCCCTTTGAAACCTTTGGGCCGACAGTATTTGTCCATATATTTGTCATCAATAGTGGCCAGAATCGTCACCTGTCAATGCGAAGGTAGTTTCACCCCCACCTGAACACACAATGCCATGATGAGACACGGAAAAGAGAGGGAACAATTAACTCTCGCCCCCGCTTTCAATCCACTCTCCACCACGGATCGCATCTCATCGACAATGATCTGAGCCACATCAATCTGGACATTAGTAAGAATAGAGTGGACCAAATGTACCACTGGGATTGGCACAGTCGACGTAGGTGATTTTGGCTTAATGTTCGTCAAAATCAACAGCAACACTAACTGAGGCAAAGGCTTCATGTCCTCTCTATGGTACCGCCTTGGAACCCCAGATGGGTTCAATTCTACAGTCTTACCCTCCAACAATAGTGCATCGGAAATCAGATTTATATCTCGGTGAAGTCTCAGATCTCGATGGTACTCATCAATTTCCTCTTCACCCAAGCTAAGCGGTCTTCTGAGTACCCTATTAATGGTATCTCTGTCAAAGCTCACCGGTCTGCCTAATACCCTTGTGGTCCAGGTGAATGGCTCATCGTCGTTTGGAAGTGCGTTGGCATAGAACTCCCGCACTACCTCTATGTTATAGCTGTCTATTGGCGTCACAACACGTCCCATTTCTTGCTGTTTATGAGTCTTGCGAAAGTTTTGTATGATCTTTCCAGATGAATTAGGAACCTTTTCTCTGGCAGAATCTTTCGCCTTTCCAAAGCCACGTATCGAGCGGCTTGCTTTGGACCCACAAATCTCTCACTATCATACTGGATTGGTTGGGGCCGTGAGGTGCTATCGACCTTTCGCTTTTTGGATGCTATTGACTTGGACGCCATCTGTAAACAAAACATAGGAGAAGAACAAAAACATCCACATAACAGATCAGTCCAGCAATCAGAATAGAAAAACAAAATGCTACCATGTTCACTGCAAACTTCGCTGTGCGACGACCTAACAAATACTCGCCCCAAGTTCGCACTGCGAAGGTGCCAGCGAAGGTTGCAGATTTTTGAAATTCACCACTGTTTTCAACCTATAAGCAAGACAATCCAATTTCAAAGTAGATAAATTAGAGGTACCAGTCTTAGTCATGCTAGGGACAACTTTAAACATATATGCAACCATAATTCAACAATTCTGTTTCTAACCCTATACAACCCAAATGGTAAATCTATTTCAAACTATCATAACCTAATCACAAATAGATGAAAAAGAAGACATACCTGGTTGAGGAAGGTTAATTGAAGTTGTTAGACAAAATTAGGGTTGCAAGAGAATGGCATAAATGTAATGTGAGAGTGAAGTGTGAAAATTGTGAAAGTGAAGTGGAGTGACACCTAAAATTAGTAGAACCAACAAAATAGATTGGGCCCAATTGGGTGGCCCACTGAAATTTAAAATAACACAACCTGATTCACTCTGTTCGCACTGCGAACTTCCTAGAAAACATGTTCGCCAAGCTCTTCGCACAACGAAGGTGCTAGCGAACACGACAGGTTTTGGTTTTTCACTTATCATCTTAGATCATTTTTTCAGCAAAAGTCCACCACATTAGGCACAACAATTACACAACAAAAAAGCAATAAATACTTACAATGTTGGGGTGCCTTTCAACAAGCGCTTTGTTTAACGTCGTTGGAGCTCGACGGTCCGATGCAATCACGGATTACAGAAAGGCACAGAGGTGGTGTCCCGCTCGAAATCACCACCTAGGTAAATCTTCAACCTTTGGCCGTTGACTTTCCAATTCTGTTTGATCTTTATGTCTTCAATAGTAATTGCCCCGTAACTCAATATGTTGCGAATCTGAAACGGACCCGACCACTTGGACTTTAACTTTCCGAGAAACAATCTCAACCTAGAATTGAATAGTAACACCATTTGACCTACCTCAAACTTCTTGGTCATAATCTTCTTGTCATGATACCCCTTCACTCGGTCTTTGTAGATTTTGTTTGATTCATAAGCTTGGAGGCGTATTTCTTCCAACTCATGAAGTTGGCTTTTTCTTTTGTCGCCACTCAAGTTCTGATCAAAATTTAGCAACTTCAATGCCCAAAAGGATTTGTGCTCCAATTCAACCGGAAGGTGACATTTTTTACCGTAGACCATTTTGTAAGGCGTGAGACCAATCGGAGCCTTGAAAGCTTTCCGATAGGCCCACAAGGCATCGTCAAGCTTGCTTCACCAATCCTT
Organism: Lathyrus sativus; assembly: GCA_963859935.3. NCBI lineage: Eukaryota > Viridiplantae > Streptophyta > Magnoliopsida > Fabales > Fabaceae > Lathyrus > Lathyrus sativus. The sequence goes on from OZ012739.1 coordinate 356,224,735, forward strand.
CCTCGAGGTAGACACAGTTTTTTCCAAAATATTTTTAATTTCTCGGTTTGATACCTTCGCTTGTCCGTTAGCTTGTGGATGGTATGGTGTTGCAACTTTGTGTCGCACACCATACTATTCCAAAGCTTTTGCTAATTGAGTGTTGCAAAAGTGCGATCCTCCGTCACTTATTAACACTCTCGGAGTACCAAAGCGAGAAAATATGTTTTTTTCAAAAACTTTATTACGGTTTTCCCGTCTGCCTTAGCGTTAGCTATGGCTTCAACCCATTTTGAGTCGTAGTCAACTGCAACAAGAATGTACTCATTTCCAAACGACGGTGGGAATGGACCAACAAAATCAATGCCCCAATAATAGAAAACATCGACTTCTATCATGCTTTGCAGTGGCATTTCATTTTGTTGTGATATTCCACCAATCCTCTGACATTTGTCACAACTTTTTGTGTGCGCATACGCATCTTTGAACAAGGACGGCCAATAAAATCCTGATTTGAGGACTTTAGCGGTCGTTCTTGTGTCGTTAAAATAACCTCCATACGGAGAGTTGGGACAATGCCACAAGATGTCTTTGGCTTCCTCCTGCGATACGCATCTCCTTAAAATGTTGTCGACACCAAGTTTGAACAGATGAGACTCATCCCACACAAAGTACTTAGCGTCAGACAAATTTTTTTCTCTGGTGACTAGTTAGACCTTCCGGAATTAATTTGGTGGCTTTGTGGTTAGCCATGTTAGCGAACCAAGGCCTAACCTTTACCATATACAACTTATCATCAGGGAACTCTTCCCTCACCTCCTGCTCATGTTTTGTGAATTCATCATTCACAAGTCGGGCCAAGTGATCCGCTATCAAATTCTCGGATCCTTTTTTATCACGAATTTCAAGATCAAATTCTTGTAATAATAGGATCCAACGAATTAGCCGTTGCTTGGAATCCGGCTTGGTAAGCAGATACTTGATTGCCGCGTGATTGATGTACACCATAACTTTGGATCCGATCAAATAAGACCTAAATTTTCTAATGTGTACACTATTACAAGTAATTCCTTTTCAGTTGTAGCATGATTAATTTGAGCATCATTAAGAACCTTGCTCGCATAGTGTATCGCATGGAAAATTTTGGTTTTTCTTTGGCCTAACACTGTGCCAACCGCATAATCGCCCGCATCACACATGAGTTCAAAATCATTTGTCCAGTTTGGTGCGACGATTATGGGTGCAATTATTAGGATTTGTTTCAAAGAATCAAAAGCTATCATGCAAGAATCATCAAAAAGAAAAGACTTATCTTTGTTGAGCAGGTTGCTCAATGGTTTCGCTATCTTCGCAAAGTCTTTGATGAATCTTCGGTAGAATCCTGCATGACCCAGAAAACTTCGAATTCCCTCCACATTCAGAGGTGGCGGCAAATTTTCAATCACTTCCACTTTAGCCCTATCAACTTCAAGTCCCTTTGAAGAAACCTTGTGCCCAAGCATAATGCCTTCTGTAACCATGAAGTTGCATTTCTCCTAATTAAGCACCAAATTAGTATCCAGACACCTCTCCAAGACAACATTAAGATTTTTCAAACAAAGATCAAATGACGGTCCAAAAACTGAGAAATCATCCATAAACACCTCGATCGTCTTCTCAATCAAGTCCGAGAATATAGCTTGCATACACCTTTGAAAAGTCGTCGGTGCATTACACAAACCAAACGACATCCTCTTATAAGCAAAGATTCCGAAAGGACAAGTGAAAGTTTTTTTTTCATGATCCTCCGGGTTGACAATGATTTGATTATACCCAGAATATCCATCCAAAAAGAAATAATATTCTTGACCGGAAAGTCTCTCGAGCATTTGATCCATGAAAGGAAGAGGGAAGTGGTCTTTTCTTGTAGCTTTATTGAGCCTACGGTAGTCGATACACATCCTCCATCCCGTTACAGTTTTTGTTGGAATCAACTCATTCTTATCATTGCGGACAACCGTCATTCCACCTTTCTTCGACACCACTTGAACTGGACTAACCCACAGACTATCAGAAATAGGATAAATCATGTCGGCATCCAACATTTTGACAACTTCTTTCCTCACCACTTCTTTCATAGTAGGATTAAATCTTCTTTGTGGTTGAGCTACCGGCTTGAAATCTTCCTCCATGAATATTCGATGCATACAATAGGAAGGACTTATACCTTTCAATTCGGAAAGAGTCCAACCCATTGCCTCTTGATTTTTCTTCAAAACAACAATTAATTTCCTTTCTTCCTCCATGGTTAGTTCCAAACTTATGATCACCGACTTGTTTTTCTCTTCATCAAGGAAAACATACTTAAGATGAGATGGTAACAACATCAACTCAAGTTTGACTTCCTCATTGTTCTCTTTTTTCAAAATTTCCACCCTTTCTTTCAAAGGTGGAATTTCCTCTAATTCTTCAAGCTCCCGCAAACACTTTTCAATCTCTCTTTCTTCTTCTTCATTGACTTTTGAAAGAGCATTGGTAAGAACTTGTTGTAATGGTGTGATAACTTGTAACAACTCCTTGACTTCTTCGATCGCCACTTCCGTTGCATCAATTCTAAAACAATCGGTTTTGTCATTTGAAAGCTTCATGGATTCAAAAACATTGAAACAAATCTCCTCATCTAGAAGTCTAACCTTCATTAGACCATCATCCATATCAATCGCCATGCGCACGGTCTTCATAAAAGGTCGACCAAGAATCAAGGGAGAGTCTTCATCTTCTTCCATATCAATTACCACAAAGTCAATTGGGAACAAAAATTTGTCAACCTTTACCAACATATCTTCGGCTACATCATGAGGGCGAGTGGTATATTTGCAGGCAAGTTGCAATGTCATTTGAGTAGACTTCAACTCCAAATGCTTCACAATAGATAAGGGTATCAATTTGATACTAGAGCCCAAATCGATCAACCCCTTGCCAATGTAAGTATTTCCAATTGTGATGGGCAAAGTGACTCGTCCCGGATCACTTTCTTTTCTCGGGAGAGTACGTTGAATGATTGCACTACAACTAGCATCCACCATGATAGTTTCTATATTCATATACCTCTTCTTCTTCGTAAGTATTTCCTTCATGAATTTCGCATACTGGGGCATTTGTTCCAATGCTTCGGAAAATGGAATATTGATTTGCAATTGCTTGAATATATCCATGAACCGAGCATAGTATCTCGCATTATCTTTCTGTGTCGGAGCATGTAGATAAGGAAAATTTTGAATCGGGATAGTGCTCGCTTGGTCTTTTCCTTTCCTAGACATTTTCACTCTTTCTTCTCTCTTATTTTTATCTTCTTCCTCACTCTTTTTCACTCTCTCATTTTCAACTAAATCTCCCTCAACATTTTTTTCTACTTTCTCAACATTTTCATTTTCTTTTTCAACTACAACTTCTTCCTCCACTATCTTCTCACATACGCCCATGTCAATTTCTCTATCACTTCTTGTAAGAATTGCCTTGCAATGCTCCTTAGGATTTGGAAGAGTGATAGTCGTGAAAGGCCCTTTTTATTGATCGGCCAATTGTTTTGATAATTGGCCCACTTGTGTCTCCAAATTCTTTATAGCCGCATCGGTGTTCTTTTGATTTGACATTGACATTTGCATAAATTGAGTAAGAGTTTCCTCCATCTTTGATGGTGCACTTTGAGTTTGTGGAGGTTGAGTGTAATTTTGATATTGTTGACGATTTGAAGTTCCAGCTTCTTGCGGCCTCCAAGGTTGTTGGTACCCTTGATTTGGTCTTTGATAACCTTGATTTGCTTGTTGATAAGGTGGTCTTTGTTGGTATCCCTGATTTTGATTTCTGACATAGTTGACTTCTTCCAATACCAGAGGACAATACCCGGTAGGATGGTCACCCTTACACAATTCACAACTTTCCACTTGAGCTTTGGTAGGAACTTCTTGCATCTCTTTGATTTGTTATGGAAGCTTCAACATTTGTTGAGTTAAAAGCTCCACTTGTTATGAAAGAAGTTTGTTTTGAGCAAGAATAGCATCATTAGTACCTAACTCTAGGACGCCTGGTTTTCGTTGAGCTACTCCACGATTATGATTTCCTTGGTGATCATTAAGTGCCATCTTGTCAATAATTGCTATTGCATCCTCGGAGCTTTTAGACATCAAAGAACCCCCCGCCGTAGCATCCAATAAGGTCTTGTGAACCGAGAGGAGACCATTGCGGAAAATGTGAACTTGCGTAAGTTCATCAAAACCGTGTCCTTTGCATTTCCTCAACATAGACTTGAATCTCTCACAAGCTTCGTTGAGGGATTCATTTCCTCCTTGTGAAAACACAGCTATCGCGGTTTTTGCTTCCATGAAACGATTATGTGGAAAGAACTGTTCAAGAAACTTCTCTTCCAATAAATTCCAATCCGTCATAATTGTCTTAGACTGATCAAAATACTATTCCTTCGCTTTCCCAATCAAAGAATGAGGAAATAGCCTCCTGAACAATGACTCTTCATCAGCTTCTGTTGCTCCTGTTGCACCCGCAATCTCATAGAATTTGGTAAGATGTGTAAATGGATCCTCATGATCTAACCCCGTGAAAGGATTTTGATAAATGAGTGCAAGGATTCCCGTTTTTATCTTGGCTTGTCTTCCATTTTGGAGATTACGCGCAAACTGAGCGGTGTGTCTTGGACTGTTTGTACATGGAACTGAAACTGGAGGTGGAGGTGGTGGTGGTGCTGCCATAATTGGTGAATTAGGTGGAGTGGATGAAGAAGATTCTCTGTGCTCTTGTCTTTCAATAGCTTGTTGCCGTCTTTGCCTTGTGCGATTATTAGCACGATGAGTAGTTCTTTCAATCTCAGGATTGAAAAGAAGGTTTTCAGGCCGAACCTGTCCTCGCATAAACGAATTATGCACATGAACTAAACAGATTAAAAAGAAAAAAGAATTACAAAGATAAGAGATTCACAATACACAAATCTTAAAATCACTAAACTATTGCAAGCTTGCAATATTCTACTAACAATCCCCGGCAACAGCGCCAATTTGTTAGAAAGTATTTTGCGGTAGTGTTTTATCGTATCCACAGGGATTGATGAGAATATAGATGCTTGCCGGTCAACGGTTTAATGATTTAAGAAAGGGGGTTTTTAAAATGGTTTCTATTTTCGTAACAAGAGTTCGCAAGAAATAAAACGGAATAAAATTTGGTCTAAGTTTGATAAAAGCATGTCAAGATTAGGGTTCGCTAATCAGTCCTAAACGTATCCAACCGATCAAATATGTGAACATAGTTTTAACTAACATAACCGTGTATCCTCGCAAAAACGTTCATTTCTAAAGCAATTTCGTGAATGTTATTGTTTCGACCGTTAAATGATCTCTCTAAATAACACTCGAAACAATAATCATTAAGATCAATACAAAACGGATATCAACTTTCAAACCTATGTCTAGAATTTGTATAATTGATAGATGAAGAAATTAGGTCAAGACTTGGAAAGTTCATGTCTAAAGCAATCCAAACCATAAATGTACAAAGGGTAGCAAATAACTTCATCTATATTAATCACAACATTGTTCACATACAAAAGATCAAGAAGAATACATAAAATATGAACTAACTACCTCTAACCTTGACAAGAGAGGGATTTAGCCACCCATTTCCATGATAGCTTGAGCAACAAGTTTTGGAAGAAGATTGATCAACATCCGAGTCGAATAATCGAGATTGGATGGGAATCCATCTTATTTTTGTGAAATATTGCTAAGAGATGTTGAGAAATGGAGAAATGAGCTTTTTAGGTCTGGAAATCCTCTCCAAAGAAAATACAAAGTAAAAGATATTTTTCTCAAAAAGTAGCCCATACTACTTATAGAAGGGTTGTTGAGCTGTCATGTTCGTAGTGCGAACAAAGTGTTTGCCTAGCGAGCAGTCAAAATGGCACCTGAAGTGCCTATGTCCTGTGAAAACTCCCCAGACAGATTTCCACATGTTCGCTGTGCGAAAAATTCTTCGTAGTGCAAAGTCTTCGCTGCAAACTTCGCACAGCGAATTCTTGTCCAAATACCTACTGCCTCAAGTCTGGGAGTACGTTCGCTAGCCGTTCGCTCCAACGAGTTGTTCGCTGCCTCCTTCGCACAGCGAATTTAAGGCCCTTTTCTTTCTGTGTGAACAGTACATTGGGTTTCCTGGCCTTTGCTACAAAGTTCGTTGTGCGAACTACAACGAACTTGCTGTTGTTTGCATATTGACTTGGTTTCTTTGTTATCTTTCTTGTGTCTTACTCTTCAATTTTTCATGCCTAATTCCGGCACAATAATACACAAATCAAAGGAACTAAGATATTTTCACATAATGGTGCAAATCAACCAAAGCAAGAGTGATTATAACACTTTCTTTACAAAAATGAGTGAAAGATGCCCACATTTAATAGATCAAATAAGCAAAGTTGGACATCTAACAAGCTTGGAATGTTCAAATCGACAAGTACTTTCGAGACAAAAACTTGATCAAGTGTCCATATAAGCATGCACTCTATATTAAAGCGCAAAGTGGAGACATTTTGATTGTGTGCTTATATGTTGATGACTTGATCTTCACTGGGAACAATCTAAGCATGTTCAAAGAGTTCAAGAAAGACATGTCAAATGAATTTGAGATGACAGATATGGGGCTCATGGCATATTATCTTGGCATTGAAGTAAAGCAAGAAGACAAATGAAGTTTTATCACCCAAGAAGGCTATGCAAAAGGAGTCCTTAAGAAGTTCAAGATGGATGATGCCAATCCGGTTGGCACCCCGATGAAATGTGGCAGCAAGTTGAGTAAGAATGAAAATGGAGAGATTGTGGATCCAACTCTTTACAAAAGTTTGGTTGGAAGTCTACTTTACTTGACAAGTACAAGGCCAGATCTTCTCTATGTTGTAGGAGTCGTAAGCCGTTACATGGAAGCTCCGACAACAACTCACTTCAAGGTGGCAAAGAGATCCTTCGATATATCAAAGGTACAACAAAATTTGGCTTACACTATTACTCTTCTAACAATTATGAAATTGTTGGCTATAGTGATAGCGATTGGAGTGGAGACTTGGACAATAGAAAGAGCACTACTGGTTTTGTGTTCTTTATGGGAGATACTGGTTTCACTTGGATGTCAAAGAAGCAATCTATCGTCACACGGTCAACTTGTGAAGCCGAATATGTTGTTGTTACATCATGTGTTTGCCATGCAATTTGGCTAAGGAACTTGTTGAAAGAGTTAAAAATGCCACAAGAAGATCTTATGGAAACATGTGTTGACAATAAATCAGCACTTGCTTTGGCAAAGAATCCTGTATTTTATGAAAGAAGTAAACACATCGACACCCGTTACCTCTTTATAAGAGAATGCATCAAGGAGAAGGATGTGAAGTTGAAGTATGTGATGTCTCGAGATCAAGATGCCAACATTTTCACCAAGCCACTCAAGTTAGAAACTTTTGTAAAGCTAAGGAGCATGCTTGGAGTCACAAATCAAGTTTAAGGGGGATGTTGAAAGATTAAACTTGATTTGGGCCTTAACATATTATTTGGATTTTTGGGCTTAGTTATTTTGGACTTAGGTAATTTTAATTAATGTTTCTAGAAAACTCTTGTAATGTTTGAAGTGTCTAGATATTTCTTAGGGTTGTAATATTTTCTAGAATGCTCTTGGAATTCCTAGAGTTGAGAACTCTCTAGAATTAGTGTGTCTAGAGTTTTCCTTAGAGTACTATAAATAGAGATGTAATTCTACACTTTTGTATCAAGCAAAATACAAAGTTCTTTCTTCCATAAATAATTCTCCTATTTATCAAGTTTCTATTCAAGCCTCTAATATTCCCACACACTTTTACTAAACACAAAAGGCTTTATTTCCAACATATCTCTAACTGTCCATTGTTGGAAGCAACTTGGTAGACGAAGAAAGGAAAAGAGTGGCGTAAAATATCCCGCATTCCATGCATACTTATCAACTACAAAATGATCGCATGAGTGTCAAGGTGAGTCACAATTGTAACATGTTAATGAAAGGGGCTTTCATGCTTGAGATTTTCCAAAGATCAATGACTGCTAACCACACCAAATGTATAATAAAATTTTATAAGCAAACACAATATAGTAATTTTGTTATGTTTTGTGAATTATTTGACGCACATATATTATAAAATGTGTGTAGTTTAGACATTTCAATAGAGATGCTATAACAAAAATTAGAGAAAGGGAAAATAAACTACAAATAAATAAACTACAAATAAATAAACTACAATTTCTCAAATTTCAAATTTGATTGATCATAAAAAATAAATAACAAAACATAAATTAAGATAAAGATTGTATTTGAACCACATGCTCAATGACATGAATCAACAATATTTCTTCCCTTTCGACCGGATAAATAATTTGTCTTCTTCCGTCTTAAAATTTCCATATGATAGAATAAAATCTTTATTCAGCTCCGCTTCATACTAGTCCATTCTGCTCATTTTATGATATCCAATCATAGCTTAAGCCCAAGGTGATATTAAACTCTCAACACAGGCTTCCGGACTTGAATCAAGAGTCTTCTCGTTTTTAAATTTAATAAACTTAGCGGTTGCAATTTTTGGATCACGAAGAACCAATATTTTGATATCCTCAGGCAAAAAAAAAACTTTACCGGTAATCTACACAGGTTTTTAACAACGAGATCTAAAGGAAGTGTGGGAAGTGATGATGTTAGGGTTTCGGCTACTGTTGACGTATAACTAGTAGCATCACACAATGCATGGCGTTGATAGCTTCACGTTTATTATTTATAGTTATGTGAGTGGACCATTAATTAAATTTGGTCATATTTCCTTGACGATAATCATTAGTAAGAATTCATTCCCATAAATGACTATAAAGCCAACGATCTAAATTAGTGAAGCTATCTCTCTCCATACAAATAATAATGCATTCATCAAAAAGTTTGAATCGTTTATACTTTGTTTCATTCAAGAATTATAAATGTATGCGGATAATAAATGATATGTTTTGAATGGACGATGTTAACTTCCATTAAGGCAGCTTAGGGTAGATGTAAATGATAAGCAATTTGATATTTAAGTCCATTCAAAATACAAGATGAATATAATGAAAAGTGGAAATCAGAGAATATACTTTGTTTCTTGTGTGGACTGACTATATATTTGGGTCAAGTATAGTGGGGTTGAGACAACTTAGGCCTTGACTATTTGGACCTTTGGTCGATACAAAATAGTTTCTCCCAAGATTTTGTGGGCACTGAGTGAGCCAATCACCTTTAACGATTTTGGTTGGTCTCCAAGTTGTTGTCTGACATGAATTAGAATTGAAATGTTTAAGGTCATTTGAAAAAGTAGTGGGGAATAAATGCATTAAATGAATTTTCATCATTGAAATGTTTCGTAGCCTTCTTCTAACACGTGCGCTTATGCGTCAAGTTAAGGCATAAAGAGGTTTATAGTGCACTTGACTGCACCTGAGTTTGCATACATTATCAAGGAGAAATTTGGTTTTTGATCTTTGAACACATTTCCTTGGCTAATCTGGATCGTTAAGCTACCTTCACCTATAAGTATGAGGAGTTGAGCATTTTGGAAACTTTTCGCAATCTTTTGCTTTCAAACTTCTTCATATTCATTTATTGAGAAACATCTTCCTTTCTTCTTTCCTAATAGTATCAATTAGATCGATTGCAGTGCCTTGATCAAAGCCTTCATTTCATTTACATTGCTTCATAAATCTCCTTTGACCAGGTATCGTCGATAAATATTTTTATGTGTTTTAGTTAAGATGAGTGATAGTACAATTAATCTGGTCAGTGATTCTAATAATGAAACTTCTTCTACTGCGGAAATGAGGGTATCCTCTGATTTCACTACTACAAATACTATATTTTATGACAAAATTTTCACCCCAACTATTAAAAAACCGAGGTAAAATCACCCGAAACACGCTATATATTATTTATTTTTTTAAGAAACTTTATCTTTCACCTCGGTTTTCTAGAAAATTGACGTAAAATGTTGTTCAGTGTTTGAGCTTCAATTCACAGCTTCTGCAACTTTATGTTTTATTTACAACTAAAAATTCACCTTTATGTTTTATTTACAACTAAAAATGCGCCTTTATTTTTTATACATTTTATGTCGGATATTATCCATCGATTATTGAAGACAACTGAGATAAAAACTTTAAAAACAATTTTTATACCTTCAGAATTATAATATTTTGTCTCATTCACTTTTTTCGCCCTAGCAAATGAAAGGAACTCATTCTTCTCTAGAGGACGAAGGAGTTTCCCAAGACTTAGAACCATCACCCTTCTTCTCAGAGGAGGAAGTAAACTCAAATTCTTCTCCGTTGAGTCTCTCATCACATTTTCGGTATGTTCAAATTTTCCATTACAATTGTTGTTGTTTTCGTCGTTGATGTTGTTGCCACATGTGGTTGTTATTGTTATTATTATGGTTTTTGAGACTTATATTATTTACTATAATGTTGTTATGGTATTTATTGTTGTTTTGGTATTTATTGTTGGTTGTGTACTATTGTTATTTTTTTTTTCCAGAAGTTGTATGTGACTATGGATCGTAGTTGGATGAAAGACAATAGATTAAGTAAATAGTGTTAGAATGAAGTGATTCAATTTCTTGATTTTGCGGGAAAAATAAACCTTCTTAAGGAGAAGGAGATTTTTTGGTGTCCTTGTAAAATTTTCCGAAATATGCACAAACATACAAGGGATGAAATATTCAATCATTTAGGTTGTAATGAAATTATTTAAAATTATACGAAATGGGTATGACATGGTGAAGTGACAAAAAAAGACATATATCACATACAGTTGAAGATGATGATGAATTTATGAATGATACTCTAGAAGACATGATTCGTGATATTGGGGTAGATGCTTTCAAGAATGCTAATGTGGTAGATACTTTGCAAAAAAAAGACATGAAGAGTTGTTGTATCCGAGATGCAAAAGTTTTAAAAGATTGTCAGTTGTGTTAAGAATATTTAATCTTAAGACAAGAGGTGGATGGACGGATAAACGTTTCATCGAATTGCTTGAATTGTTGCAAGAAATGCTTCCAAAAGGTTACATGTTGCCGAACCGTAGTTGTGAGGCCAAGAAGATATTGTGTCCAATGGGTTTGAATTATGTCAAAATGCATACATGTCATAATGATTGCATATTATATAGGAAAGAATATGAAAAGTTGAAGAAGTGCCTGAGATGCGGGGAGTCACGCTACAAGAAGAAGACTAATGATGTTGGAGACAATGATAATGTAATTAGAAATGATGTTTCTTCCAAGGTGATGTGGTACCTACCATTAATTCAAAGGTTCAAGAGATTATTTGCTAATGCAAATGATGCAAAGAATACTAGATGTCATGCAGATGAAAGAGTGTTTGATGGAAAAATTTGTCACGTAACTAATTCATTGCAATGAAAGAAAATTGATTCCTTGTTTCTAGTTTTGTACTAGAACTTGGGAACCTTAGGCTTGGACTTGCCACCGATGGAATGAATCTTTTTGGTAATTTGAGTACTAACCATACATCATGGTCTGTTTTTCTCATGATTTACAACCTATCTCCATGGTTGTACAAGAAGCGCAAATATATGATGTTGTCGATGATGATTTCGGGTCCAAATCAACTACGGAACGACATAAATGTTTATTTAACTCCATTGATTAAAGATTTAAGACTTTTGTGGGAGGAAGCGTCGATATTGATGATGCGTATACACATGATAACTTTAAACTGTGTGCCATGTTATTTTTGCATAATTAATGACTTTCCTACATACGATAATTTGTCTGGGTACATCATCAAGGGATATAAAGCGTGTACTATATGTGAATTGGATACGTGCCACCACCAATTACAAAATGGAAAAAAGATAATTTATATTGGGCATCAAAATTTTTTAAGACTTAATCATCCATACCGTAGATTGCGGAAGACTTTTAATGGAAAACATGAATTTGATTTCGCTTCAAACCCCTTAACTAGGAAGGAAGTTTATAAAAGACAACAACATATTAAGATTGTCTTTGGAAAGAAACTAAAAGGTAAACAAAAAGGGTCCGTGGAGAAAAATAATTGGAAAAAGAGGTCGGTGATCTTTGATCTTCCATATTGGTATAGTCTTGATGTGATGCATGTGGAGAAAAATGTATGTGATAGTTTGATTGGAACACTTCTCAACATTAAAGACATGAAAAAAGTTACTAAAAAATTCCGTGAAAATATGGCGGTGATGGGTATACGACAAAATTTAGCCCAAAAGAAATAGGTAATAGAACATATTTGCCATCAGCTTGTCACACTCTGTCTAAAAAAAAAAAACTTTTTGTGATTGTTTGTAAGGTATCAAAGTTTCCCAAGGAATGTAAGGATAACTATAACCAGATTGTGCTTATTCTTTAATGTTATATGTAGTAAAGTCATTGATCCTAAAAATTTAGCCGAGTTGGAACACGAGGCTGCAATTATCTTGTGTCAATTAGAAATGTTTTTCCCTCCATGATTATTTGACATTATGGTTCACTTAGTTGTTCATCTATTAAGGGAGATTAGAATTTGTGGTCCAGTTTATTTATGGTGGATGTGTCCCATAGAGATATACATGAAAATCTTCAAAGGGTATGCAAAGAATAATCACCGTACGGAAGTTTCAATCGTTGAACGATACATCACAGAAGAAGCTATTCAGTTTTGTACAATATATTTGTTAGAAGCTAACTCTATAGAAATTTTTGAGTCTCGTCATGAGGGAAGACATGATGGTAGAGGTACTTAAGGATTAAATGTTAAAACTTGTAGCCGAAATGTAATTCTTCAAGCACATTTGTATATATTGAATAACCTAGCTGGAGTTCAACCTTACTTAATCGCTCAAAAAAATATTATAAAGAAAAAATACTCCCGGATGAATGAAAAATGATTGTTGACAGAGCATAACAAAACTTTTATAACTTAGTTGAAATTCTGGCACACAAATACCAGATATCGAGACAAATATCATAACACCAGGATCAATGACAGCTTGAACACACAAGAAAAGATGCAGAAATTTAAATGACATAAAAGTAAGATAAACACTAGAATTGTTAACCCAGTTCGGTGCAACTCACCTACATCTAGGGGCTACCAAGCCAGGAAGGAAATCCACTTATAGTATTAGTTCAAAATTAAACTCCTTCGTTTATAACTTATCACCTAATCACTATCCGTGCAACTTCTACCTAGAAATCGCCATCTAGATATGAGAATCCTCTCTCACTTCCTAATTATCTAAGTAATATCAAATAGACCCAATCCTAGTGACTGTATAAACAACAACAAACAATAGAAGTAAACACACTTCTAATACAATACTTGATCTTGTTTAAAAGCTTCAACCAAGAACAATACACTTTTGCTTAAAAGTTTTACAGTGGACAATGAACAATTAGTCAAACTAAATACATCACAAGATACAAGAATGACATACAATTAACAAACGAAAACCTTAAGGACCAACCAAAACAACGACCAATCCTTATTACACAAAATTCTCACAATATGCTCTCTTACTCCAATAGGGTTTTCTTCTCTTTAAATAGCCTTCAAACCTATTGGGCTTGGGCTTCTTGAGGTGCACAAATAACAATAATCAATATAAACTGGCTGCAAATCAACCTGCATAATAATAGGATAAAAATACAAAATTTCCTAAAAAGGCTAATGGATCCTTTTTATGAAAAGTAACAGAATCTGCAATAATAGAAATTCCCACAATATACTCCCCTAAAAGTCGCCCACGTGTGCATCAAAATACACTAAAAAATCACACTGGAATTACCAAAATAGTCATGCCATAACTATCTGGTATAACATGTCCTGGAACATGTCACAACATCAAGCAAAACATGATGTCTGACTGTCATGGCAGAACATCTTGCTAACAACATGTTATTTTACCAAAATACAGTAAATCCAAAAACCATAGGACTTATAATGGTTTAATGAAAGTGTTTCTAAAGAGAGTACTTGTGCATTGAAGACAATTAAATGATTATCATGTATGCCTAAGTTTAATCTAATTACTTGGAGTGCATACGACATTACTAGATATTCATTTTATACAAAATTAAAGGAAGATTGTAGTACCATGCAAAATAGTGGGGTTATGGTTGAAGCTGAATCCATGTACAAATACCTTGTTAACAACTTTAGAGTCGACTTTCACCCTATTGAAGAGTGACTTCAAATGATACATCATGCCTAGACCAAGCCTCTCAAAAATTGCCTGTAGTTCCTCAACTACACCATTGTTCATTACGTAGTGGCATGGAGGCTTATGGTTGATGGCCTCATTTGGAACAAAATCTTCTCCGACCTCTGAAACTTCTGACACCCGATCGTATTTGGCTGGCAGCACTGGCACTATTCCACAATTAATCTGAAGGTCGTCCGTTGACCCTTTGCTGAAATTATCTTCGACCATATCATCATAAGACCCAGTAGTATATTCAGGCTTCTTGTGTCTTGTTTGAGGAGGATGAAAATGCACGTAAGCATCCTCTGTCCTAAGGGAGTATTCAGGATCATGGTGATGAGGGTCCTCCCCTTCTGACTGAGAGGTATACTTTGCAGCTTCATCCTCTGACTGAGGAGAGTACTCAAGCGTCTTCTCCCTAACTCTAAGTCCTCCTTCAATCAAGGTGGGCTTTAAAGCTGATTTTGGAACAAAGCGTGGCTTTTCCTCTTTGTCAACCCTTTTGGAGTAGGGTTTCTGACCAGGCTTCGTTGCAATTGCATTATGCTTCGCCGCTGGCGCACCATGCTCATTTGCTAAGGCTTCCCTTTCAGCCTTTTTTTCTCCTATGATAGCGCATCCACTAGGTGTGTGTCATAAGATTATTTCCTTTGTAGGTTTGAGGGACATGTGTCTTTCCTTTCGTCTCCTTCTGGGCCTTGTCGCCTGGAATTCCAGATTTAGGATCGTCCTCCTTCCACTCTGGGTGACTTGCCCTGTTTTGGTTGATAGGCTTTACCCACTTATCTTTTGGTGCGCTTGCAGGTGGCTTGAATGTTTTCTGTCGAGGCTGCTAGAACTGCCTCCTGTCATCTTTATTCCTATAGAACCTGCCCTCATTGCTAGGAACAAACATAGTTTTTTTACCTCTACCCCATTTGCGACCAAGGTTAGTGCGTCGAGATCTCTCCACCTTTTTTGCTGCTTCTTCGTCGAACACGACACTACACCGTGGGCACTGCATGGTCTTAGAGTCGTTGAGCTTGCAACGCTCTATGAAATCAATTAACCCCTCTTCAGATCGGAGGTAAACCTCCTGGAAGTCGGAATCAGCAACATCAAATATATGCTATCCCTTGTCGACATCCATGTTAGAGCCATCAGTTGAAGGAAAATTGCGATCTAAACGCAGCGGAAAACAAAATTTTTCCTTTAGTGATCCTCACGAATGAGCATGGTCAGTGATAGAATCGTTACCTCTTTGTGGCGATTCAGATCTTTGATGCAGCGATCACAAGCGTTGATGAAGTGCAACGCCTCTACTCAGTCCACACGAACAGCTTCCGGTCACAGTGCTAGCTGCTTACGAACGGAATTATTTGAGTGAGAAAAGAGAATCAAAACGAAATTGCATCAAGTGAAAGCTTCATCACAAGGGTTCCTTTTATAGACTCTCTTGTGGGCTGCGGGCTAAAACCCAATTCACATGATCCATAATAATATTATATATTATTATAATAACTATTATTATAATAAATATATTTATTTTATTATTATTTTATAACCATTATAAAATAACAATAATTATTATTATATTATCCGAATTTCTATTTTTCACTTAAGTGCACCGTACCTTACGGTGTTCCTTTGATCTCTCTATCTCTCATCAAACTGTCCTTATGTGTGTGACCCTGTAGGATTTCGTAACGTTGGTAATTATATTAAATTATATATATTTAACATAATAAACAGTAAGCGGTATCTAGCAACACATCACTGCTACCCAAGTCACGAAAATGTCATGTGATCTGACAAAACCTTTTTCGTGATAATATATGTTTGTACAATTACCCTTTTGCCCCTATGTCTATATTGAACACAAGGCATACACTGTGTCATCCTTGTCCAGTTCAATATTGGGCCCTTAGACATTTCTCCTGTTATGCAGGATTGGCAAATTCCATCTAGGACACTCATGTCCCTCAGCATGCTTCGTGGAGTGCCCATCAACTGTCTTTATGATCATCCAGTTACGGATAATGTTTGATCAGCAATAAAGCACCCGACTCTACATCTAGGGTCCATAGTGGTTTCAGGTCGAAGGGTGGTAATACACCATTATCACCATGAGAATAACTTATGACACTTTGCATAACATACTATGTAGTATTCTCATAGCGGGTCAATCCGGTATAAATATTACTCCTAATATTTATACCTATGTCAAGACTTGATAACTCTTTATCCATGATCCATGAGATGTGATCATCAGTCTATCTTCATAATAGTCTCAATGCTTTTAATGTTATCCCACTTTGCAATAAAGCTTGACTACGGATATTTTAAGAATAATGTCTTTATGTTTAATGGGATCTCATGATTAAGTCACACTTAACATTTCATTAAACAGACTAACTATTCTAGGGACTTTATTATTCTGAAAGACAAACATAATAAAGAAATGCCTTTTATTATTAAGCGAATAATCTGATACAAGTACCAAAAAGTATTGGCCTCTAGGGCTTACACCAACAATCTCCCACTAGCACTAGAGCCAATTAGGCATACCCCTAATACCCATAGATCTAGTATGACCATCATGCTTCTGTTGCGCAAGAGGCTTTGTTAATGGGTCAGCGATATTGTCAAGTGTAGGTACTCTGCATATCTTCACATCTCCCCGATCGATTATCTCTCGAATGAGGTGATAACGCCTAAGTATGTGTTTGGATCGTTGGTGAGATCTAGGCTCCTTAGCTTGTGCGATAGCACCATTGTTATCACAATATAAACCAATGGGATCCACAATGCTAGGGACTATGCCAAGTTCACTAATGAACTTCTTGATCCAAACAGCTTCCTTTGCTGCATTTGAGGCAGCAATATACTCGGCCTCAGTTGTAGAATCAGCAACTGTTTCTTGCTTTGAACTTTTCCAGCTCACAGCGCCACCATTGAGACAGAACACATAACCAGATTGTGATCTAAAATCATCCTTATCTGTCTGGAAGCTAGCATCAGTGTAACCAATTACATCAAGCTCTTCCTGACCTCCATATATCAAGAATGAATCCTTAGTCCTTCTCAAGTACTTAAGGATATTCTTGACAGCTACCCAGTGAGCATCACCGGGATCAGATTGGTACCTACTCGTTGCACTTAATGCATACGAGACATCTGGTCGAGTACATAACATGGCATACATGATAGATCCTATTGCAGATGCATATGGAATCTTATTCATGCGATCCCTTTCTTCCTTAGTTGAAGGGGATTGTGTTTTTGATAAACACAGACCATGTTGCATAGGTATGAATCCTTTCTTGGAATCATGCATATTAAAGCGTCTCAACACTTTATCTATGTATGTACTCTGACTTAGGCCAAGCAGTTTTTGTGATCTATCTCTATAGATCCTAATTCCTAATATATAGGCTGCTTCACCTAGGTCTTTCATAGAAAAACAATTCCCTAACCAATTTTTCACTTGTTGCAAGGTAGGGACATCGTTTCCAATGAGTAATATGTCATCTACATATAATACCAGAAACACGATCATGCTCCCACTAACCTTCTTGTAGACACAAGGTTCATCTTCATTTTTGATGAATCCATATTGTTTTACGGTTTCATCAAAACGAAGATTCCAGCTTCTGGAAGCTTGCTTCAATCCATAGATTGATCGCTGTAACTTGCATATCTTTTGGGCATCTTGTGGTATGTCAAATCCTTCAGGTTGTGTCATGTACACATCCTCAAGAAGATTCCCATTAAGGAAAGCAGTTTTGACATCCATCTGCCATATTTCATAATCATGATATGCAGCGATGGCAAGTAAAATCCGAACAGATTTAAGCATTGCAACTGGTGAAAAGGTTTCATCATAGTCAACCCCATGAATTTGTTTATAGCCTTTTGCAACCAGTCTTGCTTTATAGGTATGTACCTTACCATCCATGTCAGTCTTCTTCTTGAAGACCCACTTGCATCCTATAGGGTTAACTCCTATAGGAGGTTCTACCAAGGTCCAAACCTGGTTTGTGTACATGGAATCCATTTCAGATTTCATGGCTTCTAGCCACTTCTCAGACTCAGGACCAGTTATGGCCTCTTTGTAGGTCACAGGCTCATCTTGATCCATGAGTAATACATCACCCTGATCACTTATGAGATATCCATATCTCTCAGGTTGGTGACGTATCCTGCTTGACCTACGCTGGTCTTGTTCTTCTTGAGCAGGTTGCTCTTCCACAACTACTTGTGTTTCCTGCTCTAGTTCCTCCATAGGTGTTTCAATGTTTTGTGATTCTTGAATTTCTTCAAGCTCTATTTTCCTCCCACTGTTTCCTTTGGAAATAAAATCCCTTTCCAGAAAGACTCCAGTTCGAGCGACAAACACTTTGCCCTCAGAAGGATTGTAGAAGTAATATCCTCTTGTTTCTTTAGGATACCCCACAAATAAGCATTTGTCAGATTTGGGCTCAAGCTTGGTTGAAATTTGTCGTTTGACGTAAACTTCGCAACCCCAAATCTTCATGTAAGACATATGTGGTTTCTTACCACTCCATATCTCATATGGTGTCTTATCAATCTTTTTGGATGGAACACGGTTAAGTGTGTAAGCTGCTGTTAATAATGCATGTCCCCAAAAGGAGTTTGGAAGATCGACGTGACTCATCATGGATCGGACCATGTCTAACAAGGTTCGATTTCTTCTCTCAGATACACCATTCCATTGTGGTGTTCCAGGAGGAGTAAGTTGGGATAGAATCCCATACTCTTTTAGATGGTCATCAAATTCTAGGCTTAAATATTCACCGCCTCGATCTGATCGAAGAACTTTAATATTCTTACCTAGTTGGTTTTGTACTTCATTCTTGAATTCCTTGAACTTTTCAAAGGACTCAGATTTGTGTTTCATTAAATACACATATCCGTATCTACTGAAGTCATCAGTAAAAGTGATGAAGTACTGAAAACCTCCTCTGGCTGGTATGTTCAGTGGTCCACATACATCAGTATGTATGAGTGCCAAAAGATCATTAGCCCTTTCACCTTTTCCTGTGAATGGGGACTTTGTCATCTTTCCAATTAAACAAGATCTGCATGTCTCATATGATTCATAATCAAAAGAGTCCAAGAGTCCATCTTTATGGAGTTTGGAAATGCGTTTCTCATTTATGTGGCCTAATCGACAGTGCCAAAGGTAAGTTGGATTCAACTCATTAGGTTTCAACCTTTTAGTATTAATGTTATAAATTGGCATTTCGAGATCAAGGACATATAGTCCATTATTCATTTTTGCAGTAGCATAGAATATATCATTCAAATAAATGGAGCAACAATTGTTCCTTATTATGAATGAAAAACCAAACTTGTCCAAACAAGAAACGGAAATAATATTCCTGCTAATTGCAGGTACATAATAACAGTTCTCTAACTGAATTATTAAACCACTAGGTAAAGTTAAAACATAAGTTCCTACAGCTAAAGCAGCAACCTTTGCTCCATTGCCAACTCGTAGGTCAACTTCACCTTTTGCCAAATTTCTACTCCTTTTTAGCCCCTGCACATTAGTACAAATGTGAGAACCGCATCCAGTATCTAATACCCATGATGCAGAAGTAGATAAATTAATTTCAATAACAAAAATACCTGAATTTGAAGTCTCTACTCCATTATTCTTATCTTCCAGGTACTTTGGGCAATTTCTCTTCCAATGTCCGGTCTTACCGCAATGGAAGCAAGTGCCCTCCTTTGCTATTCCTCCACTAGGCTTCAAAACAGGAGGAGTGGGTTTGGGTTTGGCAACTTCCTTGCCTTTCCCTCTACCACCCTGTTTGATGGGCCTCTTGTTCTGTTTCTTTCCATTACTGACCATCAGAATGGATTTCCCTTTTGTCTTCATATTCTGCTCAGCAGTTCTCAACATGCCTAGCAGTTCTGGAAGACTTTTGTCCAAGTCATTCATATTGAAATTCAGGACAAACTGACTGAAGCTCTCTGGCAACGATTGCAAGATCAGATCAATCGCAAGTTCCTTTCCAAGGGGAAACCCTAATCTGTCAAGGTTCTCCACATACCCAATCATCTTGAGTACATGGGGACTTACAGGGGCTCCCTCAGCTAACTTGCTGTTAAAAAGGGACTTTGAAACCTGAAACCTCTCATTTCTTGCTTGCTCTTGGTAAAGCGTTTTCAGATGTCCGATCATATCGAACGCAGACATGTTCTCGTGTTGCTTTTGCAACTCAGAGTTCATGGTAGCAAGCATGAGGCAAGCGGTTTCATTGGCATCATCGAAATGCTTCTTATAAGCATCTCTTTCTGCCTTTGGTGCAGAACTAGGAGGTTCCTCCTCAGGAACTGGTGTCTCCAAGACATACAGCTTCTTATCGTGCTTGAGGACAATCCTCAGATTACGGTGCCAATCCAGGAAATTTGTCCCAGACAATTTTTCCTTATCTAGGATGGATCGCAAAATATTGTTCGATGTGTTTGTTGTCATGATAATCTACAAGAGAAATATGAAAATATAAGTATCATTAAAACAACATATTTAATTAGGCCTTTAATCAAATATGCTCCCACTATTTTATTCAAAACAAATGACCCTCATCATTTGATTCGGAAAATCCCGTTGGAAGACTTTCTAGTGGGTCGAGATCCATGTTTCACTTTGTTTTAAGTCAGCGTTAGGCTGATTACACAAAACTAAGTTATTTAGGTAGGAACTCCTTCCAATTGTATCTCATACAACTCTCGAATATTTTCAATTGGGTGAATAACTCCTTATTCTGATCCATCACATGAATCATTCCCAATTCTTGCTTCTAAACATATATAATCTTATTATAATTTGTTTAGTTAAGTTTGACCCATTGTTTTAGCAATTGGATATTACAATTATCCCATCACACCTTACTAATATAGAACATGCACCTCGCGTAGGCGAAACCTACAATGCTCGATACTAGTCTTGATGAGTGCTAAAAATTGGAAAGCATAAACTTAATATTTAATTTTGAGGGAATTTGTTATTAGTTTGATCTCACCGGCTTAACATGCAAAACGTCTCTCACATGCATCAACATACAATTACATGCATCAACATACATATAAAAAAGATACAATTATGGCCCCTAACGCAATTGTTCTCTCAAGCCAATGAGAGAACCTAAGCTAACCTAATAACGATCTAAGCTTCTCCAAGCATGATCTCCAAGGTTATCCTCCTTTAATATTGAATACTTCCTCCTTTTTTTTTTCATAACATAATATTACATTACATATAGGAAAACTCGTTTTACATACGAGGGAGTGAGATGAGAAAAGAAGTTACATAAAGAGATTGAGAGAGAGGCACGACACGCAGGCCGTATTCAAAAATCCCAAAACAATAATAAAGGAAAAACTAAGGCCATAACTGATCACCACAAATAAATAATAATAAACACACTTTTATTATTAGTTTAAAATTCCGATAATTAAATAAACTAAATTAAATTTCGGCTGATTGATCACACTTTGCAGACTTAGCCGGGGGTTCCGCTGCCCGGTCAGCGGACGGTGGTTCCGCTGACCGTTCAGCGGACGGGGGTCAAGGGGGCAGCGCCTCCTTGCGGGGTCGTCAGGGGCAGCGCCCCGGCGAAAAATTTTATGAACACTTCATTGTATTTCACGTCGTTTCCTGCACAACTTTTGTGCATTTACAACCCCAACCGGAAAAGTCTGCGGCAATACAACACTTGTACTGCCATTAATCCTAATGCAACAATTTCATGCCGTCAAACACAACTCGATTGATAACTCAATATGATAGATCAATATGTCATTGCTTCACCATACTAATGTCGGATTCCGAAGCGAATGAAAGTGATGATCTTTCAAAAGAATTACAATCCTTATGTGATTGAATGGATGAAATCAAAACAGTATATCCCATATACCATCTTTGCATCAGAATTTCTTATATCTTATATAAAAGTGATCGATCTAATTGTGTAACCTATGGATGATCAATGTATCGCACAACTTCACCATACTAATGTCGGATTCCGAAGCATAATCAACATCAATCATCCAAATCGTACACAACAGATGCCAAATTTAATTAATCGTTTATTGTTAAATTCATTCTGTGTTTTAATCGAATCAAATACAGAAAAGACGGAAATTTAACAGCTATCAGATCCATGGTTTCGTAAGTGGCTCTGATACCACTGAAGGAAAATTGCGATCTAAACGCAGCGGAAAACAAAATTTTTCCTTTAGTGATCCTCACGAATGAGCATGGTCAGTGATAGAATCGTTACCTCTTTGTGGCGATTCAGATCTTTGATGCAGCGATCACAAGCGTTGATGAAGTGCAACGCCTCTACTCAGTCCACACGAACAGCTTCCGGTCACAGTGCTAGCTGCTTACGAACGGAATTATTTGAGTGAGAAAAGAGAATCAAAACGAAATTGCATCAAGTGAAAGCTTCATCACAAGGGTTCCTTTTATAGACTCTCTTGTGGGCTGCGGGCTAAAACCCAATTCACATGATCCATAATAATATTATATATTATTATAATAACTATTATTATAATAAATATATTTATTTTATTATTATTTTATAACCATTATAAAATAACAATAATTATTATTATATTATCCGAATTTCTATTTTTCACTTAAGTGCACCGTACCTTACGGTGTTCCTTTGATTTCTCTATCTCTCATCAAACTGTCCTTATGTGTGTGACCCTGTAGGATTTCGTAACGTTGGTAATTATATTAAATTATATATATTTAACATAATAAACAGTAAGCGGTATCTAGCAACACATCACTGCTACCCAAGTCACGAAAATGTCATGTGATCTGACAAAACCTTTTTCGTGATAATATATGTTTGTACAATTACCCTTTTGCCCCTATGTCTATATTGAACACAAGGCATACACTGTGTCATCCTTGTCCAGTTCAATATTGGGCCCTTAGACATTTCTCCTGTTATGCAGGATTGGCAAATTCCATCTAGGACACTCATGTCCCTCAGCATGCTTCGTGGAGTGCCCATCAACTGTCTTTATGATCATCCAGTTACGGATAATGTTTGATCAGCAATAAAGCACCCGACTCTACATCTAGGGTCCATAGTGGTTTCAGGTCGAAGGGTGGTAATACACCATTATCACCATGAGAATAACTTATGACACTTTGCATAACATACTATGTAGTATTCTCATAGCGGGTCAATCCGGTATAAATATTACTCCTAATATTTATACCTATGTCAAGACTTGATAACTCTTTATCCATGATCCATGAGATGTGATCATCAGTCTATCTTCATAATAGTCTCAATGCTTTTAATGTTATCCCACTTTGCAATAAAGCTTGACTACGGATATTTTAAGAATAATGTCTTTATGTTTAATGGGATCTCATGATTAAGTCACACTTAACATTTCATTAAACAGACTAACTATTCTAGGGACTTTATTATTCTGAAAGACAAACATAATAAAGAAATGCCTTTTATTATTAAGCGAATAATCTGATACAAGTACCAAAAAGTATTGGCCTCTAGGGCTTACACCAACATCAGTAGCATCCACCATCAAGATCTCTATAGTTTTAGCATAGTGGGCTTCCTCCATTTACATAGGGTCCAAGTCCACTTTCATCGTTGATTTTGGTCTCTCGCAAAATTGCAATCTTCCATCATTCAGAGCCTTTTGAAGTAAATCCCTGAAAAGAACATATTGAGAAGTCTTATGACCCAAGAAATTATGACATTTGCAAAAAACCTCTCTTCTTCCTTTCTTCTAACTGCGGAATTTTTAAACCAGTAGGTACTAAAATCTGACCATCTTTAACTAAAAAATAAAAAATCTCATCACATTTCGTAATGTCTAAAGTATAAGTTCTAGTAGCAAACTTTTCGTTTTTGTTAGTTTCGACAGGATTTTTTTCATTAGATGGTTTTAATAGTTTACAAACATAAGGGGGTCCTGGTTTTAATTCATCCACATTGACCTCATTTTCCTCTGAACACTCATCAACCACATCAGAGACATATCTGTCTGCATCTATGTAAGCAACTTTCTCCTTTTTGTGGCATTTACTAGTTCTGGCTTTCTCAGCTTTTAAGCGTTCGACTTGACCTCCCTATCTGCAAGTTCCACCATGTCCCTTAAGTATTGAGTATCCCGCTTCTTCCAAATGGAATAGTCCAGGTCACCCACGACCATCTCAACTAACTAATGCTTGGGCACGTGGGTGAAACACCTGACTTTGAGAAGTCTGAACCTATTCAGATAGTCTTCTATCGACTCAGGGACCTTTCGCCTAATACTTACTAACTCTTTAAATCTAATCTTCCACGACCCCATATAGAACTGTTCATGGAAGAACATTTCTAACTGACTCCATGATTAGACAGACTGGAGAGGGAGAGTTGTAAACCTAGTAAAGACGTTCTTGGTTAGAGAACTTGGGAAGTGCTTCAACTTCAGATTCTTGTTATTTGCTAAATCATCAGCCTCAGTTTGATGTTGGATGACATGTTCTACCGTCGACTCATTCGTGTCTCCAACGAACTTAGTAAAATTTGGGACCTTTAATCCTTTAGGTAACTCTGACTGTCGAACGTATTCCGACAATGGGGAGACAAAGTTCGGTTGATAGAGTCTCACATTAAGGCCATTTTTGGCGAAAAATTGTTCGACCACATTTTCTATATTATGTTGCCTTGCAAAATTATTTTTGTTGGACTTGTTTGAGTACTTGGCCCGCATTCTAATTTTTCTGAACTATTAGAGGTCTAGGGTTGCTTTGTTCAAGGGAGGTTCCTATTGCAACCCTTGATTTTGGGCCACAGTAGCATGTACTGTAGCATCCTCAGGGAGTTTCGACTGCCCTAACATTAGATATCTGTAGAGTTGGTCGAAATTGCATTTGCCGCGTGCCAAAGAAATCAAGTATGCGCCCCATTTTATTCGCTAATACTTCATAAGTTTGGTTTGTATTGGTAATCAACGAGTTTAAAATAGTTTCCATTTGTTGGGTGAGAGTATTCACTAACTTCAAATTGCTCTCATCCATCTGTTGCCTCGTAGCCATCATAGAAGTTGTATTCAAAGACGACGTATTATGAGGGATATAACTTATCCATTCTGGTCGTGCCATATTATTGATGGTTGACGCTGAGGCGTTATAGGGATTATATAGTGGCCATGTGGCCATCACATTGCCACTGAAGGTTGACATATTCAAGTGTAGGTTAGTCATCATAGACGTTTTGATATACCATAAGGGTAATCTTTGCCACGCGGCGTCATTGAGAGCCCAAACAAAGGTCTCGTAAATGCAGGATTATTAATAGAATTTCCTGCCCGCGGTGGGGGTGTTGCCCCCTGGAATGGAATCGTTGCGATCAGTGCCAACGATGCCACTGAAGAAGTCGTTCTAAGTGGTGTTGCATAAACATGTTTTAAAAGTTTTTAAGAATATCACCGTGACTATTTAATTTATTAAATATGCTACTACCATTGTATCTATGTTTCAAAAAGCATAGCAGTTTCTACAGTGTTTACTACTTTTTTCTTTTCAATTAATTATATGCTAACAAGTATCAATGGTTTCAAATTGATTATATGCTAACAAGGATCAATGGTAACATGAGCTAGAAAAGGAATGGATGAACAAAGACATTTAAGTAACATATTTTTAAAGACATATTGAACCAAGCTAGTGGAGAACTATGTATATGTAAAGTACTTAGCCATATGTTTCCTAATGGTTTAACCTTTTTATTTCACTTCACTATGTCTTTCAGTTTATGCAGACAACTCAATGACTTTGCTGCACAATCGGACATCTTCAAGGCGTAACGGAACATCAAGCAAATCTGAGGCTCCATGACCTTTGTTGCGCATGTGAAGTTGAATTAGTTGATTTTATTAAAGTTAGCTTCTTCTATGTATTACTAACACGAGTTCCATCAATAAAAACCATTTTGGAAAACGGAACTAGAAGCTTGCTAGTAGAAATAGCGATTGAAATCTAAATCTCTGCAAACACGATTTAAAATCGCGGAAACATTGTAGCATACAACACACATTAATAGTTCATGTACAAGTAGATTTCAATGTCATTTAATTTGATGTAATACATAATGAACTGCTTTATTGATTTGGTATTGCAGGCTCTACATAGATTGAATTTGATCACACATTCAATGGCGGCATGAAGCGTCATACTAATACCTCGAGACTATCACACACCAATACGCTGTACCAAAAGATAGTAGTAGTAGTATATAGTAATTGTGACTCACCTTGACACTTATGAGATCATTTTGTAGTTGATAAGTATGCATGGAATACGGGATATTTTACGCCACTCTTTTCCTTTCTTCGTCCGCCAAGTTGCTTCCAACAATGGACAGTCAGAGATATTCACTGAGGAAAGAGAGGAAGGAAGCCCTTCTTCTGGCAATGATTTGAGCTTTGGAGCATCTGAAATCTCAAGGTCTTGGAGAGCAGTAAGATGGTGGAGCCACTTTCCGTCCAAACATTCTATATCATCAAGTTGGTAGATGTGTAAAGACATGAGACAAGAAGGTAGCAATGACATTTCCATTCTCATCAGCTTATTCACGATGTCACAACCTCCAATTTCCAAAACAGAAAGATTATTCATACCTTCCAAACTACACTTTATATTCCACAGAATCCCGCCGACAGAAAGTTTCCGTAAATTGACAGGTAATCCCTCTGTGGAAAAGTGTTGCAGATTTGGAAGGTTGAAAACTCTCAATTCTTGAAGACTATCAAGAGCGCTCATTGGTTCTGGTAGTGAAAGAAGCTTGTTACACCCATACACGCCCAAACAAATGAGGTTAGGAGTGGACAATCCATCGGGGAAAAATGATTCCAATTCATCACAACACCGTATTTGGATACTTTGTATAAATGAGAGGCTCTTTGATGCATCTTTTGCAATGAACATCGATTTGAGATTTTGGCAACCTTTAATATACAGGCTTTTAAGCATCGGGAGAGAGCCCAAGGTAAAGGACGTCATTGAATTACAACTGTATTCAATCGACAGTTGCTCAAGTGATGTGTAATTGTGCAAGGACTCGTGAGAGAGGAATTCTAGATTCTCACAATAATGTAGAGATAGAGACAGTAATGTTTTGGGTAGACCGTCTCTTGGGAAGGATGTCAGAGAGGAAAGCCGGTCTAGTGTCAACTTTTGAAGAGAATTGAGAGGAAGCATCAACTGGCTGAATACATTTGAAGGCCTTAAAATAGTGTTACTATTATCTTCTGAATGCCTTGGTTTCAACATTAGATCACATTTGCTTAAGTGAAGTTCTGTTAAGGATGGAAGTGTGCTTGGTATGTTTCCTTTGAGTTTTGGACATCTATCCACTGATAGATATTTTAGACTCGGAAACTCCATAGTTGTACCTGCAATCAAGTTCCATTCCTCCCATTCTGGCATGTCCCTAAATTCTAGTCTCTCTAAAGAAGGGAAAGGTTGGAATGAAGGATAACTACTTCCATAGAATTCAACACCAACACTCTTTATAGATTCCATCCCATAAATGCGGAGTGCTTTCAGACAATGTAATTTTCCAAGGGGTGGCATTAGTGAGCAACGGTAACAATTCCCAATGGTCATAGTCACCATGTTACCAAAGGAAGAATCGCCCAACCATTTCGGAAAGTTGGTTCCACCATATCCATAAATTCCGAGATACTTCAAATTTGTGGAGGGTCGCAGTTGCTCTAGTACAGAACTTTGAATTTGTGAACCTTGAGTCGTAGTGCCTTGTGTTTCCCATAGTAGTACCAAATCATCAATTTTTTCTTTCAGCTTCAAATTTGCATGAAAGGCATCCCAGGGCTCCGTAACATTTTGTAGCTTTGAGATGTAAAGACTCCCATGTAGATCAGGAAATTTTCCCAGCTCTGCAATTTTCAACCCATCGTGTTGTTTGCTGACAACGAAGTTAGACAGAGTTTGCAGATTTGTTAGTTTTGTAATTTGTACAGGCAACTCCTTCAATGAAGTGTTTCTGATGTCAAGGTGGCGCAGATTCATCAGTTTTCCCATGTCCTTAGGCAATTCAGCGAGATTCCCACACTGAAACAACAACAAGGTTTGCAGATTGTAAAGTTTGCATGTTGCAGAAGGCAACCTTTCAATCTCGGTGTAAGAGAGATTCAAGTAACGCAGGTATATCAAATTTCCAATAGAGTCGGGCAACTCAGTGATGTTCTTGTAGTTTAGCATAGACAAAACACGTAACTGTTTCATTCTCGGCAAAAAGTCGTGCACTACCTTGTTTGATAAGGAACAAGAATGTGATGATACTTGTAATGGTAAGGCCAGGAAGGTGCGCAAACCTTTTAGTCCACACAATTTTTTAAATTTATTGTACGAGTCATATTTCCCTCTATTGAATGACAAATGGCGCACCCTTTCATGCAGCTCTTCTTCATCCAACATGATACAATACGGATATGAAACCATTGTAGCTAAATCGTGAATGAGGTCGTGCATTTCAAAGCTTACTTTCCCATCATCAAATCGTCGATGTATTAGTGACCTTGACAAAAGTTCATCAAAGTATTCCTCTCCTATCTTTTCCCAACTTTTCTGACTTCTAGACTGACGTACTAAGCCTTCTGCGACCCACAACTCAACTACCGTCTTTTTTTTCAACTTGGAGCTCTTGGGGAAAATTGAACAATAAGCAAAACACCGTTTTAAAGGAGCTGGAAGATAATGATAGCTCAGAAACATAGCTGGTTGCACCTCAACATTTTCCAAACTCCAAACATTACTTTTTAATACATTATTCCAGTCATCCTCTGACGATTTAATGCGAAGAAGACCCCCAATTGCTACTGCAGCTAATGGTAAGCCATCACATTTCTTAGCGATTTCTTTGCCAATCACCTCTAGGTTGGACCGTTGCTGGAAATTACATGCTCCAAATGCATGTTTGGCAAGTAAAGACCAGCACTCATCTCTTCCCAGAGGTGTCAAATGGTGAATCGGAAGAAAGGTTTGCACGGCCAGCGCAACTCTCTCATCTCGTGTTGTGATGATGAGCTTACTTCCAATTTTCCCGGCATTAAAGATGTCCTTTAGATTGTTCCAATCAATATAGCGCCGATCCCATATGTCATCCAATACAAGCAAAAATTTCTTATGGTTTAAACTTTGCTTCAATTGCAGTTGTAGCGTATTCAGGTCACTGGTATCAATTCTTCTTGAGGTGACAAATTCAGCATGCGGAGTATTTAGGTTAGTAGTATCATTTGTTTTTGAAGTAACCGATTCAACAAGAGTTTTAGTGACTTGAACAATATCAAAATCTTTTGATATATATGCCCATCCTTTCAAATCAAATTTCTCGTTTACTTCTGAATCATTGTATAGCAGTTTTGCAAGGGTTGTTTTACCAATCCCTCCCATGCCTACAATGGAAATCACTCCTATTTCTTTACCAACATCACTCTCATTTTCTGCTAGTAAATAACCCTTAAGTTTTTCTCGATCACAATCTCTTCCATATATAGTAGATTCATCTACAACAGAACTTGTTGGAGTTCTATGCCAAACACTGCACGAAACACTTTCTTTCAATCCTAGAATGTGTCCTTTTTGTGCAAAATGTTCCAATCTTTCCAATAGTGTTTGCATTTCAGAATTTATCACTCCATAAAAACTTAAAGAAAATATGCTTTTCACCTTAGCACTTACTGTTTTCCCTTGATATTCAGCTTTCACTTTGCATCTTAACGCCTGTGTGTTGATTTTGTCAAACAAATCATCAGCTTGAAAGACAAGATCTCTCAGATTCTCCAGCCACTGTTTGACAGCATGATTTGTGATCTGTTTCTCCTCAGCATCATTTAGTATTGATTGAAGAGTCAAGAGTGTTGTTTTTAGCTTTTCCAATAGTGAAACATCGAGCTTTTTGCGTCTAAAGAAGTCGATAAACTCGTGGGAAATCATCTTTTCTAGTAACACTTCCACAAAAGCTGATAGAAATGCTTCTGCAACAATAGTTGCCATGAAGTTCCTTGTGATTGAGAAGAGTGAGAAGAGGTTTACAAGAAAAAATATTGTGGAGCTCGAAGACAATGGGAATTTAAGAGTCGGAGAATTACTTTGTCCAAGTCAACAAATCAATAAAGTAGCAGAGAGAGGAGGGCACTTGAACTAAACAAATATCGGATCGGCCTTGACACAACAAAAAATCAGAGATATTAATTTCTGATTTTAAATCCCATAATGAATAAATCAGAGATGAATAATTGGAAAATACTATTAGGAGAAACAAAAGATGTTGTTAGAGATGTATGGCACTTAAGGAAAGAATATGGACTAATACACAAAGGAGAATATGTAGAGATATTACAAAAATGATCAGTAGAAGTAAAAGGTGGGGAGGCAGGATCCTGATCAATTGAGTTACATCGGAAAGAATTGGGTGTATATTCAAAATCATATCTCAATGAAATTGATAAGAAAAAGGAAATTAGGAAGCAGAGTCAGAAGCCAAGTTTTATCTGTGTAACTTGTAAATGCGTCTAAGAGGGGGTGGGTGAATTAGGTTCTCAAAAATCATCTTCAATCTTTTTTTGATTCTTGATTCTTTTTAGGGTAAGATGTTAAGGACTTGAAAGTAAAGTGCGGAAAGAAAAAAGTGACACAAGAGATTTATAGTGGTTCCCCTCACACTCTGAGAGTACTTCACTCCCCTTTCGACTCGAAAGAGATTTCACTATAGTTTAGAATGATTGTATAGCCTAATCACGCCAAAGGTGAAACCTACTATCTAATCTATAGGTAACTAAAGTGTAGGAAGAACAATCCTCTTCAAACACTCACTTGTTTCCAACAATCCTGGACAACAAGGTAATACAAAAGATAATATTGATATAAATTTGATGTCTTGAGAGTATAATGCTATCAATCTTCACGATCGATCTTCTCCTTGAAACAAATATCACTCAAAAGAAATATACAAGTATTCTTTGAAAAGTATGAGATGAAACTGTGATTGTAACAACCCAATTTTCAATAATTGATTATTTGTACTAATTAATTGATTTAATGAGTTATTGGATCTATTTAATTTATATGAGTTAATGGATTTAACTGATTTATTCTATTTGGTAGAATAAGGTGAATTTACTAGATCTTCTCTAATTAATGATAAGATGAGATATATTAAGGAGAAATAAAAGAGAAGGATATATAAGAGAAAGTGGAAAGAAAGGATAGAATGGAGAGAAAGGAAAAAGAAGAGAAAGAAAGAAGGAAGAAGAAAAAAGAGGAGAAAATAGAGGAAAAACTTAGAATCATCTGAACGACTTCTAGCTTCCGATTGAATCAAGGTAAGGGTGTGAAATATTGTTATCTTACCAATGTATGTGATTATGTATGTGTGTGTTTGGATTTGTGAGAGGTTCTCCATCTTTTTCCATTCTAGGGCAGAATGAGTTTAATCGGTAGAATCGATATTTTAACGGTTAAAACCTGGAATAAATGGTATAGTTTAGTCGAGGAAGGTTAGGCTAAGACTACTGGAACTTGTTGGAATTGAATCAGGTGATTTTGGGAGTTTCAGAGAGTTTTGGATAGTTGGGGTTTTGAACATCGCAGACTTTCGCTAGCACCTTTGTTAGGCAAGCAGGTCGCGAGTGTTCGCTGTAGCGAGTTAGTAGCAAATGGTCCCAGACTTGGACAGAATGTAATTGACCCTCTTTGCTGGTAGCGAGCGAGGTAGCGAGGGGTTCGCTAGGCGAAGCCCCAGCGAGTAGGTAGCGAAGCCTTATAGTAGCTTATGTTTGCCTTCGCGAGCTTGTTCGCTAGGCGAACAGGTAGCGAGTGTGTGCTAGGAACTCGTTAGGCGAGCAAGCTAGCGAGTGTGACAGCATTTTCATTTCTTTGTGTTTCCATCCAATGTTGATTGTTTGGTTCGATTGTGTTCAATCCTTATCAGAAATGAATAGTTTGTGTACTGTTGTGATATGTTATGTTATGGGTAGTCGTATGGCGTGAATCCTAGATTATGGAATCGATTGTGAAGAATGCATGGGAACATATTGTGAATATGTGTGCATTGTTTGATAAATATGGTGATGGTATTGGATTGTGAATGCATATTGATTGTATGCGATTGTATGTGAAGAATGCATGAGAACATATTGTGAATATATGTGCATTGTTTGATAAATATGGTGATGGTATTGGATCGTGAATGCATATTGATTGTATGCAATATTGTGAATAATGCATGAGAACATATTGTGAATATGTGTGCATTGCTTGATAAATGTGATAATGTTGAAAGTATGAATACTTTGATATGATGTGTGAGTGTGCAATCATGTTATAATTCTTATGTGATGAATTATTTGAGAATGCATGAGATTAAGATGCGAGAACGGTCTTAAGTGCATTTGGTTATTGATTGCATACGCATCATTTGGTCAAGAGCCAATGCTTGCTAGTTTCGTGGAGACTAGTGACTTGTCCCAAACCTAGAAGAATGGGTTTGAAAGCTTAGAGGACGAACTTTTGTTGTTATCGGTCTAGAGGACGGACCCGATTTAAATGTAAAAACCGAAAAATGATAATAAGTGTTGGTACCACATAGCATTGAGTTGCATTGAGTCACATGTCATATATCATTTTTATATGGAAGTATGCATGTGTATGAATTGTTGAATGAGAGTTTTGATTGGATGAATAAACATAATTGTAAATGTTTACGTGGAATGATGTGAACTGTGGATATATGCATGATAAATATACTTGGTGTTATAGATATATATGTGTATATATATACTACATGATGAATTGTGGTGAAGGAACATGAATGTGTATGTTTACGTGTAATGATGTAAATTGTGCATATGTATATTACGATGTATATGAGTGAATTATGATAAAATATGGTGAGATCGTAATGTATGCATATTTTTATGTTAATGTACATATATGATCGTTGTATGAAGTTATGCATATGTGTATGTACATGACTTGTGTAATTGGGAATGATGAATATGTGATTGTTGTATGAAAGTATGCATATGTGCGTGAATTGTTGGATTGAGAATTTTGGATGTAGGCATGACGAAATATGCTTGGTAATTATCCATATCTGTTTATATCTGTATTGTGAATGTGTAACTGTGAATTGGTGAATAAACATAATATGAGCATGTTGATGTGGAATGATGAGGATTATGGATGTGTGTATGATGAACACGCTTGATGATTATCCATATTGGTTTATATAAACATTGTGAGGTAAATGATGATCATAATGAATTTGTGGTGAGAAAAATGTGGAAATTTGTGTTCTATGCTTGTGTATACATATATGATTATATGAATTGTTATTATGATAATATTTCTCACCCTTCTGCTGGAATGATGTCCTATCTGGCATCGTGCAGGTATCAAGAGTAGAGCTGCTTGTAGTTGGAAAGTCGCTATTGGTGTAGCTATTTAGTAATTTAATTGTTTTGGGTCGAGCCATGCTCTGGTCATGTAACACTGGGATCATTTGGTTTATATTTTAGACATACATTATATATTCTATGTGATGTTTTTATATTCATTGGAATATTATGATGTTGGCCTTGGTGCCTAAATAATGTTGAAGTATGTGATGAATCTGAATATTCTGTTAAGAGAATTATATTATAAAAATGAATCCGCTACTACATGAAAAGTGAAATTGTGAGAAGCATGATTATTTATTATAAGTGTTAATGAGTATGACAGATGGTTTTGATGTTTCGAAAGTTATGTTTGACGCCCTTTTGTGAATGCATGAAAATTTACTTTGATTATTCATATATTTTTCGTGGGGTTTAGAAGAGTGTTACATTAGTGGTATCAGAGCAGGTCGGTCCATCCGGCCAAGTTGTCTAATGTTGGTTGTTCCCCTGTATGCGACATGTGTGTGAAAACACTGTCGGTACGTGTTTGTTGTCTAACATTTGTCTGCAGAAGTGGGAATGATTCAAGTGGGGGAGAAGCTGGTGCTTCACCAGGATGCTGCAAGCGTGGAGTTGTAGCTCAGTGTGTGGTTAAACGCTCTTATAGTTTGGTAAAGATGGTTTATACCCCATCATGATTGTCGACTGTCTATTAACAAATTGAGGAACTGATCACCCTTAATCTCTTGTTGATAGTAGTTGGGATTATGCTGGATGGGATAGACGTGTCTTGCAAGCTTAGATGGCATGAGCAGTGAATTGTTTGGAGTTAAATCCAGAGCTTAAGAATTGTTTTGATGAGTCGGCACAAGACAGTGTTGAGATGTTTAATTTTGATGGGAATTTTGAGTGTTAATGAAAGTGGGAAGTTGGCGGGTTGTCGATTAATTGTGGTTGTCTCAAAGTTATCCTGACAAGATGGTGATACATGGCCAGGACGTGAAGTGGAGTTGTGGTTGAATTAGTTACGGAAACTAGTCTGATATTGAGAGCTCCAAATTATATGTCTATTTGGATGGTCAAGGAATTAAATTGATTGAGTAGTTTTGAGACTTGTGTCTGGTGTGTGTGTTACAGCAACAGATTGCAAAGTCGAGTATGAAAAGGTGGATGGTGATTTCTGATGATTGTTAAAGTAAGAGGTGGAATACAATATTGGTATAATTAGACATTTAAACATTTTAAGAGTTGGAGATGTGTTGAATGGCCTTCTAAGTGTGAAGATGTTGTTTTCGTATTGTTGTCGTAACGGGAGAACCGTAACTCGGAATGACGCCAGATTAGAAGCGTTGGAAGCTATTACAATGCTCTATGTGATGGTGAAGTAGTGACATGGAATTAAGTTATTTATTGATGGAATACGTTTGGATGTTGTAGTGAGTGCGGAAAGTGCGATTCATGTTTCCGCCATAACTCACAAATTGAGTGAGTCAATGATTGTGTTAACCGATGATATTTTGATATATTCGAAGAGTATAGAGGATCGTGTTGAGCATCAGGAACTTGAGTTATCAAGGTTGGAGGAGAAGCAGTTATATGCCACTGTGAAAGAAGTTCAAAGAGTTTTGGGAGAACTGTTCATTGTGTTTTGTGATGCTTTGTTGATATGATTGGGAGATATGTTAAGTGCAACATCAGCGAGTTTAGTTATGCTTGGAGGCAATTTAAAGTACATAAGAGGGATTATCTGACCAGTGATTTAGAGTTGGTTGTTGTTGTGTTTGTGCCGGAGTTGGAGGCTTTAATTGGTTAGTGTAAAATTTGAAATGGTTGGTGATCTCAAGAGCTTAAGGTATTTTTTTGATTTGGAAGAGTTAAATATGATGCAGAGAAAATGATTGGGACTCCTGAAGGATTATAGTTTTGGATTTAATTACCATTCGGGTGAAGAAAACGTGGTAGCTTATGCATTGAGTTGGAAATCTTTGCATATAATGATGATGATGGTGAAAAGAGTTAGAACAGATTGAGCAATTTTGTGATATGAGTTTGGTTTGTTAAGAGACTTCTTATGGAGTTAAGCTTAGTATGTTGGACCTTACTAGAGGTATTCTTGATGAGATTCGATAAGGTCACAACTCTAGTTTGAGTTGGTAGAGTGGTTGAATTTGATGAATTAAAGTTGAAGGGCTGATTTTCGGATTAATGGGAATGGTATCATTAGGTGTCGTGATAGAGTTTGTGTTCTAGATATTATTAAGTGGAATAAGAGTATTAAGTAGATGGAGTATCCATCTCGGTGCTATGAAGATGTGACCGAATTTGAGGAAATTATTTTGATGGCCATAGATGAAGAGAGAAGTGGTTGAGTTTGTATATGCTGGTTAGACTTGTCGGAAGTCGAAGAATAAACGTCAGAGACCGTCGGGTCCGATGCAACCGTTGAATATTCCAGAGTGGAAATCGGATAGTATTCCCATGGATTTTGTGTTGGGTTTTCCGGAGAATTTGAGGGATATGATTGTACTCGAGTGATTTTGGATAGAATGACTAGATTGGCTCTTTTCCTAACAAGGAAGATTAATCATTCAATGTTGATGCTAGCTGGGAGGTATATCGATGAAGTGATGAAGTTGTATGAGATGTCGTCGAATATTACGTCAGATGGAAATCTGAGTTTTCTTCGAGATTTTGGGAGAGTTTGCAGATGCCTTGAGTACCATGATTGAAGTTGAACTCTGTCTAGCATCCGTGGACGGATGGGTAGACAAAGAGAACTATCCAGTATATAGAAGATTTGTTGAGAGCTTGTGTGTTGGATCAAGATGGATCAGGAGGTAGTTAATTGTCGCTGATTGAGTTTACCTACAATAATTGCTATCATTCTAGTATCAGAATGACATCGTATGAAGCTTGTATGGTAGGAGGTGTAGGACTCCTTTGTATTGATATGATTCAGGTGAGAGTGTTGTGCACGGACCTGAGATTGTGTAAGAGACGGCTGACAAGATCAAGAAGATCCAAGAAAAGACGTGTTTTGAGAGTTATAGTGGTGACTGGTGTTGGTCGAGCTTTGAAGTCTCGGAAGCGCACACCGTGTTTTATTGGTTTGTATCAGAGTGGCGCAGCGGAAGCGTGGGAGAAATAACATGTTAGACTATTTTACCGCTGTCACTTGTGGGAATTACATGATATGTTCATGTGTCTAAGCTGAAGAGGTACATTGATTTAGATGGATGGTGTACGAGTGAGGGAGGATTTAACTGTTGAGGTATTGCTAGTTCAGGTTGATGAACGAGAAGCAACTTCGAAGTAAAGGGATTCCTTTGGTGGCGGTAGTTTGGGAGATTGGGATGCGAGAGTCGTATCCATAGTTGTTTGAATCAGGTGACATTTTCGAGGACGAAAATCCCTAAAGCGGGGAGGGTTGTAACAACCCAATTTTCAATAATTGATTATTTGTACTAATTAATTGATTTAATGAATTATTGGATCTATTTAATTTATATGAGTTAATGGATTTAACTGATTTATTCTATTTGGTAGAATAAGGTGAATTTACTAGGTCTTCTCTAATTAATGATAAGATGAGATATATTAAGGAGAAATAAAAGAGAAGCATATATAAGAGAAAGTGGAAAGAAAGGATAGAATGGAGAGAAAGGAAAAAGAAGAGAAAGAAAGAAGGAAGAAGAGAGAAGAGGAGAAAATAGAGGAAAAGCTTGGAATCATCAGAACAACTTCTAGCTTCCGATTAAATCAAGGTAAGGGTGTGAAATATTGTTATCTTACCGATGTATGTGATTATTTATGTGCGTGTTTGGATTTGTGGGAGGTTCTCCATCTTTTTCCATTCTAGGGAAGAATGAGTTTAATCGGTATAATCGATGTTTTAACGGTTAAAACCTGGAATAAATGGTTTAATTTAGTCGAGGAATGTTAGGCTAAGACTACTGGAACTTGTTGGAATTGAATTGGGTGATTTTGGGAGTTTCAGAGAGTTTTGGACAATTGGGGTTTTGAACATCGCAGACTTTCGCTAGCACCTTCGCTAGGCGAGCATGTCGCGAGTGTTCGCTGTAGCGAGCTAGTAGCGAATGGTCCCAGACTTGGATAGAATGTAATTGACCCTCTTCGCTGGTAGCGAGCGAGGTAGTGAGGGGTTCACTAGGCGAAGCCCCAGTGAGTAGGTAGCAAAGCCTTATAGTAGCTTCTGTCTGCCTTCGCGAGCTTGTTCACTAGGCGAACAGGTAGCGAGTGTTTGCTAGGAACTCGCTAGGCGAGCAAGCTAGCGAGTGTGACAACATTTTCATTTCTTTGTGTTTCCATCCAATGTTCATTGTTTGGTTTGATTGTGTTCAATCCTGATCAGAAATGAATAGTTTGTGTACTATTGTGATATGTTATGCTATGGGTAGCCGTATGGCGTGAATCCTAAATTATGGAATCGATTGTGAAGAATGCATGGGAACATATTGTGAATATGTGTGCATTGTTTGATAAATATGGTGATTGTATTGGATTGTGAATGCATATTGATTGTATGTGATTGTATGTGAAGAATGCATGAGACATATTGTGAATATGTGTGCATTGTTTGATAAATATGGTGATGGTATTGGATCGTGAATGCATATTGATTGTATGCAATATTGTGAATAATGCATGAGAACATATTGTGAATATGTGTGCATTGCTTGATAAATATGATAATGTTGAAAGTATGAATACTTTGATATGATGTGTGAGTGTGCAATCATGTTATAATTCTTATGTGATGAATTATTTGAGAATGCATGAGATTAAGATGCGAGAACGGTCTTAAGTGCATTTGGTTGTTGATTGCATACGCATCATTTGGTCAAGAGCCAATGCTTGCTAGTTTCGTGGAGACTAGTGACTTGTCCCAAACCTAGAAGAGTGGGTTTGAAAGCTTAGAGGACGGGCTTTTGTTGTTATCGGTCTAGAGGACGGACCCGATTTAAATATAAAAACCGAAAAATGATAACAAGTGTTGGTACCACATGGAATTGAGTTGCATTGAGTCACTTGGCATATATCATTGTTATATGGAAGTATGCATGTGTATGAATTGTTGAATGAGAGTTGTGATTGGATGAATAAACATAATTGTAAATGTTTACGTGGAATGATGTGAATTGTGGATATATGCATGATAAATATACTTGGTGTTATAGATATGTATGTGTATATATATACTACATGATGAATTGTGGTGAAGTAACATGAATGTGTATGTTTACGTATAATGATGTAAATTGTGCATATGTATATTACGATGTATATGAGTGAATTATGATAAAATGTGGTGAGATCGTAATGTATGCATATTTTTATGTTAATGTACATATATGATCGTTGTATGAAGTTATGCATATGTGTATGTACATGACTTGTGTAATTGGGAATGATGAATATGTGATTGTTGTATGAAAGTATGCATATGTGCGTGGATTGTTGGATTGAGAATTTTGGATGTAGGCATGATGAAATATGCTTGGTAATTATCCATATCTGTTTATATCTATATTGTGAATGTGTAACTGTGAATTGTTGAATAAACATAATATGAGCATGTTGATGTGGAAGGAAGGCTGAAATGATGTATTGTGTATGTTGTGTATACATATATGATTATATGCATTGTTATTATGATAATATTTCTCACCCTTCTGCTGGAATGATGTCCTATCTGGCATCGTGCAGGTATCAAGAGTAGAGTTGCTTGTAGTTGCGAAGTCGCTATTGGTGTAGCTGTTTAGTAGTTTAATTATTTTGGGTCGAGTCATGCTCTAGTCATGTAACACTGGGATCGTTTGGTTTATATTTTAGAGATAGATTATGTATTATATGTGATGTTTTTATATTCATTGGAATATTATGATGTTGGCCTTGGTGCCTAAATAATGTTGAAGTATGTGATGAATCTGAATATTCTGTTAAGAGAATTATATTATAAAAATGAATCCGCTGCTACATGCAAAGTGAAATTGTGAGAATCATGATTATTTATTATAAGTGCTAATGAGTATGACAGGTGGTTTTGATGTTTCGAAAGTTATGTGTGACGCCCTTTTGTGAATGCATGAAAATTTACTCTGATTATTCATATATTTTCCGTGGGGTTTAGAAGGGTGTTACAGTGACAATGTGTGAAATTCATTCAAAAGTTTCTCTCAAAAATCTGTTTGTGTGAACACTTTAAGAAATATTTGAAAGATGAAGAGAATAAGTGAATTTGATGATTAAGTTTCTTGGAGGTAAATTGAAATTTGAAAACTGATATGTATTTATACTGTTGTTAGCTCTCAATTTTCGACGCTAGTTGATTTCAGAATCACCTTAGGTCAAAATATCAATTTGAAATATGTCAACCTTTCGACACAATCAGAGAACAATCCAAGTCGAAGAGAGGTGGACAAAGCTACTAAAATTTGCTAAGTGCTGAGAAGTGCTCGATAAGGGACATGCTGAGAAGAACGCGCAAAAGTCACAACCAAAATGGGAGGGAGATATTAAGTGTTCAAAA
Organism: Lathyrus sativus; assembly: GCA_963859935.3. Lineage (NCBI taxonomy): Eukaryota > Viridiplantae > Streptophyta > Magnoliopsida > Fabales > Fabaceae > Lathyrus > Lathyrus sativus. The sequence continues at coordinate 356,265,029 of OZ012739.1, forward strand.
TTCAAACCAAGAGTGGACGAACGTGGGAACGGTTGAGATAGGAGAAAAAGCGTCAAAAGGTGTTGCACCCCAAAATTTGACCAACTACTTATCACAATTTGGCTCATGTTTCGACCCGTTTCATTTTGCACTTGCATACCACGTGCATTGCATTTTTTCCAGTCAGATTGACTTTATCGGGATTACAGCCCTCCGATCACGCTCCAGGCATTTCAGGCCAATACGAGGACGTATTTTGAGAATCGGTGCTCGTTCCCGGTGTTTTCAGCTCTCGCTGTTGTTTTTTAGGACATCTCGGTGTCCGGGTTTTTACCGTTTATTTCGATATAGTCGCTAATCGATTTAATCGGCTTCCTCGTTTTTTTTAGGGTTTTTACCTTATTTTCTAGAATTTTTATGGAGTTAATTGATTTTTTTAGATATTAGATAGTTTTTTTAATAGATATTAATTGTTTTTAAATAGATTTTAGTTTTAATTTTTTTTAAGAATAAATCATGTTTTTAGATATTAAGTAGATTTTTTAAGTGATTTTTGATCGGATAATCTCCTTTACTAGGTATTTTCTTAAAATAGAAATTAACAGGGTTTTTCTATTTTTATTTGTTTAGAGATAAATAGAATTAATAGAGTTTAATGGTTTTAATTTGGGTTTAGGATTAAATAGAGATTAATTAGATATTAGTCATTTCTTTTTAATTAGATTTTAATCAACTTTCTTTAGATGTTAATTAGGGTTTTAACTGAGTTTATTAGATTTAATTAGGTTAGAGTAGTCTTAATTTTCAATTTAGGCTTTAATTAATGTTTTAAATTTTCGTTAGCATTTAATTGTGTTTAATTAGGGTTAATCAGGTTCATTAGTGCTAATAAAGTCTTAATTCGGTGGGTCAGGTGTACTATGGAGGCCCAGTCCAAGTCTGGCCACGTGTCCTCATATAAAAGCAGCCACGCGTGCATATTCTCTTCTTCCCACCTCACTTTTTTTCCCACTCTCAGATTCTCACCACGTGTCCCACTCATCTCTCTCTTCTCTCTCTGCTGACTCACCGCCCTCTCTCCTCGCCACCTCGCTGCATGCAGGCCACGCGGCTTCACCTCCCTCAATCTCTGTATCCTCGCGCCACGTGTTCCCCCAACTAACCCCTCGCCGGATTCTTGGCCGCCGTCCATGCAGCCGCCGCGCCGGCCACCTGCTAATTGCCTCCGATCACTCTAACGGTCACCGGAGCTCGCAGCGGTCACCGGAGAACTGCAAAGTCGCCGGAAAATTCATCACTCATCCATCTTCCTCAGAATCCATCAACCAATCTCCAGCAACTATTTCCAGAAATCATCAGAAAATCATCCAGACCATCATCTTCATCTCGGTTTTCCCCAAGCTCTCCTTCAAATCTTCATCTGTGTTCTTGCCAGGTTCTCCAGAAATCCATCAGAAGTGATGAACGTTCACCAAGATCACCAAGATTTCAACAACCTTCGAGATCTTCAGCAATCAAGGTTTTTCTCCAAGAGCTTCAGAGAACCTTCAAGATCCTCATCTTCGTCGTTTGGTTTAGTTGTAGGGGATTTCGTTAAGTTTTGTTTGCACAGGTTTTTGAGATGTGTTTGATCTCAGAGAGATAGAGCGAGACGAGGAGAGAAGCTTGAACGAGAGAGAGGGTGAGAAGAAGGTGACGACGTGAACAGTGATTAGGGGAAAAGAAGGTGTTAGGGTTTTTGGTTGGTGTTCTGAGTAATGGACAAGGTGAGTGGATCGTGGGGTTTGGGCCTCTCTGAGGCCCGTTGCTTTTTTTTTGCTGCAGGCACCTTCCGTTTTTTTTCCATTCACCCCGTTTGTGTGTGTGCTTGGCTAATGGGCTGGGCCCTGTTCGTTTTCCTTACCATATCACACCCCCGGTTGGTTTTTCTTCCCCCCTCCCCGTTGCTGTACATTTTTGCTGGGCTCTGGGCCCAATTTCCTGTATTTTTTGCTGAGGCATCCCCTGTAAATCAATGCACCCCCACCCTGTATTATTTTTTGTGTTAATGTTCTTATATGGTTTTAATTGTATTTTTTAGAATAGCTTAATAGTTCTAGAATATAATTAGCAATTGATTAGCATGTTAGGATTATAATTAGGATTTAATTTTCTTTAGAGAATTGTTTTAGTTTAATATGCTTAGACTATAATTGTTAGTATATTTTCTCGTAATAGAATTTAAGTAGAATAATTCCTAGAAAAGGTTGTGATTAGCGTATTATATTCTGTAGTGAATTTTAGACCATATTTCTCTTAGAGTTCTCTTTTATAGAATAAGAATTTAGCATTTATTCATTTGTAAAGAATTTAGGAGTTAGATATTTTTAGGGATTTATAGATTTAATTCTTTAGAATATTTTCTAGTTAGAATTTAATTGCCGTATTTTAGGAGTAGCATATTATTTCCATTTTGCTATTGGATTGCCCTCCTATTTTCGTTCCTTATCCGATTTTATCCCGATTTTTATTTTTGGCTGGCCGTGTGACACGATTCAATTGGAGAATGATTTTCGATATCATTTCTCCATCTTGTCTTTGACACGGATATCAATACGCTACCTTTGACAGTTCGATTTCTCGTATAAGTCGAACCATGACGGTCTAAGCGTCATGTTGTTCTGATTCGAGCATCATCGTCAAAGATCCAGAGAGGAGAAGATTGGAATGGAGCTTGCGCGCACGTCAGGAGCCCAGGAGCTGCTTCGTTCATCATCATCATCGTCTTATTCAAGTTTTCAAGCAACCGTCGAGTGTTGTGAGATCGTTAGATACGTAGGAAATGACAGTTGAGGAGTTCTTCTCAATCGTCTAGGATGTCTAGTATGGTACCCTTTGGGTGACATACGCCGCATTCACTCCTACGTCTTAGGTTCTTGCATGTGTGTCCCGAGTTCCTTCCCGTTTAGGCGTAGGTCTGCTTCCCCTTCTCTTGCCCCCGTGCAATCGAGACCCGTTTTCCTGAACTACGTCCCGCTCTGATTTCTCTGAGGAGGATACGTAGGCACAATACTGATGTATTAGCGAGCAAACTTCCCCCGTAGGCACAATACCGATGTATTGTCGAGCCGCCTTTCCCCCTTTCCCGTAGTCTGTAGTAGGCTGAACTACAATGCTCTGATTTTCTCTGATGAGAATATGTAGGCATAGGATGCTATATCCTAGCGAGCACACTAACAACTAACCTTTTGTTCTCTCGCTGTTGTGCGATCGAGACTTTCCCGCTGACGACTGATGTTATCCTTTTCTCTTGCCTGAGCGCATTTGAGACCAGGCCGTAGTTCTAGTTCCCGTAGGGTCCCATACCTTTAAACCTGACATACTACGTCCGTTCTACCGCAAACAGGTACGCCTAAGTCTCCAATGGTCGAGCAGCGTCCACCTAACTGCTAGAATGTGTACGCTAGTATCGTCAACTTAATCTCTCACCCCCGTGTGACCGAGAACACCCTGTCTAGCCGTAGTTAGCCTGAACTACGTCATGCTCTGATTTCTCTGACGAGAATACGTAGGCCCAAGACGCGACGTCTTGCCGAGCAAAACCTCCCCCGTAGTTTACCGAACTACGTTGACTCTGATTTCTCATTCTCTGATGAGAATACGTAGGCATAAAGTGCGACGCTCTATCGAGTCAATTTCTATCCGTTTAGATTTAGCAGCCGTAGATAGATTGTTTTTCACCCGTAGACAAACCAAGCAAGTGTGGATCCCGTCGAGTACGACGGACGTGAGGGGTGCTAATACCTTCCCCTTGCGTAACCGACTCCCGAACCCAGACAACGGTTGCGACGACCTTGTCTTACCCTTTTTAGTCAGGTTTTTCCGATCGTTTCCTTTCCCGTTCCGAGGGATAAATAACGAAAGGTGGCGACTCTTCTGTTTTGCCGGCACCTTATTTTCACATAAGCGACAGCTGGCGACTCTGCTGGGGACTTGATAGTTTCCTAGGATCCAACGTCTCGAAAGCGAGTCAATCTGGGGATCCAACGTCCTCTGCGAGAGTCAATCCTAGCGCTTGTTTGCGTGTCTGTGGGTGTTTATTTTTGTGTTGTATATTACTGATGTATTTACATTTCCCGCACTTTTATGTTGTATATTACTGATGTATTTTAATTTCCCGCACTATATTATTATCTGTTGCTATTGTGCTGTTGTGGGATGGGGGCTCTGATGAGTGAGAAGCCAGACCCAGGCTTGAGTGCACCATAGAATTAGTTATGGAAATTAGTGGGCGCGTGTCGCTACTGCGAAAATCGGCGCCGGCTGAACAGAAGAGTCGCCACCGTGCGTTATTTATCCCACAGGAGGGAAAGGAAACACTCAGAGTAAACCTCGCACAACACGGGAAAAGGTATGGTCGTCGCAACCAAAACCTGGATTCGGGAGTCGGTTACGCAAGGGGAAGGTATTAGCACCCCTCACGTCCGTCGTACTCGACGGGATCCACGCTTGTTTTCGGGTATGGATTGTTATTCTATCTAAACTAAAGGTCAAGGGTTAAAAGAAAATAAAATGAAAATAAAATGACTCGGCAAAGTATCGCACTTTATGCCTACATATTCCCGTCTGGAACGAGAAATCAGAGTCAACGTAGTTCGCCTACCTACGGGAAAGGAGGGGAAGGTTGCTCGCTAGGATATCGCATCCTATGCCTACGTACTTCCACACTGCATGGAAGATCAGAGCAAACGTAGTTCGGGCCACGTATGACACCAGCTTGTCTTGGTTGATTTTATTCCTTCTGAAAAAGGTTTTTCTGATTAGCGGTCCCAGCGGACAAAAAATGACGTTTTGATGAGTTCACATTCTTTTATGGAAGAAGTGTCTTTTATTGTGTTTGAAATACTTATTGTGTTTTTCTGTTTGTTTTGAGGAAGAAGAGATAGAACTCTAACCTACGGTTGCGAAGGGAATCAAACTAACCTAATGTTATCATGCATGGGTTAAGACCTAGTGTCTATCATGCTCCTCTCTTGCGCAGAGAGAGACAGAGATCCTAAGGGAATAGACGGAAACAGAAACAATAGCAAATATATATACAGTAAAGCAATAAAATGCATGGATGCAGCAATACAAGCGAGGCAAGGGAGTCCCACTCAACCTCGAACCTAGAAAACAATAGGCAAAAGTGAACAGCATTCACTTTCAACCCAACGGGGTAAACAGCAAACAATACAGTCCAGAAAACCAATCAATACATCAGAAATGAAAATAAACAGCCACAGCAGCTCTGCATCAACATCTGTCTTCAAGTCATCTTCAAACAGCTACAAGCTTCAGCAAGCATCAATCTCCATCTCCACAGCCTTCAAGCAAGGTCTTGATCATCAATCTTCCATCTACAATGGCTTTTCTTCCAGTCTCAAACTCCCAGGAGGAATATCAGTCAACCAGATGAAGTGAAGGAATGTTAGACAGTCAATTACCTACCAAGGGTGGTTCATCAACTGTTAACATTATATAGACAATTTTCCCTCAAAAGTTCTATCTTTCAAATCCATTCACTGATCCTTCCAAAGGAAGGAGATGGATATTTGAAAGAGACTTTGAATCATAGGGAAAGGATGGATGCAGACAAGGCATTCCATGTTTGAGAAACAAGCTTTCTAATCTAGAGCTCTGCCTAGCTCCTAAACCCTAGTCTCCTCAACAGCTGCTAGCAGGAATCTCCTCTTCAACTCTGGAAGTTGGTCTTTAAGCTCTGGATCTCCAATGGCTTCATCATCACAAGTCTTCAGCTTTCCCAATCCCCAAGCAATCCCAATGCCCACACAAACAAACAATAATCCCCAGAGGGCACACCACACCAGTCAATCAAATATAGACAACAATATACTAATAGCAGTAGGGGAATCCTAGTGATTTCTAAGGGATCTAATAACTACCCATAGCCCCTATAGTCCCATATCTAAAATGTTCAATCTCTAAGTCCTAAGGGAAATGATTCAATTCTCCTAAGTTATCACTTAAACCCTAATTTTGTTCATGTTGTTCTCACCTACACTAATCACCTAAAATTAAGTCCTAAAAATGGGAACTAAATTGCATATACAAGCTAAAAATGTCTACTAACCAACCTAAAAAGAATGGATTAAAAATATTAAAGCAACTATTAGAACAAAAATTAACAAATTCATGTACTAAACAAAATATTATTTATACCTAATTAAAAGGAAAATATGCCAAAAATATGAAAATAAAAGGAACTATTAATTTTTTTGGATGATAATTTTCTTGACCAAATTAAGAAAATAATGCAAAAAGAACCAATGAAAAATATGCATTTTATGATTTATTATGATTTTTAAAAGATTTAATGTTTTTTGAGAAAAAAATGAAGTGAAATAAAGTTGGCAGGGAGCGCAACAAGTAATAAAAACCAGTTAGAAAGAGAACTGGGCCAGGCAGTGGGGGTGTTAGTAGTAATATGTGCCAGGCCCAGGAAGCATTCAGAAAGTCAGCAAAAAATTAAAAAACGAAAACGGTGTAAATAGTCATTTTTTTAGTTCATTTGGTATTGGGCTTGAGAACGGGGGTGTGATTAGCAACCAGAATTTGAGCCCAGTCAACAAACTTAAATGAAATGGGGCGTTTCATGGTTTGAATTTCCCTCCGTTTCTTCCATTCAATCGTGGCCGTGGGATTGAGTTCCAAGTCAAGTGTCAATGATTGATCGAACGGCCTGCAAGTCGTCTTCAACCTTGAGCCAAACCCTAACTCTGAAACCCTAGCCATGCAAGCACCTTCCATCGCTCTGTCCTCTCTCATCTCTCCATGGATGCCTTCGATCCAAAGAGCAAAGTTGCTCTAGAAGCTCTCCTCTACACAGCCATAACCATAACTATCCCTAACACTCACTCAATAGACCAATTCGATAGATATAACAGTCCTGATCCACCATTGATACCTGTCATCCACTTATCCAAAGCTCACCAATTCTTGTCCTGAACTCATCTACAACTCATGCTGATCATAACATGCTATTCCATCAAGATTTTCGTGCAATATCCTAATGGTTACAAGCTTCAACAGTTATGGTGCACCTATGGCAAACTCCATGAAAGCTCTCCAAACTCACCAAATTCAATCCTCTATCCTACCTTAACCTTTCTATGCTAACAAAACCTAATAATTATCACCTACACATGCAATTCGAATGAGAAACATACCTGATGTAATTGATGAAAACAGGTATCAAATCCTCTTGATCCAAGGCTTGAAGTGAGTGCAAACTGATCAATGAACTTGGTGATGAGTTATGTATGCAACCAATGAAGCTCCAAGACTTTGAATCTCCCAATTCCAAGATTCTTGCACTTTGAATGATGATGATGAATGGCACTAATCCTCCTTCAATTTACCAAATGAATGTGTGAATTCTGATCCTTGGATGATGATGATGAAGAACAGATCAAGAATGGTGTAAATTGGTGAAAGTTTGAGAGTGTTTGAATTGATTTTGCAATTTGAAGAAAGTGTGTGAAACTTGTGATTAAGAGCAAATGTGATCACCAACCCTGGCATGAACCCTCTCCATTCAATATATACATGACATTAGAACCTCCTAGAAGCTTGGAGAAACTTCCCATGTGTGATTTCCCTTGGATTTGGCTTATGTTTCTTCCATGATAAGTAACCATGAATAACTTCCAAAATGTGAACCAAGCTCAAAATTCTAATTTAGCCAATGTTCTCAAAATGATCCTTCCATTCAAAATGACCTATAATTTCACCTCATTTGGCCAAAATATGAAAAATCTCATTTTTTAAGTCATTTTTATTCATTAAATCCAACAATTTTGAAACCTTGTGCTATGAATCTTTCCAATCTCTCATGGTCACTTTTCTAGACTCAAAATGTCATTTGGAACAAGTTTGATGTTGTAAAGTTTTCCATGTGAAGCTTCCTTGTATGAGTTTTGGGCATAGGCTTGAAATGACCTGTAATTCTCAGATGACCAAAATACCCTTTGCTTGCCAAGACCATAAGTAGAGTTCCACAAATCATATGAAGGCATAATATACCATTCTAGAACTCTAAGACAATGAGGAACAACTCTTATGTTGACCAGAAATTCATTTGAAATCTCCTTGAGGGGTAACAATTGCTTGGAAGACAAGTCACTTTCACAGACAAAATTTCAGATACCTCAGATGACCTGTAACTTGCAAGGACCATAACTTGAGTTCTATAAATCTCCTTGATGTCTTCCACCACTCAAATTAAAGGTCTTGAGATCCTCTACAAGTTTCATGTTGGCCAAGGATTCATTTGAAGCTTTCATTTTGACTTATCTTGCTTGGAAATTTGACCTAAACTAGGGGATTTTACACAGAAACCCTAATTTAGAAACTCCTCTTCTCCTTGATTTCTCTTGATTTATTCTTAGAAAAACACCATATCCTTATTCTTCATGTCAAATGGGGAACCCCACATCTCTCCAATAGCCCTTAATGCCTTACAATCAGTCAATTGACCTAGAGTTGACCCAGGGTTGACCCAGATGAAACCCTAGTTGACTGCCTTCAACTGCAATTCTTGTGATCACATCAACAACTTGTCTCCTTCTCCAAATGACTTTTAAGTCTCCCATGATGTCTATATACTCTCCATGCTCAGCCCACAGCTCACAACTTACTTGTTGATCCCCAGATACCCTCAGATAGGAGATAGATGAACTGATTAACCCATTGACTTCTCAGCTTTCAAATTTCTTCTGATGACTTGAATGGGACTGAATTAGAATAATAACCTCTTGATAGGCTCATAGAGATGAGAATAATGCTTGGTCCCCTGTTGGATGACTTGCTATGCTTATGCTATGCAGATGAGTAGACTATGTACATGCAAATGCTAATGATATTGAAACCTAAACCAAGTGGATAAGGTTGAGCAAATTTTAGGGTGCAACAGCTGCCCCTATTCAAGCGACTTGGACCCGATTGGGTGAAGAGAAAATGGCCTTCAAACATTCGAGGTACGAGACGGTTGAATACTAAGAACCCGGAAATTTGCCAACCGCAGAAATAAACTGCACAAACTGCTTGAATAACAACATCTGCTGACTGGATCTGGTTGTTACGGCAACAAACTGATCCATTAGCGACCGTGCTGGGGATTATTTTCATCAGCCTGAAAAAGATTCTATCATCACAGGGATAGAACTTTGTCCATGTTAGGACGCTTGTTTCGTCAACACAAAGAAATCTCAACCAAACTTGTCCACGTTAGGAATAACATTGTCCATATTAGGAATCAATCTTTCCACGTTAGGAATAACCACCTTTCCACGTTAGGACTAAGGCTTCGTCTGGATCTGCCCACGGCAGGACTAAACTCTCTGGATTATGAATACTTCGTCCACACTAGGACTCACCCTTCCACGTTAGGAATACATCGCTTTTCCACGTAAGGAAACCATCTATCGTCTTGGTTTGTCCACGTAAGGACTCCATCTTTCCACGTCAGGAATGCTATCTTTCCACGTAAGAAATGCAATCTTTTTCCACGTAAGGAATGCAATCTTTCCACGTAAGGAATCGCCTCTATCTTTCCACGTAGGGAACCCAACTCCGTCCACGTAAGGACCCACCTTTCCACGTAAGGAACGAATCTGACATGTCCACGTAAGGACTCCATCTTTCCACGTAAGGAATAAATCTTCTTTGTATCTGTCCACGTTAGGACTAAACTCTTCCACGTCAGGAATACATTGCCTTTCCACGTAAGGAATCCCCATTTCTCCACGTAAGGAAACCTCTCTTCTTTCCACGTAAGGAATGCCATCTGCTTGACTTGTCCACGTCAGGAATCATCTCATCTTTCCACGCAAGGAAACACCTCTTTCCACGTAAGGAAACCATCTTTCCACGTAAGGAATACATCGCTTTCCACGTAAGGAATCAATCTTTTTTGATCTGTCCGCGTCAGGACTAAACTTTTCCACGTAAGGAAACAACTTCTCTTTCCACGTAAGGAATAAACCTGTCCACGTCAGGACTCACGTTTCGTCTTGATTTGTCCATGTCAGGACTCGCCTCTTGACTCGCTGAGGAAATAAAACTTGTCCACGTTAGGACCCATATCTCGACCTGCTGAAGAAATAGGACTTGTCCACGTCAGGACTTGCGCGTCTTCGACTTGCTGGGGAAATAAGACTATGTCCACGTCAGGACTCATACTTTGCCAAGAAGGATAAATTTGTCCACGTCAGGACTCTCGCATCTTGTCATCACAAAAAACTACAAACTTGTCCTCGTCAGGACGCACATTTCACCATCACGAATAAAGCTATCTGCTGGAAATAAATGGTCCACGTCAGGACACCAATACGAAGAGTAACCAACTTTGTCCACGTCAGGACTCCATCTTCGATCAATACCAAGAAATCAAATTCGTCCACGTTAGGACTAACACATATCGTCAAACTGAGGAAATGTCCACGTCAGGACCCCCACTTCTCTTAGCATAAAAAAAAAACTGTCAATAAACCCGTCCACGTTAGGACTCATCCTTCCATTGGTCCGCCAACTTCTTATCACTGACGTTACAGCAACTTTGAGGCTGACTCTACTGGGGATATTTGGAAATCAAACTACTGGATGCCTGCTCTAATAACCGGCGGTAGCCTCTGAAATTCTGGTTCATGAAACCTCTTAATGCTGACGTAACAACAACTTTGAAGGAAACAATCCGCTGGTCGGACTAGAGAAACCTCAATAAGAAACCCTGACGGGGAAATAAGTAACTCTGCTTGGGGACAGAGAAACTTATCCTGCTGACTCTGTGGGGAGTAGTGCCAAAGCTGACACTCTGTTGAATATCTCATGCCGAGACCTCGAATGTTTATTGATTCACCTGAGCGAGGGCTCTCTCTACCTGCAAGAGAAACAATACTTGAAACAAAAGGTTAGCCATCCTGGTTTATGCTTCTAACATGTGTATGTTTGATACTGACACAATGCTTCAATCGTCATGGAAATGCTACGCGTGTTGATTTGGTGAATGCAAGTGTGACACTATATGCCAATGCAATTGCAGACTCGAACTGCTGGGTACAGAAACTGCTTCAGCAAAATAAATGCTGAAGATAATGCCAACTTCGCTGGGGATAGCCAGATGCTATAGAATTATTCCAGCAAAATAAATGCTGGAAGAGTGACGTCGACTCAGTTGGGAAATTGAGAACTCAAACCAAACACCTCATTGAAGTAACACCCTGCTGGGAATACAACTCCGCTGGGGAATAGCAGATGCGCTCGGTATGATTGGACTTCTGCTGGAAAGTGAACAGATATCACACGGTATTTTGACAAAATAAGTGCCAGGGCGCACCAACTCTGCCGGGGAGAGCCTTAATCTCCGAGTTCCACTGGGAGGAAAACTCTTGCTGAAAAGATAACTCCACTGGGGATGGGACGATTCTCTTGGGGAAAATCCGTTGACCCCGCTAGGGGAGAGTAAATGACCCTGCGGGGAAAGGTAAACTGCCTGAATATAGCTCACAAATATTAATCTTCTGAGGCTAAACCAACTCTGCTTGAGATACAATGTCTGAATACAGCCTACAATCTTGGAATCGCCAGTTCTGCTGAGAATAAATGGCTTTGTTGGAGCATGCCTTCTGGATAGGCTACGACTAGCTAGGGAATTCGATCCTTCTTCAGGAGGCACATGCATGACCTGCGTGGGGGTCGAGTCTTTCGTTATTGCAATCTTTTGATCATCTTCCTCGTACGGCTATGAAACCTGCAACAACACAACCAAGACAAGACAAGCCTATGCAACCAAATCGATTCAGGTTAGTGACATTATTTTCAGTTAATTCAAAGCTTTAGCAATTGTTGGCAAGGGCCAGTGATGTTATACACCTGCTAGTTTCAATAAACTTAGGCGTTTTATCATGCACAAAACAGTAAAGAACCAGCATTAAGTACTAAATAACATATTTTATTGATTGGGCCCCTGAATGGGCGGAGTTTTATACACGGGATGTAACTCCTGAAAAGAGGAAGTTACGCAAAGCAAATATACAAGTATGCACAGGAAGCATAAATATATTGACAAATTAAATTTGTACACATGTCGGCAACGGGATGCAGACGAACACCACGAACTGATCCTCCTATGACTCGTCCGACTCTAATGTTCTCCCGGTATCCACACTTCTGAGGAGATTGTATCTGATAATCGACCGTTCAGGTATATTCTCCCGCACCGATGCTCACTGTAATATCAAATTCGGACCGCAGTCATTTGCTTTTCAAATCCCTAACTTTTGCGTGAACCGCCCTTTACGGGTTTTCAGTTCACCGGGATACCCCTTTTTGCCGAAGCCGCCCAGTGTAGGTTTTCAACTTCGCGGGTGTACATTTTTTTCAATTTTATCCCTAAATTTTGCCCGAACCTTTCATTCTGTTTTTGGTTCGCCAGGATGCCCCATTTTTGCCTGGATTCTCTTTTTTCTGTCCAGCGGGTCAATTTTAAGCAAAGTATTTTTTAACTGCGTCCGAATTCACAGGCGACGTGAAGTCTTCACCGTCCATGGTGGACAACAATAAAGCCCCTCCTGAAAAGACTTTCCTGACAACGTATGGCCCTTCGTAATTGGGGGTCCACTTGCCCCTGTGATCTGCTTGCGGCGGGAGAATCCTTTTCAGCACAAGGTCGCCCGTCTGAAAGCTTTGCGGATGTATCTTCTTATCATATGCTTTCTTCATTCGGCTCTGGTACAAACGACCATATGCTAGAGAAGCTAGCCTCTTCTCATCCATCAAACTCAGTTGATTCAACCTGTCTTTCACCCATTCTGCCTCATCTAGCTGAACGTCTCGCAATACCCTCAGAGAAGGGATCTCAACTTACAATGGCAATACCGCTTCCATTCCGTATACCAACGAGAACGGGGTTGCCCCGGTTGATGTGCGTACCGTCGTACGATAACCGTGCAAAGCGAAAGGTAGCATCTCATGCCAATCCTTATAGGTCACCACCATTTTCTGAACGATCTTCTTGATATTCTTATTGGCCGCCTCGACAGCGCCATTCATCTTGGGTCGGTAAGGGGAGGAGTTGTGATGTTCGATCTTGAAATTCTGACAGAGCTCCTTCATCATTTTGTTGTTTAGGTTTGAACCGTTGTCCGTGATTATCCGCTCGGGGACCCTATATCGGCAAATGATATCTCTCTTGATGAATCTGGCCACCACTTGCTTAGTTACATTTGCGTACGACGCCGCTTCCACCCACTTGGTGAAATAATCGATTGCTACCAGAATGAACCGATGCCCGTTAGAAGCTGTCGGCTCGATCTTTCCAATCATATTGATTCCCCACATCGAGAATGGCCATGGCGATGACATCACATTCAGAGGGCTCGGCGGCACATGGATCTTATCAGCATAGATTTGGCACTTGTGGCACTTCCTCGCAAACTTGAAACAATCAGTTTCCATGGTCAGCCAAAAATACCCTGCCCGCAGCAGCTTTCTCGTCATAGCATGCCCACCAGCATGTGTACCAAAGGTACCCTCATGTATTTCATCCATGAGCAGCTTTGCCTCTCTTTCGTCTACGCAACGCAACAACACCAAATCGTGGTTTCTTCTGTATAAGACACCGTCCGGATTCAAATATAAATTACCCGCTAATCTCCTGAGAGTCTTCTGATCTTGACTGGATGCCCCAGCCGGATACTCTTTGTTCTTCAGGAAATTAAGGATATCGAAATACCACGGTTTGTCATCGGATGCCTCGTCAATAGCAAACACAAAGGCAGGCCTGTCAAGCCGAGAGATAATGATTCGGGGAGCCTCGTTCCAGAAGTTGACCTGGTACATGGAAGACAAAGTAGCGAGGGCGTCAGCCATTTGATTCTCTGCCCGCGGCACATGATGCAACTCAACCTTGTCAAAGAAAGGCAACAATATCCTCGCATAATTCATGTAATGTATCAAATTGGGCTGACGTGTCTCCCATTCCCCTTTTATCTGATTCACCACCAGAGCTGAGTCTCCGTATACGTCTAAATTCTTGATTCGCAAATCAATGGCTTCTTCAAGCCCCATTATACAAGCTTCGTATTCGGCCTCATTATTGGTGACGGCAAAGGTCAATCGGGAAGTAAACGGGATGTGCGACCCGTGTGGCGTAGTGATGATTGCCCCTATTCCGCTACCATAAGCATTCACAGCTCCATCAAATATCATCTTCCATTTGGAACCCAACTCTGGTCCTTCGTCTGGCAACGACTCTTCACAATCTTTCATCTTTAGGTACATGATATCCTCGTCAGGAAAATCAAACCTCATCGATTGGTAATCTTCAATAGGCTGCTCCGCCAGATACTCAGACAACACACTCCCCTTTATAGCCTTTTGCGAGACGTATTGAATGTCATATTCAGTCAAGACCATCTGCCAACGGGAAATTCTCCCTGACAACGCCTGCTTTTCGAATACATATTTGATAGGATCCATCTTCGAGATGAGCATGGTTGTATGATTCAGCATGTATTGCCTCAAACGCTTGGCGGCCCAGGCTAGCGCGCAACAAGTTTTCTCAAGCATTGAGTATCGAGATTCACAATCTGTAAATTTCTTACTCAAGTAGTAGATCGCATGCTCTTTCCTCCCTGTCTCGTCGTGCTGACCGAGAACACAACCCATGCTTCCCTCAAGAACCGTCAAATACATGATCAAGGGTCTACCCGCCACTGGGGGTATCAAAATAGGAGGCTCCTGCAAATACTGCTTTATTTTATCGAACGCCTTTTGACAGTTTTCGTTCCACGTTACAGCTTGATCTTTCTTCAATAACTTGAATAATGGTTCACACGTGGCCGTTAGATGAGATATGAACCGAGCGATGTAGTTCAACCTCCCTAAAAACCCACACACCTCTTTCTCTATTTTAGGCGTCGGCATTTCTTGGATCGCTTTTATTTTAGCAGGATCGACCTCTATTCCTCTTTCACTTACGATAAGCCCCAGCAGCTTACCCGATCTCACCCCGAAGGTGCATTTATTAGGGTTCAGTCTCAGCCTGAACTTCCTAGGCCTTTTAAATAACTTCAACAGATTCACCAGATGCTCTTCTTCCGTCTGGGATTTGGCAATCATATCGTCAACATAAACTTCAATCTCTTTATGCATCATATCATGGAAAAGAGTCATCATAGCACGCTGATATGTTGCCCCAGCATTTTTCAAGCCAAAGGGCATCACTTTGTAGCAAAATGTTCCCCAAGGCGTTATGAAAGTAGTCTTCTCCATGTCCTATGGCGCCATTTTAATCTGGTTGTAGCCTGAGAAGCCGTCCATGAAGGAGAATACGGAGTATTGAGCAGTATTATCCACTAGCACGTCAATATGAGGGAGCGGAAAATCGTCTTTTGGGCTTGCTTTATTCAAATCTCCATAATCCACGCACATTCGAGCCTTGCCGTCTTTCTTTGTCACAGGTACGATGTTAGCAACCCATGAGGGATATTTTGTCACAGCCAAGAAACCAGCGTCCCACTGTTTTTGAACTTCCTCTTTGATCTTCACTGCCATATCTGGTCGAGTTCTGCGAAGCTTTTGTTTGACTGGCGGGCATTCTTCTTTCAGTGGCAGACGGTGCACAACCATATCTGTATCGAGCCCTGGCATATCTTTATACGACCAAGCGAATACATCACTATACTCTCGGAGCATTTCAACCAGTCTTCGCTTGATATCGCGCTGCAGTGCGGCTCCGATACGAATATTCTTCTCAACCCCTTCCGACCCCAAGTTGATAATTTCGATGACCTCGTCATGAGGCAGAACGACTCTTTCCTCTTGCTTCACCAACCAAGACAGTTCTTCAGGAACGCCACTATCTTCGACAACCTCTTCTTCGGCCTGAAATACCGGGTGCTCAAAGTCGGGACGAGTCATAGGTGGTTCAAGGATGTCATCTGAAAATGTTATCCTGCAAAAAGAATGGTTAAATGCTTCAAAATGCGTATAAAGCGAATAACCACGTTGCCATTTTATTGTAAAATACAAAACAAGAAAGACAGAGATTACAGTATTTGCACATGAAAGAACGCCATTTATTTAATGATTAACACGCAATGTTCATAACAACATAGCCCTAAGCAAATCATGATGCCCCGGGCAAGACATCAGATTATTCAACAATTAATAAAGCAAAGCATTACTGTTTAAGAGTCACAGGAACAAGCTCCTGAATAGACCAGTTGCACAATCCCTGTCCTGGCGTGCTTGGCTGAATCCAGGCATCCATATCACAGTCACTGTCTCCTTCGTCAGACTCCGAAGCAGCATTGATGGTTTCATGACATACTCCACTGGCAGAGATGGTTATTGGCCCTCTGAAACGGGGTGCCCCCACAGCAGGTGCTGACGACGACGGTTGGTATCCCAGCCCGAACCGGTCCATCTTTACAGGAATGTCTAACACTTTGCCCCAGCCCTTTGCTTCTCCTGCCTCCACCAGAGCTTGAGCTTCTTTATACGACGAGACAGCTATCTCTGACACTTTGCTCGGCCCGGGACCTTTGTCCTTGATATGCAACCCTTCAAATGCCTGGCAGGGTGTTTCGTGGATCTCTCCGTCGACCTCCACATATTTAAATGACGACAGATGGCTGACCAGGATGTCCTCTTCTCCGCATACGGTGACTACGCTGTCTCCGACCATATATTTCAACTTCTGATGCAGGGTAGATGTGACTACCCCAGCCCCATGAATCCAGGGTCTTCCGAGCAGGCAGCTATACACAGGCTGTATATCCATGATATAGAATTCAGTGGCGAACACCTCCGGCCCCACCTGCAGAGGCAATGTTATCGATCCAAAGACTGTTCTCCTCGTGCCATCAAACGCTCTGACTACCAAGTCACTGGGCGTGCACAGGATTCCTCTGACATCTAGCTTCATCATCGCCTTCTTGGGCAGCACATTTAAGGATGAGCCGGTATCGACCAATACATGTGACATTACTGATCCTCTACACTCGACGGATATGTGCAGCGCCATATTATGATCTCTCCCTTTCGGGGTCAAATCGAAGTCGGTAAAGCCTAAGCTGTGGCCTGCATTCACATGTGCCAACACTCCTTCCAGCTGATTTACAGAGACGTCTTGGGGTACGAAGGAAGTATCCAGGACTTTCAACAAAGCATTTCTGTGAGCTTCCGAACACAAGAGCAATGACAAGATGGATATTTTGTATGGCGTCTGTTGCAGATGCTCCACAATCTTATAATCACTTTTTCGAATCAAGCGCATGAACTCTTCTACATCTTTCGATGCTGATGCTTTTTCGCTTGCTTGCACTGGGACATTCTCAACCATCTTCCCCTTTCCTTTCGCTAGTCTTTCGGCCTCCATTTCAGGTGATATAAAGATCCTACCACTCCTCGTCATACCTCCTGAACCAACAACGTTGTCTACAGTCTCGGCTGGCTGCTTATTAACATCAATCTTTATCCCGTCACAATACACCTCCAACCCATATGACCATGGGAATGCTTTTGTGTTCTCGTACGGGATCGGTCCGGCCTTAGTTATGGTGATCGGTGGTCGCTGGACCGGTGCTGCAATAGTGATGGTCTTCCGAGGAGTCGTTACAGTGGCCACATCACTCTGATCATCTGCTACCGCCCCTGCAGGCTCTTCAGTTGCTGCTCGGTCAAACTGCAATGTGCCTCCATCAATTAAAGCCTGAATGCCTTTCTTCAAATCATCACACCCCCCAGCTAGGGTCCAGCATTCTAAGCAATACTCGTCACATCCTGGATAAACACCCCCTTGCAACAATCTGCTTTTTATCTCGTTCAGCGGCGTCTTTAAATCGTCGACATTCATAACCAGATTCAACCCTTCCTCAGTCAGAACGGCGTTCGCCCCATGGTTAGGCATGGGTTTCTGCACTATATTCGGCCCTGGCGTTCCGAAATTGATAGCCTTATTGTCCAAAAGATCCTGCACAACATGCTTAAAAGCATGGCAACCCTCTACATCGTGGCCCGGAGCCCCAGAATGGAACTCGCAGTGCCTGCTTGCATCATAACCATACGGGGGAGTTCCCGTTATCGGTGCCAGAGTTCTCTTCTCTACCAGGTTCAAACCCAACAATGTCTGCAATAAATCTGCATACGTTGAGGGAGGCTTCTCAAACACTCTTCTTGGTTTACCACCCTGGAATCTTCGCTGAGCCTGCTGCGCCCCCTGCTGCTGCTGCTGTTGCTGTTGCATTGGCTGCTGCTGAAACGGTTGTTGTTGATATGGAATAGTAACACTCGCCACCTGCTGCGGCTGATGATATTGGTTTTGACCCCTGCCTCGGCCTCGGCCTCGGCCTCCAAATACTGCGCTTGCCTCGCCCTGATGGCGCCCACCAAAAGCCTTCCTATTACTGCCAGATGCAGTTGATTCCTCAGCCTGGAACCTGCCTTGCTTAATGTTGTTTTCAATCTTTTCTCCCATCAGAATTAAGTCTGAGAAACTAGCCAAAGATGTGTGAAACAACTTGTCATAAAACATGCCTGTGAACGTGCCGATGAACATGTCATTCATTTCCTTGTCTTCTAAAGGAGGACGGACCCTGGCAGCCATATCGCGCCACCTTTGCACGTACTCTTTAAAGCTCTCACCCTTCTTCTGAGACAGCTCTGTCAATTGGACCCGATTGGGCGCCAAGTCGCTGTTATACTTGTAGTGAGCTACAAATGCCTCTGCCAATTGCTTCCATGTCTTTATATTAGTTGGCTCCAACCCCATGTACCACTCTAGGGAAGGGCCTGACAAACTATCTTGAAAGAAATGCATTAGCATTCTCTCATCAGTTGAGTACGCAGACATCTTTCTGTAATAAGCCCGCACGTGCACTTTCGGACAAGTGTCCCCTTTATACTTATCAAACGTAGGAGCTTTGAATTTGATTGGCACCATCAAGCCAGGTACCAGGCCCATTGTTGCCATGTCTAAGCCCACAGCACTTTGGTTC
The DNA here is from genome assembly GCA_963859935.3 of Lathyrus sativus. Classification (NCBI taxonomy): domain Eukaryota; kingdom Viridiplantae; phylum Streptophyta; class Magnoliopsida; order Fabales; family Fabaceae; genus Lathyrus; species Lathyrus sativus. Next base: position 356,284,048 of record OZ012739.1, read on the forward strand.
AGGACCCCCCTCATCTGCTCTTCTAGCATTCTGATCTTCTGGGAGTTATCCATCGGCCCTTCGAAACCTCCGCCGGAGAAAACGTCCTCCTGCTGATCTTCTTGCCACATACCATCCCCAGCTCCATACCCATCATATCCATTATTGCGGCCAGCTCTAATCTGATTCATCACTGGGCCTCGGCCTCTGTTGCCGTACCCTTGAACACCTCCAACAGGCCCAAAAGCCATTATCCCAGCGCCGTTTCCATTTTCGAAACCTCCGTAACCCTGATTGGCCACACCATAACCATCTTGCCCAAAGCCTTGAGCATTGAAACCATATTTCCCAGCGTTATCGAACCCCTGATCGTTGAACCCGAATCCAGCATTGCCAAAGCCGTTGCCTCCCATATTATCACCCAAGTTGATATCCCCAAGCCCAACGTTATGGACAGCAGTCTCGTTCCCAACTCCGACGTTACCGTTCCCAGCAGCGGTAGCGTTGTTGACATTAACAGCAAGTATATTGACTACGGGTGGAGCCACTGGTGTGGGAGTGCCATCTCCCTGAACAGTGTCGACTCGCGCAGACTGATGATCCTCATTACCGTGACCAGCATTTCGGGCCAACAGAGGTTGTACCATGGCTTGCAAATTCTCCTGACCTTTTGCGATAGCTTCCATGGTCTGCATAAAGAGAGCTAGCTTCTCGCGCACATCTTGCATCTCGTTCTGCATTTGATCCATGATTCTTCGACAGTTGGTGCGCGTGGAATATCTGTGCGGGCGCTGATCTGCAATCCTGAAAATACCTGGTACAGAGCCGGAAATAAGACACCATCCAAAGATTACCTGTAATGCAATATGAATATGAATGCAATGCAACGTGTGTCTGTGCATTAGGGAAATTCATTCCCCGATTCTAGTGTGAAGGTGCCGGTGCAATGACAGTGCTAGCAATACAAAGGTCGGAGTTGAATCACAGAAAGCCTCATATATTGCAGAGAAACCAATAAGCCCGGAATACAATATCGCTGAGAGTACAATGAGAAGGCATGACCTCAACCAACAATCCTGGTGATGGTCAGCACTATGCAAATAAAGCATACAAGTTACTACATGAAATGATCAAACACTCCCATAAGTCTGGTATTCTTCTAGCAACTTCTTGGTCTCCGGATGACTTGGTCGAGCAAGCAGCCCTTCAACAAGTTGGTTCCTTCTCTTGAGAACACGTCGCACGTCTTCAGCAGTTTCCTCCTATGCCCCTTCTCCGAAGCGATCCTCTAGTTTACGCTTCTGAGACACAGCTTCATCTCTGCCTTTGATGACCTTGTTCAGTGCATTCTAGAGGCTATACCTGGTCATCACTTCTTCTTCACACTTCTTGATGCTGGACTTCAACTGCTCTTCGAGGTCGGAAATTTGCTGCTTCAACTTATCTTCCCTCTTCTTATTGTTGGTGAGCGTGGCATTCCAGGTCTTATTGCAAGAAGAGATCTCTCGGTGAGCGATGTCAAGTGATTTCTTCTTGGATTCAAGCATGTCATGGGAGCTTCTGAACTCTTGCCCCAGACGTTCACGCTTCTTCCTCTCCTCAGTCAACTCAACCCCTAATCTGTTTACTAGCTCGATCTGCTGTTGGAAAGCATGCACGGCCTTGTTTTTCTCACTGCGTATCTGGGCTAGCTCCTGCTCTAACCCTTCGTTGATCTTCATCAAGGCTTCTTTTTCTTTCACAACTTGCTCGTAGGCCTCCCTAGAAACAGTAGTTGGCTTTGCTACCGGAATAGGAACAAGAACTGGTGCATCTGGAAATGGCATCCGCAACTGACTTGCTCTCTCTTGAATCCAAACTCTGTAAGGTGCATAAGCCTGACAGTCATTCTTCCCTAACAACGGCTTTCCTCTTCGGTTAATACGCGTCCAGGCATGCTGCAGCTTGGCTAGTAACTCCCCCTTCAAATCACCGGTGAAGTACAGAGATTCCTGTACTTCTTCCTCCTTTGGCAGGTTCTTCAGCGCATATCCGAACTGACGGACCAACAGGGATGGGTTGTAGTTGATACACCCTTTTCTTCCTATCAACGGCACATTAGGGTACCCAGAACAACTGAATATAAGCTCAGCCCCTAGCAGGTCTCGATCAAACCACTCAACGTCTTCGGAAGGTAGCCTCATCAGGCGCTCTGACCAGCTAGCGGTGGTTGCACTCTCCACAAAAGATCCCTTCATGGGAAGATGACTCTTGAACCACATATTCAACAAAGGAGCACAACAGTAAACAACCTTTCCCCTCCTGTTTTCGTTCTTATAGTGCAAGGAGTGGTAGAAGTCTCCGATCAATGTTGGCACTGGATTGCCGGCAGCAAATAGATGGAAAGCGTCCAGGTCTACGAAATTGGGCAAGTTAGGAAACAACACAATTCCATAAATGCATAGAGCCAAAATAGCATTGAAAACCACCCAACATCCGCTCTTGGCATACTCCTGAGCTTTGCCAACCAGGAAATCAAGAGAGAACCCTGAAACCCCAAGCCAAGAAGTCACTAACAGTTCGGCAACGTCCATATGCAAAGCCTTGGCTAAGTCCTCCAACTTGGGCTCAGCAGCAGAGTGAATAAAGGGAACCTTGTTCTGCACTGGTAGCTCAGTAAACTCCACATACTCCTCAATGGTAGGCCCTAGAATGAAGTCAGCAAACGTAAAGCATCTCAATGCGGGGTCATAGAACTGCATCAAGGTGTACAGCCCGTTCATCTCATCAGCAGTGGGCTTGCAGACTAATCTCAGTAATCTCCCGTGACTCATTCTGAAGCTCCTCCTAACCTCCTCATCGGCAAGAGATATCAGACCAAGCAAAGGAGTAATATCAGGTGCCGGCAGCTTATACGCAACTGTTTTCCTCAAACCGGCCATAATCAATACTCAGAAGTCTGGGCACTAGAATTGGAGGATATGCAAATGCACCTGCAGCACAGACACACGTTAATGGGATGCAATGGTAATGGGTATGCAAACAATGCAATGCAAGTAACATGCAACAGGGATCAACTGCAGTAGCTAAATAGCCTGAACCATATCAAGAAGTCTCAGATAGACTCTATAGAAGTCCTCAAACCCTGGTCTCAGATAGACCTAAATCAAAGCTCCAACAACGGTCTCTGATAGACCTCAAACCATAACTCGAACTGGTCTCAGGTAGACCTCAAATCATATCTCCAACGGGTCTCCGACAGACCTCAGGACTCTCCAACTGGTCTCTGACAGACCTCAGAACTCTCCAACTGGTCTCTGACAGACCTCAGAACTCTCCATAAATACCCAGGATCTCAGATCAAGAAAATAAATCGGTAGTCTGAAGGTCTAGTTACCTGCATAACCCCAAACCCTCTCACAGGTGGATATCCTAGTAACTGACAAAGGTATGGCATCGTATGCGGTCGTCGGCGTCACAGACTTTCAGGGTTGATGATACGATTCCCAGAAGGAGTGGCATCATCAGATCCTGAAGAGGCCTCACTTAGCCAACTTCCAAATGATCGGTCCCCGGAGTCGACAATTCAGCTGACCAACAACCCCTTCGACCCAAAGGGTAGAAAAAGAAGCCAACCAGAAGAACCTCGTCCGAGTGTAGATTTCATGAGACACTAATGCAAGCAAAGCCGGCACGCGCCCACTACTTTCTACTCTAATTCTAGGTGCACTCAAGCCCAGGTCCGGCTTATCTCTCAATCATAGAACCACCCATCACACCCCAATACATCAATAATAATCAATATATATAATGCTGAAAATAAAGGTCAGAAATATAAATCCATACAAAATCCTCGACGGGAAAACAAGCGTTAGGATTGACTCTCTTAAGGGACGTTGGATCCCAAATGCATAAGAACTATCGCAGTCCTTAGCAGCCAGGGGACGTTGGATCCCCAGCAGAGTCGCCAGCTATCGCTACTGCGAAAATCGGCGCCGGCTGAACAGAAGAGTCGCCACCGTGCGTTATTTATCCCACAGGAGGGAAAGGAAACGCTCAGAGTAAACCTCGCACAACACGGGAAAAGGTATGGTCGTCGCAACCAAAACCTGGATTCGGGAGTCGGTTACGCAAGGGGAAGGTATTAGCACCCCTCATGTCCGTCGTACTCGACGGGATCCACGCTTGTTTTCGGGTATGGATTGTTATTCTATCTAAACTAAAGGTCAAGGGTTAAAAGAAAATAAAATGAAAATAAAATGACTCAGCAAAGTATCGCACTTTATGCCTACGTATTCCCGTCTGGAACGAGAAATCAGAGTCAACGTAGTTCGCCTACCTACGGGAAAGGAGGGGAAGGTTGCTCGCTAGGATATCGCATCCTATGCCTACGTACTTCCACACTGCATGGAAGATCAGAGCAAACGTAGTTCGGGCCACGTACGACACCAGCTTGTCTTGGTTGATTTTATTCCTTCTGAAAAAGGTTTTTCTGATTAGCGGTCCCAGCGGACAAAAAATGACGTTTTGATGAGTTCACATTCTTTTACGGAAGAAGTGTCTTTTATTGTGTTTGAAATATTTATTGTGTTTTTCTGTTTGTTTTGAGGAAGAAGAGACAGAACTCTAACCTACGGTTGCAAAGGGAATCAAACTAACCTAATGTTATCATGCATGGGTTAAGACCTAGTGTCTATCATGCTCCTCTCTTGCGCAGAGAGAGACAGAGATCCTAAGGGAATAGACGGAAACAAAAACAATAGCAGATATATATACAGTAAAGCAATAAAATGCATGGATGCAACAATACAAGCGAGGCAAGGGAGTCCCACTCAACCTCGAACCTAGAAAACAATAGGCAAAAGTGAACAGCATTCACTTTCAACCCAACGGGGTAAACAGCAAACAATACAGTCCAGAAAACCAATCAATACATCAGAAATGAAAATAAACAGCCACAGCAGCTCTGCATCAACATCTGTCTTCAAGTCATCTTCAAACAGCTACAAGCTTCAGCAAGCATCAATCTCCATCTCCACAGCCTTCAAGCAAGGTCTTGATCATCAATCTTCCATCTACAATGGCTTTTCTTCCAGTCTCAAACTCCCAGGAGGAATATCAGTCAACCAGATGAAGTGAAGGAATGTTAGACAGTCAATTACCTACCAAGGGTGGTTCATCAACTGTTAACATTATATAGACAATTTTCCCTCAAAAGTTCTATCTTTCAAATCCATTCACTGATCCTTCCAAAGGAAGGAGGTGGATATTTGAAAGAGACTTTGAATCATAGGGAAAGGATGGATGCAGACAAGGCATTCCATGTTTGAGAAACAAGCTTTCTAATCTAGAGCTCTGCCTAGCTCCTAAACCCTAGTCTCCTCAACAGCTGCTAGCAGGAATCTCCTCTTCAACTCTGGAAGTTGGTCTTTAAGCTCTGGATCTCCAATGGCTTCATCATCACAAGTCTTCAGCTTTCCCAATCCCCAAGTAATCCCAATGCCCACACAAACAAACAATAATCCCCAGAGGGCACACCACAGCAGTCAATCAAATATAGACAGCAATATACTAATAGCAGTAGGGGAATCCTAGTGATTTCTAAGGGATCTAATAACTACCCATAGCCCCTATAGTCCCATATCTAAAATGTTCAATCTCTAAGTCCTAAGGGAAATGATTCAATTCTCCTAAGTTATCACTTAAACCCTAATTTTGTTCATGTTTTTCTCACCTACACTAATCACCTAAAATTAAGTCCTAAAAATGGGAACTAAATTGCATATACAAGATAACAATGTCTACTAACCAACCTAAAAAGAATGGATTAAAAATATTAAAGCAACTATTAGAACAAAAATTAACAAATTCATGTACTAAACAAAATATTATTTATACCTAATTAAAAGGAAAATATGCCAAAAATATGAAAATAAAAGGAACTATTAATTTTTTTGGATGATAATTTTCTTGACCAAATTAAGAAAATAATGCAAAAAGAACCAATGAAAAATATGCATTTTATGATTTATTATGATTTTTAAAAGATTTAATATTTTTTGAGAAAAAAATGAAGTGAAATAGAGTTGGCAGGGGGCGCAACAAGTAATAAAAACCAGTTAGAAAGAGAACTGGGCCAGGCAGTGGGGGTGTTAGTAGTAATATGCGCCAGGCCCAGGAAGCATTCAGAAAGTCAGCAAAAAATTAAAAAACGAAAACGGTGTAAATAGTCATTTTTTTAGTTCATTTGGTATTGGGCTTGAGAACGGGGGTGTGATTAGCAACCAGAATTTGAGCCCAGTCAGCAAACTTAAATGAAACGGGGTGTTTCATGGTTTGAATTTCCCTCCGTTTCTTCCATTCAATCGTGGCCGTGGGATTGAGTTCCAAGTCAAATGTCAATGATTGATCGAACGGCCTGCAAGTCGTCTTCAACCTTGAGCCAAACCCTAACTCTGAAACCCTAGCCATGCAAGCACCTTCCATCGCTCTGTCCTCTCTCATCTCTCCATGGATGCCTTCGATCCAAAGAGCAAAGTTGCTCTAGAAGCTCTCCTCTACACAGCCATAACCATAACTATCCCTAACACTCACTCAATAGACCAATTCGATAGATATAACAGTCCTGATCCACCATTGATACCTGTCATCCACTTATCCAAAGCTCACCAATTCTTGTCCTGAACTCATCTACAACTCATGCTGATCATAACATGCTATTCCATCAAGATTTTCGTGCAATATCCTAATGGTTACAAGCTTCAACAGTTATGGTGCACCTATGGAAAACTCCATGAAAGCCCTCCAAACTCACCAAATTCAATCCTCTATCCTACCTTAACCTTTCTATTCTAACAAAACCTAATAATTCTCACCTACACATGCAATTCGAATGAGAAACATACCTGGTGTAATTGATGAAAACAGGTATCAAATCCTCTTGATCCAAGGCTTGAAGTGAGTGCAAACTGATCAATGAACTTGGTGATGAGTTCTGTATGCAACCAATGAAGCTCCAAGACTTTGAATCTCCCAATTCCAAGATTCTTGCACTTTGAATGATGATGATGAATGGCACGAATCCTCCTTCAATTTACCAAATGAATGTGTGAATTCTGATCCTTGGATGATGATGATGAAGAACAGATCAAGAATGGTGTAAATTGGTGAAAGTTTGAGAGTGTTTGAATTGATTTTGCAATTTGAAGAAAGTGTGTGAAACTTGTGATTAAGAGCAAATGTGATCACCAACCCTGGCATGAACCCTCTCCATTCAATATATACATGACATTAGAACCTCCTAGAAGCTTGGAGAAACTTCCCATGTGTGATTTCCCTTGGATTTGGCTTATGTTTCTTCCATGATAAGTAACCATGAATAACTTCCAAAATGTGAACCAAGCTCAAAATTCTAATTTAGCCAATGTTCTCAAAATGATCCTTCCATTCAAAATGACCTATAATTTCACCTCATTTGGCCAAAATATGAAAAATCTCATTTTTTAAGTCATTTTTATTCATTAAATCTAACAATTTTGAAACCTTGTTCTATGAATCTTTCCAATATCTCATGGTCACTTTTCTAGACTCAAAATGTCATTTGGAACAAGTTTGATGTTGTAAAGTTTTCCATTTGAAGCTTCCTTGTATGAGTTTTGGGCATAGGCTTGAAATGACCTGTAATTCTCAGATGACCAAAATACCCTTTGCTTGCCAAGACCATAAGTAGAGTTCCACAAATCATATGAAGGCATACTATACCATTATAGAACGCTAAGACAATGAGGAACAACTCTTATGTTGACCAGAAATTCATTTGAAATCTCCTTGAGGGGTAACAATTGCTTGGAAGACAAGTCACTTTCACAGACAAAATTTCAGATACCTCAGATGACCTGTAACTTGCAAGGACCATAACTTGAGTTCTATAAATCTCCTTGATGTCTTCCACCACTCAAATTAAAGTTCTTTAGATCCTCTACAAGTTTCATGTTGGCCAAGGATTAATTTGAAGCTTGCATTTTGACTTATCTTGCTTGGAAATTTGACCTAAACTAGGGGATTTTACACAGAAACCCTAATTTAGAAACTCCTCTTCTCCTTGATTTCTCTTGATTTCTTCTTAGCACAACACCATATCCTTATTCTTCATGTCAAATGGGGAACCCCACATCTCTCCAATAGCCCTTAATGCCTTACAATCAGTCAATTGACCTAGAGTTGACCCAGGGTTGACCCAAATGAAACCCTAGTTGACTGCCTTCAACTGCAATTCTTGTGATCACATTGTCGCTACTGCGAAAATCGGCGCCGGCTGAACAGAAGAGTCGCCACCGTGCGTTATTTATCCCACGGGAGGGAAAGGAAACGCTCAGAGTAAACCTCGCACAACACGGGAAAGGTATGGTCATCGCAACCAAAACCTGGGTTCGGGAGTCGGTTACGCAAGGGGAAGGTATTAGCACCCCTCACGTCCATCGTACTCGATGGGATCCACGCTTGTTTTCGGGTATGGATTGTTATTCTATCTAAACTATAGGTCAAGGGTGAAAAAGAAAATAAAATGAAAATAAAAATGACTCGGCAAAGTATCGCACTTTATGCCTACGTATTCCCGTCTGGAACGAGAAATCAGAGTCAACGTAGTTCGCCTACCTACGGGAAAGGAGGGGAAGGTTGCTCGCTAGGATATCGCATCCTATGCCTACGTACTTTCATACAGCATGAAAGATCAGAGCAAACGTAGTTCGGGCCACGTACGACACAAGCTTGTCTTGGTTGATTTTATTCTTTCTGAAAAAAGGTTTTCTGATTAGCGGTCCAAGCGGACAAAAATGACGTTTTGATGAGTTCACATTCTTTTACGAAAGAAGTGTCTTTTATTGCGTTTGAAATCTTTATGTGTTTTTCTGTTTGTTTTGAGAAAGAAAGAGACAGAACTCTAACCTACGGTTGCGAAGGGAAACAAACTAACCTAATGTTATCATGCATGGGTTAAGACCTAGTGTCTATCATGCTCCTCTCTTGCACAGAGAGAAACAGAGATCCTACGGGATATGCAGAAACAGAAACAATACCAGATATATATAGTAAAGCAGTAAAATGCATGGATGCAACAGTACAAGCGAGGCAAGGGAGTCCCACTCAACCTCGAACCTAGAAAACAATAGGCAAAAGTGAACAGACTTCACTTTCAACCCAGCAGGGTGAACAGCAAACAATACAGTTCAGAAAACCAATCAATACATCAGCAAATGAAATACAACAACATCAGCAGCTCTGACTCAACATATAGCTTCAAGTAATCTCCAATCAGCTACAGGCTTCAACAAGCATCAATCTCCATCTTCATGACCTTCAGGCAAGGGCTTTGATCATCTATCTTCTATCTGCAATGGCTTTTCTTCCAGCTCAAACCTCCAGGATGAGGGATTAGTCACAAGAGTGAATTGGGTGTTAAGCAATCAGTTGACTACCAAAGGTGGTGAACAGACTGCTTCTAACACAAAGAGACATTTTCTCTCAAGAGTTCTATCTCATAGACACTATCACCAAGCCTTCCAAAGGAAGGGGGTGAGTGTCTTAGAGAGACTCTGAATCACAGAGAAGGATGGATGCAGACAAGGCAGTCCATGTTTGAGAAACAATCTTTCTAGTCTAGAGCTCTGCCTAGCTCCTAAACCCTAGCCTCCTCAGCATCTGCTAGCAAGAAACTTCTCTTCAACTCTGGCAGTTGGACTTCAATCTCTGGATCTCCAATGGTCTTCATCTTCACAAATCTTCAGCTTCCCCAGGGCCCCAGACAAACCCAATACCCAAGCAAGCAAGCAATAATCCCCAGAGGGCACACCACACCAGTCAATTAGACATACACAGAGTATTAATAGCAGTAGGGGAATCTTAACTTTTCTCTAAGGGGTCTAGTAACTACCCATAGCCCCTATAGTCCCATAACTAATCTAATTAAATCCTAAATCCTAAGGGAAATGAAATCAAACTTCTTAAGTTGTCACCTAAAACCCTAGTTTTGTTCATGATGTTCAAACCTATTTTAATCACCTAAAATTAACTCCTAAAAATGGGAACTAAAATATTTCTACAAGTTGAATATCTCATCTAAACAATATAAAAAGAATGACCAAAAAATATTAAAGCATGTAAGAGAACAAAAATCATTAAAATGATGCATGAAATGAAACTATGTAATATGACATTTATTTAGAAAATATGAAAAAAATATGAAATAAAAATAAAAATGAAATTTTATTTCTCTATAATTTTCTAGACATTTTAAAGAAAATATGGTAAAAAGAATGAAGTGAAATGCATTTTTTATGAATTTATTATGAATTTCTAAAAATTGGTAAAATTAAGAAATAAAATGAATTAAAAATGAGGGAGGGGGGTTAAAATAGAAATCACGCCCAGTTGACAATCAGTTGGGCCAGGCAGACTGGGGGTGCTATTAGCATTTGAACAAGGCCCAGCAAATACTCAGAATCCTTAGAACTAACAAAGCGCGCAGGGGGGTGAGGAAAGTAACAGATTCACGTTCAAAAATGGAATGGGCCTCATGGCTGGGGGTTTGAATAGCAACTAGCGCTCAGGCCCGCCCGTTTCAATTAATGAAACGGTGCGTTTTGGCCAACACCTCACTTCCCTCCAAAACTCAGATCAAATACAGGCCACACGATCATCCTCTTAGTCAAAAGTCCAAGGCACAACGAACGGCCACGATTGTGTCTTCTTCATTGCATCTGAAACCTAGGGTTTCACCTCCATGAATGGCCATGCACGAGCACACTTTCTCCCACTCTGTTCTCACTCTACAATCCACGAATCCACATGCTGTAAACATGAAAATCATGCTAAATCTCTCCCTCTACAATCCTGTGGTTTCAATTCAGTCTGAAATTCCATATATCACTCAACCCGATGGCATCAAGTTCTGGTCACCATGGAATTACACTGATATGCATCAACACAATTCTCCCCCAAACTTAACCTAAACTAATCTACAACTAATGGTTATTAATCTGCTCAATCAAACTTACATTCTAATGCATTAACCTAATAGATTCAAGCCCTAACAGTTTGTTGCACCTGTTAACAACCATCACCAAATCGTTCCAAATTCATCCTAACTGTTCTCCTAACCACCTAGATCAAATCTAAACTAACAACAACATGCCTAACTAACTGAATCGAGCAATTTGAATGAAAACATACCTGGTGTAAAAGCTTGAAAAACAGCTATAGAACACGTGGATCTGAAGCTTCTAGGTGTTGGATCTTGATCAATCCTTGATGTATGTGATTCTGTATGCAATTCCTTGTTGATTCTTGACTTGGATTATGCTGTCCACTTGAATTTGTAATTTTGATGCTCTTGAAAAAGGTGCTCGAAAATGAATGATAATCACCAAAACTTTGCTTCAATTCTGATCTAGGATGAAGATTGAATAAGATTGAATTGATTTTGGTGAAAGTTGATGAAGGTTTTGAGAGAATTGCAATGAAACTTCAATGAAAAAGAATGAGAAAGCTTGTGAAAAAATGGTGAAAATGAAGCCAACCCTTGCCAAATTCTCATTTCATGAATATATAGACCCCAATGGTACATTCTAGATCCATCTTGCACATTTCCTTGTTTTCCAACTTTGATCCATTTTGGTTATGTTTCTTCAATTACAAGTAACCAAAGATAACTTCTTTTTTCCTTCTAAACTCAAAAAAGTGTTTGAACCATTGTTCTTAGAATTGTTTTTCCATTCAAAATCATATATTGGAAGTCTCCATTTGGACTTGTAAATCTCCCAAACCATTTTCCATCTTGAATTTATTCACTTTATAAGCCATTTTAGTTCATATTTTGACCAATTATGCAACATCATGCTATGAGCTTCTCCAATAATGTGTGACCTTCTTTCTAGACTTAAAATCCCATTTGGAGCAAGTTTGATGTTGTAAGTTTTTCCATTTGAGGCCTCCTTGTATGAGTTTTGGACATAGGTTAAAATGACCTGTAATTCACAAATGCCCAAAATACCCTTTGCTTGCCAAGACCATAAGTTGAGTTCCACACATCATATGAAGGCATACTATACCATTCTAGAAAGCTAAGACAATGAGGAACAATTCTTATGTTGACCAAGAATTCATTTGAAATCTCCTTGAGGGGTAAAAATTGCTTGGAAGTCAAGTCACTTTCACAGACAAAAATTCAGACACCCCAGATGACCTGTAACTTGCAAGGACCATAACTAGAGTTCTATAAGTCTCCTTGAGGTCTTCCACCACTCAAATTAAAGGTCTTGAGATCCTCTACAAGTTTCATGTTGGCCAAGAAGTCATTTGAAACTTGAATTTTGACTTATCTTGCTTGGAAATTTGACCTAAACTAGGGGATTTTACAGAGAAACCCTAATTTAGTAACTCCTCTTCTCCTTGATTTCTCTTGAATTCTCCTTGTCATATCTCCATATCCTTCTTCATATGTCAAATGATGAACCCCACATCTCCTTAATAGACTTGAATGCCCCTTAAATCAGTCAATTGACCTAGGGTTGACCTAGGGTTGACCCAGATGAAACCCTAGTTGACTGTCTTCAACTATAGCTCTTGTGCTCTCATTAATGACTTGTCTCCTTCTCCAAATGACTTTCTAAGTCTCTCAAGATGTCTAGATACTCTCCATGCTTTTACTTCACAGCTCACAACCCTCTTGTCGACCCTCAGATACCCTCAGCTAGTAGATGGACTCAAGGCTTGATCTGCTGAACTCTTTGCTTTCAAATTCTTTCCTGATGACTTGAATGAGATTGACTTGGGATAATAACCTCTTGATAGGCCTCTAGAGATGAGAATAATGATTGGTCCCCTGTTGAATGACTTACTATGCTTATGCTATGCAGATGGTTAGTCTATGTACATGACTCTATATGCAAATGCTAATGATAATGAAGCATGAACCAAGTGAATAAGGTTGGGCAAATTTTAGGGTGCAACAGCTGCCCCTATTCAAGCGACTTGGACCCGATTGGGTGAAGAGCCCGGAGCCTTCAGACATTCGCGGTACGAGACGGTTGAATACTAGTGAAACCAGAAATTTGCCACCCACAAAACTAAACTGCGCTCCTGCTTGAGGAATGACATTTATCAGCTGAATCTGACTGTTATAGTAACCCACTAATCTCGCGCGACCGTGCTGGGGATTGTCTTCATCGTTCTGAAGAGGATTCTGTCATAACAGATTGCTTGCTTGTCCACGTTAGGACTCCGTCTGTCATCAATATGAAGAAATCTCAACTAAAACCTGTCCACGTTAGGACTCCACTTACTGTTAACCCAGAAAGATCTCGGCAACTCCGCTGGGGATAATTCGTCTGTATTTCCATAAACTGAATCGTCCACGTTAGGAATAAAACTCTCCCACGTTAGGAGTAACCTGTCCACGTTAGGAATCATCTTTTCTGCGTCTGTCCACGTCAGGACTAACCCTTTCATCTTTCCACGTCAGGAAGCAATCTTCTTTCCACATAAGGAGAACTATACCAATCCGTCCACGTAAGGACTCCAATACCACTTGACATATCCGCGTCAGGACTCCAATCTTTCCACGTAAGGAAATCAACTTTGATTCTGAACCTGTCCACGTAAGGACTCAACTTTCCTTGAATCTGTCCACGTCAGGACTCAACTCTTCACGCATCTGTCCACGTAAGGACCCCAATTTTTTTTCACTTAAGGAGTAAATCTTCTTCTTCCACGTTAGGAATATCTTCTTTGATCTGTCCGCGTCAGGACTAAACTCTTCCACGTCAGGAATAATCCATTTCTTTCCCTATCAGGAATCCATCGTGATATGTCCGCGTGAGGACTCCAATCTTTCCACGTAAGGAATAAACTCGTCTTTCCACGTAAGGAAACCACTTTTCTTCCCCGTAAGGAATGCTCTTGATATGTCCACGTAAGGACTCTGATCTTTCCACGTAAGGAATACCAACTCTTTCTCGATTTGTCCGCGTCAGGACTCATTTTTCCACGTAAGGGATGCCATCTTAATCTGTCCACGTAAGGACTCCGCTCTTTCCACGTCAGGAATGCTATCATTTCCACGTAAGGAATCCTCTTCTAATACGTCCGCGTATGGACTCAATCTTTTCCGCGTTAGGAATCTCCGTCTCTTTTCCACGTAAGGAATCATTTTCTTCCACGTAGGGAAACTATCTTTTTCCACGTGAGGAATCATCTCTTTCCACGTCAGGAATAATAATTTCTTTGGTTTGTCCACGTCAGGACGCTGATCTCGTCTTGATTTGTCCGCGTTAGGACTCAGGCGTCTTCGACCCGCTGGGGAAATAAGACTTGTCCACGTGAGGACTCACATCCTTGACCCACTGGGGAAATAATTTGTCTGTGTCAGGACACCAACACAAAGAGTGACCGCTTTTGTCAACGTCATGACCTCCCATTCCACAAATTTCGAGCAACTGAACTTGCCCACGATAGGACTAACACACCTCACCAATCCAGGGAAAAACCTGTCCACGTTAGGACGCCCACTTCTGAAGAAATCCCATCAATCTAGGAGTAAATTGTCCACGTCAGGACTTAGTACCCACAACCTCTTAGCACCGACGTGACAGCGACTTTGAGATGACCTCTACTGGGGATGTCTGGAAACCCAAACTATCGGACGCCTGCTCTGATAACCGGCGGCGGCCTCTAAAATTCTGATTCATGAAAATCCTTTGAATGTTGACGTAACAACAACTTTGAAGGAAACAATCCGCTGATCGGACTAGAGGAACTTCAACAAAAACTCTGGTGGGGACATAAGTAACTCTGCTTGGGGACAAAGAGAAACTTATCCTGCAGACTTTGTGGGGACTACTGCCGAAGCTGACATTTTCGTCGAATGTCTCATGCCGAGATCTTGAATGTTTGGTTGGTTATTGGAGCAAGAGCTCTCTCCGCCTGAACTGCTGGAGTACAGAAACTACTTCAGCAAAATAAATGCTGGAAGGATAATGCCAACTTGCCGGGGATAGCCTGATGCTACAAAATTATTCCAGCAAAATAAATGCTGGAAGGGTGAAGTCGACCCTGCTGGGAAGTTGGGAACTCAAACCACACGTCTTGTTGAAGTAACCCCCTGCTGGGGAATATAACTTTGCTGGGGAATAACAGATGCGCATAGTTCGATCGGACTTTCTGCTGGACCGCAAACTGATATCACCAGTATCTCTGACAAAATAAGTGACAGGACCCACCATCGACTCTGCCTGGGAGAGTCTTGATCTTCGAATTCCACTGGAAGGAAAGAACACTTGCTGAAAAGAGAATCCCGCTGGAGATGGGATGATTCTCTTGGGGAAAATTAACTGACTCCACTGGGGGAGAGTGCACGACCCTGCGGGGACAGATGAACCTGTCTGAATACAGCCTTTCGATCTTAGAATCGCCAAACTCTGTTGAGGACGAACAACTTTTCTGGAACACGTCCTTTGGATAAGCTACGGCTAGCTGGGGAATTCTATCCTTCTTCAGGAAAAACATGCATGACCTGCGTGGGGATCAAGTCTTTCGTTATCGCCATCTTTTGACCCTCTTCCTCGTACGGTTATGAAACCTGCAACAACACAAACAAGACACGACAAGCCTATGCAATCAAATCAATTCAGGTTAGTGACGTTACACTCAGTCAACTCAAAGCTTTAATGATTGTTGGCAAGGGCCAATGATGTTATACTCATGTTAGTTTCATCGAACTTAGGCGTTTTATCATGCACAAAACAGTAAAGAACGGTGTCAAGTACTGAATAACACATTTTCATTGATTGGGCCCCTGAATGGGCGGAGTTTTTGTACACGGGATGTAACTCCTGAAAAGAGGAAGCTACGCAAAGCAAATATACAAGTAGTCAAGTATTCACAAGAAGCATAAATATTGACAAATTAAATTTTGTACACATGTCGGCAACGGGATGCAGATGAACACCACGAACTGATCCTCCTATGACTCATCCGACTCTAATGCTTTCCCGGTATCCCCATTTCTGAAGAGGTTGTATCCGATAACTGGCTCCTCCAATGTATTCTCCCGCATTGATGCTCATTGCAATATCAAATTCGGACCGCAGTCATTTGCTTTTCACATCCCTAACTTTTGCGTGAACCGCCCTTTACGGGTTTTCAGTTCACCGGGATACCCTTTTTTGCCGAAGCCGCCCAGTGTGGGTTTTCAACTTCGCGGGTGTACATTTTTTCAATTTTATCCCTAACTTTTGCCCGAACCTTTCATTCTGTTTTTGGTTCGCCAGGATGCCCCATTTTTGCCTGGACTCTCTTTTTTCTGTCCAGCGGGTCTATTTCAAGCAAAGTATTTTCTAACTGCGTCCGAATTCACAGGTGACGCAAAGTCTTCCCTGTCCATGGTGGACAACAACAACGCTCCTCCTGAAAAGACCTTACTGACAACGTATGGCCCTTCGTAATTGGGGGTCCACTTGCCCCTGTGATCTGCTTGCGGCGGGAGGATCCTTTTCAGCACAAGGTCGCCCGTCTGAAAGCTTCGAGGAATTATCTTCTTGTCGTACGCTTTCTTCATTCGTCTTTGGTATAAACGACCGTATGCCAGAGAAGCTAGCCTCTTCTCATCCATCAAACTCAGTTGATTCAATCTGTTCGTTACCCATTCTGCCTCGTCCAGCTGAACGTCTCGCAATACCCTCAGAGAAGGGATCTCAACTTCCAATGGTAATACCGCTTCCATTCCGTATACCAACGAGAACGGAGTTGCCCCGGTTGATGTGCATACCGTCGTACGATAACCGTGCAAAGCGAAAGGTAGCATTTCATGCCAATCTTTATACGTCACCACCATTTTCTGGACGATTTTCTTGATATTTTTATTGGCCGCTTCGACAGCGCCATTCATCTTGGGTCGGTAAGGGGAGGAGTTGTGATGTTCGATCTTGAAATTCTGACAGAGCTCCTTCATCATTTTGTTGTTCAGATTAGAACCATTATCCGTGATTATCCGCTCGGGGATCCCATATCGGCAAATGATATCTCTCTTGATGAATCTAGCCACCACTTGCTTCGTTACATTTGCGTAAGACGCCGCTTCCACCCACTTGGTGAAATAATCGATTGCTACTAGGATGAACCGATGCCCGTTAGAAGCCGTCGGCTCGATCTTTCCGATCATATCGATTCCCCACATCGAGAATGGCCATGGAGATGACATCACATTTAGAGGACTTGGAGGCACGTGTATCTTGTCAGCATAGATTTGGCACTTGTGGCACTTCCTTGCGAATTTGAAACAATCAGTTTCCATCGTCAGCCAAAAGTAACCTGCTCTCAGCAGCTTTCTTGTCATAGCATGCCCACCAGCATGCGTACCAAAGGCACCTTCGTGAATTTCCTCCATGAGAAGCTTTGCCTCTTTTTCGTCTACACAACGCAACAACACCAAATCGTGGTTTCTTCTGTATAAGACGCCATCCGGGTTCAAGTAGAAATTACCCGCTAATCTCCTGAGAGTCTTCTGATCTTGACTGGATGCCCCAGCCGGATACTCTTTATTCTTCAGGAAATTAAGGATATCGAAATACCACGGTTTGTCATCAGACGCTTCATCAATAGCAAATACATAAGCTGGCCTGTCCAACCGAGAGATAGTGATTTGGGGAGCTTCGTTCCAGAAATTGACCTTGTACATGGAAGACAAGGTGGCAAGGGCGTCAGCCATTTGATTTTCTGCCCGCGGCACATGATGCAATTCAACTTTGTCGAAGAAAGGCAACAATCTCCTTGCATAATTCATGTAATGTATCAAATTGGGCTGGCGTGTCTCCCATTCCCCTTTGATCTGATTCACCACCAGAGCTGAGTCTCCGTATACGTCTAGATGTTTGATTCGCAAATCAATGGCTTCTTCAAGCCCCATTATACAAGCTTCGTATTCGGCCTCATTGTTGGTAACGGCAAAGGTCAATCGGGCAGTAAACGGGATGTGCGACCCGTGCGGCGTGGTGATGATTGCCCCTATTCCGCTACCGTAAGCATTCACAGCTCCGTCAAATATCATCTTCCATTGGGACCCCGGCTCTGGTCCTTCGTCTGGTAACGGCTCTTCACAATCCTTCATCTTGAGATACATGATATCCTCGTCAGGAAAATCAAATCTCATTGATTGGTACTCTTCAATAGGCTGCTCCGCCAGATACTCAGACAACACACTCCCTTTTATAGCCTTTTGCGAGACGTATTGAATGTCATATTCAGTCAAGACCATCTGCCAACGGGCAATTCTACCTGACAACGCCTGCTTTTCGAATATATACTTGATCGGATCCATCTTCGAGATGAGCATGGTTGTATGATTCAGCATGTACTGCCTCAAACGCTTGGCGGCCCAGGCTAGCGCGCAACAAGTTTTCTCCAGCATTGAGTATCGAGATTCACAGTCTGTAAATTTCTTACTCAGATAGTAGATCGCATGCTCTTTTCTCCCCGTCTCGTCGTGTTGCCCGAGAACGCAACCCATGCTTCCCTCAAGAACCGTCAAATACATTATCAAGGGTCTCCCTGCCACCGGGGGTATCAAAATAGGAGGCTCCTGCAGATACTTCTTTATTTTGTCGAACGCCTTTTGACAATTATCGTTCCATGTTACAGCTTGATCTTTCTTCAACAGCTTGAATAATGGTTCACACGTGGCCGTTAGGTGAGATATGAACCGGGCAATGTAGTTCAATCTCCCTAAAAACCCGCGCACCTCTTTCTCTGTTTTAGGCGTCGGCATTTCTTGAATCGCTTTTATTTTAGCAGGATCGACCTCTATTCCTCTTTCGCTTACGATAAACCCCAGCAGTTTACCCGATCTCACCCCGAAGGTGCACTTGTTAGGGTTCAGCCTCAGCCTGAACTTCCTAAGCCTTTTAAACAACTTCAACAGATTCACCAGATGCTCTTCCTCCGTCTGGGATTTGGCAATCATATCGTCAACATAAACTTCGATCTCTTTATGCATCATGTCATGAAAAAGAGTCGTCATCGCATGCTGATATGTTGCCCCAGCATTTTTCAAACCAAAGGGCATCACTTTGTAGCAAAATGTTCCCCACGGCGTTATGAAAGTAGTCTTCTCCATATCCTCTGGCGCCATTTTAATTTGATTATAGCCTGAAAAGCCATCCATGAAGGAGAATACGGAGTATTGAGCAGTATTATCAACTAACACGTCAATATGAGGAAGTGGAAAATCGTCTTTTGGGCTTGCTTTATTCAAATCTCTATAATCCACGCACATTCGAACCTTGCCATCTTTCTTTGGCACTGGTACGATGTTGGCAACCCATGAGGGATACTTCGTCACAGTCAGGAAACCAGCGTCCCACTGTTTCTGAACCTCCTCTTTGATCTTCATTGCCATATCTGGTCGAGTTCTGCGAAGCTTTTGTTTGACTGGCGGGCAGTCTTCTTTCAGTGGCAGGCGATGCACAACCATATCAGTATCGAGCCCTGGCATATCTTGATACGACCAAGCGAATACATCATTATACTCTCGGAGCATTTCAACCAGTTTTCGCTTGATATCACTCTGCAGTGCGGCTCCGATACGAATATTCTTCTCAACCCCTTCCGACCCCAAATTGATAATTTCGATAACCTCGTCGTGAGGCAGAATGGCTCTTTCCTCTTGCTTCACCAACCAAGACAGTTCTTCAGGAACGTCGCTATCTTCGACAACCTCTTCTTCGGTCTGGAATACCGGGTGCTCGAAGTCGGGACGAGTCATAGGTGGCTCAAGGATGTCATCTGAAAATGTTATCCTGCAAAAGGAATGGTTAAGTGCTTCAAAATGCGTATAAAGCGAATAACCACATTGCCATTTTATTGAAAAATACAAAACAAGAAAGACAGGGATTACAGTATTTACACATGAAAAAACGCCATTTATTTAATGATTAACGCGCAATGTTTATAACAACATAGCCCTAAGCAAATCCTGATGCCCCGGGCAAGACATCAGATTATTCAACAATTAATAAAGCAAAGCATTACTGTTTAAAAGTCACAGGAACAAGCTCCTGAATAGACCAATTGCACAGTCCTTGTCCTGGCGTGCTTGGCTGAATCCAGGCATCCATATCACAGTCGCTGTCCCCTTCATCAGACTCTGAAGCAGCATTGACAGATTCATGACATACTCCACTGGCAGAGATGGTGATTGACTTTCTGAAATGGGGAGCCCCCACGGAAGGAGTTGATGACGACGGTCGGTACCCCAGTCCGAACCGGTCCATTTTCACAGGAATGTCCAATACTTTACCCCAGCCTTTAGCTTCTCCTGCTTCCACTAGCGCTTGAGCTTCTTTATACGATGAGACGGCTATCTCTGGCACTTTGCTTGGCCCGGGACCCTTGTCCTTGATGCGCAAACCTTCGAATGCCTGGCATGGCGTCTCGTGGATCTCTCCGTCGACTTCCACATATTTAAACGAAGATAGATGGCTGACAAGGATGTCTTCTTCTCCGCACACGGTGACTACACTGTCTCCGACCATATACTTTAACTTCTGATGCAGGGTAGACGTGACTGCCCCTGCCCCATGAATCCAGGGTCTTCCCAGCAAGCAGCTGTACGCAGGCTGTATATCCATGATATAAAACTCCGTTGCAAACACTTCCGGCCCCACTTGTAGAGGCAAAGTAATCGATCCGAAGACTGTTCTCCGCGTGCCGTCAAACGCTCTGACTACCAAATCACTGGGTGTGCACAAGATTCCTCGAACATCCAGCTTCATCATTGCCTTCTTAGGCAGCACATTCAAAGACGACCCGGTGTCAACCAATACGTGCGACATTGTTGACCCTCTGCACTCAACAGATACATGTAATGCCATATTATGATCCCTTCCTTTCGGAGTCAAGTCAAAATCAGTAAAGCCCAGACTGTGGCCCGCATTCACGTGTGCCAATACTCCTTCTAGCTGATTTACGGAGACATCCTGTGGTACAAAAGAAGTGTCCAGGACTTTCAGCAAAGCATTTCGGTGAGCTTCCGAACACAACAGCAACGATAGGATAGATATTTTGGATGGCGTCTGCTGCAGATGCTCCACAATTTTGTAATCACTTTTCCGAATTAAGCGCATGAATTCTTCCACATCTTTCGATGCTGCTTCTTTTTCACTTGCTTGAACTGAAACGTTCTCAACCGCTTTCCCTTTTCCTTTCGCTAGTCTTTCAGCCTCCACTTCGGAAGATATAAAGATCCTGCCGCTCCTCGTCATGCCTCCTGAGCCCACAACATTATCCACAATCTCCGCTGACCGCTTGTTAACATCGATTTTAATCCCGTCACAATACACCTCCAGCCCATACGACCATGGGACTGCTCTCGTGTTGTCATACGGGATTGGCCCGACCTTAGTTATGATAAACGGTGGTCGCTGAGCTGGTGCTGCAATAGTGATCGTCTTCCGCGGAATCGTCACTGTGGCAACATCACTCCGATTATCCACTACTGCCCCTGCCGGCTCATCAGTTGCTGTTCGATCAAACTGCAATATACCTTCATCAATCAAGGCCTGGATGCCTTTCTTCAAATCCTCACACCCCCCAGCTAGGGCCCAACAATCTAAGCAGTACTCATTACAACCCGGGTAAACACCTCCTTGCAACAGTCGGCTCTTTATTTCACTCGGCGGCGTCTTTAAATCCTCAACATTCATAATCAGATTCAGCCCTTCCTCAGTCAGAACAGCGTTCGCCCCATGATTAGGCATGGGTTTCTGGACTATATTCGGACCTGTCGTTCCGAAATTGATAGACTTGTTATCCAAAAGATCCTGCACAACGTGCTTAAAAGCATGGCAACCTTCTATATCATGGCCCGGGGCCCCAGAATGAAACTCGCAGTGCCTATTTGCATCATAGCCGAACGGGGGAGTCCCCGTGATCGGTGCCAAGGTTCTTTTCTCCACCAGATTCAATCCCAACAATGTCTGCAATAAATCAGCGTAGGTTGAGGGAGGTTTCTCAAACACTCTTCTCGGCTTACTACCCTGAAATCTTCGTTGAGCTTGCTGTGCCCCCTGCTGAGGCTGCTGCTGCTGTGGCATCGGTTGCTGCTGAACCGGTTGTTGTTGCTGGATTGGTTGTTGCTGGATTGGGATAGTAACACTCGACACTTGCTGCGGCTGACGATATTGATTTCTTCCCCTGCCTCGGCCTCGGCCTCGGCCTCCAAATACCGCGCTAGCTTCGCCCTGACGGCGCCCACCATAAGCTTTCTTATTACTGCCAGATGCAGCTGATTCATCGACTTGGAACTTTCCTTGCTTAATATTACGCTCAATCTTTTCCCCCATCAGAATCAGGTCTGAAAAACTGGCCAGAGAAGTGTGAAATAGCATATCATGAAACAACCCTGTGAATGTGCCGACAAACATATCATTCATTTCTTTATCTTCGACAGGAGGACGGACCCTGGCAGCCATATCGCGCCACCTTTGCGCGTACTCCTTAAAACTCTCCCCCTTCTTCTGCGAAAGCCCGGCCAACTGGACCCGATTGGGTGCCAGGTCGCTGTTATACTTGTAATGGGCTACAAATGCCTCCGCTAATTGCTTCCATGTCTTGATATCAGTTGGCTCCAACCCCATGTACCACTCTAAGGAGGGACCCGATAGACTATCCTGAAAGAAATGCATTAGCATTCTTTCATCAGTGGAGTATGCAGACATCTTTCTGTAATAAGCTCGCACATGCACTTTCGGACATGTATCTCCTTTGTACTTATCGAACGCAGGCGCTTTGAACTTAATTGGCACCCTCAGACCAGGTACCAAGCCCATTGTTGCCATGTCCAATCCCACAGCACTCTGATTTAGGACTCCCTTCATCTGCTCTTCCAGCATTCTAATCTTTTGAGAATCATCCATCGGCCCTTCAAAACCTCCTCCAGAGAAGGCGTCCTCCTGTTGATCCTCTTGCCACATACCGTTTCCAGCCCCGTATCCGTCATATGCATTATTACGTCCAGCTCTGTTCTGATTCATCCCCGGAACTCGGCCTCTGTTGCCGTACCCTTGAACACCTCCAGCAGGACCACAAGCCATAAATCCAGTACCGTTCCCGTTTCCAAAGCCTCCGTAACCCTGATTGACCATACCATAACCATCTTGCCCAAAGCCTTGAGCATTAAAGCCATACTTGCCAGTGTTGTCGAATCCCTGATCGTTGAATCCGAACCCAGCGTTGACAAAGCCATTGCCTCCGAGATTATCTCCCAAATTGACATCACCCAGCCCAGCGTTATGGACAGCAGTCTCATTTCCCCCTCCGACGTTACCATTCACAGCAGCGGTAGCGTTGTTGACGTTAGCAGCAGTCATATTGACTACGGGCGGAGCCACTGGCGTGGGAGTGCCGTCTCCATGAGCAGTATCAACCCGGACAGACTGATGATCGTCATTACCATGACCAGCGTTGCGAGCCAACAGAGGCTGGACCATGGCCTGCAAATTCTCTTGCCCTTTTGCTATAGCTTCCATGGTCTGCATGAAGAGGGCGAGCTTCTCGCGCACATCCTGCATCTCGTTCTGAATTTGGTCCATGACTTTCCGACAGTTGGATCGTGTAGAATAGCGGTGCGGATGTTGATCTGGAATCCTGTTAAGTACCTGGTACAAGGCAGGAGATAAGACACCATTCAAAGATTACCTGTTATGCAATATGAATATGAATGCAATACAATGTGTCTGTGCATTAGGGAAGTTCATTCCCCCAGTTCTAGTGCGAAGGTGCCGGTGCAGTGACAGTGCTGACAATAGGAATATCGGAGTTGAATCATAGAAAGCCTCATATATTGCAGAGAGAATCAATAAGCCCAGGGTACAATATCGCTGAGAATACAAAGAAGGCATGACCTCAACCAACAATCCTGGTGATGGTCAGCACTATGCAAATAAAGCATACAAGTAACTACGTGAAATGATCACATCCTCCCATAAGTCTGGTACTCCTCTATCAACTTCTTGGTCTCCGGATGGCTTGGTCGATCAAGCAGCCCTTCAACGAGTTGGTTTCTCTTCTTAAGGACACGGCGTACGTCTTCAGCAGTTTCTTCCCATGTTGCTTCTCCGAAGCAATCTTCTAGCTTTCGCTTCTGGGACACTGCTTCGTCTCTGGATTTGATTGCCTTGTTCAATGCATGCTGGACACTATACCGGTTCATCACTTCTTCCTCACACTTCTTGATGCTAGACTTCAACTTCTCTTCGAGGTCGGAGATTTGCTGCTTCAGCTTATCTTCCCTCTTCTTGTTGTTAGTGAGTGTAGCATTCCAAGTCTTATTGCAAGAGGATATCTCTCGGTGTGCTGCGTCAAGTGCCTTCTTTTTGGCTTCCAGCATGTCATGGGAACTTCTGAACTCTTGCCCCAAACGTTCGCGCTTTTTCTTTTCCTCGGTCAACTCAGCTCCTAACCTGTTTACCAACTCGATCTGTTGTTGGAAAGCATATACAGCCTTGTTTTTCTCGCTGCGTACCTGGGTTAACTCTTGCTCTAACCCTTCATTGATCTTCATCAAGGCTTCTTTCTCTCTCACAATTTGCTCATAGATTTCCCTAGAAACAGTAGTTGGCTCCGCTACCGGGACGGGAACAAGAATTGGTGCATCTGGAAACGGCATCCTCAACTGACTAGCCCTCTCCTGAATCCAAACTCTATAAGGTGCATAGGTCTGACAGTCATTCTTTCCTAACAGCGGCTTCCCTTTGCGGTTAATACGCGTCCAGGCATGTTGCAACTTGGCTAATAACTCCCCTTTCACTTCACCTGTGAAGTACAGAGATTCCTGTACTTCTTCCTCCTGAGGTGGGTTCTTCAGTGCGTATCCGAACTGGCGAATGAATAGAGAAGGGTTATAATTGATACACCCTTTTCTTCCTATCAACGGCACATTAGGGTATCCAGAACAACTGAAGATGAGCTCAGATCCCAACAGGTCTCGATCAAACCACTCCATGTCTTCCGACGATAGCCTCATCAGACGCTCCGGCCAACCAACTGGAACTGTAGTCTCTGCAGCAGATCCCCTCTTAGGGAGGTGCCTCTCAAACCACATACTCAACAAGGGTACACACAGATGAACATTCTTCCCTCTTCCCTTCTCATTCTTGTAATGCAGTGAGTGGTAGAGATCTCCGAGTAAGGTAGGTACAGGATTACCAGCGGCAAACAAGTAGAAAGCATCGAAGTCCACAAAATCCGGTATATTGGGAAACAAGACTATGCCATAAATGCATAAGGCCAACACAGCATTGAAAGCAACCCAGCACCCGCTCTTGGCATACTCTTGGGCTTTACCAACTAAGAATTGGAGTGAAAAGCCTGGAACTCCACGGGAAACAGTAGTCACAAGTTCAGAAGCATCAATATGCAAAGCCTTTGCCAAATCCTCCGGCCTGGGCTTGGCGTCATAATGAATGAATGGAACCTGGTTCTGCACGGGCAGCTCGACATACTCAGCGTATTCCTCCAAGGTTGGTCCCATAATAAAGTCAGAGAACGTGAAGCACCTCAAAGCAGGGTCGTAGAATTGCATCAAAGCATACAGCCCATCTAACTCTACCTCTGTAGGTTTGCACACCAATCTCAGTAGTCTACCATAGCTCATCCGGAAACTCCTACGAACACCCTCATCAGCAAGAGAGATTAACCCAAGTAAAGGAACAATATCCGGCGTAGGCAATTTGTAAGCAACCATTCTCCTTAAGCTAGTCATGATCAAAACTCAGAAGTCTGGGCACTAGAACTAGGGAAATGCAAATGCACCTGCAGCACAGACACACGTTAGTGAAATGCAAATGATAATGGATATGCAGGCAATGCAATGCAAGTAACATTCAACAGGGACCGAAGCTGCAGCTGAATAGCCTAAACCCAATCAAGAAAGGTCTCAGATAGACCATCCAGAAGTCATCAAACCCGGGTCTCAGATAGACCTAAAATAAAACTCCAACACTGGTCTCTGACAGACCTCAAATCATAACTCACTGGTCTCTGATAGACCTCAAATCACATCCATAATTGGTCTCTGACAGACCTCATAACTCTCCAACTGGTCTCTGACAGACCTCAGAACACATCTCTAAATGGTCTCTGACAGACCTCAGAGCACATCTCCAAATGGTCTCTGACAGACCTCATAACTCTCCATAAATAATCAGGATCTCTGATCGAGAAATAACCGGTATCTGAAGGTCTGGTTACCTGCATAACCCTGAATCCCCTCACAGGTGGGTGGCCCTATAACTGGCACAAGGTACGGCATCCTATGCGGTCGTCGGCGTCACAGACTTTCAGGGTTGATGATACGATTCCCAGAAGGAGTGGCATCATCAATTCCTGAAGAGGCCTCACTTAGCCAACTTCCAAATGATCGGTCCCCAGAGTCGACAATCCAACTAACCAGCAACCCACGCCAACCAAAGGAAGGGGCAGGAGGCCAACCAGAGGAACCTCGTCTGAGTGTAGATTTCATGGGACACCAAAGCAAGCAAAGCAAGCGGGCGCCCACTAATTTCTACTCTAATTCTAGGTGCACTCAAGCCCAGGTCCGGCTTCTCACTCAATATCAGAACACCCGTCACACCCCAAATACAGCAATAATAATCAATATACAAAGCTGAAAATACAAGGTTAGAAATATACAATAACTCCATACAAAATCCTCGACGGGAAAACAAGCGCTAGGATTGACTCTCTCAAAGGGACGTTGGATCCCAAATGCATAAGAACCATCGCAGTCCTTAGCAGCCAGGGGACGTTGAATCCCCAGCAGAGTCGCCAGCTGTCGCTACTGCGAAAATCGGCGCCGGCTGAACAGAAGAGTCGCCACCGTGCGTTATTTATCCCACGGGAGGGAAAGGAAACGCTCAGAGTAAACCTCGCACAACACGGGAAAGGTATGGTCATCGCAACCAAAACCTGGGTTCGGGAGTCGGTTACGCAAGGGGAAGGTATTAGCACCCCTCACGTCCATCGTACTCGATGGGATCCACGCTTGTTTTCGGGTATGGATTGTTATTCTATCTAAACTATAGGTCAAGGGTGAAAAAGAAAATAAAATGAAAATAAAAATGACTCGGCAAAGTATCGCACTTTATGCCTACGTATTCCCGTCTGGAACGAGAAATCAGAGTCAACGTAGTTCGCCTACCTACGGGAAAGGAGGGGAAGGTTGCTCGCTAGGATATCGCATCCTATGCCTACGTACTTTCATACAGCATGAAAGATCAGAGCAAACGTAGTTCGGGCCACGTACGACACAAGCTTGTCTTGGTTGATTTTATTCTTTCTGAAAAAAGGTTTTCTGATTAGCGGTCCAAGCGGACAAAAATGACGTTTTGATGAGTTCACATTCTTTTACGAAAGAAGTGTCTTTTATTGCGTTTGAAATCTTTATGTGTTTTTCTGTTTGTTTTGAGAAAGAAAGAGACAGAACTCTAACCTACGGTTGCGAAGGGAAACAAACTAACCTAATGTTATCATGCATGGGTTAAGACCTAGTGTCTATCATGCTCCTCTCTTGCACAGAGAGAAACAGAGATCCTACGGGATATGCAGAAACAGAAACAATACCAGATATATATAGTAAAGCAGTAAAATGCATGGATGCAACAGTACAAGCGAGGCAAGGGAGTCCCACTCAACCTCGAACCTAGAAAACAATAGGCAAAAGTGAACAGACTTCACTTTCAACCCAGCAGGGTGAACAGCAAACAATACAGTTCAGAAAACCAATCAATACATCAGCAAATGAAATACAACAACATCAGCAGCTCTGACTCAACATATAGCTTCAAGTAATCTCCAATCAGCTACAGGCTTCAACAAGCATCAATCTCCATCTTCATGACCTTCAGGCAAGGGCTTTGATCATCTATCTTCTATCTGCAATGGCTTTTCTTCCAGCTCAAACCTCCAGGATGAGGGATTAGTCACAAGAGTGAATTGGGTGTTAAGCAATCAGTTGACTACCAAAGGTGGTGAACAGACTGCTTCTAACACAAAGAGACATTTTCTCTCAAGAGTTCTATCTCATAGACACTATCACCAAGCCTTCCAAAGGAAGGGGGTGAGTGTCTTAGAGAGACTCTGAATCACAGAGAAGGATGGATGCAGACAAGGCAGTCCATGTTTGAGAAACAATCTTTCTAGTCTAGAGCTCTGCCTAGCTCCTAAACCCTAGCCTCCTCAGCATCTGCTAGCAAGAAACTTCTCTTCAACTCTGGCAGTTGGACTTCAATCTCTGGATCTCCAATGGTCTTCATCTTCACAAATCTTCAGCTTCCCCAGGGCCCCAGACAAACCCAATACCCAAGCAAGCAAGCAATAATCCCCAGAGGGCACACCACACCAGTCAATTAGACATACACAGAGTATTAATAGCAGTAGGGGAATCTTAACTTTTCTCTAAGGGGTCTAGTAACTACCCATAGCCCCTATAGTCCCATAACTAATCTAATTAAATCCTAAATCCTAAGGGAAATGAAATCAAACTTCTTAAGTTGTCACCTAAAACCCTAGTTTTGTTCATGATGTTCAAACCTATTTTAATCACCTAAAATTAACTCCTAAAAATGGGAACTAAAATATTTCTACAAGTTGAATATCTCATCTAAACAATATAAAAAGAATGACCAAAAAATATTAAAGCATGTAAGAGAACAAAAATCATTAAAATGATGCATGAAATGAAACTATGTAATATGACATTTATTTAGAAAATATGAAAAAAATATGAAATAAAAATAAAAATGAAATTTTATTTCTCTATAATTTTCTAGACATTTTAAAGAAAATATGGTAAAAAGAATGAAGTGAAATGCATTTTTTATGAATTTATTATGAATTTCTAAAAATTGGTAAAATTAAGAAATAAAATGAATTAAAAATGAGGGAGGGGGGTTAAAATAGAAATCACGCCCAGTTGACAATCAGTTGGGCCAGGCAGACTGGGGGTGCTATTAGCATTTGAACAAGGCCCAGCAAATACTCAGAATCCTTAGAACTAACAAAGCGCGCAGGGGGGTGAGGAAAGTAACAGATTCACGTTCAAAAATGGAATGGGCCTCATGGCTGGGGGTTTGAATAGCAACTAGCGCTCAGGCCCGCCCGTTTCAATTAATGAAACGGTGCGTTTTGGCCAACACCTCACTTCCCTCCAAAACTCAGATCAAATACAGGCCACACGATCATCCTCTTAGTCAAAAGTCCAAGGCACAACGAACGGCCACGATTGTGTCTTCTTCATTGCATCTGAAACCTAGGGTTTCACCTCCATGAATGGCCATGCACGAGCACACTTTCTCCCACTCTGTTCTCACTCTACAATCCACGAATCCACATGCTGTAAACATGAAAATCATGCTAAATCTCTCCCTCTACAATCCTGTGGTTTCAATTCAGTCTGAAATTCCATATATCACTCAACCCGATGGCATCAAGTTCTGGTCACCATGGAATTACACTGATATGCATCAACACAATTCTCCCCCAAACTTAACCTAAACTAATCTACAACTAATGGTTATTAATCTGCTCAATCAAACTTACATTCTAATGCATTAACCTAATAGATTCAAGCCCTAACAGTTTGTTGCACCTGTTAACAACCATCACCAAATCGTTCCAAATTCATCCTAACTGTTCTCCTAACCACCTAGATCAAATCTAAACTAACAACAACATGCCTAACTAACTGAATCGAGCAATTTGAATGAAAACATACCTGGTGTAAAAGCTTGAAAAACAGCTATAGAACACATGGATCTGAAGCTTCTAGGTGTTGGATCTTGATCAATCCTTGATGTATGTGATTCTGTATGCAATTCCTTGTTGATTCTTGACTTGGATTATGCTGTCCACTTGAATTTGTAATTTTGATGCTCTTGAAAAAGGTGCTCGAAAATGAATGATAATCACCAAAACTTTGCTTCAATTCTGATCTAGGATGAAGATTGAATAAGATTGAATTGATTTTGGTGAAAGTTGATGAAGGTTTTGAGAGAATTGCAATGAAACTTCAATGAAAAAGAATGAGAAAGCTTGTGAAAAAATGGTGAAAATGAAGCCAACCCTTGCCAAATTCTCATTTCATGAATATATAGACCCCAATGGTACATTCTAGATCCATCTTGCACATTCCCTTGTTTTCCAACTTTGATCCATTTTGGTTATGTTTCTTCAATTACAAGTAACCAAAGATAACTTCTTTTTTCCTTCTAAACTCAAAAAAGTGTTTGAACCATTGTTCTTAGAATTGTTTTTCCATTCAAAATCATATATTGGAAGTCTCCATTTGGACTTGTAAATCTCCCAAACCATTTTCCATCTTGAATTTATTCACTTTATAAGCCATTTTAGTTCATATTTTGACCAATTATGCAACATCATGCTATGAGCTTCTCCAATAATGTGTGACCTTCTTTCTAGACTTAAAATCCCATTTGGAGCAAGTTTGATGTTGTAAGTTTTTCCATTTGAGGCCTCCTTGTATGAGTTTTGGACATAGGTTAAAATGACCTGTAATTCACAAATGCCCAAAATACCCTTTGCTTGCCAAGACCATAAGTTGAGTTCCACACATCATATGAAGGCATACTATACCATTCTAGAAAGCTAAGACAATGAGTAACAATTCTTATGTTGACCAAGAATTCATTTGAAATCTCCTTGAGGGGTAAAAATTGCTTGGAAGTCAAGTCACTTTCACAGACAAAAATTCAGACACCCCAGATGACCTGTAACTTGCAAGGACCATAACTTGAGTTCTATAAATCTCCTTGAGGTCTTCCACCACTCAAATTAAAGGTCTTGAGATCCTCTACAAGTTTCATGTTGGCCAAGAAGTCATTTGAAACTTGAATTTTGACTTATCTTGCTTGGAAATTTGACCTAAACTAGGGGATTTTACAGAGAAACCCTAATTTAGTAACTCCTCTTCTCCTTGATTTCTCTTGAATTCTCCTTGTCATATCTCCATATCCTTCTTCATATGTCAAATGATGAACCCCACATCTCCTTAATAGACTTGAATGCCCCTTAAATCAGTCAATTGACCTAGGGTTGACCTAGGGTTGACCCAGATGAAACCCTAGTTGACTGTCTTCAACTATAGCTCTTGTGCTCTCATTAATGACTTGTCTCCTTCTCCAAATGACTTTCTAAGTCTCTCAAGATGTCTAGATACTCTCCATGCTTTTACTTCACAGCTCACAACCCTCTTGTCGACCCTCAGATACCCTCAGCTAGTAGATGGACTCAAGGCTTGATCTGCTGAACTCTTTGCTTTCAAATTCTTTCCTGATGACTTGAATGAGATTGACTTGGGATAATAACCTCTTGATAGGCCTCTAGAGATGAGAATAATGATTGGTCCCCTGTTGAATGACTTGCTATGCTTATGCTATGCAGATGGTTAGTCTATGTACATGACTCTATATGCAAATGCTAATGATAATGAAGCATGAACCAAGTGAATAAGGTTGGGCAAATTTTAGGGTGCAACACACATCAACAACTTGTCTCCTTCTCCAAATGACTTTCTAAGTCTCCCATGATGTCTATATACTCTCCATGCTCAGCCCACAGCTCACAACTTACTTGTTGATCCCCAGATACCCTCAGATAGGAGATAGATGAACTGATTAACCCATTGACTTCTCAGCTTTCAAATTTCTTCTGATGACTTGAATAGGACTGAATTAGAATAATAACCTCTTGATAGGCTCATAGAGATGAGAATAATGCTTGGTCCCCTGTTGGATGACTTGCTATGCTTATGCTATGCAGATGAGTAGACTATGTACATGCAAATGCTAATGATATTGAAACCTAAACCAAGTGGATAAGGTTGAGCAAATTTTAGGGTGCAACAGCGCGCACTTGCTAGGCAGGCGCTAGTGTCTCATGAAATCCACGCTTAGACGAGGTTCTCCCGGTTGGCTTCTCTTTCAACCCTTTGGGTTGAGACGGTTGTTGGTTTGGAGGATTGTCGACTCTGGGGACCGATCATTTGTGATTCAGCCGAGTGAGGCCGCTTCATGAGCTGGTGATGCCACACCTTCTGGGTATCGTATCACCCCTCTTGAATGTCTGTGACGCTGATGAACGCATAGGATGCCGAACTTGTGTCAGTTTAGGTCCATACCCGTGAGTGGGAGGGTTTTTGCAGGAAACTTGACTTCCAGCCTACCCGATATCTTGGTTTTCTCTCGTCAGAGCAGACTTATCCCGTCAGCAGCGCAGCAGCAATCAGAGCGTTGTGGGGGCTGTGATCCCGTGTTTGCTGCATCTTGCATTGCATTTGCATGAACATTCCTGCATCATATTGCATGCTATGCTCCGGATAGTCAGAGCTCTTATCCAGCCGTTGTTTTGATTCTGAAGGTGAGTGTTGAAGACGACCAAGGGGTTGAAGCAGATTTGATCAGGATCAAGCAGTGAAGTCAGTTGACAGTTGTTGGTAGCTATGTCAGAGAGCAGCTTCCAGTTTGTTGATACCTTGTCGGGTTTCACTGTGACGTCCAATCCTTTGTATGGATCTACGCATGACGAAGACTTTCCGCAAGTGAACAACCTTACTGCAGCTCAGCTTGTACAGCCTTCTGTTGAAGACCGAGATCTACGTGAGCAGTTTGTTGTCCGAGGTGAACGTTCTCCTTCTGTTGATATCTCAGACTACCAGGGTGTTGCCTTCCCTGTGCCAAAGTCCCGAAGAGAGGTCCCGATAGCAAAGACTGAAGACCCATTTGCTCCCGTGTATGCTAGAAGGTTTCGTGCATTGGATGAAAGATTCAAATCCTTGAAAGGTAAAGACGCTGTTAACCCTAGTGCTGCAGACATGTGTCTGGTTCCTGGCCTAGTGTTACCTCCGAAGTTCAGAATGCTGAGGTTTGAAAAGTACAAAGGAGATAGTTGCCCGAAGCAACATTTGGTGATGTTCTGCCGAAGAATGACTTCATTTGTGCACAATGACAAGTTGATGATTCATTGCTTTCAAGATAGTCTGACTGGGGCACCTCTGAGTTGGTATATGCAGTTAGAGAGTGATCAGATCCGATCATGGGTGGATTTAGCCGATGCTTTTCTGAAACAGTACGACTACAATCTTGAAGTGGCTCCTAGTCGCATGCAACTGCAAGAATTGTCTCAAGGGAACAATGAACCTTTCAAAAAGTACGTTCAAAGATGGAGAGAATTTGCTGCTAGAGTGCAACCACCGCTTCTAGACCGAGAATTGAAAGGCATGTTCGTAAACTCCTTGCAGAGCCCGTACTTCGAAAGAATGCTTGGAAATGCACCAAATTTCTCTGAATTGGTAAGGGCAGGAGAGCGCATTGAGTATGGTGTAAAGACTGGAAGAATCCAGAATGTTTCAGGCGGTCAGGCTAGTGAAACTGAATCTCTCTACAGCTTTCAAACTGAAGAAGGAGTTGTGATAAATGCAATCATGAATGATGTTGGGTATCCTCAAGACGAATCGGTGAAGTCTGTTGGTTCTTCGTCTTCTCAGCGGTCAGTATCTTCCGTGTCTCGACAGACAATTGTGCCTGGGGCACCACATCGGGAACTTTATGTCGCTCCTCTTGCAAATCCACGAGCCCGTGGCCGAGGTTATCAGAATCAGCGTCAGAATCAGAACCGACCTCGTAACAACTTGGAACGAAGGAATGCTCCTTCCCATCCAGTGCCTGTGCCGTATAGCCAGATTCTGCCACATTTGATTCAGAATTCTTTGGTGGAACCCAAAGCTCTCAAGCCCGTGCCAGAGCCTTAGCCTCCTGGGTACAATCCCCATGCTCAGTGTGGTTACCATGGTGGATCTCCGGGGCATTCAACTGAAGATTGCAAAGCTTTTCAGGCAAAAGTGCAACAGTTGATCGACAAAAGGTGCATTTCCTTTCCAGAAGGAGTTTTGGTTGTGCATGACAACCTCTCAGCTGTTTGAGCTCGCAGATTCAGAGGGTTATTTCCGGAGGCCAGTGGTCCAGACAGGCAGACGTCCTCAGCATTGGCAGTCCTCAGACTTTTTATCATTTGCATTTGTAGTTTCTTTCTGTTAGTTACTACTTACTGTTAAACATTTTTTGTTTCGAATGGTAATATTGATAAAGTGACTATGCATTTTTCTGAATTAATCATGTCGTTGTCACTCATTTACTGCATTGCACTGACACTTGCATTTTATTTACTCTACTTTATCACT
This sequence comes from Lathyrus sativus, assembly GCA_963859935.3. Classification (NCBI taxonomy): domain Eukaryota; kingdom Viridiplantae; phylum Streptophyta; class Magnoliopsida; order Fabales; family Fabaceae; genus Lathyrus; species Lathyrus sativus. The sequence goes on from OZ012739.1 coordinate 356,318,306, forward strand.
ATGATTAGTAAAGATTGGAGGGAGGATAACGAAACTGAATACTCATAACCGATGATCGTATGCTTTCAGATAAAACCTTGCCGATGACGTACAAGGCATTGTTTTAAATCCCCCAAACACCGGAGAGATAAGGAAGAGAATCCCTTGTTAACCACTTCGAGCCGAGAAGTAGGAGTTTCTTTCGGACTTTTAAACCCTCACATCTTAACCCGGGGCAGGGTAGTTGTCAGTTAGCTTGATCGAGCGTTCAAGTCTTATGGAGGAGTGTTGCCTTTCGAGGACCAATCACATTGTATTCTCCCCAGAGGTCGTACCTCGTCCACCACAATGGTTAACCCTCACCAATCAGGAGTGAGACCGTTATAAACCTCTCGGATGAATCCAGACAGCTAGTGTCGCACGCCTTGTTCCAAGAAAAAGAAAAAAAAAGGAATAAGAAAGCCCGCTAAGTAAAAAGAAAAGAATAGCTGGAAAGCAAATACTTAGGCAAAAATCAGGGCATCCCGCTGGACTTCAAAAGCAAAATCTAAAAGAACTCTGAAGAGTCAGTCCAGGCAAAAATCAGGGAATCAAAAGAATGAAAAAGGAAGGATATAAAAAAGAAAAATCCTCGAACAAGGACAAAGTCGCGTAGATACAGACACCAAAACGAAAAAGGAGTAACTGTCACTCCGAAACACCTTGTGAATTCTCTAACTAGTTGTTCCCAATATTCAACATACCTCTCGAAGAGGCGAGCGCTCGAGCCAAGTTAACTGAACTTTAGGATCGGAGATCATCACGTAGAAGGGGTGGGTACAAATCATGACTTGAGCCTAATATCCTTTGTTTCACGAACCGTGAACCCGACCACGATACAACCCTTAAAAGACCTAATTGAGGCAGGGTTTATTCTGAAAGCGCATTACGATAAGGTTGAGTAACCTGACTCCTACATGATTTGCTAATCATATCCTTGTTGTGTTTTTCATTGATCAAATCAGCACCACGTTTGAACTATTGGTTCATTCGTCACTCACTATCATGACACGTAAATGAGTGACAACACAATTTTTCGAAATCTGCATGAACACTGCATTAAAATTACCATTCATGAATAAACAATTTTAATTGTAGGTCAGTAGTTGATACGAAGGAATTCCAACAGGGAATAATCAATCAGGACTGAATCGTTAGTAGTCTGAATCGGAATGGTATACTGTGAAACCCTGTGAATTTGGGGCATTGACTTCCAGTGAGTTTGGAATCAGTTAGTCTGAGGACAAGTCCTGAAGCATCGGTTGGTTATGGGACAGTTTATTCAAGAAGCAGTTGATCAGAAGTGGATCTTCTCGAGACCCATTCAGGGGCAATCATCCAGAACTCCTGTGATTTGAGGGCAGATCCCTCCAGTGTTCAATCAGGGCATGTTGAGTCGCTCAACGCTCGTTTAGGGGCAAGCTACTTCAGAAGTATATTGAAACCAGCCACGCTGAGAGTTGGTTAGCTGAGGATGAATCCTTCCGTTGTATAGATATTGGGGCAAGCCATCTGAAGATTGTCTCGTTGCCAGCTACTTTCTGTTCAGAATGAATTTTCCCAAAAGTCAGATTGGGGCAAGTTGAATTGCACTAGGGCAAGTTGTTCAAATGAGTTTGTTCACCCTAGCAAGAGTTGAGTGTCGGGGAATCGTGTCATTACCCTACCAAAAACCTGAACCTTCTGAAGAAGCCTTGTTGTCATTGGATTGTTATCCTACAGCCTAACCTGTTACTCGGCTGAACCTTGTAACCAAATCGTTTCAAAGTCCAGTTCTCGTCTGGCAAGCCGGAGCTCAGCTCTCGTCTGAAATCCAAACCAGAAACCAGCCCTATCTGGTCACCTTTTCTGTAACCTATTGTTCAACCAGTTCTCGTCTGGCAAACCGTAAGTCAGTTCTCGTCTGACAACCTAACATATGTTGCTATCAGTTCTCGTCTGATAGTCCACCTTGAATGCTAGTTCTCGTCTAGTATTTCCCTTTCAAATCCACTTTTGTTGGTAACCAGAAATAAATCCCTATCACCATAAACCTATCCCTAAACCGGAAAAAGCCTAATTGTACCTGGCCCGATGACTCCTAGTGACTCGTATGTTGTCGCATTCCCCGACACAAGGCTCGATTGATCCCAGCTCCATGATTGGTATTCTGTATTCCCTGTGTTGATGTTATTGAATCAGGATTGTTTTCTCAGCAGAGACGTACAGTTCGAGGTTGTTTCCCCTGAGCAGTTTGAGATCGCAGCAAGTTGAGATGGCATTTATCCCTTATCAGAGTAGGATCAAGATTATCCTCGGCAGGTTTGATTGATATTTCTGGCAGAGTATGGCCATCCCAAGCGTTGAACGTTGATTAGCCTGATGTGCTATTTCCCCAAGTGGGTTGAGACTAAAGCTTTCCCTGACCGATAGATTTGGGTTTATTTCCCCAGTAGTGGGACTGATGCAATGTTGTATCCCCACAGAGTCCAAGTTTGACTCCTTTCCCCTCCGAGTCCAGGTCATTGACTCATTCCTCAAGCAGAGGTCGACGGTGATTCCCTCACTGAGTAATCTCCAGACGGGTAGATTTTGATGTCAGCCAGAGAAGAGTTATTGCTCAGCAGATTGCTTCGTACCCTATAAGGACTTAGGGTGTTCTAAAAGGACCATGCAGGGTTGTTTTCCTCAGTGAAGTGAGATTCAATTTCAGTGATCGATTGTTATCTTCCGCAGTCGCCAGAGGTGTTTCCTTGATAGGATCAGTACATCTCCAACAGAGTTGTACAATGAGTAGCTAAGGATCGATATCCCCAGCAGTGTTGATACACAAGTATTCCTCATCAGACTTGATAGTCCAGCAGGTGTTACCCAGAAGGGTCAGTCTCCGTAAGGCGTATGCAAGATTATCCTCAGCAGATCAGGATTGATATCCCCGATAGAGTGTAGCAGCATCTCCCCGCAGAGTCTGAATGCGAGATCGTGAGCATTGATATGTGTGTCCCCAGGCAGAGAAGATTCTCTCCCTAATCAAATACATCCTGAAGGAATGTCATCTCCCCAGCTGAGTCATACACTGAAGTGTGTAGTAGCTGATGGTTCAAGACCGAAGTCTCCAGCGGAATCGAGGTTCCCCACAGAGTCGTAATCTCCCCAGCAAGCAGAATGAGTTCTTCTTCCCCACCCGAGGTTGCGGATCCCCAAGAGAGCTGAGTTCTTGGAAGCCGCTCAGGCCATGATAGCTGATGCTGTATTTCCCCGCCGGAGCCGTTATCTCCAGGGAAGTAGCCGTGAAGGCCGTGCAGTTTATTCCCACGATTGACATCGTTTTCCCTCAGTAGGTCCAGGTGCTCGTAGAGCTTCGTTCCCCTGCAGCAGTCGACTGAAGTTCACTTCCCCACAGCGCCCGATTGGGATTGGCGTGACCTTTTTCTCCTCAGCAGGATGATTCCTCCCCCTACCAGAGTGGTTCTTTCTCCTTGATAGGAGGATTCTCCCTTCAGCATTTATTTTGCTGACGGGATCACATCATTTTGCATGACTGCATAGCATTTATCATAAACGCGTAGCATTTCCATTGTGTGGAGCATTGCGCCATTGCCGAAGCATATGCATAATAAGCATGATCTAGGTTGTTACCGTTCTTGTTGTGCAGGTGTTCCGCCGCAGAATTGATTGCTCAAGATGATTCTTGAATTCTCCCCAACGGAGTCGCTTGCTCAAGATGATTCTTGAAGTCCCCAGCGAAGTCTTCGGCTCAAGATGATTCTTAAATTCCCCAGCAAGGTCGTTTGTTTAAGATGATTCTTAAAATCCCCAGTGCAGTCGCCAGAGTTGGTTGCTCAAGTTGATGCTTAGAGTACCCATCAGGGTGTTTGCTCAGGATGATTCCTGAAATCTCCAGCATAGTTATCGGTTCAGGTTGATTCTTGAAGATCCCGATGGAGTTGTTGTTCAAGATGATTCTTGATTTCCTCCGCATAGATGATTCACCCAGAATGATTTCTGAAATCCCCGAAGCAGAGTTACTTGATAGTTCTCCAGAATCCCCAGCGGAGATGTGTCATCCCCAGCAGGTTTTAGACGGAAAAGTTGAAATTTCTTGGAAGACTTGATGATTGAAGTCCGGCAGCAGTGCCGAAACCCCAGACTTGCTGATGAAGTCCAACTGTATTGACGAAGTAGTTCTCTCAGCTGATGCGGAGTGCCTGACGGTAAAAGATTGTATATCCTTATTTGGTTCATGATTGACCAAGAATTCTGTTCTCGACCTACTGACGAAGTCTAGCTGACGCCCGAAAATGTCTTTGAATGCCCGATGGCGTGAATATCTTGATTGTTAAAAGTTCCTAATGACCTTACGAGTCCCGAGGAATTCTTCTGCTATGACACAGAACGCCTGACGGTATAATCGACCATGTATTGCCGGTTACCGAGTGACCAGCGACCCCTTGATGAATTGAGGACGAATATCTACAGCAAAATCAGACGATCATCCTGACGGAGACTTAAAATCATACTTTTCCCCGGTTACCGTGTGACCAATTCCCCAACGAGTTGTCGTGCATGCTCAGTTTTGAAGATGTTCCTACCAATCAGAGTATCGTTTACCTGTGAGGTTAGCAAATCACCCGTTACCGTGTAACCAGTGATCCCTCGATGATTTGAGGACGCAATGACATCAGATAAATCAGAGAATCATCCTGACGGAGGTTCAGATCAGTATCTCTCTAACTAGTTGCCGTGCAGCTATGATTTCAGCTTCCGAAGATTTGTTCCCACCAGAGTACCGTGTACTTGTGTAGTTGGCAAATTTTCGGGTTCTTTGGTATTCAACCGTCTTCTACCTTTGAATGTTTGAAAGTCGTTCGCTCTTCAACCCTTCAGGTCCAAGCCGTTTGATAGGGGTAGCTGTTGCACCCCAAAATTTGACCAACTACTTATCGCAATTTGGCTCATGTTTCGACCCGTTTCATTTTGCACTTGCATACCACGTGCATTGCATTTTTTCTAGTCAGATTGACTTTATCGGGATTACAGCCCTCCGATCACGCTCCAGGCATTTCAGGCCAATACGAGGACGTATTTTGAGAATCGGTGCTCGTTCCCGGTGTTTTCAGCTCTCGCTGTTGTTTTTGAGGACATCTCGGTGTCCGGGTTTTTACCGTTTATTTCGATATAGTCGCTAATCGATTTAATCGGCTTCCTCGTTTTTTTAGGGTTTTTCCCTTATTTTCTAGAATTTTTATGGAGTTAATTGATTTTTTTAGATATTAGATAGTTTTTTTAATAAATATTAATTGTTTTTAAATAGATTTTAGTTTTAATTTCTTTTTAAGAATAAATCATGTTCTTAGATATTAAGTAGATTTTTTAAGTGATTTTTGATAGGATAATCTCCTTTACTAGGTATTTTTTTAAAATAGAAATTAACAGGGTTTTTCTATTTTTATTTGTTTAGAGATAAATAGAATTAATAGAGTTTAATGGTTTTAATTTGGGTTTAGGATTAAATAGAGATTAATTAGATATTAGTCATTTCTTTTTAATTAGATTTTAATCAACTTTCTTTAGATGTTAATTAGGGTTTTAACTGAATTTATTAGATTTAATTAGGTTAGAATAGTCTTAATTTTCAATTTAGGCTTTAATTACTGTTTTAAATTTTCGTTAGCATTTAATTGTGTTTAATTAGGGTTAATCAGGTTCATTAGTGCTAATCAAGTCTTAATTCGGTGGGCCAGGTGTACTATGGAGGCCCAGTCCAAGTTTGGCCACGTGTCCTCATATAAAAGCAGCCACGCGTGCATATTCTCTTCTTCCCACCTCACTTTTTTCCCACTCTCAGAGTCTCACCACGTGTCCCACTCATCTCTCTCTTCTCTCTCTGCTGACTCACCGCCCTCTCTCCTCACCACCTCGCTGCATGCAAGCCACACGGCTTCACCTCCCTCAATCTTTGTATCCTCGCGCCACGTGTTCCCCCCACTAACCCCTCGCCGGATTCTTGGCCGCCGGCCATGCAGCCGCCGCGCCGGCCATGCAGCCGCCGCGCCGGCCATCTGCTAACTGCCTCTGATCACTCTAACGGTCATCAGAGCTCGCAGCGGTCACCGGAGAACTGCAAAGTCGCCGGAAAATTCATCACTCATTCATCTTCCTCAGAATCCATCAACCAATCTCCAACAACTATTTCCAGAAATCATCAGAAAATCATCCAAACCATCATCTTCATCTCGGTTTTCCCCAAGCTCTCCTTCAAATCTTCATCTGTGTTCTTGCCAGGTTCTCCAGAAATCCATCAGAAGTGATGAACGTTCACCAAGATCACCAATATTTCAACAACCTTCGAGATCTTCAACAATCGAGGTTTTTCTCCAAGAGCTTCAGAGAACCTTCAAGATCCTCATCTTCGTCGTCTGGTTTAGTTGTAGGGGATTTCGTTAAGTTTTGTTTGCACAGGTTTTTGAGATGTGTTTGATCTCAGAGAGATAGAGGGAGACGAGGAGAGAAGCTTGAACGAGAGAGAGGGTGAGAAGAAGGTGACGGCGTGAACAATGATTAGGGGAAAAGAAGGTGTTAGGGTTTTTGGTTGGTGTTCTGAGTAATGGACAAGGTGAGTGGATCGTGGGGTTTGGGCCTCTCTGAGGCCCGTTGCTTATTTTTTTTGCTGCAGGCACCTTCCGTTTTTTTTCCATTCACCCCGTTTGTGTGTGTGCTTGGCTAATGGGCTGGGCCCTGTTCGTTTTCCTTACCATATCACACCCCCGGTTGGTTTTTCTTCCCCCCTCCCCGTTGCTGTACATTTTTGCTGGGCTCTGGGCCCAGTTTCCTGTATTTTTTGCTGAGGCATCCCCTGTAAATCAATGCACCCCCACCCTATATTATTTTTTGTGTTAATGTTCTTATATGGTTTTAATTGTATTTTTTAGAATAGCTTAATAGTTCTAGAATATAATTAGCAATTGATTAGCATGTTAGGATTATAATTAGTGTAATACCTCAAATTTTACCCTTATATTTAGTCAGTCATTTCGCATAGCATCTCATATGTACATTTGCTAACCACTAACAAGTTATGGAGGTGTTTTGTTTTGCAGATTTGGTTCCAGGGGTATTTTGGTCATTTCACGCAAATTCTGCTAATTCCTTGAAGACGGGCTGTTATTAAGTTCTGAGGCGTTTGATACACTATTTTTGAGGCATTTACCTATCACCAGGTCTGATTATATCAAGGTGCCAATTCGACGTGGCCGATATTAAAGTTTGTCGAGCACAACTGGATTTAAGGCTTATTTTATTGCTCGTGGCTTATTTCCGGCACACCTCCGTTAATAAGGCACAGTTTTACTGGGGTATTATTGGATGGTTGCTCACAGTCTTTGGTCAGTGGAATTCAATTACGAGTAATGTTATTATTGATACCGAAACTGTTGTGATTACGGTGCACATCCGTGTTTTGGTTATGAAATGGTTGGTTAGCATTTAAATTGGATTTTAATCAGATGATGAGTTTGAGATTACGAATGAGACAAGTGCTGCGAATAAGAATATCATTTGGGAATGTTTATGTTTTATGACTATGTTAATGAATTTAAGTATTTGTGGATTTATTCACAAATGTTTATAATTTTTTAACTAGAAATAAATATAAATAGAGTCAAGTTTTGGAAATTTTATTTCATAAAGATCTCATTATACAAGAAGGAGGGGATTGTTTCACATTTTTGAATTACTGTACAAGGAATTACATTAACTCTAAAAATCCTAAGTCCTAAAATTGCTAAGTGTCTTCATGTTGGCCCTTGAGTTTCTCCACGAGTCCCCGATCAACCTGCACATCAAAAAAAATAGCAAAGCAGAATAAAAAATGTTAGAGTTTGTTTTCGACACTCTCAGAACAGTGTCATCATCGAGTGCCGGGAGTGGCACAACCGAAGCTGCGTCCTACCCCCGTTACCGATCCGCGCCGTTGGCGTCAGATCAGGTAACACCTGTTCTTATCGTTACGGGACATCCGAGAGATAGAAGTAATAAAAGAAGCGGGACTGATTCGTTTTGCCGCGATTGGATTTCCAAACTGATACGAGAGTAAGGCAACATAATCAATCTGAATTCAGACCCAGATGCCGGCAAGTCAGAGTCATTTTGTTTTCGAAGTTTCCAATACCTGAAAGTCCACGACAGCATCAGTACAAATTGATGACAGAAACTCAAAAGCAAGACAATTCATAAGATGCCACAAGTAAATGGAAATCCAAACTGAAATGCAAGCCAAAACTGCCTCAAACTGCATCAATTCTGAACCACATAGGCAAGTTCATGAAAACCAAGTTCAAACAGAACAAGAAAAATGAAATGAAACCAAACTGCATTGAATGGCCTCAACAAAGTATCAGAAAAACGAAGTGCAAATCACAACAGCATCATACGCTGTATCAAAGTTCAGAGGCATCGATTAATGTCAAGTGTCATTGCACAACAGCATACAAAAACGAGGCAAAAGAGCAGGTCAGTTCACAAAACCATGACAGAAAGCAAGATAGACCAAATGTGCAAGCACATTGGAAAAACAAATTACCAAACACATGGCTCAGTACATCAATATCATAGCCCAAATCATCATCACCAATTCAATCAACCTGCCAAAACTGCACAGAAGAGTCGAAGTTCATATCAGTTCAGAATACGCCACAGCACAAAATCATGGCATGAATTGTACCAGAACGAACAAGAATGAGCTAACATAAACATATCAGTTCATAAGATAAACAAGTGCACAAAACCATAACAGTTCGTATCGGTCACCACGGCTCAGTTTCATGGCCCAGCTCACAGTCACAACCGAGCGTTGAAACCAACCAGCAGAAGGCAACCGCGACATCATCGAAGAACATCCCTCAAAGGCTCAGAACGATGTCATCATTGCCGTATACCTTTCCCGGCGTTTGACTCGACCTAAGCCTCGATACCAGCCCTCTCTGAAAGAAGAAGAGGAAAAGCTAACTGCATCAAAAATTGCCAAATCGAAAACGAGTCAGTTTCAATCAAGCAAATCAGTTCGAGATCAAAAACGAATTAAGTCAGATGTCAAACAGATCAAGTGAAATTCGAAGGCAATCCAATCCACATCTGCAAAAATCCAATCAGCATATCAGAAAATGATCAAACAAAATCGAATCAATGGAAAGTTTCAAAACAGATCAAGAAGATCGTATCAGAAAATCGAACCACATCCCAAATCAAATCCAATCTCAGTTTCGAGCAAGCGCAGAAAAGGAAGGAAATCATATCAAACTTCCAATTAAATCAAAAGTATGTTGGTTACGAAAAATCAAAATCAAATCGAATCATCACGAAATCATAAGGCAATAACGCAAATCCAACATCAAAAGCCCAAAAAGGAGAGGGTCAGAAGAGTATAAGAAGGGAACAATCTCACCATCAAAAACCCTAAGGGGAGCCGTGAGAGAGAGAGCAGAAAACCCTAACGGAAATCGCGTCGCAAACCCTAATGGACCAATCGTGTCGCAAACCCTAACGGCGTGGTAGAGACTCAGAGGGACCGTTACCCTCATCATCGCCTCCGTTCACTGGCGAACCAACATCAACAACCGCGAATCACCGAAAGGGGAAGATCGCCTTCGCCGTTTAAACGGCGGGCAATCAACTCCAAACCTCAGAGGAAACCCTCATCATCGGCCGTTCACCATAAATGTAAGCTATGAGATATCTCCCTCACAACATTCGTGTTTGATTTCAGGTTATGGAGGAAAACGAAGCGCATCGAGAGAGTCGCGAGGAAGAAGAAAGACGAGAGAGGAGAAGATGTAAACGGCGCCGCAAGGACATTAGGGTTCTGGGAACCCTAAATGTCTTCTAGTTAATCCAACCGGGTTGGGTCCGGGGTGGTGACCGGCCCAACCCCTTATGTTTTATTTTTTTTTATTTTGTTTTTTAAATTATGTTTTTTATTTGTTTTTAAATTGTTTTATATTTGTTTTAAAAACTTTTTTTGTGTAAATATTATAAATAAACAAAAATCTTTTTATAATAAAATAAAAAACCTCTTTTTTTAAAATAAAAATTAAAACTTTTTTTTTTAATATAAAACTAAAACTTTTGTAAATATAAAAATAAAAAAAAACTTCTTTTTTAAATGAAAATAAGAAAAAACGTTTCTTAGAAATATTCAAAAATTAAACTCTTTTTAAAAAAAAACATTTTTTTAAAATTAAATCTTTTTGCAAGTTAATATTAAATAAAACAATAATAAATCTCCAATTTGCATTTTTTTCTTTCTTCATTGGCTCGTAACTCATTTGATTGCCGCCTAACTCTACCCACTAATGTCATTTGTTCATTTTGCAGCTCATTACATTTACCATTACCTATTTCATTACTATATTGTAACTGCTTCTCATATGTAACCCCGCGAACCAATAATCGTGCTTTAAATTTCTGCCCTTAAATTTCTGTTTGCATGACTTTAACTTCTGTTTTTATTCCCTGTTTACAATTCATTTATCTCACACCTTCATCAATATTTCTGTCACATTGCACGCACTGCCGAAGGAATTAGGTCTAGCTTTTGACCGCCGTGTCAATAGTCCTCACACGTTCAAACCCTCAAAACTACAAACTACAAACCCTAATTTTCACAAATGCCTCGCCGCAGGCAAAATTACAATTTTACCCCTAGCATTAGGTCAAAGAGCCGCCGCGCTCATTTTAGGGTTTCCCGCCGTGGAATCCCTAATTTAACCCTAATTACAACTTAACATTTCAACGTAGAGATTTGGAGTTTCTACACTCCATGTAAGCGTGTCCTTAAGATACGTTTATTCCCCTTGAGACCTTGACCACAGTCAAGAAGTCTCTAACCTCCCTTTTAAGGGGAACTACGATTACTCTGATTCCATCCCCGTAAGGATACGTAGGCACAAGATGCGATGTCTTGCCGAGTAAACTTAGAATTAACCCCTTAGGTTTATTTTCTCACTTTCAATCCCTTTGTACATATACCTTAAGCAAATAAATAAAGCAAATAGTAAGCATTTGAACAAAAGGTTCCCGTAGAGTACTACGGAAGTTTAGGGTGCTAATACCTTCCCTAATCTTAACCAACCCCCGAATCCTAGAATCTCCCCGCGTTGTGTTTACAATGCAAAATATTTAGGTTTTCCCTTTTTGACCTTTTCCTTCGGATAAATCAAAGAGCGGTTGTGAATCAAGAATTGTGATTCGAACTAATTAATAGTTTGTGATCCTATTTCCACCGCAACAGAAAATGGCGACTTCACTGGGGACTGTCTTAATTTTTGAGGGTTATCCCTAACTTGTTCATATTTATTACTATCTGTGTTACTATTCATTTACATGTATATATTTATGCTTTCATGGTGGGACTGTTCTTTGTGCTGTGAGATAAGTCCTACGCCCGGGCTAGTGACATTATTATAGGATGGGGATATATTCGATGAGGCTTATAGGGAGTGAATCCCGACCAAGCTGATTCGAGAATCACCGCTCAGTTGAGACCTTTTCGAAAATGGTTCGGTTGAACGAGTAATCGCGAAAACTTTTTCCATGGTCGATTGGAGTCTGTGATATTGGGAACCGTAGTACCTTTACACCACCTTGGCCTTATTTAGGACGTAGTGCGGGAGCTATGTGGGAGTAATCCTACAATGGTTGCCACGCGATACTACACTCAAAAGAGGTTCTCTTGAGAATATTATTAACCCCTGAGTCAGTCGGAAGGTTGATAATATCCGAAAGATGGGCTGATGACTTTGGGCACTTTGTAGAACCTTGTTTGGCAGGTACAACTAACCTATAGTACACTCCTTTTGGGATGGGTAGACCTTGACTCCGCTCACGTTCCTTTAACCTAGGACTTTGTGTGTTTTCATGCATTGCATCCATAAAGCATCTCATTGCATTGTATTTCATGGAGTTCAAATATCATTTATGGATATCGCGGGATACCATAAATAAGAAAATAAATTGAAAAAACAAGAAAAAGATTTTCTTGGTACCCCACGACATTCGTAAATGTTTGAATTCCATGAAATCTTCATTTGCATCATAGCATCATTTACTTTCTTGCATTGCATGTGTCTTCCGTTTTCTCATGTTCGGTTCTCTTGCCTTCCAGTTTCGTCACCCTGAGTTCTCGGCACCAGTACAACACCAGAGCTCAAACTCGGAAAAGAATGGAGGATCAGGCAAAAGAGATTGATCGCCTTAGCAATGAACTTGAAGACCTTCGAGGGGGTATGGGGCGTATGATGGAATTGTTACATGTCATGAATGCTAAGATGGATACCCAGCCCACTGTTGTTTCCGAGATTACCGGCGTTACTGTGGACCCTCCACCAAGTGTGACCGTAGCAAGGGATCCACCTTATGGTCTTGCTCCCGGTTTTGTGCCTCCTCAAGCCACTGTTCCGATTAATCAGCCTGTTCAGCAAGCCGTGCCTTTATTTTCTGAAGTTCCTAGGGGGGCTCCTATCTTTGCACCACCTGTTGTACACACCCATGCGCAACCGTACTTCAATGAGACAGTTTTTGATAATCTTGATGAGAATGTTGAAGGTTATGAGAAACGTGATAAGCTTCGTGAGGAAGTAAACACCATCGTCCAGAGATTGAAAAAAGTCGAGGGTGATCAAATTTTTGGGACTGCTGCAAGGGATGTTTGTTTGGTCTCAGGTTTGGTTATTCCCCCGAAGTTCAAAACTCCGAACTTCGATCGTTATGAAGGTGCCACCTGTCCTAAGAGTCATCTGATCATGTATTATCGCAAAATGGCTGCCCATGTTGAGAATGATAAACTGATGATTCATTGCTTCCAAGATAGTTTGAAGGGTGCTTCCTCCAAGTGGTATTTAACTTTGGACCAGTCTCACGTTAAGAGTTTTCAAGATTTATCTGACGCTTTCATCAAACACTACAAGTACAATATGGATCTGGCTCCTGACAGAAGACAGTTGTTGAGTATGTCACAAAAGAATTCTGAGTCATTCAAAGAGTACGCTCAAAGGTGGAGAGAGATTGCTTCGCAGGTAGAACCTCCTTTGACCGAGAAAGAGTTAGCTGATTGGTTTGTCGACACGGTTCGTCCAGAATTTTACGAGAGAATGGTGGGTAGTGTGACTTCAAATTTCTCTGACATCGTTGCTGTGGGTGTCAAGATTGAATTGGGTATGAAAAGTGGTAAAATGACAAATAATCATGGTGCTTCTAAGGATCAGCCGAAGAAACCTCCGTATAGCTCCCAGAAGAAGAAAGAGGGCGAGACTAATGCTATATCCTCTGGTAGACTAAGAGACCCATTTTATCGATATCCGCAAGGTTATGCTCAACCTCAAGGGTACCCAATCCAATATGCTCAACAACCCTATGTGGCAGCTATTACACCTTCTTTCAATCAACAGGTTCCTATGTATCAACCTATGCAACAACCTCCTGTTTATCCGCCTCCTATCAACTACCTACAGGCGCCCAACGCTCCTGCTCCTCAACAGCCAAAGAGTCCGGCTCCTCGCCAGAATGTTCCGAACAGAAGAACGTATAAGCCTTGTCCGCCAATTCCGATGACTTTCACCGAGTTGTATCCCTCTTTGGTCAAGCAAGGTCTAATCACTACTCGGGCTCTGGGTCCGCCTCCTAATCCTCTACCCGCCAATTACAACGCCGCCACTCATTGTTTATTTCATGAGGGCGCGCCTGGTCATGATCTGGAGAATTGTTATGCTCTCAAAAATCTTGTCAGGGATTTATTGGAAAAGAAGATTTTGTCATTTGAAGATCCTCAACCGAATGTTAAGAAGAACCCTTTTCCTAACCATGAGAGTGTCAATGCCATTAGTGCTGATTCGGAGGAAGGTTATGTCCTTGATGTTGTACAGATTAAGACTCCTCTCAAGATGTTCCATTCGAAACTGTTTGAAGCTGGTCTGGTAGATACCTCCCACGTTGCATGCGTAAGTTGTGAAGCCAGTATTAAGGGTTGTGTGTTGGTTCAGGATGATGTTCAGAGATTGATTAACGAGGGTGTTTTACAAGTGACAAGCCAAACCAAGAAGGATGAGGTCGCTGTGGTTGAGCCAGTGTTCCATCAGCCTGGATCAAAGGGAAAGGTACCAGTGTTTAATCTGTCAGGGGCAGGCTCTGCCAATCTCGTGTTCGATATACCAAATTCGTCTATCCCTGAGGTGAATCAGCATAAGCCAATAGTTTTTCGAAGACCAGGTCTGTTCCCTTTCAGTGATCCTAAAGCCGTGCCTTGGAAATACGACGTGACGATGATTGACAAGGAGTCTGGGAAAGTTATTCCAAATGAAGAGGTTAAGGACACTGTGACCAATATCGCAGAGGCAAGCAGGATGACTCGCAGTGGCCGTGTGTATACTCCCCGTTCCAATGAGGTTCCACCTAAGGAAACCACTAATATTCCAGTGGCCGTCAAAGACAAAGGTAAGGGAGCCGTTACGAATGATGAAGATGCTGAGTTTTTGAGGATCATCAAGAAAAGTGACTATAAAGTTATCGATCAACTTCATCAGACTCCTTCCAAGATTTCGATTTTATCTCTGTTGATGAGTTCACCCGCTCATAGGATGGCCTTGCAGAAAGTTTTGACTCAAGCACATGTGGATCAAGATATCAGCACCAGTCGGTTTGATAGTGTGATTGCCAATTTGACCGCATGTAACACCCTTAGTTTCAGCAATGAAGAGTTACCGAAAGAGGGTCCGAATCATAATCGTGCTTTACATATATCGGTGAAATGTCAGGAGGACAATTTAGCGAGAGTACTAGTAGACACCGGCTCTTCTCTGAATGTTCTACCCAAGAGGGTTCTTGATAAGTTGGTTTTCAAAGAGATTGTGTTGAAACCTACTCCTTTGGTCGTCAAGGCTTTCGATGGTTCTCGCCGGTCGGTAATGGGGGAGGTTGAGCTTCCTATCCTGATTGGTCCGCAAGTTTTTAATATCACGTTTCAAGTCATGGACATTAATCCCAATTACAGCTGTTTACTTGGAAGGCCGTGGATACACGCCGCTGGGGCAGTAACCTCAACGTTGCACCAAAAGATGAAGTTCGTGGTCGGTGGAAAGTTGGTTATTATACACGGTGAGGAGGATCTGATGGTCAGTAACCTGTCTTCTTTCCGTTACATCGAGGCCGACGAGAATGCTTTGGAAATCTCCTTTCAAGCACTTGAGATCGCCAATGTTGTCCTGCTAGAAGTCGAAGAGACAGTGGGTCAGGGTAATCCATCTTTTGCATCTCTGAAGAGTACCAAATCAACAATTGACAGGGGCATTCCTGAAGGTTGGGGAGAGGTAATTGATGTCCAAACCAAGACTGATCGCTTTGGGTTGGGTTACAAACCAACTCAGAATGGAGTTGCCACAACTGTCGAAGGACGTCCGAAGGTTATCCAAGAGGTATTTGTCAGCGGAGGTTTCCAAGTCAATGCCATCAGCGACTGTGAGGAAAATGAAGATCTGAGCAACCTGGTGTTTAAGGGTGATGCAGTTTTGAACAACTGGGAGGCCGTAGAGATCCCTGTTATTTTTCCCTTGTCAAAGTAATTTTTTTTTAAAGTTTCATTTACATTTTCAAATAAAAATCCGTAGCTCTGCCCAAGGCTATAGGGTCGCTTTTATTGGGCCACCTTTCATTTCTAAAAGGATATTAATAAAGGCATTTTGTTCAATTCCACTTTGGTTCATTTGCGTTTTTTGTTTTCACCTTTAAAAATGAAATTGGCAACCTTTTTTCCAAAAATAAAAATAAAAAAACAACATTTCATTCCTTATCTTGCATATCTTCGAGCATTTTAATTAAGTAAGCCTTCCATCATGCAGAGACATCGTAAACCTTGTTGGACCCAATGACTTTACTGACACTCCTGACTGGGATGCACCCATCAATCAAGCTGAGGACGAGGGTGAAGAAGATTTTGAAGTACCCGCTGAACTGACAAGATTGATTGAGTACGAGTACACAGAGCTTCAACCGTATAAAGAGCAGGTGGACTTAATTAATCTTGGTACAGATGAGAACAAGAAAGAGGTCAAGATTGGTGCGATGCTTGGGACAGAGGTTAAGCCGAGGTTGATTGAGTTGTTAAAAGAATATATTGATGTGTTTGCGTGGTCGTATCAAGATATGCCAGGCCTAGACACGGATATTGTTGTTCACAAGTTGCCACTTAAGCCAGATTGTCCACCTATCAAGCAAAAACTTCGAAGAACGAGACCCGACATGGCTTTGAAGATTCGAGATGAGGTCAAAAAGCAGTTGGATGCAGGTTTCTTGGCAGTCGCAAAATATCCAGATTGGGTTGCCAACATTGTGCCAATGCCTAAGAAGGACGGTAAAGTTAGGATGTGTGTGGATTACAGGGATCTGAACAAAGCAAGTCCGAAAGACGACTTCCCCCTGCCACATATTGATACACTGGTAGACAATACAGCCAGTTTTGCGTTGTTCTCATTTATGGATGGTTTCTCTGGCTATAATCAGATCAAAATGGATCCCGACGATCGAGAGAAGACTACTTTCATTACTCCCTGGGGGACCTTCTGCTACAAAGTCATGCCCTTCGGTTTGAAGAACGCGGGGGCAACTTACCAACGCGCTATGACCACTCTTTTTCATGATATGATGCACAAGGAGATCGAGGTGTATGTGGACGATATGATAGCCAAGTCTCAGAGTGAAGAGGAGCATCTAGACCATTTGGTGAAGCTGTTTGAACGACTCAGGAAATATCAGTTGAAATTGAATCCTGCTAAATGTACCTTCGGTGTCAGATCTGGAAAATTGCTTGGTTTCATTGTTAGCCAGCGAGGGATTGAGGTGGATCCTGACAAAGTCCGAGCCATTCAAGATATGCCAGCTCCGCAAACCGAGACGCAAGTTAGAGGTTTTCTGGGACGTTTGAATTATATTTCCCGGTTTATCTCCAACATGACCGCTACTTGTGAGCCGATATTCAAGTTACTTTGCAAGGGGAAGACGGTTGAGTGGAACCCCGATTGTCAGAAAGCGTTTGAGAAGATTAAGGGTTATTTGCAAGACCCCCCTATTCTGATTCCTCCCGTGCCTGGAAGACCGTTGTTTATGTACCTTACCGTTCTTGAGAAGTCTATGGATTGTGTGCTTGGGCAACATGATGAGACTGGAAGAAAGGAACATGCAATTTATTACCTGAGCAAAAAGTTTACCGATTGCGAAAACAGATACTCACCATTGGAGAAAACTTGTTATGCATTGGCATGGGCCGCTAGGCGCCTTCGGCAATATATGGTTTGTCATACCACATTGTTGATTTCTAAAATGGATCCGATCAAGTATATTTTTGAAAAACCTGCTCAAACCGGGAGGCTAGCCCGTTGGCACATGTTGTTATCCGAATATGACATCCAGTATGTACCCCAGAAGGCGATTAAGGGTAGTATTTTATCTGATTATCTTGCAGACCAGCCAGTTGAAGATTATGAACCTCTTAAGTTTGATTTTCCTGATGAGGATATTTTGTTGATTAAAAGAGATTGTGAAGAGCCAGATCCGAGTGAAGGTCCAGAACCAGGTCTTTGGTGGAGGATGATGTTTGATGGTTCCTCGAATTTCAATGGGCATGGTATAGGCGCCGTTTTGATGAACCCAAAGGGTGGATTCACTCCATTTACAGCAAGGTTGGACTTTGAGTGTACTAATAACGTCGCAGAGTATGAAGCATGTATCCTTGGCCTCGAAGCAGCAATTCACCTCCGAATCAAACTTCTTAAAGTAAGTGGTGACTCAGCCTTGGTTATTTACCAGGTACAAGGCAAATGGGAAACGAAGAATGAGAAGTTAATCCCTTATAGGGACTACATTGTTGAGCTGATCAAGTATTTCGACGAGATAGAGTTCGAGCATGTTCCTAGATCCGAGAATCACGTTGCTGATGCTTTAGCCATGTTAGCATCCATGTGGAAAGTTAAATTCGTTAATGAAGCACCTCTTATCCATATTGAGCGCAAAGTTGAGCCCGCTTATTGTCAGGTGGCCGAAGAAGTTGAGGTGGATGAAAAGCCTTGGTTTCATGATATCAAGAACTATCTCGTCAAGCAAGAGTATCCCGATGGTGCTACTGGTCTGGACAAGAAAACATTGAGAAGACTAGCGTCCAAATTCCTTATCAGTAATGGTGTGCTGTACAAGAGAAATCACGACATGGTTCTGCTCAGATGTGTTGATAAACGGGAAGCGGACATGTTACTACAGGAAATTCAAGGGGGGACCTTCGGAACTCATGCCAATGGTTATGCTATGTCCAAGAAGATGTTAAGGGCTGGGTATTATTGGTTAACCATGGAAGCTGACTGCATCCAATACGCTAGAAAATGCCATAAGTGCCAAATTTATGCTGATAAGATGCATGTACCTCCATCACCATTGAATGTTTTGTCTTCACCATGGCCGTTCTCTATGTGGGGCATTGACATGATTGGGGCAATCGAGCCGAAGGCTTCTAACGGTCATCGTTTTATCCTTGTTGCTATTTATTATTTCACCAAGTGGGTAGAGGCTGCCTCCTACACCAACGTGACCAAGCAAGTGGTTGCCCGATTCATCAGGAAAGAAATCATCTGCCGTTATGGAATCCCAAGTCGGATAATAACTGACAATGGCACCAATCTGAATAACAAGACTATGAAAGAGCTGTGTGACAGTTTCAAGATCACTCATCACAATTCTTCTCCGTACCGTCCTAAGATGAATGGGGCCGTTGAAGCTGCGAATAAGAATATCAAAAAAATCCTGCAAAAGATGGTTGTGACTTACAAAGATTGGCATGAGATGTTACCGTTTGCTTTGCATGGATACAGAACCTCAGTGAGAACTTCGACAGGGGCAACACCTTTCTCATTGGTGTATGGAATGGACGCCGTGCTCCCCATCGAAGTAGAGATACCTTCTTTAAGAGTGTTGATGGAGGCTGAACTTGAGGAAGCTGAGTGGGTTCAAGACAGACTGGATCAGTTGAATCTCATTGACGAGAAGCGCTTGACAGCCATGTGCCATGGGCAATTATATCAGAAACGGATGAAAAGAGCGTTTGATAAGAAGATTCGTATCCGTGAGTTCCGTCAAGGAGAGCTCGTACTCAAAAAGATCTTGCCAGTGCATAAAGATATGCGTGGAAAGTGGATGCCCAATTATGAGGGCCCATTTGTTGTAAAGACCGTTTTCTCCGGAGGGTCTCTGATACTTACGACAATGGATGGTGAAGAGCTTGCACACCCCGTGAATTCTGATGCAGTCCGAAAATATTATGCCTAAAAACCCGCTAAGTCGAAAACCTGCAAAAGGCGACTTAGGCAAAAGTAAGGGTTGAAAAAAAGAAATAATAATAAAAAGCTCGCTAAGTTGAAAACCCGAAAGGGCGGCTTAGGCAAAAAGGAGCGTCCCGGTGGATTGAAAACCCGAGAGGGCGGTCCAGGAAAAAGTTAGGGACAAAGGCATTTCATTGCATCGGAGGACACCGATCATCGCGAACACACTTTCCGCATGAGAGCCATGTTTCAGTTCTTTCATTCTTGCCCAAAGCAAGATTCTGGATTAGTCTTAGTTATTAGTGTCAGTAGGTGTCATTGGATTCAATGTAACCTTTTCCCATGTTGCCAATTTCAAAACATAATCATCTGGGGAGCTATGCCTTCAGCGAGCTGCCACCTTTTAATAAAAGATACCATTTTGTTTACTTACATTCCTTGGTGCATTGCTCTTTGTTTTCTATTGTTATGCAAAATGCGTTTATTCTTAAAATTTGAAAATGAAAGGTGCATTGTAGATTTTTCAAAAATTGTTCTTCAAAAAAAAAAAAACAAATTTGAAATATAATAAATTACTTTGACTAGTGGAAATTTCGGAAGGATCTCTTCACTCCCCGAAAATATCATTATTGCAGAAATACTTTCAAATCATTGCTATAACACAGTCCCCAGCGAGACTATAAGCTGACAACCTTTTCTTGGGTAACTCGAAAGTGTCCTTCAGGTTTTCCTCTCCCCATGAAAAGACGTGATACTGTGCACCCCAGCAATTTACTTTCTCCCCAGAGAATTCAGAATTTTGAAACCAGACTTGGTCCTACCATTCCCTCCCATGATTGACGTATTGATTGCAGAGAACGCAGGGTATCTCCGTCGAGATGTTTATTTCATCTCTCGTCCTGTCTCTAGTCAGTTTCGTCAGCATACGCAAGGGCATAAGCATCACATGCCTATTTCATTACATATTCATTACATACTCATTACATATTCATTACATATGCATTACATATTCATTACATACTCATTTCATAACATCCTGCATATTAACATACATTCATATCAACATATTCATTAACATACGCGTTAGCATGCACAGGTTCATTGTGTCTCTATCATTGGTCGTTACCGCCGAGTAACTGGGTTCGTCCATTCTCTTCAAATAGATTGTCAGCCCTAAGCATAAAATACTTACTTGTTTCCAGTTTCCCCACAGAGCTCGATCCTCGTGGATGACGGTTACTTCAGCTATCTTTCCTCGCCAGGATAAGATATCTACCCTTCGAGTTCATTCCCTCGATCGAGTCTTGATTACCAGTTTTCTTTCTAGCTCGATCCTAGATTGAATCTCAGTCTTGTCGGTCGTCAATCCCAACCAGACGTGCATTTATTTTGCACCATCTGAAGATTTTCACCATGCCTTGGCAGATACGCGACATGTTTTTGCCCGAGAAGTTGATCACTGTACACGGATGTGCATTTATTTTGCACTATCTTTCAAGAAAATCAACTACAATCCTTTACAGATACATGCCAGTTCATGCCTGGATAATTTATTATTACAATTCTACACCTTACAGCATCGATATACAACATTTCTCACCTAAGAAGCCGATCCTATCTTCGTTATAACTCGCAGCAAATGGCCATCTCCATGGAGCAGTTGGGCTTCCATTTACCTGTCGTCTGGAAGTACGGGGAGGTTTGAGCGGAATCATATTCAGGAGAGCACGATTCTGAAGTATGAAGAAGTTCATTTATCCTTTAGTAAAAGAAGAAACCAAATCGTATTCAGGAGAGCACGATCTTGAAGTACGGGGAGGTTTGAGCCGAATCATATTCAGGAGAGCACGATTCTGAAATGTGAGGAAGTTCAGTTCATCCTTTTCATATTCAGGAGAGCACGATTCTGAAGTATGAAGAAATTTCAAGAGCCGAATCATATTCAGGAGAGCACGATTCTGAAGTATGAGGAAGTTCAGTTTACCCTATTCATATTCAGGAGAGCACGATTCTGAAGTATGAAGAATTTCATTTACAAGAAAGAGCCGAATCATATTCAGGAGAGCACGATTCTGAGTTATGAGGAAGTTCAATTAGCCCTTTTCATATTCAGGAGAGCACGATTCTGAAGTATGAAGAATTTCATTTACAAGAAAAAGCCGAATCATATTCAGGAGAGCACGATTCTGAAGTATGAGGAAGTTCAGTTAGCCCTTTTCATGTTCAGGAGAGCACGATCTTGAAGCATGAAGAAGTTTATTTATCCTTCAGTAAGAGAAGAATCAGAATCGTATTCCAGGCGCCGACCTTAAATACGAGAAGATTTATTTATCAGATAAGCAGCAGCCTCTTTATTTGAGTGCTTATCCATTTTGGCACGTAAGCCCCTTCCAACGATCAGGGCATTTCCCATTAAAGTCCATTTATTTTGGCATACAGCCGGTCTTTACCCTGTATATTTGTTACGGAGTTCCGAAAAGTCCGTTTGATCCTGTCACGAGGGATAGTTTACAGAAGCTTGGATGTTATTCTTTGCTCAATGCTCCAGCATTCTGTAATCGATCTTGCAATCGTACGTGATCCAGTTTTATTTTCCCCAGTGGAGGCCGTCTCACAGGAGTCATCTCCATTTGAGAATCTCGTTCCCAAAATGACAATTGGTCGTGTTCGCACCAGTTGACCATCATTCTTAGAATCCCCCAGTGTTGTACTGTGTCTCAACGCGTCGTTTTCCCCAGTGTGTTCTTCTCGTAGCGTCTGTCCCGGTGTCGTAGTTTTCGTCATCATTTTCGCATTCATCATTCCAGCATACGCATCATATCATATTCATGGCATCATCTGCATTAAGTTGTCCTCGCTTTGTCCAATAGCATTGCATATCGTCGCATGTAAAGGCAAAATTTTCGGTTATCTATATTTAAATCTCTCCACCACGATTCCTCGAGTCTCTGTCACTCAAATCGTCCGGTGTAGCTATTTAAATAGGGGCAACTGTAATACCCCAAATTTTACCCTTATATTTAGTCAGTCATTTCGCATAGCATCTCATATGTACATTTGCTAACCACTAACAAGTTATGGAGGTGTTTTGTTTTGCAGATTTGGTTCCAGGGGTATTTTGGTCATTTCACGCAAATTCTGCTAATTCCTTGAAGACGGGCTGTTATTAAGTTCTGAGGCGTTTGATACACTATTTTTGAGGCATTTACCTATCACCAGGTCTGATTATATCAAGGTGCCAATTCGACGTGGCCGATATTAAAGTTTGTCGAGCACAACTGGATTTAAGGCTTATTTTATTGCTCGTGGCTTATTTCCGGCACACCTCCGTTAATAAGGCACAGTTTTACTGGGGTATTATTGGATGGTTGCTCACAGTCTTTGGTCAGTGGAATTCAATTACGAGTAATGTTATTATTGATACCGAAACTGTTGTGATTACGGTGCACATCCGTGTTTTGGTTATGAAATGGTTGGTTAGCATTTAAATTGGATTTTAATCAGATGATGAGTTTGAGATTACGAATGAGACAAGTGCTGCGAATAAGAATATCATTTGGGAATGTTTATGTTTTATGACTATGTTAATGAATTTAAGTATTTGTGGATTTATTCACAAATGTTTATAATTTTTTAACTAGAAATAAATATAAATAGAGTCAAGTTTTGGAAATTTTATTTCATAAAGATCTCATTATACAAGAAGGAGGGGATTGTTTCACATTTTTGAATTACTGTACAAGGAATTACATTAACTCTAAAAATCCTAAGTCCTAAAATTGCTAAGTGTCTTCATGTTGGCCCTTGAGTTTCTCCACGAGTCCCCGATCAACCTGCACATCAAAAAAAATAGCAAAGCAGAATAAAAAATGTTAGAGTTTGTTTTCGACACTCTCAGAACAGTGTCATCATCGAGTGCCGGGAGTGGCACAACCGAAGCTGCGTCCTACCCCCGTTACCGATCCACGCCGTTGGCGTCAGATCAGGTAACACCTGTTCTTATCGTTACGGGACATCCGAGAGATAGAAGTAATAAAAGAAGCGGGACTGATTCGTTTTGCCGCGATTGGATTTCCAAACTGATACGAGAGTAAGGCAACATAATCAATCTGAATTCAGACCCAGATGCCGGCAAGTCAGAGTCATTTTGTTTTCGAAGTTTCCAATACCTGAAAGTCCACGACAACATCAGTACAAATTGATGACAGAAACTCAAAAGCAAGACAATTCATAAGATGCCACAAGTAAATGGAAATCCAAACTGAAATGCAAGCCAAAACTGCCTCAAACTGCATCAATTCTGAACCACATAGGCAAGTTCATGAAAACCAAGTTCAAACAGAACAAGAAAAATGAAATGAAACCAAACTGCATTGAATGGCCTCAACAAAGTATCAGAAAAACGAAGTGCAAATCACAACAGCATCATACGCTGTATCAAAGTTCAGAGGCATCGATTAATGTCAAGCGTCATTGCACAACAACATACAAAAACGAGGCAAAAGAGCAGGCCAGTTCACAAAACCATGACAGAAAGCAAGATAGACCAAATGTGCAAGCACATTGGAAAAACAAATTACCAAACACATGGCTCAGTACATCAATATCATAGCCCAAATCATCATCACCAATTCAATCAACCTGCCAAAACTGCACAGAAGAGTCGAAGTTCATATCAGTTCAGAATACGCCACAGCACAAAATCATGGCATGAATTGTACCAGAACGAACAAGAATGAGCTAACATAAACATATCAGTTCATAAGATAAACAAGTGCACAAAACTATAACAGTTCGTATCGGTCACCACGGCTCAGTTTCATGGCCCAGCTCACAGTCACAACCGAGCGTTGAAACCAACCAGCAGAAGGCAACCGCGACATCATCGAAGAACATCCCTCGAAGGCTCAGAACGATGTCATCATTGCCGTATACCTTTCCCGGCGTTTGACTCGACCTAAGCCTCGATACCAGCCCTCTCTGAAAGAAGAAGAGGAAAAGCTAACTGCATCAAAAATTGCCAAATCGAAAACGAGTCAGTTTCAATCAAGCAAATCAGTTCGAGATCAAAAACGAATTAAGTCAGATGTCAAACAGATCAAGTGAAATTCGAAGGCAATCCAATCCACATCTGCAAAAATCCAATCAGCATATCAGAAAATGATCAAACAAAATCGAATCAATGGAAAGTTTCAAAACAGATCAAGAAGATCGTATCAGAAAATCGAACCACATCCCAAATCAAATCCAATCTCAGTTTCGAGCAAGCGCAGAAAAGGAAGGAAATCATATCAAACTTCCAATTAAATCAAAAGTATGTTGGTTACGAAAAATCAAAATCAAATCGAATCATCACGAAATCATAAGGCAATAACGCAAATCCAACATCAAAAGCCCAAAAAGGAGAGGGTCAGAAGAGTATAAGAAGGGAACAATCTCACCATCAAAAACCCTAAGGGGAGCCGTGAGAGAGAGAGCAGAAAACCCTAACGGAAATCGCGTCGCAAACCCTAACAGACCAATCACGTCGCAAACCCTAACGGCGTGGTAGAGACTCAGAGGGACCGTTACCCTCATCATCGCCTCCGTTCACTAGCGAACCAACATCAACAACCGCGAATCACCGAAAGGGGAAGATCGCCTTCGCCGTTTAAACGGCGGGCAATCAACTCCAAACCTCAGAGGAAACCCTCATCATCGGCCGTTCACCATAAATGTAAGCTATGAGATATCTCCCTCACAACATTCGTGTTTGATTTCAGGTTATGGAGGAAAACGAAGCGCATCGAGAGAGTCGCGAGGAAGAAGAAAGACGAGAGAGGAGAAGAAGATGTAAACGGCGCCGCAAGGACATTAGGGTTCTGGGAACCCTAAATGTCTTCTAGTTAATCCAACCGGGTTGGGTCCGGGGTGGTGACCGACCCAACCCCTTATGTTTTATTTTTTTTTATTTTGTTTTTTAAATTATGTTTTTTATTTGTTTTTAAATTGTTTTATATTTGTTTTAAAAACTTTTTTTGTGTAAATATTATAAATAAACAAAAATCTTTTTATAATAAAATAAAAAACCTCTTTTTTTAAAATAAAAATTAAAACTTTTTTTTTAATATAAAACTAAAACTTTTGTAAATATAAAAATAAAAAAAAACTTCTTTTTTAAATGAAAATAAGAAAAAACGTTTCTTAGAAATATTCAAAAATAAAACTCTTTTTTAAAAAAAAAACATTTTTTTAAAATTAAATCTTTTTGCAAGTTAATATTAAATAAAACAATAATAAATCTCCAATTTGCATTTTTTTTCTTTCTTCATTGGCTCGTAACTCATTTGATTGCCGCCTAACTCTACCCACTAATGTCATTTGTTCATTTTGCAGCTCATTACATTTACCATTACTTATTTCATTACTATATTGTAACTGCTTCTCATATGTAACCCCGCAAACCAATAATCGCGCTTTAAATTTCTGCCCTTAAATTTCTGTTTGCATGACTTTAACTTCTGTTTTTATTCCCTGTTTATAATTCATTTATCTCACACCTTCATCAATATTTCTGTCACATTGCACGCACTGCCGAAGGAATTAGGTCTAGCTTTTGACCGCCGTGTCAATAGTCCTCACACGTTCAAACCCTCAAAACTACAAACTACAAACCCTAATTTTCACAAATGCCTCGCCGCAGGCAAAATTACAATTTTACCCCTAGCATTAGGTCAAAGAGCCGCCGCGCTCATTTTAGGGTTTCCCGCCGTGGAATCCCTAATTTAACCCTAATTACAACTTAACATTTCAACGTAGAGATTTGGAGTTTCTACACTCCATGTAAGCGTGTCCTTAAGATACGTTTATTCCCCTTGAGACCTTGACCACAGTCAAGAAGTCTCTAACCTCCCTTTTGAGGGGAACTACGATTACTCTGATTCCATCCCCGTAAGGATACGTAGGCACAAGATGCGATGTCTTGCCGAGTAAACTTAGAATTAACCCCTTAGGTTTATTTTCTCACTTTCAATCCCTTTGTACATATACCTTAAGCAAATAAATAAAGCAAATAGTAAGCATTTGAACAAAAGGTTCCCGTAGAGTACTACGGAAGTTTAGGGTGCTAATACCTTCCCTAATCTTAACCAACCCCCGAATCCTAGAATCTCCCCGCGTTGTGTTTACAATGCAAAATATTTAGGTTTTCCCTTTTTGACCTTTTCCTTCGGATAAATCAAAGAGCGGTTGTGAATCAAGAATTGTGATTCGAACTAATTAATAGTTTGTGATCCTATTTCCACCGCAACAATTAGGATTTAATTTTCTTTAGAGAATTGTTTTAGTTTAATATGCTTAGACTATAATTGTTAGTATATTTTCTCGTAATAGAATTTAAGTAGAATAATTCCTAGAAAAGGTTGTGATTAGCGTATTATATTCTGTAGTGAATTTTAGACCATATTTCTCTTAGAGTTCTCTTTTATAGAATAAGAATTTAGCATTTATTCCTTTGTGAAGAATTTAGGAGTTAGATATTTTTAGGGATTTATAGATTTAATTCTTTAGAATATTTTATAGTTAGAATTTAATTGCCGTATTTTAGGAGTAGCGTATTATTTCCATTTTGCTATTGGATTTCCCTCCTATTTTCGTTCCTTATCCGATTTTATCCCGATTTTTATTTTTGGCTGGCCGCGTGACACGATTCAATTGGAGAATGATTTTCAATATCATTTCTCCATCTTGTCTTTGACACGGATATCAATACGCTACCTTTGACAGTTCGATTTCTCGTATAAGTCGAACCATGACGGTCTAAGCGTCACGTTGTTCTGATTCGAGCGTCATCGTCAAAGATCCAGAGAGGAGAAGATTGGAATGGAGCTTGCGCGCACGTCAAGAGCCCAGGAGCTGCTTTGTTCATCATCATCATCGTCTTATTCAAGTTTTCAAGCAACCGTCGAGTGTTGTGAGATCGTTAGATACGTAGGAAATGACAGTTGAGGAGTTCTTCTCAATCGTCTAGGATGTCTAGTATGGTACCCTTTGGGTGACATGCGCCGCATTCACTCCTACGTCTTAGGTTCTTGCGTGTGTGTCCCGAGTTCCTTCCCGTTTAGGCGTAGCCTGCTTCCCCTTCTCTTGCCCCCATGCAATCGAGACCCGTTTTCCTGAACTACGTCCCGCTCTGATTTCTCTGAGGAGGATACGTAGGCACAATACTGATGTATTGGCGAGCAAACTTCCCCCGTAGGCACAATACCGATGTATTGTCGAGCTGCCTTTCCCCCTTTCCCGTAGTCTGTAGTAGGCTGAACTACAGCTGCTCTGATTTTCTCTGATGAGAATATGTAGGCATATGATGCGATATCCTAGCGAGCACACTAACAACTAACCTTTTGTTCTCTCGCTGCTGTGCGATCGAGACTTTCTCGCTGACGATTGATGTTATCCTTTTCTCTTTCCTGAGCGCATTTGAGACCAGACCGTAGTTCTAGTTCCCGTAGGGTCCCGTACCTTTAAACCCGACATACTACGTCCGTTCTACCGCAAACAGGTACGCCTAAGTCTCCAATGGTCGAGCAACGTCCACCTAACTGCTAGAATGCATACGCTAGTATCGTCAACTTAATCTCTCACCCCCGTGTGACCGAGAACACCCTGTCTAGCCGTAGTTAGCCTAAACTACGTCATGCTCTGATTTCTCTGACGAGAATACGTAGGCCCAAGACGCGACGTCTTGCCGAGCAAAACCTCCCCCGTAGTTTCCCGAACTACGTTGACTCTGATTTCTCATTCTTTGATGAGAATACGTAGGCATAGAGTGCGACGTTCTATCGAGTCAATTTCTATCCGTTTAGATTTAGCAGCCGTAGATAGATTGTTTTTCACCCGTAGACAAACCAAGCAAGCGTGGATCCCGTCGAGTACGACGGACGTGAGGGGTGCTAATACCTTCCCCTTGCGTAACCGACTCCCAAACCCAGACAACGGTTGCGACGACCTTGTCTTACCCTTTTCCGTCAGGTTTTTTCGATCGTTTCCTTTCCCGTTCCGAGGGATAAATAACGAAAGGTGGCGACTCTTCTGTTTTGCCGGCACCTTATTTTCGCGGAAGCGACAAAAGGGACACATTGTGAAGCCTCAACCGTCATGTAGTAGTTATTTTCTAATACTATAAATAGTTGTCATTTTTATGTAATAGAGGTGTTCATTCATTTTATACTAGTCACTCCAAACAACTCAAAGTACCCGCGTGTAGAGAAACGAGTTAGCAAGAATGTATGTGATACAACACCAACCCTTTTTCATTAATGCAATTTACTTGCCTTTACCCTTTATGCACCTTTACTCATTTTTCACTTTAACTATCAACTTTTACATTTAAACCATTTTACAAGCTTTTCTGCGTTTTACTTTCAAAGATCCCCTAGTCGAACGTGGAGTTTAGATTAGAGTTATTTTATGCCATTTAACTTTCCTGCATTTTTAACCTTTTGCCCATTTATTTCCAAAGCTATTTACCTACTTGCAATTTAACTTCCAAAGATCTTTGGTCGAACGTGGAGTTTAGAGTAGAATCTTTCGCACATTTATTCTCAAAGCACTTTACTTTCTTGCACATTTTTCTTCAACGCCATTTACTTTGCAAAAACATTATAGTCGAACGCGGAGTTTGATTGTAATATCTCGCCCTTTACTTTACAGCATTTACTTTTAAGCTTTTACATTACTGCACTTTTACATTTTTGCTTTTACTCTTCGACGCATTACTTTCTTTCTTTTAAATCTTCAAGTCATCTTACTTTTCACGTGGAGTTCAACTTAGGGTCCTTTCCACGCTTAGCACATGTTCTAGGATTTAGTATGGTCGATCCTGCAAGTTAGTCAATTTTACCCTAAATTGATAGACCATCGGTTGTTTACCAAAATTCACAGTAAACAAATTGGCACAACCGGTGGGACCTAGTGCTAAGCATTTCAAAGTTTACATTAATCTTTTTTGGGCGAGTACTTCGTTGTATGTTATTAAGGAGTTGAAAGTTAGTCATTACACACGAAGAAGTACCAAAAAGAAGATACACTCAACGGATGGCAACAGATGCTACTCAACAAGTTGATCCTCAAGGAAGCATTTCAAATGCTCAGTCGAGCATGGGTCTCAGAATACTCCATACCCAGTTTCTTCGACGGGAGGACAGACGTCACCACCGGTGGTGGTGTCTGAACAAGTGCAGTCCATGGTGAATCCAGGATCAACATGTGTACGAACGTACACTCAACCTGTGTTGGAATATGTAGGACCTTAAAGTCCTAATTCGCCAACACCCCCAGAAAGTTCAATGTATAGCCAAATTCCTCCTCCAGGTTTCTCATAACCATTATCGAGGAACCAACCATATGGTATGCCTACATCAATAATGCAGAATTTGCAAAATGCTCCATCCATATTTTCAGAAAATGTGGTAGCTTTGCCAGTGCAAGGAGCTGGGTTAGGCGGTCGAAACAACCAGAGGATAGGTGTTGGTTATTCTGGGCAAGCACCTAGTCTTACACTAGATCCATAAACTGCTTAAGACAGCAAATGGACGAAAGTAATATGCAAATCGTACATACGTTGTCTTAGACAATGGGAGAAATCTTTCAACCCCTAATTCAGAATACTACTCAAACCAACCAGCAGGTGGTGACGCAATTAGCCCGTATGGTTGATTTTATAGGAGTACCAGCATTTGAGCGAAGAGCAATAATTGTTGAGAACGTCCCACGGTATCAACAACAGAACGTTCACGAGGCGAATATGGAGGATCATGAAATGGGCGAACCTTTCAGAGTCAAACCACACAGGAACCAGGTACCAGCCCATATGGAGGAAGAGCCAAGGATAGTCATGGTGAACAGAAATCAAAATGTTGACCAAATACTTAGACAAGTTCGACATCATGATGCAGCGGAAGAAAATAACCTTACAGCTATGGTCGAAAGAATAATGACCAGAAATGGAGCAAACTTTGGCTTTACAAGGCCAAATTATACTTCACCTATATTGGATTATATTTTGCAGGCTGAGTTACCTCCTAGGACGAAGGTTCCAAAATTTAGTAAATTTGCAGAGGACACTACCGAGTCGACCGTTGAACACGTGGCTAGGTACATGATCGAAGCAGGAGAGATAGCTGGTGGTGAGAGCCTCAGGGTCAAATACTTCCCAAGTTCTCTCACAAAAAATGCTTTTACATGGTTCACTACTTTGCCTCCTAATTCAGTTTATAGTTGGGCCCAATTAGAGTGTTTGTTTCATGAACAGTTTTATATGGAGCAAACCAAGAATAGTTTGAAAAAATTGGCTAGTATCAAACGTAAGGGTGCTGAGCCAATTGATGATTACCTGAATAAGTTTCAACTTCTTAAAGTCAGGTTCTTCACGCAAGTGCCCGAGCACGAACTAGTCGAAATGGCTGCAGGGGGTTTAGATTATTCCATCAGGAAGAAATTGGATACCCAATATCTCAGAGATATGGCGCAGCTAGCTGATCGAGTTCGACGTCTAGAAAGGCTGAGAGAAGAGAAAACTAAGTTCAGTAAGGGTAAAAAAGTAGCTTTTGTCGAGTGTAACGAAGATGTGGAAAATTTGTATGAAGAAAAACCTTACTTCGATGAGCATGAGGTTGATGTTACTGAATTAAAGCAGGGTCCACCTTACGGCTGTAAACTCTTGGCTCCTTCGAATGGGAAAAATCCCATTGAGTCTAACGACAAATTTCCTAAAAGAACATACACTTTCAACGTTACTAAATGTGACGAAATCTTTAATTTGTTAGTCAAGGATAGACAAATAATAGTGCCTGCTGGCGCTAAAGTGCCTCTTTTAGAACAAAGAAAGAAAAGAGGTTTTTGTAAGTACCATAATTTCTTGGGTCATAAGACTTCTCAATGTTTTCTTTTTAGGGATCTGGTGCAAAGCGCCATTCAGGAAGGAAGGCTGAAGTTTGGAGACCAAGGGAAGACTCAGATGAAAATAGATTTTGACCCACTGCAAACTGTAGAAGCTAATTATGCAGAGCCTGAAGAAGTTCAGATGGTCGAAGCCGTTGAAAAGTCTCCAAAAAATATGGTAGAACTTACTAAGAAATTCATCACCAAAGTTGAAACGGCCGGGGTAACTGAAAGTTGTAACTTAATACCAAATCACCTAGCAAACTCTGATGGTCATAACTTGATGCTGGTAACTAAGAAGACTGCTTACAAATTCATTCAGTTCGACAACATAGCTAAGGGATCAGCTATGGCAGGAGACGAATTAGGTCAAAATGCCACTGAGGGTATTAATATGGTTGAAGCTGGCGAAGAATTTGAGGATATTATTGATAGTATCAACACCAATGAAGCGTTAGGAAGAAATGTTCCCAGAGTCCAAGTGGTCAAGGTATTGGAGAATAACATGCTGTTGGTGGGAGAGGTGATGGAAATGGATGGTTGTCTGCTAGAAAATTGGATATGCATGGCAGCAGAACACTTCTTCAACATTTCCCCTAGCGTTGAGAGATTCAACGCTGAATATGCAAGTCAAATTGAAGATTCCAAAGATACTGAAAACCTGGAAGTTCACTTGTCTAAAATGAAGCTCGAAGGTAAGGTTAATGTCAATATGGTTGAGATCACTAATCCAAAAGTCGAAGAAACGAGTGAAGAGCCTAACAAGATGGTGTACCCCATGCAGGAGGAAACCATTATTGACTTCCTCTATCGTTGCTAGAAGAATGGACCAGGGGTAATGCTGTGTCCCAGATGCAACGCCATTTTTGATGAGAAAGTTGCTCACAATGTAGAGGAGATCAAAAAGACTAATGGAAGCCGGGGGCAGAAGAAGAACCAGGGCCCAAGGAATCTTGATCCCAGAAACCCTTCGATGGGTATAAAAACTCCAGCTAAGCCCAACACATTCAAACCAGTTGGGAACGTGCCTGCAGGAAAGTGGGTTAAACCTGTCGAAGGACAGGGACATAATAAATGGAGAAAGTTTGAGGTGGAAAGAGGTTCCTCATTTGAGTATCTAAAAGAGAACCACACCTCTAACAAGTCAGCATATATATCTCAGAATTACAAAAGAAAAAAACCTATGACCAGGTCTTAATGGCGAAGGGAGCAGCACAGGCGAAAGGCAATTAGGGAAGCGCAGGGACCAAAACAGGGAGAGTCGAGTACTAACCTTGGCAATCAAGGTGGAAACACTGAGAAGATGCCTATAAGATGAAAGTTGTTCGAGGACTGAAAGGGCGAACCAGTTGGCTTAGTCGAAGATGATGAGAACACGACTGATAACTTCGACAGTGAATCAACGACCTCCTTGGACATCATAGTAAATGTGGTATCTGTCATGCCTAGAGATTTCATCCAGGTCATAGAGGTAGAAGATGTGGATCAAAATACTGAGATGGAAATGATGGCACACAAGCTTGTGTGCTATTACATTATGAACAATAGGTGCGTGGAGGAACAAAATGCTTTCTTTGAACGCCCTACAAAGGCTATGAAAGGTCACTTGAATCCTCTTTATGTCACTGGAAAAGTGGAGAAGGTACCTGTCAACAAGATACTTGTAGATTTTGGCGCAATAGTGAACTTGATGCCTCATTTTCTACTTAGTAAAATTGGAAAATGTGATGATGATACTAAGCCCCACAACATGGTTCTGTCGAACTATGAGGGAAACATGGGGTCCACTTTAGGGGTGATCCAAGTTTATCTTATAGTGGGAACAATTACAAGACCCACAATTTTCATGGTTGTCGAAACCAAAGCCAATTATAATCTGCTCTTGGGAAGAAAGTGGATTCATGGCGTAGGCGTTGTGCCTTCTTCAATGCACCAAAGGATTACCATTTGGAGGCCAGATGGTATTGTCAAGAACATTGAAGCTGGCCAAGGGTACTTCAAGATTATTGGCAATTATGTCAAGGGGAACCACTTTGATAAACACTTGGCGAATATTGCTCCATGTCCTCCGGCATAATTTGATTTTACTCCAAATGAAGCAATGTTCCATTTGTTATATTTGCATCCTGTCAAAGGGTTCAGATGGGACAGTAAGGTACCAGGAGAAAGGCTACCAGGTTTTGAAGGGCCTGTAGTGGAACCCACTGGGTGGGAAGAAAGATTTGGTGATCATGAGTAAGTTCGAAGCATTGAAGAAAATTTTGGCCTATGTGGCTGAAACCAAATTACAAGCGGCTCTAGAAGCTGCTAATAATCACATGGTTGGCAAAGCCATTTGTGAGTTTCACCAAGAATGTCCTAGGGATGACTGTAACCTAAACACTCTAGATGAGATCCAAGATGGAGAACAAGCTCAAAGGCTTGATGCCATTTACGAAGACGAACCTTTGGGGTTCGAAAAAGATCCACTAGCAAACAGTGTCAAGATGTTAGCACAAGACCCTTTAGAAGAAATTGATCTTAGTGAGGGGGCACTCAAGAGGCCTACATACATCAGCGCCAAGTTGAACCCTCAACTGAAGATTGAAGTGGTCCAGTTATTGAAGGAGTTTAAAGACTGTTTCTCCTGGGACTACGACGAGATGCCTGGTTTAAGCATGGAGTTAGTCAAACATAAGTTGCCTATGACACTTGGAAGAAGACCAGTCAAACAAGGTCCAAGACGGTTTGCACCAGAAATATTGTCAAAGATAAAAGAGGAGGTCGAAAGCTTGCTTCGTTGCAAATTCATTTGTATAGCAAGGTATGTCGAATGGCTGGCTAATATAGTACATGTTATTAAAAATAATGGTTCTTTAAGAGTTTGCATAGATTTTTGAGATTTAAATGTTGCAACTTCTAAAGACGAATATTCAATGCCAGTAGCAAAAATGTTAGTAGATTCTGCAGCAGGACATGAATATCTTAGCATGTTGGATGGGTATTCTGGTTATAACCAAATATTCATTGCTGAGGAAGATATTCCAAAAACTGATTTTAGATGTCCCGGGGCTTTAGGCACATACGAATGGGTAGTGATGCCTTTTGGTCTTAAGAATGCTGGTGTTACTTACCAAAGAGCAATGAATTCTATTTTCCTTGATTTTATAGACACTTTCATGCAAGTTTACATTGATGATATTGTTGTAAAATCTATTTCTGGAAAAGACCACATTGAACATCTTCGACGCTCATCCCTAAGAATGAGAAAGTTTGGTCTAAAAATGAATCCCCTTAAATGTGCTTTTTGTGTACAGGAAGGAGACTTTCTAGGCTTTATGGTCCACAAGAAAGGGATTGAGATCAATCAAAATAAGACCAAGGCCATCATGGAAGCAAAAGCGCCATCAACCAAAAAGGAGTTGCATTTATTATTGGGTAAAATCAACTTCTTAAGAAGGTTCATCTCTAACCTAAGTGGCAAGACACAAGATTTTTCACCATTGCTTCGTTTCAACAAAGATAATTTTGAGTGGGGGCAATTACAACAAGGAGCCTTCGACAAGATCAAGGAGTACCTAAGTCACCCATCAATCTTGTCACCACCTTGTAGAAATAGAAGTATGAGATTATATATAGCTGCATCTGATAGAACTTTAGGGAGCATGTTAAGAAGATGAAAATGGAGTCGAAAAGCCATTTATTATCTTAGTAGAATTCTAAATGATGCAGAAACTAGGTATAACATGATTGAAAAGTTGTGTTTGTGCTTGTATTTCTCTTGTACCAAATTAAAGCAATATATAAAGCCTGTTGATGTGTATGTATCGTCTCACTTTGATGTTATAAAACATATGTTATCTAAACCTATTTTGCATAGTCGAATTGGCAAGTGGGCTTTAGCTTTAACTGAATATTCTTTAACATATCAACCTTTAAAGGTTGTGAAAGGGCAAATAGTGGCTGACTTCATAGTCGACCACTTTATAAACGAAACTTATTTAAATTCAGAGTCGAAAGACCATGTTCTAACAATGAGGCTGAATACGAGGCATTGATTGCTGGCCTTGAAATTTTGTTAGAATTGGGGGCAACTAGAGTCGAAATAATGGGAGACTCAGAGTTTGTTATAAAACAACTCACAAAGGAATATAAATGTGTTAAAGAAAATCTCATTGTATACTTTGTGGTGGCGAATGGGCTATTGAAGAAATTTGAGGTAGTGGCTATCCAACACATACCCAGAGTAGAAAATCGGGTCGCTAATGATTTAGCGCAGATTGCCTCAGGATATATAGTGTCGAAGGAAAACCTTCAAGAAGCAATTGAGGCAAGAGGGAAAATATTGACAGTTGGATTGTGCCCATCAGATTTAGAGTCAACTAAGCTTGGGTGCCTAGATGGAGAAAATTTTGAAATTTTTTCCATAGATGGTCTAACAGATAGAGATTGGAGAAAGCCTATAGTCGAGTACCTATAAAATCCAACGGGTTTGACAGATCGAAGGATCAAGTATCAAGCATTAAGTTACATGCTCATGGGTAATGAATTGCTAAAAAAGATGCCTGAGGGAGTCTTGTTGAAATGCCTTAGTGAAACAGAGGCATATTTGGCACTTTCAACAGTTCATAGTGGGGCCTGTGGAGCACACCAAGTTGGCCACAAAATGAAGTGGTTATTATTTTGACAAGGATTGTATTAGCCTACTATGCTGAAAGATTGCATAGAGTTTGCCAGGGGTTGCAAAGAGTGCCAGACCCATGCTAGCATACAGCACATACCCGCAAGTGAATTACACTCCATAGTAAAACCACGGTCTTTTAGAGGATGGGCCTTGGATATAGTGGGAGAGATTCAACTAGCATCGTCAAAAAACCAAAGATACATCTTGGTTGGCATTGACTACTTTACTAAATGGATCGAAGCGATACCATTAGTGAATGTGGGTCAAGAAGACGTCATCGAATTCATCCAAAGTCACATCATTTATAGATTCGGTATCCCAGAGACTATTACGACAGATCAAGGATCAGTTTTCATTGGTCGAAAGATGCAGGAGTTTGCCAAAGAAATAAGTTTTAAGCTCCTAACTTCTACACCCTATTATGCACAGGCAAATGGGCAAGTCGAAGCTGCCAACAAGGTAGTAATTGGACTCATTAAGAAGCATGTAGGAAAGAAGCCTAGGAACTGGCATAAGACGTTAGACCAAATCCTTTGGGTATGTCAAACGTCACATAAAGAAGCTACCAATGCTACGCCATTTCGACTTACTTTTGGCCATGATGCAGTATTGCCTGTCGAGATATGCTTACAATCTGCGATAATCTAAAGACATCATGAAATTTCGTCTCAAGATTATTGGGCTATGATGATGGATGAGTTAGTAGATCTGGATGAGGAAAGGCTTAAGGCCTTGGAGTTACTAAGGATACAAAAATGAAGGGTTGAGGAATCCTACAATAAAAGGGTTAAATCTAAATCCTTTCTAGATGGAGACCTAGTATGGAAAGTAATTTTACCTATGGATCGAAGAGATAAAACTTTGGGCAAATAGTCTCCTAAATGGGAAGGCCCATTCCAAGTCATACAAGTATTCTCCAATGGTGCTTATGAAATTGAAGAGTTAGACAAAGATAAAAGAATCCTGAAAGTAAATGGCAAATATTTGAAAAAGTATAGGCCTATCTTGCAAGAGATTCATGTCAAAACTTAAAATTTATTAAGAAGGCACCAGAGCCAAAATAGGCCAAACAAGGCTAACATGGTATACACAAAACAAAAGTCCATACAACAATTCATAACTTAAAAAATAGAGATCAATCAAAATCCCTCAAATCAATAGACTTGAGGTATTCCATATAATCCTCATAAGCTTCATCATCAGAGTTGGTAGTATGAGGACGTGCTTGCTTGGATACCTTCATTCTGGTTTCCTTCGTCTTCACGGGAGGGGGTGCTCTAGTGGAGGCTTCAGGTTTTGTGGCTTCCCTAGTTTTCGTCACCACCACAAGTTCCTTGGGACCTTTTGCCTGGTCCTTGAGAGTGGGTTTTTTCTAGATTGATGTTCATACTTGCTTTGCTGAGTACAAGACATGGTTCAGGAGAAAGAAGGATTTATAGAGGAAAGACTAGGTATGGATTGGTCAGTCAAACGGTGAAAGTCTATTTGTCTTGGGAGTATGCCTAAAAAGGCTATGCTTTAAATACTATAACAAAGCTAAAATCCTATGACGCTGGAGCAATAAATGAAGTTGGGAAAAGGGATTTTCTAGGAAAGGAAGAGGCCTTAATCACACATTAAACTCAAAATTGAGGTCATAAAAAATAACGCGTCATTCATGTGCCATAATAATAAAAACAACAACATGTCGAAAGGCATAATATGGCGCAGATAATCAAATTACAAAAGTAACATATTGTCATTACATAAAGATGGCTCGAAAGGCCATAAAATCAGTGGCGATTACAAAATGCAGAGGTCGAAAGGTGAAGGAAGCTTGGATTTGAGCTGACCAAAAGTATTCATGTGATGACTAAGGCGAGCCTCGCACAGGGATTTGTCGAGCCTGGCTGCTGCAAGCTGTTTTTCCAATTTTTGGGCCGCAACAATGAAATCAATAGTGCTCTTCAGCTCTTGGGTCATGTCAGGGGCACCAAAGCGTTGCAACTCAAGGTTACGTTGTTCAGCATTAGAGATCTTCGTTTGAAGCTCCTTGATTTGCTGCTGCCACGCCTCGATGTCCTTCTAATTGGAAATTATTTCTTCCTGACATTGTTTATGGGCAGCTTCCAACTGTTCGACCCTAGCCTCTGACTCCTGTGCACCAGTCCAGGCTGCGCTTTCTCGACCGATTGTAGCTTTGATTGTCTTCACGAGAAAAGGGAACTTTTGAACTTCTGAAGATAAATCGTCAACCACAACCGTCAACTCTAGCAAGAAACCATGAATTTTTGGGTTAAGGGTAGTAAGGTTCATTTTCTAGAGTTGGTCCTTTAAAAAGAGTTGAGAGGTGGGGTCTGAGGCCATGACATTTTGGATATCTCCTCTGAAGAACTTTTTCTTGATGGATTGGAGAATTGGACTGGCGAAGTCATCTGAGGCAGGAAGACTAGGAGGAGTCAAAGAAGCAGAAGCAAAACCACATTTTTGCCCAAGGATCCTCTTAGCATATTCCCGGGGATTTGACCACTTAAGAGCTGCTAAAGGATCTTCAGGGGTCATGATGGGAGGGAGAGTTTTCTTCACCACAGGAGAAGTATGTTAGGATTCAGGACCAGCTTGATCTCCTTTGTTCATTTCTTCTCCCTCTTCCTCTTCATCATCCTCTTCAGATTCTCCTTCATCTCCTTCTTCTCCGTCCTCTTCTTGGTCATTTTTTTCCTTTTCCTCAACTCTCACTACTTCCTCTCTATCATCAGCGGATGGGGGATTATTTGGATTTTGAATAGGTTCAAGATGCATTTCCTTTGGCTCCTCACGAATAGACGGGTGTGGACTGTCAGTTGTTGGTGGGTCTGAAGGAGTATAGGCTTGTTCGATAGCCACCTCATCAGTGACCATAGGTTCAGCATGGTCGAGAGGTGGGGGACTCGAAGCATCGTCCTTCTCAGAGTTGAAACCTTCAGTTTGAGCCTACTGCATAGTGGTTGGCGCCAAAGAGGGTTTGTTTCCTGCAGAAGGAACAATAAGTTAGTTTACCTCACTTAAGCCAGAGCCAAGATCCGAAGAAGGATGGTAAGTTGGCTCACCTTGGCTGTTGAGGGAATAAGTGGCAGAAGCACCTGAAACTGGAGGAGGATTGATGTTGGTGGTATCAGCCTGAAAACACAAATGAAAGAGAATAAGGCGTGCTTGACAAGGGTACATATGACAAAATGTTGGTACACATACCTGAGCATTTTCACCCTCATAGTCGCCAGAAGTTGACTTCGAGGTAACCACAGGAGGTTGTTCTTCGACGCCACCTGAAGTGGATGTTGACCCAAGAATTTTGGCCACCTTCGATGGAGGTGGGCCAGTAGGTCCAGACGCCTTGGTAAGTTTCTTTCTCTTTTTCACTAGAACCTCCTCAGGAGATTCATCAGCATTTGAGGCCACAACGATGGGAGCATCCTTCTTGCCTTTCTTAGAAGGATTCGAAGGTTTACGCCTAGCCTGAAAAAATAAAAAGAGACAATACAAGTGTGAGAAATGAGTCACATAGTGAGAAAAGAGGCAAAAGATATGAGATGTATCTGTCTGCCTTCCATTTACTTGCTACTTTGAGAAGTAGCAGCCCTAGTGGATGGAGCTTTCCTAGGCACAACTAGAAAACAGAAGATGGTTGCCAGTTAAATATTGAGAGTTTAATTGCATGATCATAAGTAAAAAACATCAAACCTTCATATATGTCAGATTCGACACGAACGTCCTGAACCCCTATATGAAGATGTCCTTTGAAACTGTCTAAAGTGTGCTTAGTCAGAACCACTCGTCGAGCCTTTGGTTGAGACTGCTGTCGAAGAAGTTTTAAATCCTCACTACAGATAAACCAATCTGAAAATGGAGGGGCAAGTGCTACTCCAAAATCAGTAGTAGGCAAGCGAGGGAATTTAGGGGGAAAAAGTTTAAAATCTAATTCATAACGTTTCTCACGAGGAACGGTAGGAGGGATTTTCAAGGTATCCAGTTTTTGCAAAAAGTTTCTCTTTGAAGTAACAGCAGCCTCGTGAATGGTTCGACTAAGATCATCTGGTCGATAAACAGTTTCAAAGTATTTCTTGAAAGCTTGAATTTCTTAGATATGAGCGAGCTTACTCTTCTTCGTCTTGTCCTGCACATCAAGGAAAGCCTGGTCAAGAAGTAAGGAAAAGGTGGTAACATTAAGAAAATTCTCATGATAATGTTTCGACCATCAATAGTGGAAAGAAATAGTGCATAAAAAAGAAGGTTCGAAGAACACAGGGGAAAACACTCCACTCTTTGTGCTCAAATCGGCAAAGATGTCAGCAGTTGTTCCTTCGTCGAAGCTGGCAGTATGAAGGATGACTTGGCCTTTCTTTTCATACAAACACCAAGGAAAACTTTGAATCAACCTAAATTGACGAGAAACCAGGTTAGGATGATATGCCATCAAAGATGCTAAACCTCTTCCCAAATTGAGCCTGTTAGCAATAAATCTAGGAATTAAAAAGCCTTCCCAGATTAAAATAGATTCATCATCACCCTGCCCCTGAGGAGTAGAAAATGGACTTTTAAACCATGTATGGCCAAACTTCCTTGCAGCAAAGGGCGCCATACCAGAAGTAAACTCATGGCGTTTAGCAAACATCAAGATGCAACTGGTGAATGCTCCTTTGATGGTTTCGCCATCATCATTGGGAGTCAGTTGAACCAAGCAAGGTCCTTCGATGCTTCTCCCCATGATTTCGGCAGAGGTTTCGTCAACTAGACCTTTTTGGGGAAGGCTAGCTTCAAACGTGACATTCAGCCACAACTGAAGCAACCATAGAGGACCATTCAAAGACACAGAATCATGGGCCTCCATGCGCTTAAATCGAGAAGCTGTTTTGCTCAAGGATTCATAAAGGTTCACCAGAATGAGTTTGCTCAAGATGACACCTTTCTTACGATGGAGTTGGTTAGCAAGGGGCGAGTATTTTTTGGCTACCTGCAGAGATTTGGTACAGAACACATATCTCGATAGCCATATGGCGAGAAACGCCACATGTTCCTCATCAGATATGTCGTCAGTGGTACTGTCGAAATGGTGTTTAATGAAATGTGTATAAGTGAGTTTGGAGTTGGGGATATGTACATAATCTTCAGCATCGACGTCAGGTTGATAGGAGACACCATCAGGACAAAGGCCGGTTATAGCGGCTATGTCGAAAAGGGTTGGGGAAACCATCCCACATGTCAGGTGGAAAGTATAGTGGGTATTGTCCCAAAAGTATAAGGATGCCATCAGCAAGTTCAGACAATAAGGAATGGTAGTCTTCGACAGCATCAGAAGGTCATAAATCCCCACAGATTTCCAATAATCAGCCTTAACCTTCTCCACCTTTTCCATCCAAAGGTCAAAGTCTCTAATAGGACTAATGGCTATCACTAGCCGAGTACCGTAAGCAAGATATCCAAGGTTGAAAGTTGGCAATGGAGTTGCTTCAGCAGCATTGGTAAGGGGTGTAGGCAAAATTTTTTTCCCTAACTGCCTGGTTCTCCGGTAAGACGGTAAAAACTCACTCAACCTTGCGTCAGAAACATCAACCTGTGCCAAAGGACCAGAGAGCGCGTAGGTTTTACCCGAAAAAATTAAAGGAATCATTACCTGAGAGTGGTAGATGCTCCTTGTAGCTTCAGAAGTGGGTTCCGGCACACATTGACGGTTATCCACCAGTTGAGGACCAACTATGTTCGTGAGAGCAGGAATAGCTTGCTTGGTTTGAGTAACACGTCCCTTTTGGGTTTTCTTCTCTTGAGCGGTAGATTGAGAAGATGCCATTGTTGTTAAAAGAAGTGAAATGGTTTATTTTCTTGAGATTGGATAAAGAAAAACTGGAGAAGGATATGGGATGCTTGAGATTCTAGAGAGTGTAAAAAATTTGCAAAGTGGTGAAGGGAGATACTTATAAGCATTTAGAAATACCAAAGGACTAAAATCCACCATTGAAGACCAGCAGATAGTGGGACACGTGTTTGTTTTGGAAGAGAAGATGTGTATGGGCAGTTATGGTCAGACTGAAAAATGTACGTTTTCAAGACAAAGTAATGATAGAAACGGCTGAAAAGACGTTTAAGGATTTATCATAATGGCATGACGTCATAAGCATGGAAGGAAAAGAAATGAACAGTTAACCACTAAAACAAGTAGTGGGTGGTTCAGCCAAAACCATGCAAAATCAACACACGTCGAAACGGTGAAGGAAAAAATGACCTTCCTACCAAAACTGGCGAAAGGACATTATATGGGGGCAATTTGTTAGCTCTCAATTTTCGATGCTAATTGATTTCAGAATCACCTCAAGTCAAAATATCAATTTGAAATATGTCAACCTTTCGACACAATTAGAGAACAATTCAAGTCGAAGAGAGGTGGATAAAGCTACTAAAATTTGCTATGTGCTGAGAAGTGCTCGATAAGGGTCATGCTGGGAAGAACGCGTAGAAGTCACAACCAAAATGGGAGGGAGATATTAAGTGTTCAAAATTCAAACCAAGAGTGGACGGACGTTAGAACGGTTGAGATAGGGGAAAAAGCGCCAAAAGGGACACGTTGTGAAGCCTCAACCGTCATGTAGTAGTTATTTTCTAATACTATAAATAGTTGTCATTTTCATGTAATAGAGGTGTTCATTCATTTTATACTAGTCACTCCAAACAACTCAAAGTACCCGCGTGTAGAGAAACGAGTTAGCAAGAAGGTATGTGATACAACACCAACCCTTTTTCATTAATGCAATTTACTTGCCTTTACCCTTTATGCACCTTTACTCATTTTGCACTTTAACTTTTAGCTTTTACATTTAAACCATTTTACAAGCTTTTCTGTGTTTTACTTTCAAAGATCCCCTAGTCGAACGTGGAGTTTAGATTAGAGTTATTTTATGCCATTTAACTTTCCTGCATTTTTAACCTTTCGCCCATTTATTTCCAAAGCTATTTACCTTCTTGCAATTTAACTTCCAAAGATCTCTGGTCGAACATGGAGTTCAGAGTAGAATCTTTCGCACATTTATTCTCAAAGCACTTTACTTTCTTGTACATTTATCTTCAACGCCATTTGCTTTACAAAGACGTTATAGTCGAACGCGGAGTTTGATTGTAATATCTCGCCCTATACTTTACAACATTTACTTTTAAGCTTTTACATTACTGCACTTTTACATTCTTGCTTTTACTCTTTGACATATTACTTGCTTTCTTTTAAATCTTCAAGTCATCTTACTTTTCAAAAGGTTTCACAGTCGAACGTGGAGTTCAACTTAGGGTCCTTTGCATGCTTAGCACATGCTCTAGGATTTAGTATGGTCGATCCTGCAAGTTAGTCAATTTTACCCTAAATTGATAGACCAACGGTTGTTTACCAAAATTCATAGTAAACAAATGTATAATACACCTCTACAGAGGGGTATAATCTTATGCAGCAAAACTGTCAGAAAACAAATGAAAACAATGTATATTTTCCTAAAAAGCTGTCATTTTTTGCTTACTGCTTCAGGGTTAATCGGTTAACCATATAGGTTAATCGGTTAACACCCATTTAACGTTAGAAAATATTCAAAAACAATAACTATTAACCAGTTAACCATATAGTTAATCAATTAACACTGTAAGTAATTCAGCAAAAAATTAATTTTAGAAATTGTTAACCGGTTAACCATAGGGGTTAATTGGTTAACACTGAAAGTTTTTCAAAACAAAATTAGTTTTTAAAAAGAATGACCTACTAAAAGTGTTTTAAAAAGTCTTATGATATATGTGAAGTGAGAGATAAATAATTGAACATTTGTATAAGTATTTTAAATGATATTTGGTATACCTTTGAGATGTTGTTCAATATTCTATCTTCAATACTTGAAGCTTGATTAGTATGTATGTGAAGCTTTGATCCATTTGACATATGCTAGAACACCATTTTGAAACTTGATGTCATTTGAGTCTCTTGCTTTTTTCATACACATGTTGCGTAGAAAACTTGTTGTCTTCATCAAAACTTTTATGCGCTTGAAGCTCGCTTCTACAATCTCCCCCTTTTTGATGATGACAACCAATATTTTAAAGCTTGCTTTGAGACTTGTTTCTCTAAACTTGTTTCTCCCCCTAAGTTAAAGCTCCCCCTTATTACAAGAGGTATAAATTTTCTGCACAAAGAAACATTAGAGAAACCAACCCTTCTCCCCCTTTGGCATTAGAAAAAAGGAAGAGGAGCACACAATAATGAAAGTTGACATACATACAAAAATAAAATTAAGGAAACAGAAACAAATAGTGTTAACCGGTTAGCCATATGGGTTAACCGATTAACGCCTTCGAAATTTCAGAAAATGCAAAAAATAGTGAGTAAATAGCTCCAAAATCATGAAGGTTCTTAATATAACAATTATATAACATGTTAGCACATATCTTGAGGCAACTTTGGATCAAAAAAATTTTGAAAAAGAATAACTTAATGATGTGCAAAAATAGAAAAGATTGAAAATTTTTGCCGACACGGTAAATTTAATATAGCATCAAAAGTTTCCAAAAAGAGATAAGTTCATATTTGTATACCTTGATACTCATAGATGCTATAATGATCAACTTTTGGAATATTAGATATCACCTTCATCGAGAATTCCGAGTTCTCGCCGAATCTTGAAAAACGGTTCTTTTGCGAGTGGTTTTGTGAAGATATCTGCAAGTTGATTATGCGTATCTACAAAAGTGACTTCAACATCTCCTTTAAGCACGTGATCATGGAGAAAATGATGTCGAATCTCGATGTGTTTTTTCCTTGAGTGCATGACCGAATTCTTTGTAATGTTGATCGCACTTGTGTTGTCG
The DNA here is from genome assembly GCA_963859935.3 of Lathyrus sativus. Taxonomy (NCBI): domain Eukaryota; kingdom Viridiplantae; phylum Streptophyta; class Magnoliopsida; order Fabales; family Fabaceae; genus Lathyrus; species Lathyrus sativus. The sequence goes on from OZ012739.1 coordinate 356,363,075, forward strand.
CACCGCAGAGTCGCTTAATTGTTGCTTTAGCCAAAGATTTTGTGCACAACAGCTTCCTGCTGCTATGTATTCTGCTTCAGCCGTACTAAGAGAAACACGTGCTTGTTTCTTATATGACCACGAAACTAGTGCATTTACAAGGATGTGACATGTTCCACTCGTGCTTTTTCTATCTGTTTTACAGCCTGCATAATCCGCGTCAGAATAACAAATTAAAGTACAAACACTACCTTTAGGGTACCATAAGCCAACGTTCATGCGTTTCCTTGAGATACTTCATGATTCTTTTGACCGCCGTGAGATGTGACTCTTTTGGATTTGCTTGAAAACGAGCACATAAACATACGCTAAACATTATGTCAGGAAGACTTGCCGTCAAATATAATAAAGAACCAATCATACCTCGATACTTTGTAATATCAACCGATGTTCCTAATTCGTCTTGATCGATGTAGGTTCTGGATCCCATTAGTGTTGACATAGCTTTACACACATCCATATCAAATCTCTTTAAAAACTCTTTGCAATACTTCGATTGGTTGATAAATATTCTGTCTTTTAGTTGCTTGATTTGCAAGCCAAGGAAGTAATTCATCTTACCCATCATAGACATTTCAAACTCGCCTTGCATCATCGACACAAATTCTTCACATAGTTCCTTGTTTGTTGAACCAAAGATGATGTCGTCCACATAGACTTGAACAAGTAAGGTATTATCCTTTATCTTTTTAATGAATAAAGTCTTGTCTACCTTGCCTTTTTCAAAACCTTTTTTGCATAAGAAATTACTTAGACGATCATACCATGCCCTTGGTGTTTGTTTTAGTCCATAGAGGGCTTTCTTCAATTTGTATACATGTGAAGGATGCTTGAAGTCTTCAAAACCCGGGGGTTGTTTGACATAGACTTCTTTGTTGATGTATCCGTTCAAGAAGGCGCTTTTGATGTCCATTTGAAATAGCTGAAAGTTCATTGAACAAGCATAAGCAAGTAATAAACGAATAACTTCTAACCTTGCTACCAGAGCGAATGTTTCTTCAAAATCACCTCTTGATTGTACCCTTGAGCCACCAATCTTGCTTTGTTTCGAACAATTATTCCATTCTCATCAAGTTTGTTCTTAAACACCCATCTTGTTCCGATGATATGTTTATCTCTTGGTCTAGAAACAAGTTCCCAAACTTGATTTATCTCGAATTGGTTTAATTCTTCTTGCATAGCAATAATCCATTGATCATCTTCAAGAGCTTCATCAACTTTGGAAGGTTCTATTTGAGATACGAATGTCATGTTTAAGCATGCATCTTTAAGATTTAATCTTGTAGTAACACCTTGACTTATGTCTCCAATCACTTTGTCAATAGGATGATCTCTATGAACCCTTCATTCTTTTGGTAGATCGTTGACATTAGAATCTTGTTGAACCGGTCTATCTTGATGTTCTTTAATGATATCTTTAGAAGTATCTTCTTCGGGAATTTTTACAACATCATCATCATCATCATCATCACAAACCACAATATCCTCCTTTGAGGGGTTAGATTCATCAAATTTGACATGCATAGATTCTTCTATAGATAAAGTTCTTTTATTGTAAATTCTAAAAGTTTTACTAGTAAGAGAGTAACCCAGAAATATACCCTCATCGGATTTCTCATCAAACTTACCAAAGTTGTCTTTGTCGTTTTTTAGGACAAAGCACTTACGTCCAAAAATATGAAAGAATGAAATATTTGGTTTTCTCCCTTTGAAGAGTTCATAAGGAGTTTTCTTGAGAATAGACCTAATATTAACACGGTTACTTACAAAGCATGTCGTACTCACCGCATTCGCCCAAAAGTACTTAGGAAGATTTGAATCACTTAGAATTATCCTTGCAAGTTCCACCAATGTCCTATTCTTCCTTTCTAAGACACCATTTTATTGTGGAGTTCTTGGTGTGGAGAAGTTGTGTGAAATTCCATGTTCTTCACAAAATTCTTCAAATAAGGCGTTTTGGAATTCTCCACCGTGGTCACTTCTAATGGAGGCAATTGTAAGAGACTTCTCATTTTGTATTTGTTTTGCATACTTCTTAAATGCTTTGAATGCTTCACTTTTCTGCATTAAGAAGAAAGTCCAAGTGTATCTAGAAAAATCATCTACAATTACTAATGCATAAACATTACCTCCGAAGCTTTTTGTTCTTGATGGACCAAAGAGATCCATGTGCAACAATTGTAGTGCCTAGTTGTGGACACCACATTCTTGGATGTGAAAGTTGATTTAGTTTTCTTTCCTTTTTGACAAGCGTCACATAACCTATCTTTGATGAATTTGATCTTCGGCAATCCAATAACCAAGTCATGTTTGATCAATTTATTCAAGTGCTCCATATGAATGTGAGCAAACCTCTTATGCCATAACCATGATTCATTGTTGCTTGCCAAGAGACACCTAACATTCAAAGACAAGTTATCTAAGGAAATTAAGAAAATGTTATTAACTCTTTTACATTTTAGCATAACTTCATGAGTAACTTCATTTTCAATCAAGCATTCATTTTTAGTGAAGTTGATTTTGAAACCTCGGTCACACAATTGGCTAATGCTAAGGAGACTATGCTTTATACCTTCCACATATAGGACATCTTCTATAGTTGTTGAAGGCAGTGAACCAACAATGCCTACGCCAAGGATTCTTCCTTTGTTGTTGTCACCATAAGTAACAAATCCTTTGGCCTTAAACGTTAGATGTTAAAATTTGCTTAAATCACCCGTCATGTGCCTCGAACATCCACTATCAAGATAACATTGATTTAAAGAGGTCTTCAAGCATACCTATAAAAAAGATTTAAGTTTTATTAGGTACCCAAATTTCCTTGGGTCCTTCAAAGTTAGTTCCTTTCTTTACCCATACATAATGGCCTTGAGCAACACCAAAATTTCTAACATAACATGCATTTGGAGTATGACCTTTTATACCACAATAGAAACACGTAGGCTCAAAGTTGCTTTTATATTTAGGGCAATAAGATTTCTTCTTATTGTTTATTTTCTTTTTGTCATATTGATGAATCATTTTATGATTATCACCTTTTTCCATAGGAATTTTTTCTTTAGCTTTGACAAAGATGGTCTTGTTAGAAGTTTGTTTAGAAAATTTTGAGTAACCAAGACCACTTTTATCATTTGAGTATCTTTGATTACTAAGAACACATTCAAATCCAATTTGTCCTTTTTCATATCTTTCTAGGACCCTTTTTAATTGGACTATTTGAAAAGAAAGTGACTCACATTTAGTGCATGCAAAATTCTTAATTAATTCTTCTTTTTCATCTTTAAAATTATTTTCCATTTTCTCAATATTTTCTTCTAAAGTTGATATTTGTTTCTTTTGAGATGAAATAGTTTTATATAGAACTTTGCATTCACTTAAAAGTTCATCAATTGCTCCTTGAGCATCACTATCAAAAATTGAAAAATCACTACTAACCTTATTGTCTTCATCGTCGAAATGATGTGATGCCATCAATGCTAGATTTGCGCTTTGATCACTATCGGAGTCCTCTGAAGAACTTATTTCGTTGTCATCCCAAACAATGTAGGCCTTTTTGTAATCCTTCCTTTGTGGTCACGATTCTTTGTGAGTTTAGGACATTCCGGTTTGATGTGTCCTTGCTTTCCATATTCATAGCATATAATATCTCCATTAGATGCTGATGTTTCTTTTTCTTTGTTCTTTGAAAACATCTTTCTTCTCATATAACTAGAGTTTCTAATATTATTTTTTGCACCAAAATATTTTCCTAGTCTTTTTACAAGAAGCATAAAATTTTCGTCCTCTTCAGGATTGTCTTCTTTCTCCACTTCTTTGGATTCAACTTTTAAGGCAATGCTCTTGGATTTCTTCTCTTGAATTTCATATTTCTCCAATCGTCCAAGTTCTGTCTCATATTCTTGGAGCTTTCCAAATAAAGTAGCGGATGTCATTGTTGATAGACTTTTCTTTTTGAAAGTCGTCGTCACTTTGGATTGCCATTCTCTTGATAAAGATCTAAGCACTTTAAGATTAATTTCATCATTTGTTAGTGTCTTACCAAGTGCATTCAAGTGATTTGTCAAATGCACAAATCTTTTCTGCAAGTCTAGGATTAATTATCCTGGTTGCATTCTGAATAACTCGTACTCTTGACAATGTATTTAATCTGGATCGTTTGACTTCGGCGGTTCCTTCGTGAATTTCAACAAGAGTGTCCCATATTTTCTTGGCCGTTGTACATGTTGAGATGCGGAAGAATTCATCCATTCCAAGTGCACTTTGTAAGATATTTATCGGCTTTTTGTCATAGAGAACCTTTTTCTTATCACCATCATCCCATGATCCTTGCGGTTTTGGTGAACCAACTCCGTTGACAACCGTTGTAGGAATAAAAGGACCATTTTGAACAGCCTCCCATATTTCACTTCCTTGTGCTTCTAAATGTGCCTTCATGCGGATCTTCCAGAAGTCGAAATATTCGCCACAAAACAAAGGAGGCTTGTTACTACTACCACTGTCTCTGAATACTAGATTGTTATTTTCGGAAGCCATCTGGATCGAATAGGAACAGGTTACCTATCACTTGCTCTGATGCCAATTGTAACTTGTAAATGCGCCAAAGAGGGGGCGGGTGAATTAGGTTCTCAAAAATTATCTTCAATCTTTTCCTGATTCTTGATTCTTTTTCGGTTAATATGTTAAGGACTTGAAAGTAAAGTGCAGAAAGGAAAAAGTGACACAAGAGATTTATAGTGGTTCCCCTTACACTCCGAGAGTACTCCACTCCCCTTTCGACTCGAAAGAGATTTCACTATAGTTTAGAATGATTGTATAGCCTAATCACACCAAAGGTGAAACCTACTATCTAATCTATAGGTAACTAAAGTGTAGGAAGAATAATCCTTTTCAAACACTCACTTGTTTCCAACAATCATGGACAACAAGGTAATACAAAAGATAATCTTGATATAAATTTGATGTCTTGAGAGTATAATGCTATCAATCTTCACGATCCATCTTCTCCTTGAAACAAATATGACTCAAAATAAATATACAAGTGTTCTTTGAAAAGTATGAGATGAAACTGTGATAATGTGTGAAATTTATTCAAAAGTTTCTCTCAAAAATCTGTTTGTGTGAACACTTTAAGAAATATTTGAAAGATGAAGAGAATGAGTAAATTTGATGATTAAGTTTCTTGGAGGTAAATTGAAATTTAAAAACTGATATGTATTTATATTGTATAATACACCTCTACAGAGGGGTATAATTTTATGCAGCAAAACTGTCAGAAAACAAATGAAAACAATGCATATTTTCATGAAAAACTGTCATTTTTCACTTACTGCTTCAGGGTTAATCGATTAACCATATAGGTTAATTGGTTAACACCCCTTTAACTTTAGAAAATATTCAAAAACAACAATTGTTAACCGGTTAATCATATAGTTAATCGATTAACACTGTAAGTAATTCAGGAAAAAATTAATTTTAGAAACCGTTAACCGGTTAACCATAGGGGTTAATCGGTTAACACTGAAAGTTTTTCAAAACAAAATTAATTTTTAAAAACAGTGAGCTACTAAAAGTGTTTTAAAAAGTCTTATGATATATGTGAAGTGAGAGATGAATAATTGAACACTTGTATAAGTATTTTAAATGATATTTGGTATACCTTTGAGATGTTGTTCAATATTCTATCTTCAATACTTGAAGCTTGATTAGTATGTATGTGAATCTTTGATCCATTTGACATATGCTAGAACACCATTTTGAAACTTGATGTCATTTGAGTCTCTTGCTTTTTGCATACACATGTTGCGTAGAAAACTTGTTGTCTTCATCAAAACTTTTATGCGCTTGAAGCTCGCTTCTACAATCTGCATTCAAGAAACAAAAATTGAGGCAATAGAGAAGTATCACCGTGATTTGATATGGTGGTGTGCAGAGAACATATATGAATTCAAACCATCTGATGGAAGATCTGGAGTGTTATTATCAATATGGGACAATAGTATATTCAAATAGAAAATAAAAAAAATCACAAAATATGCTCTTTGGTTGGAAGGTGATTTGGGAGAGGAGAAAAAATCAATGATTGTTGTGAATGTGTATGCACCTTATGAGGCAAGAAGAAAAGGAGTATTATGGGATGAGTTGCAAGTGATGATGGAAAGAAGGAAAGACGAAAGTATTTTTTTCATGGGAGATTTCAATGCTATTCTGGATGAATTGGAAAGAATGAGGGCTAAGAAAAACTCAAGGAAAGAAGAAATGACAACATTCAACAATTTTATCTCAGATTCAGAAGTAGTGGATTTGCCGATTCATGGTAGTAAATTCACGTGGGCCAGAATTGGAGGTTTAGAAATGAGAAGATTGGACATATTTTTTGTATTAAAGGCGCGAGTTACGTCTTGGCCTACAAGCAACCAGTGATGCCTAGACAAGAACATATCAGATCATTGTCCTATAATACTCTGCAAAACAAACATTAACTGGGGGGAAAATCCGTCTCACATGTTAAGTTGCTGGAAAATGTCGAGGGTTATCACAATTTTGTTAAAGAACAATGGAGTTGGCTGAAAGCGGGAGGTTGGGGACTCTATGTGCTAAAAGAAAAATTAAAACTCATCAAAATGAGGCTGAAGGAGTGGCATAAGAATCACACTCAAAACCTGAAAAAGAAAATTAAAGTGGCAAAACAGGAATTTAATAGGCTTGAAATCAAAGAAGAATCATCAAGATTAATGGAAGAAGAGATTCAAAGAAAGAGAGAGCAGGCAGTGTTGATTCACAGGCTTTCTAACCTCAACTGCATCATTCAGGAAAAAGGTAAGAACTCAATGGCTAAAAGAGGGTGATGCAAACTCTAAATATTTCCATGGATTTGTAAACAAATGGAGAAAAAGTAAAGAGATTCTATACTTGGAAATGAATAATAAGAGGCTTACAGAAGTGGAGGAAATCAAAGGCGCAGTTCAGGAACATTTTCAAAACCACTTTGAGGCAAGAGGAATGAGACCACACTTGATAATGTGCAATTTAAGAGGATCTCAGACACACAAAGCATTGATCTTGCCAAAGATTTTACAGAAGAGGAAATTCGGCAGGTGGTATGGGAATGCGACAGATCAAAAAGTCTAGGTCCAGACGGGGCAAATTTTCGGTTTTATAAAGAAATTTTGGGAAGACATAAACGCAGATTTTTAAAGTCATGACAGAATTTTGTAACAACCTTAACCCCAAAATACACATATTATATAAAATACTATAAGGATGTTACTTTAAAACACACATATATATTGCTCACAGGCAAAACGGTCATACATCGCAGCGAGATTATAAATTATTACAACACCATGAAATATCCAAAGATAAAAAACATAAATGAAGTTCAAACGATAGCAAAAATAAACGACCGTCCCATGATGTTACGTGATCAAAGAAATATCCCTCTAATACAGCGGGAAATAAAAATAAAATGCAAAGGTAAGATGCATAGCCATATCCCACTAACAAGCAATCACTACTGCTGAGTATTTGTACAACAAGCATCAAAACATATAAAACAAACCAAAAAGGGGTGAGAATAATCTGTACAAATGTTAACGGTGAAAATAAACAACAGATAGTTAAAAAATTAAAATTAAAATTAATCTCACACAACAACGTCAATAATAAAAATTATAATGCAATGCTGATGCACCCAACGCCTCGTCAAAACATGCATGTGGTACCAAGATTTTGGGTATCAGAGGTGTGTTACTGATATTCTCCCACATCACTGGACAACAATCCTAACTCCACTAGACCGAAGTCCTATGTCACTTCGAGACAAAAGTCCCACATCACTGGGTTGAGGTCTTATGTAATACCCTAAATTTATTTGGAATATTTATTTAAATAGAAATATTCATATTTTTTGTGATTTGCGGTGGTTGGTATGAAGTATTGAGAATTATGGATTTTGAGTTATTTATTTGAATAATAGTATATAATATGAATATATTGGTATTATTACTAATTTAAATAAATATAAGTGAATTAATGGCAAAATGGACATTTGAGAAAGAGTTAGTGAGGGTGAAGTTGGAAAGCCCAATTTTTAGGCGCAAAGTTAGGTTTAACAAAAAGGAATTTTGAGGGAATTATGATTCATTCTTGTTAGACCTTGAAAAGGAAAGAAATAGAGGCCAGAGCTCTGAGGAAGAGGATTGAGGCAAAAGCTTCGCGAGGTTTCTAAAAATCAAGGAGAAAGGCCTAAAGTCGGCAACTAAGGTATGGGGAGTATTGTCTTCATTGTTTTCAATATGTGATTTCAATATATTTAAAGCTGATTTAAGGGTTTAAGGGGTTTGAGGCTGATTTGAGATAAAGGAAATTAGGCCTTCATGGCCAAAAACTATTACTGAGGTTTTAACCGAACAAGGATTTGAACTGATGATCTGGGAGATTCGAGGTTGATTTGGGTTTGAGGGAAAGTAGGCCTTTGTGGCCAAAATCTGTTGTTGTGGTTTTAATCATGTAGGGTAATTAGACAGTGAGTACTCTAATGACTGTGGTGTAGTTGTAAGGAAATTATGAGAATTAGATACGTAAATAGGAGGTTATTTTGATATAAAACCGGGTCTAGGGTGTTGGGGGTTAGTGGTATACACTTTGGAGGGATAATCTGGGGTGAAAGTCCTCTTTAAAAAATTGATTTTTGGGGTTCGGAACAATGTGAGTCGATCGCTAGAACCCCTGGGTCAACCTGAGGTCACCCGAAATTGTGGAAATTTTAACAGTATGTGTCGACTCATAGCTCAGCACATCAACCTTTGAGTCGACTCATAGGTAGAAAAACGCCAGAAACGGTTTCGATCATAATGTTTTAACCGTTAATCCAAATGACGAACTGTTGGAAGTGTTGGAAAGCTAACGAATAGGGCTATAACTTAGTATAGATAAGGGAATTAGTTTCCCAATATTTTTATATCTAATTATGTTTGAGAAGTCAATTGTGTATATGTTCTATTAATGAATCATGTTTGGGTTCAGTGATGTCTTGATGTTTTGATGTTGTGATTTTCCTGATGAATTACCATGAGGGTAACTGTGATTTCTATGTGATTAAATGAATGTATGATGAATTAATATGAGTACAGATGTGATTCCTATGTGATTAATACATGACTGTATAATGAATTCCCATGAGTAATTGTGATGATTTATGATGTTGATTCCATGAGTTTTTGATGATTATATGATGACATGATTATTATGATGACTTTGATGAATGATGATGCACCTAATGATTTTATTATGAGGATGATATTGACGTGTGCATCATGCATTCATATGCATCTGGACTTCGGTTTAGGACCTTGATTTCTTTGGCTTCAGTCCCATTGTGCGGATGTGAGGTATTTTGATGTGCTCCGGTTCTTGTATAGAATCGATTCTTTTGATGGGGATCTATGGAGGGTTGATATCCTGGTGTCCATCGAGCTGTGATGATTGGTATCACATGCATGAGTCTTATTGCATTTGCATTTATGTGACAATTGATGTAATTTATAATGTTGTGGCCTTTGATGTTCCTTGATGATTATGATGTTGAATATGAAAATGACGCCATTTTATATATTGATTCCTATATTGATTATTATGAACCGTTTTATTCACCCTTCCTGTTTGAATGTTGCCTCCACGTGGGTAACATGCAGATGACCAGGTTTAGCCGTGGATGCCATCGAGGATTTTTGAAGTTTTGGGTAGTTGGCCATTGTGGTTGACTTAGAGGGTCTTGCTCTGATAGTGTAACATCGGGTTGGGGTCTTTGAGTCAAACTATTTTGTTGAGTTTTTGTTATGTTGATTTTCTTGTGGTAAGAGGAAAACTTTAGATTTTTGCCTTTTTGAGTTCCGCTGCTGTTGCACCCCAAATTTTGATCCCTTAGATTCTCATGAGTTATCTAACCTTAACCCAGTGCAAGTTTGTCTTTGTCAAGTTACAGATGAATCAGGGTTTTGTACAGTCAAATCGAAGCTTCAGGGATTGTGATCAATCAAAAATTTAGGCTAATTCAATCATGAAACAAGATCAAGGGTATCATATAATGTCAATTGAGAATCCAATTTGAGGTTGTTACCCCAAAATCAAGAACAATGTATTTCAGGGCACCCGATTAGGGTTTTGACCAAGTAAAAGTCAACTGTAGTTTGACTTTGATGTTGGAGGATGTTTTAATGGTAGGATTATAATTCATGAAGTTCATATAGCTCAATAAAGTTCATCCAAGAAGTTTCAAAGTCTCAGAAGGTCCAGAGTGTCAACAGACGACTCGGTAGTCACCGATCGATCGTACAGTTGACCAAAACGTCAACTCTTTAAATTTAAGGAATTGGACTTCAAAGTGTGAATCAAAAATGTTCCTTATATCATATTGCACTTGCCTATCAATTTTCATGACCATTGGATCAAGGATGAAGGAGTAATCGAAAAACTGGGAAATTAGGGTTTTGAAAGGGGCTAAACCATAACTCCTTAACCACACATCCAATTGAGTTGGTTCAAAGCTCATTTGAAAGCTCTTGAAAAATCCTACAAAGGTCCCTAAGTGGTCCATGATCATAAAATGCATAGATTTGGAGTTATGATCAAATTCATTTCTAGAAGGGAAAAAGACTTGGAGAAATTTCACTTTTAAGTTCATTTTTTAGCAACTTTGGGAGACCTTTTGACCAAGTTCCTTTGGGAAATTGAAACTCATGAAAACATGAATGTTTTATAGCTATTTGAGGGCTTTCTAAAAAGTACTAGAACATCTCAAAAGGATTTGTGAGCTGAAAGTTATGGTTATGGCAAGTTGGTGATTTCACACTTTAGTCCCACATTGTCAAAATTTCAAAAATCCATTCTTTCATCAATCTGACCAAACTCAAGCCTTTGGATATTGTTGTTTCTGATATTTAGAGGGTTTGAAGCATAGAAATGTGAAGGAAATGCAGAGGAGATGGAATTAGCCAAACTTGCAAGTGGCTTTACAACTTGCATTTGAAATCATAAGGCAAGCATGAGGTGGAAAAGTGAATCTGAACCAGCCATCAACCTACACTCTCTAGCCTGCACTTAGCCCATTCAAAATCATCATTTTGCTTGAATATTGGGCTTACCCATCAGTCAAGGAAACCCCTTTTCTGGAGGTTTGATCCAAAGGTGTAAAACCTTTCTTTCATGTGAAGAAATCTCCAAATCTGCCCCCTCTCTTCATTTGCCTATAAAAGGGAGCCCTCATCACTTCATTTGGGACACAATATTGATTCTAAAAACCAGAGAAACACAAAGCTCTCACTCTTTCACATCTTACTTCAAAAATCACAAAATCACAAAATTGCAAAAACCACCAAAAATCTGTCTTGGTAGTTTTGCTGCCAAACTCAGTTCTCTACATTCAAACACACCAACAATCATCCCCACAATCTCTAAATATGATATAGAAGGTGTCCAAAACCTTAAACCATTCAAAAACCTCACCATTCAAAAAGTCAACCTCCACACCAAGTTACTTTGACCAAAAGCCATAAAATCAGCCAAAACTTGTTCCATGCATTTGCTTGGTGTTTTAATCAATCAAACACCTCTCATATATCATTTCTCAACTGTCTAAAGTGTTAAAGATCATTGGTGGAGTTTATTTCTCCAACTGTCACAAGGATTGCATTCTTGCTTCAAAAAGAAGAAAGCTTCAAAGCTAGTGTTATTTGGAGGTTCCTCTGGGTTTCTTGGTGTTCTAATCTACTCAACACAGTCTACTAGAGGTATGTAAACACTACATCTTTGCTTTGCACCATAATTTCATGTTCTAGCATTTTGGTTCATTATGTTGGAAGTATGTCATGTCTTGTCTCAAACTCTACCATGAATATACCAGCTGTGATCTCAGGCCTAGAGATGGTTAAATTTGTGCTCAAATTCATCCAACATCATGCATTCAATATGTGTGTGGAGTTAATTTGGTCAATAATGCTTAAAATGATGAACTGCATTTTTCATGTCTTGTATCAAAATGGCCAAGTTTTCACTCAAACCCTCATTTTTCATGACAGTCCTATGTTAGCCCCAAATTGTGTTTGAACTTACTCAATATCATATATGTATGCTATGTGTGTGATTAATTGAATCAGAAAGTATGTGGAACTGAAAATTCATATCTCATGCCTCATTTTCATGACAACTTGTATTTTGTGAATCACTTTTCATGACAGTCTGTTTACAACTTATTTTGGTGTTTGAATCCACTCAATATCATGAATATAAGATGTGTATGTGTTTGAATTGGTCTGAAATTGTTTTGAACAGAAATTGAACATGTTCATGCATCTCACTTCACAAACCTAGCACTTTGTTCAACAAATTTTACACCAGCCATGTTTGAACCTTTTTTCTTGCCTGGACTCACTTGTTTGCATATATGAGGAATGTGTATATGATTCATATGATCAAAATGTGCCTAAATCTGGTTTTGAGTAATCTACTGCATCATCCTAAAACCAAAAAGCAACTTAAATGTCATTTTATGCACCAATCAGTTTTGAGCCCTTTCTCTTGCTCAAAATCATTTGATATCATATATGTATGGTGTATGTATGACTCACTTGGCCTGAATATGCACAGAACTTAAAACTCATGTCATCATGCATCTTCACACATACACATTGGCACTTTGAACACATTTTTCCACACCAGTCTGATTTAGGCCTCATTTTGTGATCAAATCCTTCTAATATCATGTATGTGTTATGTGTGTATGATTGGTTTGATCTGAACATGTCTGGAATTGAAGTTGCTCATCATCATGCATTTCACAAGCACAATTTACAACTCAAGGACCATTTTTCATGACAGTTCCTTTTTTGCCTCAATTTGTGTTTGAGTCCATTCAATACCATGTATATGTGATGTGTGGATGTTTAAATTGATCTGGAAATGTTTTGGATTGAAAATGAAAAGTTTCATGCACTTCACAAGCACAAACTTGCATTTTGAATATCATGTTTCACCATAGTTTGTTTGGAGCCTCAACTTGCGACCAATTTCATCCTATATCATGTATTTGATGTGTGTATGTGTTTAGTTTGACCAATATATGCCTAGAAACAGAATTGCATATCAGCTTGCATATCATTCATGACAAAGTGGCAACTTGACAATCCATTTTCATCACATTATGATTTAAACCCTAACTCTTGCATGAACTCATTCATTATCATTTATGTGGTATGTGTGCATGATTACTTTGTACTGAAACTGGCTGTAACATGAGATTCATTCCAAAATGCATTTTCAAGCTTCAAAACATAAGCACTATCAGGTTTTAAAATAGAGGAAGAATTTCAAAAAACTAAAAGTGCTATCTTGTTCCTCATGAAAAAATACTCAAGTTACACTAAAGGTTTGCTAAAATCCATCAAGAAATGACCAAGTTACATATGAATTTGCAAATCAGGATTTTGTGTGTTTGATTTGTGCCCAGCCAGTTTTGTAGGTACCCCATATATATTTATGGGGTGGCTTTCATCAACGGATGTATAGCTACCCCAGTGGTAGTCACCTTGTCACTTAAGCGCCTTGCATGCCATGAACGTGGGTTCGACCCCTGAGGAGGGCAATCCTTTTGTTAATTTTTGTCATTTTTTATCCCATCTTTGAAAAATTCATATCTCTCTCTCTCAATTTTAATCATTTTTCACCCATTCTTTTTGCATTTTGTTCATCTTAATATCTAATTTCATTTCATATTTTTTTATTTCCATGTTTGCCTAATTTTTCATCTCTTTTGACTATGTGCAAGTTGTGTACGTTCTGTGATCGTTTTCGTATACGCAGATGAATTTTTCTTTTGATATACTTGTGATTGTTTGTGATACTTGTTTGCATTTATGCTCTTAAATTTTAGCTAACATGCTAAGACTTCATTTGTGGTTGTTACCATGTTGATTTCACTTCATCTGCTAAATACACTGAAGCTTGACTGTCACTCTTCCTGCTTAACCAACTGCTTTGATTGTCATCAATGCATTTTCATTTTTTATCATTTCACATGCTCACTCAATGGTTGTCACCATGGATGCATATTTACTATGTTTTTATCTTGTTCAAAATTTTCTCTCCCCCAAGTGATGAAGTTTGTTAACTCTCATCCAAGTTGCCTCTCCTGTCCCTCTCCAAAGGAAAAGCCTTTCCATTAACCCTAATGTTATGGATAACTCATTCACCCATTTCCTTGACTTTGTTAAGTCACTTTAAACATAGTTTAGAAATCTTTAGACTTTGCTTTAAGTCTAAGAAACCCACATGTACTAGGAGTGTTCTTCAACTAGAACCCTGGGATAGAGTTTGTCAACTCTATGTAAGAATCGTCGTCATGATTTCTTACTTCCCCTTTTGAATATTACAACTTAGAATAGGGAGTTTTGTCAAACTCCACACAAACATTGTCATGTTTGTTCCCCCTTGAACCTTGATCATAATCAAGTGTTCTTCATCCCTTGTGAGGTGAACTACGATTGCTCTGATTCTATCCTAGTTAGGATACGTAGGCAGAAGATGCGATGTCTTTGCGAGCAAACTTAGAAAACCATCTAGGTCTTTACCTATCCCTTATCCTAATCCCAATCCATAGCACATTTTCACAAACTTAGCAAGCAATCAAACAAAAGGTTCCTGTAGAGTACTACAGATGCTTAGGATGATAACACCTTCCCTAGGTATAACCAACCCCTGATCCCCGAATCTCTTAGCGTTGTTTTTACATCGCGAAAAAGATTTTTCTTTCTTTAGACCTTTCCTTTGGATAAAATAACGTTCGGTTGTAAAAGAATTAAGATTCAAGTTAATATAATAGCTTGATATCCAATTTTCACCGCAACAGCTGCCATTTGAGCACTTTTGAGTAATTTTGAGAAAAAACCCGTTGCTTACGGAGCATTGACCTTGACTTGAATTTATTGAGAAATGTACGCCCTTTGAGGTGATTTTTATGGTGTTCAAAATTTTACTCTGATAAATTCTATTATTTTGCCATAATATTTGTGGGGTAGAAAAGGGTGTTACATTAGTGGTATTAGAGCAGGTCGGTCCGTTCGACCAAGTTGTCTAATGTTATTTGTTCCCTAGTATGCGACATGTGTGTGAAAACACTGTTGGTACACGTTTATTTTCTAACCTTTGTCTGCAGAAGTGGGAGTGGAAAATGTGGAGGAGAAGCTTGTGCTTCTCCAGGATGCTTCAATTGTGGAGTGGTGGCTCAGTGTGTCGATGAACGCTCGTATAGTTTGTTAAAGATGGTTTGTGTCCCATCATGATTTTCGGCTATGTATTGATAAATTGAGGAACTAATCACCTTTAATCTCTTGTTAATAGTAGAGGGAGTCATGTTGGATGGGATAGACGTGTCTTGCATGCTTAGATGGTGTGTGCAATGAATTGCTTTGAGTTAAGTTAAGTGATTACAAATTGTTTTGGTGAGTCGGTGCAGGATGGTGCTGAGATATTTATTTTGATGGAACCTTTGAGTGTTAATAAAATGGGGAAGTTGGTGGTGTGTCAATTATTTATGATTATCCGAAAAATTTTCCTGATGAGATAAGTGATTTATCGTTGGAACGTGAAGTGGAGTTTATGATTGACCTAGTTCCTGGGACTAGTTTGGTAGTGATGTCTCCATATCGTATATCCACACTGGAATCGAAGAAGTTGAAGAATCAACTTGAAGACCTGCTTGAGGAAAGGCTCTTTTGTCCGAGTGTGTCACCGTGGGATGCACCAATATTGTTAGTTACGAAGAAATAAGGTTCTGTGAGGCTGTGTGTTAGTTCCATGATTCTATGATTGTCCATGGTTCTATGATTGACTAAATTTTGGTAAAACATGATTCTGCACTGATGTTAAGCAAGATGTTATAACATCTTTATCTACTGCCAAGACAAAACTGCTGTCATGTGTTTTAATCAAGATGTCAAGATAGATGTCATGACATCCTTGTCTGGTACAGCAGGAGATGCTATTTTATATCTCTTGACAGAGGTGTTTTGGTTTGATGAGATCCTGTTGGATATACCTCATCTATGTGTGCAGGTCAAAGAGATTTATTTGGAACAAAATGCAGATTTAATTGGTGTTACTGTTATGAAGAAGATTCTGCAGAAGAATGGGAGTTTGTAGATGTTATTGATTGGCTGCATTGTTGTGTGTGTAGATGTCTTGACTAATGTCATGACATACTTGTGTAGTTTACTGCTGGGTAAGTTTGGTTAGCTAGAACAAAGTCTATTGGATGTCATGCTGAATGTTATGACATCAGGTAGCTGCCAGCAAGGGCGCGTGTTTGTTTTTCTGTTATGGTTCCTGAGTTATCTCAGGCTAGATTTCAAGAAACCTGCTAGGGTTCCTTAGTTAACTCAGGCAAGACTTTAGGCAGTGCTGAGCATAACATGAAATGCCTATGACCTATTTTTTAGCACCTTGAATTATGGAAATTGGATTAACTTGGTTAAACCTAATTTCTATTACTTTTGCACAGCCCAAGCCCAGTCTGCATTACTATTTAAGGAGGCGCAGAAGCAAGGAAAATCAAGCACTCACAACAAGAACAAATTGAGTGTAAAATTTGGGTTTAGGGTTTTAAGAGTCTTGTGTGTGTGACTTTGTAAGTCACCCTTTGTATCTTTAGATGCATCGTGGTAGACATGTTTAGGCTGTTATTTGTTAATTGTTAATTGTTCACTCAAAGATTTTAAGCAAGAGTGTATTGTTCTTGATTGAAGCTGTTAAGCAAAATCAAGTATTGTGACTTTGAAGAGTGTCTTATAAAGTCTTTCTTTTTGTCTTGAATTGTTTATCACTGCTGTGATTGAGGGGGAGTGAATGGTGTCTCTTGTCTAGTGGGTTCTAGGAAGAAATTGCATTGGGTAGAGATTAAGTGAGGAGTTGTAAACTGGGAGTTTAGCTCTAAATTAATTATGCTAATAGTGGATTTCCTTCCTAGCTTGGTAGCCCCGAGATGCAGGTGATGTTGCACCGAACTGGGTTGACAATTCATTGTGTTATTTATCTTTCAGCATTTACAATTCTGCACAATTTAAATGGTTAGATAAACTGTTCTGTTAGTCTGCAGATGTTACAGCAGATGTCACGAAATTGATAATTTTTAAAGTGGATTAAAATGCACATGTTATGTCCTTGTTCTGTTTTAGCAGAGATCAATGTTCTTAGCATCTCTTAGGATATCTAAGATCTACATACCATAATTTCAATTGGTATCAGAGCAGGCATCCTGTCTGTTCTGGATGAGATCCTGGGACATAACTTCTGGTATTTTGAACAAGGAGAAGTGGCAGTTGATTTGCTGAACTTGCTAAATGTCTGAGCTGTTGCTTATGGAGTTTAGGGGGAGTTTGTGTTTACTCCTGATTGTGAAGGATTTTGTGTATCTACTGTTGTTCCCTTTGACATAGGAGCTTATGTGACCTGTTGAGTGGGTTACCAAAGGAGGGGTGGCTACTTCTGTATGATGTCCTATAAGATGTTCTGACATCTTGTTTAAGGCATGTTGAAGATGTTCTTTTGGTGATTCCGCTGCATATTTTTCTGATGAAAGAACTCTGGTAGCCCTGGGAGAAGATTTACCTATATACAGTTTGATATATGGATGTGGCAGGTATGTAGATGGTTAGAAGATGGTGTTTGTTGCTGCTCTGTTTGGTCTAACAGGATGTGGATCCTACTGGATGTTACTCTATTTGGGTTGTTGCTTTTTTTTTTGTATAAAAGTTGTTGAATGCTATAGCTGTGTTGTTTGTATGCCTGGGTTGTTGCTTGTGTGCTTAGACTGTTCTGCTGTGTTTTACAGGATGCTGGAGACTGTGTAGAGAAGATAGTGGGAGGTGATTTATTTTCACCACTCATGACTTGCAAAAGTTCTATCAGCAGAGGAAATCATAGGCAGATTTGGTCAAGGATGTCAGCCTTGATGTTTCAGCCTTGGTATTACTGATGTGTAAATATCTGTCAGATGGTTTTCTCAACAAGGTGTACGGATTTAAGATCAATCTTTATTTGTGGAATGCACAAGTATTTAATTGATTATCCATAATGTTCAACATTGTCAAAATATTGTTGGTTCATCAGGTGGATGATCCAAGTTTGTCTTCTGGAAGAAAAGTTCCTTATCAGGATTTAAGATTCATTGTTATTCACAAATATTTAATGGATTATCCATAGCCAATGATCAAGGTGTCTCATCAGCTGTTGCTCAAGTATCCGACCCTTGATTTGGTGTGCTTGCATTCTTCCTCAGCTTGGACCTACAAAGGCACGCAATTTGTCTAGAAAGTTTCCTGGCAAGAAACTTGTCTAAAGAAGTAAAGTTTTCATCATTTTGATGAATTGACCTTGGATCAGTTTATTTCTGATCTAGGTGTAATGGAGTGCAGCATGTGTCAAGGATAAGCGGCGGTTATCTTTGACTTTCTGAAGAAGAATCTACTTAAGGAAAGCGGGATTCCTTTTGTAAAGATCTTTTGTGACTAATCCTCTCTGTAGAATCAAGCTTTGGCATGTTTGGGTTCTCTAAAAGGGAGTAGATATTGCAGTTTCAAGTCTTGATGTATCTAAAATGCCTTGCTATGGAGCAAGAAAGAGATGTAACTTGAAGATCAAGTTTTCTTGTTGGATCAGAAGCCGTGTTAACCAAACAGTGGCATTTGGTTATTTAAGAAGTGTGCTTAAAGAGAATTACTCTTGTGAAGAAGGGTAGTTGTTTGAAGACCAAAAGAGGTTCTGGTTCTGCTCATATATTGGAGCTTGGGGTAGAAGCCCTAAGTTGCTTATGGAAGATTAACTTCTTTTGGAGATGTATTTGATCAAGCTGGTGGAGCTGTGTTCTCTGAAGATATTCAGTTGGATTACTAGGCAGTAGTAAGTCCAGTTGTGAGCATATGAAGAACCATTGGATGTTGTGTCTGTGATATGTACCATCTGGTTTGTTTTTCCTTGGAGAAGGACTTGAGGATTTGTTGTGATTCACATCTTGACTAAGAAGTACTCTATCTTATCATACGGGAGAATGATGAGGTAAAATGATTGTCTTGGAGTAGGATGTGAAGGTATTGTACAAGATTGGAGTGGATCATTGGTTGATTGCATGAAAGTCTGGATTATGATGTGTTATATGGAAGTGAATATTCACCAGTTAAACCAGAAGTGTTCTAATTATCATATGGGAGAATGATGAGGAAATAATGTCTTGGATTATGGGGTGTCTATCTTGGTCTCTGACTTAGGCCAGAAGTCTTGGTGAGAAGTGGTAACTCTAGTAAGAAGTGGAGCAGTTTGGTACCTTCTCACTGTATGAGCATGAGGTTGGTCTTGAGATTCTGTGGTGATCTTGGAGCATCTATTATCAAAGAGAGGGGGAGAGTTTCTGTTTGATGGGTGTACTATTTGCTTGCGGTTCAAGCAGTAAGTGAATGCGTTCAGCAGGTGTGTTGAACAAAGAGTGAGCTCTTGAAGACATGAAGATGAGTCTTATGTTTTCTATTCACGTGCTTCTGGAAAAAGATCACTAGTTATCCTTGATATGGGGAGTTATACTTCTAGGATCTGTTGCTGTAATAGTACAGTTTCAAGATTGTTTGTGGTTTCAAGCAGTTTGTGATTGTATGCCTCTATGAGGATGGAATGCCAGACAAGATGTTGTGACATTTTGTTACTGCTCTAGCTCATGGTGAACCTGATAGTATATTTCTTTGTTCTGTCATTGGGTATCAATGGATCAAATCATGTTTTTGGGCCTCTATCCAAGTGGTTTGTCTTGTATGACTGGTGAAGATGAAGATCAAGACACCGTCAGCCTTGATCTTGTGCATAAGGAAGAACATTCACCCTGACATCTTGGAGATTTTTCTAGCTGAATTTGAGTGATCTTGCAGATAGTTTTATCTACCTCTTCTATTAGGTTTGGTTCTGGTGTGGTTTGTGAAGCAAGGGGTGTAGAGTTACATGTGTTTCCAGTGTGTGAATATGAAGATAATGTAGTGTTTCTTTGTGTATTTGGGTTCTCTCTTTTAGGGGGAGTGATGTTTATGCATGACAGGGAGAGTTGTGTACTTGTATGATGTGTAGCTGCATCGCTTGTGGTGACTTTGTACTAATGTGGAGCTGTGTACAAAGTTTGTTAATTCTCAGGCAAGCTTGTGTTCTTGGACCACTGATGAGGTTGTAATGTCAGACAAGATGTCTTGACATTGTGCTGTCTGGTGTAATTTTTCTTGACAATGTGACTGTGCATCTGGATTTGTGAGACTGTTGGTTTGAACTAGGTTTATACTTACTTCTTATGAATGACCTAGGAAACAACATTGGTTGGTGTCTGGGAGAATTTATTTTTCTCTACAGAATATTTTTGTGTCTCAAATTGGGGATTTAAAATCAATTGCTACTTGGCAAGTATTTAATTGATTATCCTTTAATTGGTGATGTCAAAAGTGTCTCTCTTGAAGGTGCAGCTTCAGACAAGGCAAGAACTCAAGATTCAATGACTTGGTGCTTAAGAATCTTTATTGTAGTCGTAATGTCAGACATGATGTCTGAACATTATGTCTCTAAGGAAGCTACATGAGAGTTTATTTCTCTCTATGATGTTCTGGTGTTTGTGATGATCTGTTAAGTTGCTGTTGTTGTGTCCTACTGAGAACTTCATGTATGTCCTATATATGGACTACTATGGAAATAATAAGCCTTGTGGTTGGTGTCTTAAAGAACCAAAGTGAGTGGTAAAGGAGTTGATGTCATGTATGATGGGCTGGAATCAGGATTGACTTTACTGTGTTTGAGTGAGTTCAACATGGGGTGATTTGAAAGCTAGAGCTCAGTTGTGGTTAAGCCCTTGACCATGGATTATTGCTGTAGCGGTGCAGTCCTTATATTGATTAGGGATCAAGTAGCTTATGTATCTGATTTAGCCTGTGTTTATCTCCTGGGAGGTTGTGGTTTTGATTCAGTTTTTGGGTTTGGCTCTGTTATTTGTGAGTTTATGTGAGCACACTTACTCCATTTGTTGTCAACTTTTGACTAAAAAGGGGGAGTAAAGTATTGATGTTATCTGTTGTCCTGATGTTATGTCACATGTATTGACATGATGACCAACATTGTGATAGGACTTTGCTACTGCTAAGGGAAGAGTAGTGTGTTGTTGTTGCTTGCTAGATGCAACTATTAAGGAGGAGCATGATAGTTTGTGAGGCTGGATGTATTTGAGAAAACTACTGCCGTTGCTGCCCTGATAAGTTTGTTTGGTTGTTTTAGCCAAAATTTGCCAAAGGGGGAGATTGTTAGTTCCATGATTCTATGATTGTCCATGGTTCTATGATTGGATAAATTTTGGTAAAACATGATTCTGCACTGATGTTAAGCAAGATGTTATAACATCTTCGTCTACTGTCAAGACAAAACTGTTGTCATGTGTTTTAATTAAGATGTCAAGACAGATGTCATAACATCCTTGTCTGGTACAACAAGAGCTGCTATTTTATATCTCTTGACAGAGGTGTTTTGGTTTGATGAGATCCTGTTGGATATACCTCATCTGTGTGTGCAGGTCAAAGAGATTTATTTAGAATAAAGTGCAGATTTAATTGGTGTTACTGTTATGAAGAAGATTCTGCAGAAGAATGTGAGTTTGTAGATGTTCTTGATTGGCTGGATTGTTGTGTGAGTAGATGTCTTGACTAATGTCATGACATACTTGTGTAGTGTACTGTTGGGTAAGTTTGGTTAGCTAGAACAGAGTTTATTGGATGTCATGCTGAAGGTTATGACATCAGGTAGCTGCCAGCAAGGGCGCGTGTTTGTTTTTCTGTTATGGTTCTTGAGTTATCTCAGGCTAGATTTCAGGAAACCTGCTAGGGTTCCTTAGTTATCTCAGGCGAGACTCTAGGCAGTGCTGAGCATAACATGAAATTCCTATGACCTATTTTTTAGCACCTTGAATTGTGGAAATTGGATTAACTTGGTTAAACCTAATTTCTATTACTTTTACATAGCCCAAGCCCAGTCTACATTACTATTTAAGGAGGCGCAAAAGCAAGGAAAATCAAGCACTCGCAACAAGAACAACTTGAGTGTAAAATAAGGGTTTAGGGTTTTGAGAGTCTTGTATGTGTGACTTTGTAAGTCACCCTTTGTATCTTTGGATGCATCGTAGTAGATATGTTTAGTCTGTTATTTGTTAATTATTAATTGTTCACGCAAAGCTTTTAAGCAAGAGTGTATTGTTCTTGATTGAAGTTGTTAAGCAAAATCAAGTATTGTGACTTTGAAGAGTGTCTTCTAAAGTCTTTCTTTTTGTCTTGAATTGTTTATCACTGCTGTGATTAAGGGGGAGTAAGAGGTGTCTCTTGTCTAGTGGGTTCTAGGAAGAAATTGCATTGGGTAGAGATTAAGTAAGGAGTTGCAAACTGGGAGTTTAGCTCTGAATTAATTCTGATAATAGTAGATTTCCTTCCTGGCTTAATAGCCCCCAGATGTAGGTGATGTTGCACCAAACTGGGTTAACAATTCATTGTGTTATTTATCTTTCAGCATTTATAATTCTGCATAATTTAAATGGTTAGATAAATTGTTCTGTCAGTCTGCAGATGTTACAACAGATGTCACGTCATTGCTAATTTTTAAAGTGGATTAAAATGCACATGTTTTATCCTTGTTCTGTTTTAGCAGAGATCAATGTTCTTAGCATCTCTTAGGGCATCTGAGATTTGCATACCAGAATTTCACTATGTGTGAATTATAGACAACTGAATAAGGTAACTATCAAGAATAAGTATCCACTTCCAAAGATTGATGATTTGATGGACCAGTGTGTTGTTGCAAGTGTATTCAGTAAGATAAATTTGAGATCTGGGTATCATCAGATTCGTGTGAAGGCTGAAGATATTCAGAAGATTGCTTTTAAAACAAGGTATGGACATTATGAGTATTTTGTGATGCCATTTGGTGTGACTAATGCACCTTGTGAATTTGTGGAGTATATGAACAAGATTTTCCATCCTTATTTGGACAAGTTTGTCGTTGTGTTCATTGATGATATTTTGATATATTCGAAGAGTAAAGAGGATCATGCTGAGCATCTGAAAATTGTGTTATCAGCGTTGAGTTTTGGTTGAAGGAAGTGAGTTTCCTGGGTCATGTGGTCTTGAGTAGAGTTATTGTGTTTGACATGTCGAAGGTTGAAGCTGTATCGCAATAGGAAGCTCCAAAACCTGTTTTTGAGATTAGAAGTTTTCTTGGGTTATCAGGTTATTATCGAAAATTCATTGAAGAACTTTTCCAAGTTATCTTTGCCATTGACGCGGTGAACTAGGGAGGTTCAAGCTTTTGTTTTGGATGCAAAGTGTGAAGAAAGTTTCAAGAGCTTTTGAGGAGGCTGACAGCAACTCATGTTTTAATTTTGCCGAAACCGGTAGAACAATTGTTGTATATTGTGATGCTTCGTTGATGGGATTGGGAGGTGTGTTAATGCAACATCAGCAAGTTTTAGCTTATGCTTCAAGACAACTTAAAGTGCATAAGAGGAATTATCTGACGCATGATTTAGAGTTGGTTGTTGTTGTGTTTGTGTCAAAGCTTTGGAGGCATTATTTGTTTGATTCGAGATTTGAGGTGTTTTGTGATCATAAGAGTTTGAAGTATTTCTTTGATCAGAAAGAATTGAATGTGAGGCAGAAGAGATGATTGGGATTTCTGAAGGATTATGGTTTTGGTTTGAATTACCATTCGGGTAAAGCAAACATGGTAGCTGATGTATTGATTTAGAAATCTTTGCATATATCGATGATGATGGTAAGAGAGTTAGAACTGATTAAGTAATTTCGTGATATGAGTTTGGTTTGTGAAGAGACTTCTTATGGAGTTAAGCTTGGTATGTTGAAGCTTACTAGTGGTATTCTTGATGAGATTCGAGGAGGTCAGAAATCTGATTTGAGTTGGTAGATCGGTTGAATTTGATGGATCAAAGTCGAAGAGCTGATTTTCAGATTAATGAAAATGGTACCATGAGATGTCATGATAGAGTTTGTGTTCTAGATATTGTTGAGTTGAAAAAGAGTATTCTTGAGGAAGGACATCAAATTAGATTGAGTATCCATCCCAATGCTACGAAGAGGTACCAGGATTTGAGGAAATTGTTTTGGTGGCCAGGGATGAAGAAAGAAGTGGTTAAGTTTGTGTATGTTGGTTAGACTTGTCAGAAGTCGAAGATTGAGCATCAAAGACCGTTAGGTCTGATGCAACCGTTGAATATTCCAGAGTGGAAATGGGATAGTATTTCCATTGATTTTGTGATAGGTTTACCGAAGACTTTGAAGGAATAAGATTCGATTTGGGTGATTGTTGATAGATTGACCAAGTCGGCTCGTTTTATACCGATGAGAATCAATTATTCATTGCAGAAGCTTGCCGAATTATATATTGATCAGATTGTGAAACTGCATGGTATTCCTTCAAGTATTTTGTCTGATAGAGATCTGAGATTTACATCGAGGTTCTGGGAGAGTTTGCAGACAGCTTTGGGTACTAAGTTGAGGTTGAGTTCTGCCTATCATCCGCAAACGGATGGATAGACAGAGAGAACTATCCAATCTTTAGAGGATTTGCTGAGAGCTTGTGTGTTGGATCAAGGTGGATCATGGGATGGTCATTTGTCGTTGATTAAGTTTACCTATAACAACAGTTACCTATAACAACTCTCATGGTTTTGTGAAGAGGAGCACTTATAAATAGAGGTGCATTTCTCATTTCTAATACAACAACACAAAACATTGCAACATATTTGTTCTTTTAGAGATTGAATATATTATATTTTATCCTATAAGGTTCTTTTAGTGAATGTTCTCCTATTACAAGAGAGAGTGTAATTTGTTCTCTCCTTGTATATAGAGAGAAGTATTGTAATTTCTTCCACTTAGTGAAAATCTTTTTTACCGGTGCCCGTGGTTTTTCTCTTATTTGTTGAGGATTTTCCACGTAAATATTCTGTGTCAATTTTCCTACTCCTTAATCTCTTAATTTTGTGATATTTATCTTGCTACTCTGATACCCAACAGTTGTCACTTTAGTATTTTTTTAATAGTTAGTTACTTACGAGTATCGTTAATTAATTGTCAAATGAATTTGAAACTTTTAGAAATTGTAGTTTTTTTTCCTTTCATTTATTTGTTTTTGGTGCACTTTCACTGATTTTATTTATTTGTCGCATGATCTGTGTTTTGATTTTCTAAAATCAGAATTAATATTTAGATGTTATACGAAGGCATTAGTCTCTGTTGAAACATCTAAACTGCACATGTTTCATAATATATGCTTCAATGTGAGAAATTAAATTTTATCATATATACTGTTATTTATGAAGGGATAAAATTTAAGGATTTTATCATATATACTGTTATTTATGGATTAGGTGAGATACTGTTATTTATCTAAGGATTTTTTTACCAAAGTGCCACCTTCTAAAATGCAAAGTACCAAACTGCCACCTTCTAAAAAAAATACGAGATTGCCACACATGCAGTAAGGGGTTCGTCCAATGGAATGACGAACATATGAAAAGGTTTTTTTTCCATGTTGGGGTTTGGCTGACCAAAGGACGACCCCATGAAGGGTCATTTTTTTATTTTTTTTATTTAAATATAAAACTTATTTTAAAATATATATTTAATTGTTTTATAATATTAAATACTCTTTTAATGATTTAAAATATTAAAATATATAATTTAATTAATTTTATAATCTTATTAAATATTTTTTGTATTATTTAATTAATTATGTAATTAATTAAAATAATTTATCTATTAAATAAAATTATAGATAAAAGCAATTTTATTAATACGAATGAGTGAAAAAGATACATCATTTTTGTCTACGTAAATGACCCCCAGTTCCACACGTTTTACTCTTTTTCACGCGTTTTCTCCTGTCTAACTCTTCTGGTTGCTGTCTTGGTGGTGATGGAGTAGAGTTGGAAGACAACTCTTCATTTTCACATACATTTTCAGGTTGATGTGATATATCGACCATGTCCACATTAGAAACAGAAAAACCTGGCCATTTCATAAGTTGATCATCAGTTAGGAGATAGTTGGGGACAATCTGGGATGGTTGGTTGAAGGTGTTTGGAGGGCTTTGTTGGATGGGAGGGTAATAAACATCGTTAGTGCGGCCGGTAGAAGTCGGTTGAGACAATGAATGATTAAATGTTTGGTGTTGTGATTGGGGGTAAGAGAAATCAAAATTAGGTTGAGGAATTGGAGTGAACTGGAAGGATGGTCGAAATGTGGTTTGTTCTTGGTATTCTTGGGGGTAGTATAAGTTAGGTTGCAGGGTTGGGGGTGTACGGTGTTGGTTGTTGAGAGGAGGTGGCAAAGAATGTGGTATGAGTGCGTTGATAAGTTGGTTAGGGTTATGTGGGTTGGGTGTGTTGGGGGAATGAAGATATCTGGGATTGAAATTGCGAAGGGTTTGTCTGAGGGATTTCTTGAGGCATGGACGATGAAGATCTTTATTGTGATGAAGATGATGCATGTTGACAGGGGTCTTTTAGAAACTGTCCTTGAGAAGCATGCATAAATGGAATGGATAAAAACCATTGAATATATGCAGTACTATGAACATAGTTACCATTAACCATGTTACCTTTCAAGGTCAATTTTTCTGTTATTCCACTCGTTGTTCTCTTCTCTATTTATATTGCACCAATGATCTCCCCATGTATTAGGCATATCAGTTTCATGTTGTTCGCATAGACATCTAGGCTGAGAAGAGATATCTTGTTGAAATCCAAACTGCAATTTTACCCTATCAACTTAATGCATTTCAACAATATGAAAACTGATAATTGATGTGGTTGCGCTCCAAATCTGGCTATCTGCAAGGACGCATTCTGGGTAGTTCGCGTAGGGCCTCCAAATAAACTGTTACAGCAAATACAATAGTTAGAGTTTAAATACATATGTTAGCATATAGTTAGAGAATGTAGCGGTAACAAACTTACATCGTGCCCTTAATCTATCTAGTGCAAATCTAAATCCTTGGATGTAGTACCGAGGATTATTTTGGTAAGCCATGCCTCTTCAAACAAATCTTGCAATTTTAAAAGAAAGAAATATAATAAAAGGATGTAAATAAAAGAAAAGAAAAGAAAATGTAAATAATTGTTACCTTGTTGCATAAGGATGGTATGACTCGACGGAACTCACTGGAGCAATTAGTGGTATATGCCAATATGTCCAAACACTTAGTAGAAGAACGCATCCTCCAATACTTTTTACCCCTACTCTACATGGTTTACACATATGCCTATATAATGTAGCTAAACAAGCAGAACCCCAATTATATCTATTGCATTTATCTAAATCTCCTACTAGGGGTATCCAAGAAGAATGTAAATAGTTATGGCTCTTGTCTGGCATCAATACTTTAGCTATGAGTAGTAGTATATAAATTTTTGTATGGAGAAGATTCTCCTCATCAGATGGTGATGTGTTTTGTTGTAGTTGTGATAATATAGTTTGTAGCCAAACAATTTTAACACTTTCTTTATGTTTATCGGATGTCGATGGTTTGATACCTAAATTTTCCATATATACATCATTGCCTACTTGAGTAGGACCATTACTATTTACACAGAGACCTAATAACATACTTACATCCTCCAACGTGATGGTATGACGGGTGAGGTGTTATGGTGGACACGCAACATGGGGGTGTGTGATCATATGACAGGTGAGGTGTGTGGTGCTGATGCGTGTGTACATGGTATACAATCTTTGCGTTTTTGATTCGTCATCCTCCTCCCAATTCTCTGTCAAAGCAAGAAATTGGGTAAAGTTGGCATTATAAATCATGAAAAACAAATATTTTATGAGTGGATACAAATGGATTTCTTCAAGACAAACATATGCAATGCATTAATCATTCAAAATAAACAAATTCTTACATGCCAATTATGCTTTTATAATCAAGAAATAAAATACATATAAGCAAACAAAATGAACTATCTGATGGTCTCTTCTCTTGATTTCAAGAGCTTGAGAATGATCTTCCGGAGTATAATGGTGCTCCATTCATGACTGGGCTTCCTCCTTTGAAGGTCAACAATTTATCGTCAATCATCTCTTGAACTTTTCTTGAAATATCTTGCATTCTTCAATTGAATGCCTCATTACTCCGTCACGAATTTCACAGCTGGTGTCTGAGTCGATCATCTCAGTATGAACATTCTGGGGATTTGGTATACACCATGGAAATTGGGAATCTCTTTAATTAACTTGATCAAATGAGTTATCTTGCATAGGTTGAGATTGTGTAGGAACATCCCCTTGTTGAACAATGCCATCAGAGGGAAGATCAAATACTGGATTAGTCATCACCCTGAAACTGGTCATGGGATCCATATCCTTTGTTCTCTTTTACTTATCCTTCAGCGATTACTTCGAGCTTGACCAGATGGTCGAAATGTCAGCTGACAGACAAAGACAAAAAGCCGGATGAGCCACAACAGAGAAGAGACACATGCACGTGCAAGATGCTAAATGAGGGATGTTATGCAAAATGTAGAATGAAGGGTTTCATGGAACTCGAGTATTCATAAACATCACAGAATACCAAAGAAAATTCATTTATTATTTTTGACAACGGATTACAAGTAAATATTCTTGAAAGAGCCCTGACATAAAAGCTAATAAAGCCCTAAAGAAGTCTTGCATTGCTTCGTGATCTACTCCTCTATCTGGACTAAGTTTGTCTGTGATCAATTTCCGAGTAGTAGTCTGATGTGAGGAAAATAAATCCTCCATCTCTTTCTTTTCTTGCTGGAAAGTAAGGAAGAAATCTCTTGTTCACCTGGATCTTTAAGAATAAAAGTTTCTTGTATTTGTCTTTGAATTTCTCTTGATCTTCAAACAGAGCTTCTGGCTTCCTCAGGACATCCAAATTAGGACTCTTAAAAGAATACTTCAAATATTTTTTCTCTTTTTTTTTTTTGTAATCCATATTGGTTCTGTAATGTTTATAAATAGACTCGAAATTCCATGAAACCGATTCAATATGATGCTCTATGGATGTAAAGATGCACAAACACAGGCAAGCACACAGAGATATACAAGCAGGAAACCTAGGTTTGCAACGAGCATGGAGCAAAGGTTTACCCATCCCCAAAGGGTGTGGACTAAAGGTTAATTGTACATGCAGAATAAGGTTCTAAGACGATGCCCAAAATTATTAGTCCATCTTTCGGATATTATCAATTTCCCGACTACTCGGTGGTTAATAATATTCTCAAGAGAACCTCTTTTGAGTGTAGCATCGCGTAACAACTATTTTGGGAATACTCCCCCATAGTCCTCGCACTACGTCCTAATAAAGTCCAAAATGGGGTTAAAGGTAACTACGGTCCCCAGTATCACAGGCTCCAATCGGAAATAGTGAATGTTATCACGAGTACTCGTTCAACAATACTAATTTTCAAGAGGGCCTCAACTGAGCAGTGATTCTCAGGTCAGCTTGGTCGGGATTCAAACTCCCCATAAGCCTCGTCGAATATATCACCTTCCTATAAAAATTTCACTCAAGTCCGGGTGTAGGACTTATCTCACCACACAAAGGGCACCAACCCAAAAGCAATTAGTAGATATAAGAAGATAAGCAAATAAGCAGATATATATAAAACAATAAACAAGCAAAATAAAATAAGTTAGGGAAACCCACAAGATGTCCCCAGTGAAGTCGCCATTTCTGTCGTGGTGAGAATAGGATATCAAATTATTGATTAATTTGAATCACAAATCTTGATTCACAACCGGTCTTTGATTTATCCGAAGGAAAGGTTAAAGAAAGGAAAAACCTATTTTGCATCGTAAACACAATGCGGGGAGAGATCTAGGGTTCGAGGGTTGGTTAAGCTTAGGGAAGGTATTAGCATCCTAAACTTCTGT
Organism: Lathyrus sativus; assembly: GCA_963859935.3. Classification (NCBI taxonomy): domain Eukaryota; kingdom Viridiplantae; phylum Streptophyta; class Magnoliopsida; order Fabales; family Fabaceae; genus Lathyrus; species Lathyrus sativus. The sequence goes on from OZ012739.1 coordinate 356,393,128, forward strand.
AGTACTCTACAGGAACCTCTTGTTTTAAATGTGCTATTGCTAGTGTTTATCTACTTAAGGGTAATGCTAAGGGTTAAAGGTAAAGAGAAAGACCTAAGGAGTTAGTCCTAAGTTTACTCGCCAAGACGTCGCATCTTGTGACTACATATCCTAACGGGAATGGAATCAGAGTATTTGTAGTTCCCCTAAAGGGGTTTGAGGAACTTCTTGATTGTGGTTAAGGTTCCAGGGGAAATAAGCGTTCATATGGATGCACTTACGTGGAGTGCGGCGACTCCAATTCTAAGTTGTAGTTGAATTGAAAAGGATGAAGGTATATCCACAACGGGACACCTAAAAGACGAGTACGGAGACTCGGATCCTAAGGCTAGGATAGGGTGACGGTAAAGACATTGACACGACGATTAAACGGAGAACCTTTCCTTCGGAGACGAAAAAAGTTGATATCGAAAATGTAGAGCAAATGGTAATTGATAAGCATGAGATATTGAAATGCAAAAATGTGTAATAATCCATGATAATGTTAGACGAGGTTTATGGGAATGATTGAGTGGTAAATTAATTAAAAGAGGAGAAGAAATTGTTTTTATGATTTTTTGAGAATATCACTGAGTTAAAATTAAGTCTAAGTTAAAAGAGATGTTAGAATTAATTAAGAGAATTAAAAAAAGTTAATCTTAAGTTTGAAAAAAAAGTTTTATTTTTTTGTATTTTTAAGTGGAAATACTTTTTTGTTTTTTTTTTAATTATTATTAGGAGAAAAAAAGAAATTAAATCTAAATCTAAACATGTTTTTATTTATTGAAATTCTAATTCTATTTTTTATTTATTTAAAATTTAACTAAACTTAAAAATTAAACCAAATAAAAAAGTGGTTGATTAATGATTAATTAATTAAATAAATAAATTAGATTAGGTTAATGATTAAGGTTAATTAATGCAAATTAGGTGAGTTAAGGAAGGGTTAGTGGGCGGCGCGTTATTAGATACAGTGCAAGTGTGAGGGTTTATGGTGGACACGCAACATGGGTGTGTGTGATCATATGACAGGTGAGGTGTGTGGTGCTGATGCGTGTGTACATGGTAATTCTCGTGCGCGTGCATACATGTGATCCACAATACAAATAAATAAAAAATGAAAACCCTAATTCCCTCCCCATTCTGTCCGCCGCTCTCCCACTTTCACTTTCTCATCTTCTCTCGTCTTCTTCTTTCATCTCTTCTCTCGTTCTCATGGCCGCCGCGATTCTTTTTTCTTCCTCAATGCTTCGATTTCATCCTCTTCCTCTCACAATATTCCTCCTTCTATCTATTCTTATTTTCTACATCAACATAAACAACAACAAATATTAACGTTAGCCAAAAAGAAAATTCACGGTTTAAATGGATTTGTTGCAGGTTTCGAAGGTGGAGTTATGTTGAAAGGGTTCCGGCGATGGCGGTTCAGGTTTGCAACGGCTCTGTGAATGATAAGGGTTTTGAAGGTTTTGACGAGGTGATTCATAGACGGAAAAGGATATTTCTGGAAACGAAAACTTCGGTGGTGGCGAGTGGCGACCTCTGGCGGTGGTTTGAGGACGGAAGCGCGAGGGTTTAAAAGAGATAAGTTTCCCTTTACGATTTTTGCGATTTTGATTTTTTAGGGTTTCGATATTGGGATTTCTTGGGGGTTCTGTGATTGCTGTGTATTGTGAACTAACATATCTTGAACATTAAGGTGTAGCAAACCGTAATGCTCTCTTATAATTAACTCTGAAATAGGCGCAACGAAAGCAAACTTGATGGGAAAGCCGGTTGCAGAGTTATAGGCTGGTCTTGCCTCTGAAGGCTATGGCATGCTCACAATGTCATCAATTTGTGGACCAATCTGCACCAGATTTTGGAGGAATTGAATAACCGACGAGGAACTCCGTCTTAAATCTCGAATGCAGCCTTGGAATCAAATTCTGGAAAAAGTTACTTTGATACCATGTTAGAGGAATTTTACACTTGAGAACATTGAACATTTGAGCCAATAGCAACACAAGTGAGAGAGACACCACATATTCACCTAAAATTTTAAGGTGATAGATATATGATTTCTCCCACTTATAAATGTTCAAGTCACCACATTTTTATTCAATATAAAACTATTATCCATACTACTGGCACTTGTTATATTATTCCAACACTTTTAAATATCTCTTACATACTCCAATTTGTTCTACTAACACCCTAATGTATTACATCTACATGATGTAAACTCACACTTGGTGTATTAAAAAGACAAAACGAAATATTTTGAATTATATATATATATATATATATATATATATATATATATATATATATATATATATATATATATATATATATATATATATATATATATATGTATATATATATATATATATATATATATATATATATATATATATATATATATATATATATATATATATATATATATATATATATATATATATATATATATATATATATATATATATATATATATATATATATATATATATATATATATATATATATAAAAGAAACAAAATATCAATTAACATTAGAATTACATGTAAATGGATAAAAACTCTTAATGTTTTGCTAGGTAAGTATAAGATGAAAAAAAGTTGCTAGGTAAGTATAGGATGAAAGAAAAAAAAGTTAAAACTAAAAGTTAATATCTTTCGACATATATTTTCTATATTCATATTAGAATTTAAAATCTAATCTATAAATAACATTAAGATCATAATAGATTTTTGGCTTAATATATCTTTTGGTCTTTTAATTTTAGTTTGATCTCTTAACTAAAAAATGTTACATAGTAGTTCATTAACTAACATTCTGTTACATATTTTGATCATTTCCGTTAGTTTTTATATGAAAAAAACGTTAAATATAGTCTTATTGGACAATTTAAAGCTAATCTGGAATTTTTTTTATTTAATATATATAATTTTATTTAAAAATATTATAATAACTTTATTTTAAAAAAAATCTAAAGTCATAACGCAAATTATCACCAACCCACACTTCAAACTTTAACCCTTTATGAAAATCTCATTTTCTAGGCCATGCCAATTTATCTCCTCCTCTTCCACTACTACCGTCAAAATTAGAACCCAAATCCACTATTCTTCAAGGTGCAAGACTAATTCCTTTTTTTATTTTAATTTGAACAGGTCTCATTGTGAGGTTCTTTGTTCCAAAACCAGTTTAAGTTACTGTTCAAGTATGACAGTTGCTTTCAATTTTCCTTTCAACCATAGCTAGATTTTTTTTAAAGTGGTTTGGTTAATTGTGATATCTTGTCCTTTAATTTCAGGATCTTTACTTTCAATCATTTTCATGGATCCAAACAGAGCACAACAGAACAAAAGGTAAGGTTTATGTTTCTTTGTAGATTTGGTATTCTTTCGTTCATTACTGATGAATGTTTTAACAAGTGTTTTGTTTTTTTCTAGAAAATTTTAGCAAAGAATTGAGTGCACGAAGAATCGGATTTTGATCCGTTAAAACAAAAGTTGCGTTGAATTTTTTTTTTAGTTGAAAAGGTTAAAACTTTATTATGTTCTTCAGTGATATAATAATATGGATTAGTAATTTAATAATTTTATGTTTGTGTTGAAGTTTTTTTTAAGTTTAATTATTAGATGGTGTATGATAAAAAAATTTGGGTTTGTTTTAAAATTTTCTGGGTTTTAATATGAATGTGTTGAAGGTGAGGATAAAGACAAAGAAAGAGAAGATGGAAGGAGATGAAGAATTGTCTACCTGGCATGCCAATTCAGCCCTAATTAACATTTTTTTAATCAGAATTTATGGAAGGGACAAAATAGTTTAACGGAAGAGAAGTTAAAGGACCATTATGTAATGTTTTTTAGTTAGGGGATTAAAGCGAAACTTCGCTTAAATTTAAGGGACCTAGGGACTAATTATGCCTATATTTTTAGGTTTTAGACTTTTTAGATATAAACTAATCTTTTAGTACAACACGAAAACTTCATAAAACATCTTTTAAAATTATCCCTAACATCTAGTAATAATAATATTTAACATTTTCTCTAAAAGTCATAATGCATTAATAAAGAGCATCAAATGTTTGTCAATCAAGAAACAAAAGTATTTAATAGAATGTGTCTTCGTAAATAAATCAGCAATATGTAAAGTGAATGAGATAAAGGTAGAGTAATTTCTCATGTTGAAGATGATGATGAGTGAAGTGAAAATTAATCTCAATGTGTTTGATATTGTAGATGTTCTTGATTGGCTGCATTTTGTGGTAAAACATTATTATGTGTGTAGATGTCTTGACTGATGTCATGACGTACTTGGTTAGTGTTCTGCAGGATATGTTTGGTTAGCTAATACAGAGTTTATTGGATGTCACACTGAATGTTGTGACATCGGGTATCTGCTAGCATGGGCGCTGTTTATTTTCTGTTAGGTTTCCTAGTTTATCTCAGGCTATAGCTTAGGAAACGCCCATGGCCTATTTTGTAGCACCTTGAATTGTGGAGATTGGATTAACTTGGTTAAAACTAATTTATGCTACCTAGGCCCAAGGCCCATGCGCTGCATATAAAGAAGAGTGGCAATCCTTACTAAAGATTCAAAGATTTTGGTGTGAAGAATTTTGTTTGTGTGTTTATATCTTCACGTGTGTTTGTGTCTTAGGTTTTCTTGTGAGCCAAGCAATTATCACCTTGATGATTGTATTGGACTCGTGTGGTGTTTTTGTTGTGTCACTCTAAGCTTTTAAGCAAGAGTGCTATGTATCTTGATTGAAGCTTTTAAGCAAGATCAAGATTTTTTTGAAGTGTGACTTCTTTGTTTGAATTTATTTTGTATTTGATTGATATCACTGTTGTGATTGAGGGGGAGTGAGTAGGAACTCAAGTCTAGAGTTAGATTGAAATTGCATTGGGTAGGTCTTAAGTGAAGAGTGCAAATTGGCTGTTTGGCTCTGAATTAACACTGCTTATAGTGGATTTCCTCCCTGGCTTGGTAGCCCCCAGAGTAGGTGTGATTTGCACCGAACTGGGTAAACAATTTCCTGTGTTCTTTACCGCTTTCATTACTTGTTTACTGCTAAGCTTAATAATCTGTTCAGAAGCGGATGTCATAACATCCGACATAACATCGACTGCCTGTTACTAGAATTTCAATTGGCTTTAGAGCAGACACCCTGCCTGTTATTATCTAGGTGAGATCTAGGGACGATAAATTCTGGTACTATGGACAAGGATGTAGGATTTGCGAATAGACCACCCATTCTGGATAGATCTAACTATGACTACTAGAAACCTAGGATGATAGAATTCTTGAAATCTCTGGATAGCAAGGCCTGGAGAGAAGCTAACTCAGGATGGGAACATCCAGTGAAGATAGAGAAAGACAGATCAACTATGCTAATACCGGAAGAAGAGTGGAGTAAAGAGCAAGAAGCTTTGGCTCTAGGAAATTCTAAGGCCTTGAACGCTCTATTCAATGGGATAGATAAGAATATCTTCAGACTTGTGCATCACTGTGAACTGGCCAAAGAAGTTTGGGATACTCTCAAAACAACTCATGAAGTTACCTCAAAGGTCAAGATGTCTAGACTACAGATGCTGACCACTAAGTTTGAGAATCTAAGGATGAAAGAGGATAAGACCATTCATGATTTCTACATGAGTATTCTTGAGATTGTCAATACCTCACGAGCATTAGGAGAGAAAATGTCTGAAGAAAAACTTGTAAGAAAGATTCTCTGATCATTGCCCAAAAGATTTTCCATGAAGGTTACTGCTATAGAAGAGGCTCAAGATATCAGCAACATGAAGGTTGATGAACTCATTGGTTCCCTCCAAACCTTTGAGCTGAGAATATGTGAAAATGCTGAAAACAAGAACAAAAGCATAGCTTTTGTATCAAACACTGAAAAAGACTCAGATGAAGGCAATGGTGGAAGTGAGGAAAATCTACCAGAAGCTATAGCTATGCTTGGAAGACAATTCAACAGATTGATAAGAAGAATAAATCAGAAGACCAGACCTAATGTCAAGAACATCCCCTCTGACACCAACAGAAGAGTTGAATCTGAAGAAAAGTCCAACCAAGGCAAAGGAATTCAGTGTCATGGATGTGAAGGCTATGGTCATATTAGAGCTGAATGTCCCACTTACCTCAAGAAGCAAAAGAAGGGTCTATCTGTCACTTGGTCTGATGGAGATTCTGAGAGTGGATCAGAAGAAGAATCTGCAAAACATGTCACTGCACTAACTAGTGTATGTGTATCTGATGATGATTCTAGTGAAGATGAGCTGACTTTTGATGAACTTGCAACCTCATATAAAAAAGCTGTGTATCAGAAGTGCAGAAGTGTGCCAACAAGGGGAGAAGCAAAAGAAACTCATAAAGGAGTTGAAGGCTGAGAAGAAAGAGCATCTTGTAACCATAGACTCACTCAACAGTGAGGTCAGTTTGTTGAATTCCAAACTTGATCAGATGTCAAAGTCTATCAGGATGTTAAACAATGAAACTGACACTCTAGAAGAAATTCTACAAGTTGGTCAGAAAGCAAGAGACATGTCTGGAATAGGTTTTGTTGGTGAACAGGGACCCACCGTGGGGTTCAAAAGGTCAAAACCTGAAGATCATGTGACAAACCGGATGTCAAGACCGATGTCTCAACATCATGGGAACAAAAGCATAAACCAGACAAAGAGAAAGTTCCAAAGGTGGAGGTGTCACTACTGTGGAAGATTTGGATACATAAAGCCTTTTTGCTTCAGGTTGTATGGATTTCCTAGCCATACTCATCAAGACAAACCCAAATAGGATACTCTTATCAAGAAACAACAATGGGTTGCTAAGGATGTGGCTTTAATAGCTCATACCTCTCTAAGGGTATCAGCCAAAGAAGACTGGTATTTTGATAGTGGCTGTTCAAAACATATGACTGGAATAAAGAACTTATTGGTGGACATAAAACCTCATTCCACTAGTTATGTGACCTTTGGTGATGGAGCTAAAGGGAAAATCAAAGGTGTTGGAAAACTAGAATGTCCTGGAGTTCCAAACCTAGATAATATTTTGCTGGTGAAAGAACTGACTGCAAACCTTATTAGTATCAGTCAGCTATGTAATCAAGGATTCAATGTCAGATTCACTAAAGAAGAATGTGTTGTCACCAATGGAGAAAATGAGGAAGTCATGGGGGGATCTAGATCTAAAGACAATTACTACTTATGGGAGCCTAAAGTCTCAAATAACTCCATTGTTTGTTCTATGGCCAAAGAAGAAAAGGAGGTAAAACTGTGACATCAAAAACTTGGACATCTTCATCTAAGAGGGATGAAAAAGATCGTATCCAAGGAAGTAGTGAGAGGAATTCCAAAGCTAACAATTGATGAAGGAAATTCTATGGTGAATGTCAGGTTGGCAAGCAAACCAAGATGTCACATCCAAGGATTGGACATCTTACAACTTCCAAAATTCTGGAACTGCTGCACATGGACTTGATGGGACCAATGCAGGTAGAAAGTCTTGGTGGGAAGAAGTATACGTATGTGGTTGTTGATGACTACTCCAGATACACTTGGATAAGTTTCATCAGAGAAAAATCAGATGTGCTTGATGTTTTCCAAGATCTTTGTACAAGACTTCAAAGAGAAAAGGAAAGTGGTGTTGTTAGAATCAGAAGTGATCATGGAAAGGAGTTTAAAAATTCCATGTTTGCTGAATTCTGCTCATCTGAAGGAATTAGCCATGAATTATCTTCTCCTATTACTCCTCATCAAAATGGAGTAGTGGAAAGGAAGAATAGAACTATTCAAGAGTCTGCTAGAGCTATGATTCATGCGAAGAAACTACCTATGCACTTTTGGGTTGAGGCAATGAACACAGTCTGCTATGTTCATAACAGAGTTACCTTGAGAAAGGGAACCTCCTCCACTCTGTATGAAATATGGAAAGGAAGGAAACCTACTGTGAAGTATTTCCATGTTTTTGGAAAAAAATGCTACATTCTGACAGATCGTGAACAAAGAAGAAAAATGGATCCTAAAAGTGATGAAGGCATATTCCTGGGATACTCTACAAACAGCAGAGCATATAGAGTGTTCAACTCTAGAAAAAACGTCTTGATGGAATCCATTAATGTTATTATTGATGACCAGCATGAAGAAACCAGTGTCATAGAGGATGTTGGAACATTCTTTGAAAGACATACTGATATTGTTGTCAAAACTGAAGATCCTCATGTTGTACCTCCAGATTCTGAGTCAGAAGCTCTCAACAAAGGACCCTCTATCAGAATCCAGTAAGATCATCCCGAAGATATTATCATAGGAGATCCCAATAGTGGTGTAATTACCAGATCTAGAGAGATCATCTCAAATTCATGCTTTGTATCCAAGATTGAACCAAAAAATGTGAAGGAAGCTCTAACTGATGAATATTGGATCAATTCCATGCAAGAGGAATTGGAACAGTTCAAAAGGAATGAAGTATGGGAATTGGTTCCAAGATCTGAAGGAACCAACATCATTGGTACCAAGTGGATCTATAAGAACAAATCTGATGAAAAAGGAGTAATAACTAGAAATAAGGCTAGACTGGTGGCACAAGGTTATACTCAAGTTGAAGGGATTGATTTTGATGAAACTTTTGCGCCTGTTGTAAGACTTGAGTCAATAAGGCTACTGTTAGGAGTTGCTTGTATTCTGAAGTTCAAATTATTCCATATGGATGTGAAAAGTTCTTTTCTTAATGGTTAATTGAATGAGGAAGTATATGTGGAACAACCTAAAGGATTTGATGATTCTACCCTGCCAAATCATGTATACAAATTAAGGAAAGCCCTTTATGGATTGAAACAAGCTCCTAGAGCTTGGTATGAGAGACTGACTGAGTTTCTCACTATTAATGGATACCAGAAAGGAGGGATAGACAAGACCCTCTTTGTGAAGGATGAAGATGGAAAAATCATGCTTGCTCAAATCTATGTGGATGACATAGTTTTTGGTGGGATGTCAGATAGGATGGTTAAACATTTTTTTCAATCAAATGCAATATGAGTTTGAGATGAGCCTTGTTGGAGAATTAACATACTTTCTTGGGCTATAAGTCAAGTAAATGGAAGATTCCATTTTTCTCTCCCAAAGTAAATATGCCAAGAACATAGTCAAAAAATTTGGCATGGATAATGCTCGTCACAAAAGAACACCTGCACCCACACATTTGAAGTTATCTAAAGATGAAGGTGGTACTAGTGTTGATCAAAACCTGTATAGAAGCATGATTGGAAGCTTGCTATATCTAACAGCTAGTAGACCTGATATTGCCTTTGCAGTTGGTGTGTGTGTGTAAGATATCAAGCAGATCCCAAAGTGAGTCACAGAAATCAAGTCAAGAGGATTCTCAAATATGTGAATGGAACTTGTGATTATGGTATGCTGTATTCTCATGGGTGTGACCCTATTCTATCTGGGTATTGTGATGCTGATTGGGCTGGGAGTGCTGATGACAGAAAAAGCACATCTGGTGGATGTTTCTTCTTAGGGAACAACCTCATATCATGCTTCAGCAAGAAGCAAAACTGTGTCTCCTTATCCACTGCTGAAGCTGAATACATAACAGTTGGTAGCAGCTGTTCCCAACTGGTCTGGATGAAGCAAATGTTAACTGAATACAATGTCACTTAGGATGTCATGACATTATTATGTGAAAATCTTAGTGCCATCAATATTTCCAAGAACCCAATTCAGCATAGCAGAACCAAGCATATTGATACCAGACATCACTTCATAAGAGATCTTGTGGAAGACAAAGTGATTACCCTGGAGCATGTGGCCACTGAACTACAACTTGCTAACATTTTTACAATAGCTCTAGATGCTACTCAATTTGAGAATTTGAGAAGCAAGTTGGGAATTTGCATTTATGAGGACTTATAGCAATTACTGTCAATAGGGTGTTTTAAGTGTAAAATAAGTTTTATTGGTCAAAACTCGTTTCAACCTCCAACTTTAATGCATCTCGCGCCATTGACCACTAAAGCTCTTTATCCCACACAAACTTTTCATCTCACTGCACCAACAATTCCTCCATCCCCCTTACTCTTCAGAATACCTCTCATTTCTTCAATTTTTCCTCTTCCAACAAAATGGCTACCAAACGAGATGCTTCCCAAAATAATGCCCATACCAACCCCTTCGAAGATGCTTCTGATGCTACATCTTCTCAAGCTGACAAATCTAAACAACACTCCACAGGTAAATCGTCTGATCCCTCTGCTGACAACATTACTAGAATGTTGAACAAGGAAGGCTCTGCATATGTTGACAGATCCATCAGGGAACTTGTCACTAAGATTCTCCAAAAAGTTTGTATTGTGCATGGTATTTCCACCCCTCTTGCTTGCATTGATCCATCCCCCTGTTCTGATGATGTTAATGGATAAAATAGTGAGGCTGTGTCAGGGGAAGAACCTGAAGATGTTTCAACTGATGCAGAGGAGGTTGGCTCAAGTTCTTCTGAGGATGAATATTAAGGTGTATGCTTTGGTGGTGTATTGTTGGGTTCATGGTCTGCTGTTGGTTTAGCTAGTTGTTGTTTTTTTCTCTTGGGTTGTAATATTGGGGTTTCCATACCCTTAACATATTTGTTTTTTGACTGTTCTGATCAATACTATTCCATTAGTTTATGATCTTAAATTTCTGGCTAAAAAGGGGGAGAAGATTGGTTGTATATTATAACTTAGTGTATGTCCCTAACAGGTGGAAGTGAGAAGATGATATGTTGTGCTGCTGCCTAGTGTGTATACCTTATTCTAGGTTGTTTTGCTAGTGTGCTGAGCAGGTGTGAAGATGGTAGCTGCTATTGTGCTACTTCTCTTATGTTGTTAACAAGATGTTGACCCTGTTAAATGATTGGCTACGTATTAACAGGATGATGTGCTTGGTTTATTTTTGAACTTTGAGTAGCCTAGGTGAGGTGTGGTGTTGTGCTCTACAGGTTGGGCTATTTTGAATCTGTTGAGGGGGAGTGTGTGTTTACTTTCCTTGTATTGGAGTCTTTTTGATATGGTAGTATTTCTGATATGGTAGTACAGTAGGTTTTGTGTGATGGTAGTGTATTAGCTATTCTGCATGATTGGCTATGTGTTGTTCTATTTTCTGCTGCATGTGTTCTCTGATATGGTGTCAAGTTGTTTTAGTCAAAAATTTGCCAAAGGGGGAGTTTGTAGATGTTCTTGATTGGCTGCATTTTGTGGTAAAACATTATTATGTGTGTAGATGTCTTGACTGATGTCATGACATACTTGGTTAGTGTTCTGCAGGATATGTTTGGTTAACTAATGCATAATTTATTGGATGTCACACGGAATGTTGTGACATCAGGTATCTGCTAGCATGGGCGCTGTTTCTTTTCTGTTATGTTTCCTACTTTATCTCAGGCTATAGTTTAGGAAACGCCCATGGCCTATTTTGTAGCACCTTGAATTGTGGAGATTGGATTAACTTGGTTAAACCTAATTTATGCTACCTAGGCCCAAGGCCCATGCGCTGCATATAAAGAAGAGTGGTAGTCCTTACTAAAGATTCAGATATTTTGGTGTGAAGAATTTTGTTTGTGTGTTTATATCTTCACGTGTGTTTGTGTCTTAGGTTTTCTTGTGAGCCAAGCAATTATCACCTTGATGATTGTATTGGACTAGTGTGGTTTTTAAGTGGTGTTTTGGTTGTGTCACTCTAAGATTTTAAGCAAGAGTGCTATGTATCTTGATTGAAGCTTTTAAAAAAGATTAAGATTTGTTTGAAGTGTGTCTTATTTGTTTGAATCGGTTCTATATTTGATTGATATCACTGTTGTGATTGAGGGGGAGTGAGTAGGAACTCAGGTCTAGAGTTAGATTGAAATTGCATTGGGTAGGTCTTAAGTGAAGAGTGCAAACTGGCTGTTTGGCTCTGAATTAACACTGCTTATAGTGAATTTCCTCCTTGGCTTGGTAGCCCCTAGAGTAGGTGTGATTTGCACCGAACTGGGTAAACAATTTCCTGTGTTCTTTACTGCTTTCATTACTTGTTTACTGCTAAGTTTAATAATCTGTTCAGAAGCGGATGTCATAACATCCGACATAATATCGATTGTCTGTTACTAGAATTCCAGATACATTCATGAAAGATGGAGCTGTGACAATTCGAGTGACACTCTTTTTATTGTAACATGTAGAAGTTAGTTAGAAAGAATGACATTTGTCGCATTGTGAAAAATACCCGAGCTCATCGTACGCTCGAAAATACAAAAAATTCGGCACTGAATTTTATTTATTCTAAGAGAAAGGGAAAATATCAATAAAACCCTTAGGGAAGAGAAACAGGTAAGGAAGTCGGTTATGCAAGGGGAAGGTATTAGAATCCCTCTCATCCGTTGTACTCAACGGGAATCCTTTTGATTGTTCTTTGGGTGAATGAGTGTTACTATCTAAAGGTTATTTGCGATTAGTTTTAATTAATAGGAAAATAAGTTTTTAATTAATGTGTTCGCTAAGATTTCAAAATCTTGTGTCTACGTATTCTCATTATGCAATGAGAAAATTAGAGCTTCGTAGTTCATGGTAGAAAATAAGTATTTATTGGTTGATTTTAGGGAACTATGTTATAATCGTATCTTAGAAGTGTTTTGACGTTAGTTATTTGATCCTGTTTCAGATGCTCTAAGCTTTTAGTTTGACCGCTAAGGAATGGATTATAACGGTTCTTTTAAGAAAGGAATTGTTGTTTGGATAATGAATTGTTAAGGTTGGTGTCTAAACCAAGAACATAAATTGTAAAAGTGGTGTCTTAACCAAGAACATGAAATAAAAGTGGTGTCATAACCAAGAACAAGAAAATAAAAGTGGTGTATCAACCAAGAACAGGAAATAAAAGTGGTGTCATAACCAAGAAAAGTGTCACACCCAAAATTTTAAATTTAAGATTCCACCTCATTTGCATCATTTTGGCATAACATCAATCATCTCATGTGTGTGTTTCATGTATTCCTAACCCCTTGAGAATACAAGAATATGTGCTTAGGTTTACTTTGACTGCATGTTAGGGTTTTGGGACCAAGAGCTCAAGAAGTTGACCAATCAAGGAGTAATGTAATCCTTAACCTTTTAACACGATCTAAAGTATCCTTATATCAATAATCAAGTGCAAGATTCCATCAATACCATTTCACTAAGCCCTAAGTCGTATGATACACCAAATTAGGGTTTTGACCTAATTCAGTCCTGGGTTGGCTTTTTGAGCAAGGCATGATACTACACTTCAAGACATGTTTAAAAGAACTAAAGTAAATCATATTAGTCCATTCATATGTTTGGATGGATTCAAGAAGCTTGATCCATTGGTAATTAAAGAAAACAAATTCAATTGGAAAAAGTCAACTGATCATCAAAGTCAAAGTTTGTCTTTTAAGATTTTTGGTCAAATATGGACTCCATAAGTCAAGGATCATGAAAATAGATGAATTTAATAATGACTAATAAAAAAACCAATGAAATCATTCAAAGATAAAAAATTGTGAAAATTAGGGTTTTTGTGAATTTTTCTAAGTTACAAAATCCCATGACAAGTGACCTACTTTTCAAAACCATAACTTCTTCCTCAAGCATCCAATGAAAACACTTGATGACTCATTCCAAAGATGGTATCACATAATTCAAATTGGTGAAAGAATGGACCCAAAAACATTTACCAATTGAAGGTTATGATTGGTCAAAGTTAGGAGTTTTTAAGATGTGAAAGTGCCAATACTTAAAAATTTTCTAGGTATAATTTAGTGAAAAATCCAATCTTGATGGTCAATTATCTCAATGATCCAAACCCCTTTCTAGGTATAATGGTACCAAGAGCATGAAATTATCTTGCTTGAGCATGAAGTTATGCATTTGTATAGTAGCCATGAGAGAGTTGTTTGGTCCAAGACAGAATTACGCAAATGATTTTACACGAGTTTGAGACATGATTTGCCCATCTTCTAAACATTTTCAGAACAAGTGGCCAACTTGAAACTTGTTACTTGTCTTGAAGTCTTTCTAATGGTACCAAATCCTGCCCTATTTGATCTTGTTTCATCATACAAAAGCATCATCCAACATGTCAACTTGAATCACTCTTGGACATTGGACAAAAAACACCTTTTGAATCCAACCACTTTCTATGAATCAAGGAAAGCATGATCTGAGCCAGAGCTAACTTGTACAAGTTGTGCAGCCCTTGAAAACTTGTGAGGGAAGGTCAACTTGGAAGGTACAAAGTGAAAAGTGCCTTTTGTACTTGTTGTCCATACTTTTTGCTTTTGATCTTTATCCACCAAATAATGACATAGTCCATTAATCATTTGCAGATCATTTTCCCTATAAAAAGCACTCCATACCACATACAAAAACACACACAAAATTGAGCCAAACCTCAACATTACAAAGTATCCTCCCTTGAAGCACATTGTTAACCATTTTCACCAAAACACCAAATTCTTCCAAAACCTATTACAAATGCAAAACCTCCAAACTACTTACCGCAACACACCATAAATCATTCATTAAACCCGTCCAAACTCTCCAAAACATTAGAAACCCCTCCAAGCCAAAAGTAAACCCTCCATTGGTCATATTATTGACCAAGGAGCTAAAACTCAAGAACTTTCAAGCCTGGCCATTTCCATACATCCAAATACTTCAAACACCTCATAAACACTTCATAGAAACTATCTAAACCATCAAATACCAACTGCAACAACTCCATCATAGAAATCAAATTTCACTTTTTGACCATTTGCAAGAGGATTCGAGCTGTGAATTTAGAGGCATTCTAAGGCAAGCCAAACATTCAAACATCTTTGTACAGGTCTAGTGGAGCTAAAGGGATCACTTTCTTGCATCTGGAGCATCATTTGAAGGTCCATTGGACACACTCCAATAGGTAAGTTTTCTCACTTTTCAAACTCCATGATTTAGGCTTCATTTACATCCATTCAAGTTACCATCCTGTTTGTTATGATGTAAGGATTAAAACCCCCATGATTGTGTCCATTGGTCATGGATATATAACATTTAATTTTAGTTTAGAAAACTAGGGTTCTTCTGGTTTTGTTTATAATTCTTGAGCTAGGGTAAAAATAAATAAATTTGGTGGGCATGGTTGAATTCCTTATGAAAAAAATGAGTGAAATGCTATATTGAATTGTCATGTTTGGTTCCTAAATCAGAAAGTTGAGAATTCAAAATTTTGAATGTTCTTGAGGTTGAAGATGATGATTCGCGCGTATATCATTTTCAGTTGAAAGTTTCTTATATTATTTAAACATGTGCATTTGTTAACAGGCCAACTGACATGGTCCAATGGCATGCGTGTTTTGCTACATTGAAGATGGCGTGGGTTCAAATCTGATAGCCATCATTCCTCTCTTTTTATCACTTATTCTTTTTATTTTCTTTCCTTTTTCTTTTTCTTTTTACTTCTTATTATTTATTTCTTTTATTTCATATTTTATTTAATATTTCATTTTCATTTAAAAACCAAAATATCCACAAAAAATATTTTATTAAGTTTATTTAACTTATTTATTTTATGCATATTAATTTATTAAATATTTATTTTAGTATTAATTATTTCTTTTGTTTTTATTTAAACCTTTAAAAATCCAAATATTTTATTTTCCTTTCCTATTTTTGTCATCTTATTTTTTTACACCAAAAAATCAATTTCTTGATCATTTATTAGGTGTTACATCCATAAATATATTTCCTTTTAGATTTATCTTTTTGATAAGTGATTTAATTTTGTTCTTACTTGTGATATTCAAGATGTGTTTAGATTGTTCATTGAATTAGAGTTTGTGGTTTGCTTGCTTGATCATGTTTGATTAAAACTCATGCCTTATCCTTTGTTCAAGTGTTGATAATTTCTTACATGACCATGGTAATATGCTTATCCTTTATTCCATCTTTGTTTTGTCTTGAACATTTTAAATGGTTGGTATTTGTTCATGTTTGTTTCAAAGGTTATCCATGTGTTTAGAACCTGCTTTCTCGACCTAAGTAATGATGAAAAACCATTCCTTGATCCTTTGCCCTTGTATTGATAATTATCTTTGTGTACACATGTTGCAAATAATGATGATGTGTCATGTTTACCCTAGATAATTCATGTTGAATTTTGTTCTTGTAAATCATGTTCTATGTGTGTTTCTCTCCATATCTTGATGAGCATCTTGTTGAAACTTGTCCAATGATTTAAGTATCCATGTTTTGTTCATATTGTAAATGTTAACTTGTATCCATACATGCTTTAATCAAATGTAGACCTTGTGCATGTTTGTTGAATCATTGTAGTCCTTACTTGTACCATGTCTCTCGTGTTTAACTTCTTTGTTGAATATTTGTTTGCACTTGTATATTCATGTTACCTAAATCCAAGAAAGGAACTTATTGTTGACACTATTATCATTTGCATATGCATATTTACATTTTCTTGTACATATTTTACATGTTGTTATCATTAACTTGCTATCCCTTTAGGAGGTCTCCCTTAGGATTTACTCAACCTTAGACAACTCAATTAGGGTTTTCCCATTTCATACACTCAAAACCACTTTCAATAGAAACCTTGAAATTAGGTCATTAACTTTTTTTCAAACTTTTTCTTAACAAATGCTTCAAGACATCTTAAGCATATTCAAAACTATTTCATCGAGACTAAAAAACACAAACTTCAATTCAAATCTTTTTCCATTTTGGATTTTCAATTTAAAACCTTTTCAAATATATTAGACATTAATAATTCTTAATTGAGATGTAATTCTCCTTCCCAATGAAATTATTAAGAAAAATGTTGATTCTTTTCCACTAGAGAGAGGTATGTGACATACTTGTTGATTCCATATCCAAGTTGGAACCATTCTCTCAATGTGAAGCAAAGATCCCTCTTCCACATGTTTGTGGTGATTAAATTAAGTATTCTTATTAAGATGATAACTTGTCTCTTCTTCATTAAAATTCACCTTAGCAAACCCCTTTCCAATTTATATCCCGAACTACAAGGTTTTGATCCTTCATTGGTATGTAGGCACAAGACTTTGTGTCTTACCAAACACAAAGTAATTAAAATCATTTATCTTCTCATCTCCCCAATCAATCCCAAATATAAAACAACTTAACAATAACACAAATACAACAAGAAGTTCCTATAGGATACTATAGATACTTAGGATGCTAATACCTTCCCTTAGTATAACTAACCCCCGAACCTTATATCTCTTTATTGCTTTGTTTTGCATTGCATGTTTATGGGTTATTCTTTATTTTCTCGTTACCTTAGATAAATTAAAGATTGATAGTGATATCTTAATATTTGTGAAGCCTAGCTAACCTAATGGTTATGGTCTCTAATTCTCACTGCAACAAACAGAATGTAAAGTGGTGCCTTAACCAATCAAGTGGTGTTTAAACCAAGAGAGCGATGTCTAAACCAAGAGAGTGGTTTTTAAACCAAGAAAATGGTGTCTAAATCAATAGGGTATTATTAGGAAATTTTTTTGAAGTTCATTGTGATTGATTTTAGTATGAAGACGAATATTCAGACAGGGAGCTCTGCAGCAGTGGCTGAATCATACGGGGAGAGAGAATCTACACCCTCATCCTTTTTCTTCCTTTTATTATGAAAATGACCTTGATTTGAGTTGCACTAAAGTATATGAACATAGTTGAATACTTTGAACAAATGGGTCATGCGTCCCGTATCTAAAATTATTCAAAATAAGGATAGGAATGCCCCCTCTTATTCTTTCTCCATTTCTTAAGGCTCATGACACACAATTCGCATCATAGTTATTAAATGTTTTAAATTGATTTGCAAAAAATAACTTTAGTTTTTGATTGGATGAGTTAAGGCCATGATTAGAAAAATAGGATATGGTACCAAAGAATTGGAATGAGACCTAAAGTTGTCATGCATTGATCTTACCTACTTCTATGGTTTTAAGGATGAATAGAATTAGGATTGACCTAAGGGAACATGTATGGTATAAGTCCTAAATTTTCTAATTCAAGTTAAGTGATCAAGGGACTTTTTATCACCTAATTGAATAAGATCCTAAGGAAGCATGTAATAGATTATAGGTCATGCTATTAAAAGAACCAAGAAAACGATCGTGGATTATGAATTAATAGATAAAGAAAAAGAGAGAAAACAAAGTTAATGGTGTTAAACCTAATTTCATAATGGACTCTAATCTAATAACATGTAGAAATTAACCCTAAGTTAGGAAACAAAACCTAAAGTTAATACTACCCTAGTGATGATTAAAAGAAAATTTAATTAGTAAAAAAAAATACTAAAAGAAATTGTTAAAAATTAAATAAATAAGTAAAGGGATTCTCTTCCACGGGTGTTAAATGATGTACAACCAATAAATCAAAGTGTAACCTTAGGGATATGATTCATCATCCCAAATGCTTCACTGTGGTAACCAAAGAAGGCACAAAGGATGAATAATCGAGGATTGAAGCTTACCAATAGAGTTGAGGATTGCTCTGGTAATTGTTACAGAGATGTTTGAAGACGAAGATAGAAGACACAAACCCAAAGATACACACAATTTCAGGTAAGAGCTTTAAACCTTTGCTTTGTATAAATTCTTCTTATTATTTTTCTTGAACTTCTGAATTAGTGATGTTGTAGATTGTTGTTGTTAGAATCGAGTAGACATAGAGATTAAGATGATGAATTTAGAATATTAGGTTGAATTAGTAGTGATGATGGTGATGAACAATTGAGGTCAAGCTCAATTGATTCAAAGCTTCAATGTGAAGCTCTGATCAATGGTGGATTGGGAGCTCTGGAGTGAATTTGAGAGGTTTAGGATGAGAATTGGGCAGAGTTTCTTTAGGGAAGTTAAATCTTTTTGATGAAGAAATGAATTATGGATTATACAAGTGAAGATGATGAGAATTTGGGAGGGAATGACAGTTACAAACAATTAGGAATTATTGATTTGTGGCAGTTAGATGATGATCCTTGGCTAAGGTTTATTAAGGGTGGAGGATCATTTATGATAGTTAGTTGGAAATTGGTTTTAATTAGTGAGAAATTTCAATGGATTGTGTTAGTTTTACACTGAATTTAGTGCGAAATTTAGACTAGAAGTGAGTTAGTTTCACAGTTATGTGCTTTGGATTTCAAAAGGTGATCTTAGAGGCAATTTAGTAATTGTCCCTGCACACGTGGCAGCTGAGAGCTAGTCAGTAGGTTTTTCAGTTGGAAGTTAGAAGTTGAGTTTGTTATATGGTAGTTAGGTTAGCTGGTTTAGTTAATTGGTTATTGGTCATGACAATTAAGGTTAATAGTTTGTTAACTGTTAGGTTAGTCTGATAGTTAGTGTTGGTTACAAGGTAATGATGGTTAGCAACTAAAATTTAATAATTGGTTGGGGTATGTAACTGACTAAGTAAGTTAGTTAGTGGTTAAGGTCGCGTTAGGGCAGGCAGTTGGAAATTAGGGTAATGATTTGAATGGTTTAGGATTTGCAAACTATCTTGATAGTTAGTTGGGCAAATGAGTTAATCTTAGGTAAAAAATATTTTATGACTGTTGAATTTTGGGTATGTACGCATGAGCATAGTTAGGTCTTTGTTTATGCATATGATGGCATTTTTGAATGAGGTGCCATAACATGTATGTGTTGTGCATTTGATTTTTTTTTTAGTTATGCATTTGCAACTGTCATGAAAATGTAATTTGTGTGGCTACTTTGTGTTGATGTGTTTGGTATTGCCTTATGTGTTATGGTTTGAATTCGGTGAATAGATGTTTTTCATAGCTTATATGTACAAATGGTTATATGTGTGTTGATTTTGAATCATGGTATGATAGTTTAAGTATGTATGGGTGCTGGCGTAACATGATTGATGGTTATTGATTTCATGGTAAGTGGGTATGCTGGCTATGATTGATGGTGATTGGATTTGATGTATGTGTTTGTCATAGCTTCCATGGATGATTATATATGTGCTACTGAACATGACAGTTGGGATATTGTGTAATGCTCTTAGTTTTTTATGGTGAATTGCAACTGGTTTGGACAATGTATGTGCAAATAATTGTATGTGGTGATGTGTTATGTTGAATGTGGCTTGTATGATGTGTATTTCTTTGTGGTTTGTGTTTTGATATGTACATGGGATATGTGTTTGGAATGGCATTGGATGTATGTTTGAATGTGTCATGGTGCTGATATTATTTGATGTTGTTGGATCATTTTGAATTTGAATTTTAAACTTTGAATCTAATTTGAATACCTTAATTAAAAAGCTCAATAGCCCAATAATAGTTAATATATAAAACCTCCGGAGACTTGGTCAACAAAAAGTAAACCTTCCATAGTTGACTTTGTTGACCAAAAGTCAACCTTGTGTAAATTGCTTTTAAATCTTATTATTCATGATGTGTACTAATAAAACCACTATGCCTTGAACATGATTAGGGATTCCAAATATTGGGTTAAGAAAAAACCAACATTTGAAGTTGTCTTTGACCAAAAAGGCAACTATAGCACAATAGTCCCAAAAGCTTGTTTCCCAAGTGCACACAACAAGAAACCATAGTCCAAGCAACCTCTAGGATATCTTGTACCATAAGTAACCAATAAATTATATAATCAAACTATACACATTTAAGTATTGAGACATCTAGTGGAAATACAAGATGCAAGTACATATGAATGATCCTAAAAAAATGAATGATTTGGGTAAATGTATGCAGATGAATCAAAAGCCATGAGCTAGATAAAATGAAAATAGGTAGGGAAAATTTTGGGGTATGACAACACCAATATCACAAAAGTGACCAACACAACAAAAATATTTTTGTAGTCGTGGATGACATGACACGATACTCAACTTCTATTGAAGAACGAGAGAAAATATCATGTTTCATACTCTTCCAACCAATAAGAGAATCTCTAAGAAAGATACAAACCTATGTGGTAGACTTACTATCTATGGATTCACTAGCTCAATCAACGTTACAATAAGCATGTAGCTTGAAAGAGGACGATGAGGTAAAGAGAAAGCTTTGAAACTGGGATCCCTGAAGACAAAGACATATATGAAGAACAACTACTTAATGTAATGTAGTAGAAGAGACAACAAGTTGACAAACAACATAAACAACATAAGCAATATATGGTCTGGTAATTGTAAGGTACATCAGACGTCCAACTAAAGTACAATACAAGGTGGGATCTATGAGAAAAACATTATTAGATGGAGCATATTTTACATTAAACTCAAGAGGACTATTATCTACTCTAGTATTAGAAATACGACACATCTCAAGAATTTTGGAAATGTACTTAGATTGAGAGAGAAGGAAACTTTTAGAGAACTAGTTAATTTCAATGCCGAAGAAGTAGTGAAGAGTGCCTAAGTCCTTGAACTCAAATTGTTTGGCTAACTGTAATTTCAAACCAGTAATTCCATTCATATCATCACCTATAATAATCATATCATCAACATATAATGAGAGTAAAATACGACCAAGACAAGTTTTCTTGACAAATAATGCATAATCATTATTGTTGCGGTGAGAATAGGATATCAAATTATTAATTAATTTGAATCGTAAATCTTTAATTCACAATCGGTCTTTGATTTATCCGAAGGAAAGGTCAAAGAAAGGAAAAACCTACTTTTTGCATTGTAAATAACGCGGGGAGAGATCTAGGTAAGGGGTTGGTTAAGCCTAGGGAAGGTATTAGCACTCTAAACCTCTGTAGTACTCTACAGGAACCTCTTGTTTAAAGTTTACTATTTTGATTGATTATCTGCTTTAGGGTATATGCTAAGGGTTAAAGGTGAAAAAGAGACCTAACGGTTAGTCCTAAGTTTACTCGCCAAGATTCGCATCTTGTGCCTACGTATCCGAGGTAGGGGATGGAATCAGAGTAATCGTAGTTTCCCTTGAAAGGGAGGTTAGAAACTTCTTGACTGTGGTCAAGGTTTCAATGGGGGAATAAGCGTTCTTAAGGAAGCGCTTACGTGGAGTGCGGCGACTCCAATCTCTACGTTGTAAAGAGTTGAATTAAAAAGGGTAAACCTAGGTATTCCACGGCGGGAAACCTAAAACGGAGTGCGGTGACTCCTTAACCTAATGCTAGGGTAAAGGGTAATTCGGTCCGCGGTAGGGACGCCTATGCAATTAGGGTTTGAACGGTGAAAAAGTCAAAGGTAAACGACTATTAACGCGACAGTCAAACGACTAGACCTATTCCTTAGGAAGGGATTTAACGGTAAATAAAATAATGAAAATGCGATTAAGCGGCAGTATGAAAATACGGGAAAGGTACGAAAACGGTAAAGGAATTGCACAACGAAGATATCCTCGCATAAATTACAACCCAAAGAACATAAAATGCGGAAAGTAAGGGAATTGCAAAGCGACAATATCCTCGCATAAATTACAACCATAAAATGAAATATGAAAAATTAAGTATTATAACAGTACAACTGAGAAAGCAATGAATGAACCGACATAAAAATTATACGAGAATAACCGGCAAGGTTCAATGTGAAATTGAAAGCGCAACGTTAGACAATTTTAGGAAAGGGATTTAAACTAAATGAGGAATTTACAAAAAAAGAGTTTGAATTTAAAATGTTAATTTTTAATTTTGCCTAATTTTAATGGATTAATAAAAATCTTATTTTTGTCAATTGAGGAATGTTGAATTTTAAAGAAATGTTCTAATCAACTTTTAAAAAAAGGTTTCTAGTTAACTTTAAAAAAAGGGTTTTTGATTTTTTTTTTAAAAACAAAGGCTTTCATCTTCAAAAAAAAAGAGTTTTAGTTTAAGAAAGGTTTTAATTTTAAAAAAAAAGGGTTTTAACTTAAGAAAGGTTTTAATTTAACCTAATTAAACTAAATTGTAAAATAAAAATAATAAAAAATATTTTAACTTTATGAAAGGTTTTATCAACCTAATTGTGAAGAACCGTTGCCGGACGAAGGACCCGAATTGGGTTCCAAGTGGCAGTTGATCTTTGACGGAGCTGTAAACTCCTATGGTAGCGGAATAGGGGCAATCATCAATACTCCACATGGGTCGCACATCCCATTTACCGCTCGATTGACCTTTCCGGTTACCAATAATGAAGCCGAATATGAAGCTTGCATCATGGGGCTCGAAGAAGCCATTGATTTGCGAATCAAAAATCTGGATGTATACGGAGACTCAGCTCTGGTGGTGAATCAAATAAAAGGAGAATGGGAGACACGTCAGCCCAATTTGATACCGTACATGAATTACGCGAGGAGATTGTTGCCCTTCTTTGACAAGGTTGAGTTGCATCATGTACCGCGAGCAGAGAATCAGATGGCTGACGCCCTGGCCACATTGTCTTCCATGTATAAAGTCAACTTCTGGAATGAGGCTCCCAGAATTGTTATCTCTCGGCTTGATAGACCCGCCTTCGTATTTGCAATTGACGAAGCATCTGATGATAAACCCTGGTCTTTTAATATCCAGAATTTCCTGAAGAACAAAGAGTATCCGATTGGGGCATCCAGTCACGATCAGAAGACTCTCAGGAGATTGGCTGGTAATTTCTATCTGAACCCGGACGGTGTCCTGTACAAGAGAAACCATGACTTGGTGCTGCTACGTTGTGTAGACGAGAAAGAGGCAAAGTTGCTCATGGAGGAAATACACGAGGGTACATTTGGTACACATGCTGGTGGGCATGCTATGACGAGGAAGCTGCTGCGGGCAGGTTATTACTGGCTAACTATGGAAACTGACTGTTTCAAGTTTGCGAAGAAGTGTCATAAGTGCCATATTTATGCGGATAAAATCCATGTGCCTCCGAGTCCTCTGAACGTAATGTCGTCGCCATGGCCATTCTCGATGTGGGGAATTGATATGATTGGAAAGATCGAGCCGATGGCATCTAACGGACACCGTTTCATTTTGGTAGCAATTGATTATTTTACCAAGTGGGTGGAAGCGGCATCATATGCAAATGTGACCAAGCAGGTGGTAGCCAGGTTTATCAGACGAGATATCATTTGTAGATATGGAATCCCTGAGCGGATAATTACCGACAACGGTTCGAACTTAAATAACAAGATGATGAAGGAGCTGTGTCAGAGTTTTAAGATTGAGCATCACAACTCTTCTCCTTATCGACCCAAGATGAATGGCGCTGTTGAAGCGGCCAATAAGAACATAAAGAAGATTGTTCAGAAGATGGTGGTGACCTATAAGGACTGGCATGAGATGCTACCTTTCGCTTTGCACGGTTATCGTACGACGGTACACACATCAACCGGGGCAACCCCGTTCTCGTTGGTATACGGAATGGAAGCAGTGTTACCATTGGAAGTTGAGATTCCTTCCCTGAGGGTATTACGAGATGTCCAACTTGACGAGGCAGAATGGGTAAAAGACAGGTTGAACCGGCTGAGTTTAATGGATGAGAAGAGGTTAGCTTCTCTAGCATATGGTCGGTTGTATCAAAGCCGAATGAAGAAAGCGTATGATAAGAAGATACATCCTTGGAGCTTTCAGACGGGCGACCTTGTGCTAAAAAGGATTCTCCCGCCACAGGCAGATCACAGGGGCAAATGGACCCCCAACTACGAAGGGCCATACGTTGTCAGAAAAGTCTTTTCAGGAGGAGCTTTATTGTTGTCCATCATGGATGGTGAAGACTTTACGTCGCCTGTGAATTCGGACGCAGTTAAAAAATACTTTGCTTGAAATTGACCCGCTGGACAAAAAAAAAAGAGAGTCCAGGCAAAAATGGGGCATCCTGGTGAACCAAAAACAGAATAAAAGGTTCGGGCAAAAATTAGGGATAAAATTGAAAAAAATGTACACCCGCGAAGTTGAAAACCTACACTGGGCGGCTTCGGCAAAAAGGGGTATCCCGGTGGACTGAAAACCCGTAAAGGGCGGTTCACGCAAAAGTTAGGGATTTGAAAGGCAAATGATTGCGGTCCGAATTTGATATTACGGTGCACATTGGTGTGGGAGAATATACCTGAGAGTTCGATTATCAGACACAATCTCTTCAGAAGTTTAAATACCGGGAAAGCGCCAGAGTCAGGCGAGTCATAGGAGGATCAGCTCATGATGTTCATCTGCATCACGTTGCCGACATATGTGTAAATTTGATTTGTTATTGTACTTATACTTCCTGTGTATACTTGTATAGTTGTTGTGCGTGACTTCCTCTTTTCAGGAGTTACATCCAGTGTATAAAACTCTGCCCATTCAGGGGCCCAATCAATAAAACATGTTATTCAGTATTTGATGCTTGTTCTTTACTGTTTTGTATGTGAAAAGCGCCGATGTTAAATAAAACTAGCAAGTGCATAACATTGCTGACCCTTGCCAATAATTGCTAAAACTTTGAATTAACTGAAAATGATGTCACTAACGCTAACCTGAATAGATTTGGTTGTATAGACTTGTCTTGTCACGTTTGTGGTGTTGTAGGGTTCTTGACCATACGAAGTGGACGATCAGAAGATTGCAGCCCTAACCAGAAGCTCGTAACGAAAAGACTTGATCATTATGTGAAGTGAACCTCCAAGCAGGTCGCGCTTCATTTCCTGAATCGGAGATAACAATGTTCCTTACGGAAGAAGGATCAAATTCCCCAGCTAGTCGCAGCTTATCCGAAGGACATTCTCCAGCAGGGTCGTTTACCCTCAACAGAATTGACGATTCCAAGATCGAAGGCTGTATTCAGACAGTGTGGTATCCCCCAAAAGGGTTCCCTGACCCGAGCAGAGTTGTTTAGTCTCAGAAGATTAATATTTCCAAACTTGTGAGCTGTACCCAGACAGTCTACTCTTCCCAGTAGAGGTTCCCTTCCCAGTAGGGTCATTTATTCTCCCCAATGGGGTCAGTTGATTTTCCCCAAGAGAGTCGTTTCATCCCCAGCAGAGTTCTCTCTTTTCAGCAAGTGTCTTCTTTCCTCCCGGTGGAAATCAAAGGTTAAAGCTCTCCCCGACAGAGTTGGTTATGTGTCCTGGCATTTATTTTGCCAGAATACTTTGTGATACCCGTTCACTCCCCAGTAGGGTGATATTTGCCCTCGACGGCCAAGATTAAGGAAGCAAGCTTGTTAGAGCTATCCCAGCAGTTCGAGCCTGCATTTGCATTGGCATATAGTGTCATATTTGCATCTACCAAATGAAAAACGCGTAGCATATCCGTGCTGTACGGAGCATTACGCCATTGTCAAACATGCGCATTTTGAAACATAAGCCCGGTTGGTTAACCTTTGGTTTTCAAGTGCGGTTTCCCTTGCAGGTGGAGAGAGCTCTTGCTTAGATCAATTGCCAAATATCTCAGCGTGAGATGATAATGTTCGTCGTGTCATTATTCCCCACAGAGTTGCTTGTTTAAGTTTCTCTTACCCCTCCAACGGAGTATTTCTTCAAGGTTGTTGTTATGCCAGTATCAAAAGATTTCGTGAATCAATTTGTGGAAGCTTCCGCCTATGTCGAAGTAGGTGTCTGGCAGTTTGAGTTCAGAAAATCCTCAGCAGAGTCGCCAGCTGTCGCTACTGCAAAAATTGGCGCCGGCTGAACAGAAGAGTCGCCATCGAGCGTTTCCTTTCCCTCTGTTGGGATAAATAACACACGGTGGCGACTCTTCTGTTCAGCCGGCGCCGATTTTCGCAGTAGCGACACTCAGTTGACAAGGAAAGATCAAGTGTTTGTGTGGGATGCTGCTTGTGAAGAGAGTTTTGAGGAACTGAAAAAGAGATTGACTTCAGCGCCGGTGTTGGTGTTACCGAATCCGTGTGAGCCTTTTGTGGTATATTGTGATGCGTCCAAAATGGGATTGGGCGGAGTTCTTATGCAGAATGGAAAAGTGGTAGCCTATGCTTCGCGACAATTGAGGGTGCATGAGTGGAACTATCCTACTCATGACCTTGAATTGGCTGCGATAGTTTTTGTGTTGAAGATTTGGCGACATTATTTATATGGTTCGAGGTTTGAGGCATTCAGTGATCACAAGAGTTTGAAATATTTGTTTGATCAGAAGGAGTTGAATATACGTTAGAGGAGATGGTTGGAATTCTTAAAGGATTATGATTTTAATTTGAGTTATCACCAGGAAAGTGAATATGGTTGCGGACGCGTTGAGCAGAAAGGCAATTCATATGCCGGCATTGATGGTAAAAGAGATGGAGCTTATTGAGCAGTTTCGAGATTTGAGCATGGTTCGTGAGTTTACATCGGATGGTATGACGTTGGGTAAATTGCAAGTAAAGAATGATTTCTTGGACATGATTAAGGAACATCAAAAATTGGATGTGAAACTTGTAGATTTGACGCGAGAAGCCGGAAGTGACTCCGGTAGTGTTTTCAGGTTGGATAGTGCGGGTGTGTTGAGGTTTTAGGGCAGAATTTATGTGCCGGATAATGATGAGTTGAAGAATTCGATCTTGGACGAAGGACATCGTAGTAGCCTGAGTGTTCATCCAGGAGCTACGAAGATGTATCAGGACTTGAAAAAGTTGTTTTGGTGGTCGGGCATGAAAAAGGATATTGCTCGATATGTCTATGCTTGTTTAGTTTGTCAGAAGTCGAAGGTGGAGCATCAGAGACCTTCTGGGATGATGCAACCGTTAGAGATTCCGGTTCGGAAGTTGGATTGTATTCCTATGGACTTTGTTACAGGTTTGTCGAATACAGCGAGAGGATTTGACTCCATTTGGGTGATTGTGGATCGACTTACGAAGTCTGCACACTTTGTACCGATCAGTATTAGCTTTCCATTGGAGAAGCTTGCAGAGATTTATATTTGGGTAATTGTGAAGTTGCACGGTATACCGTTGAGTATTGTGTCGGATAGAGATCCGAGGTTCACTTCTGTACTTTGGAAGAGTTTACAAGAGGCTTTGGGTACCGAGTTGAAGCTGAGTTTAGCTTATCATCCGCCGACAGATGGGCAGTCGGAGCAGACTATTCAGACTTTGGAAGATTTGTTGTGGGCTTGTGTGTTGGAGAAAGGTGGTACGTGGGATACTCATTTGTCTTTGGTAGAGTTCACGTACAATAACAGTTACCATTCCAGTATCGGGATGGCACCGTTCGAGGCTCTTTATGGTAGGAGGTGCAGGACTCCTTTGTGTTGGTATGAGTCGGGTGAGAGTGTGGTTTTGGGACCAGAGATGGTACAGCAGACTACTGAGACAGTGCAGATGATCCGTGAAAAGATGAAAGCATCTCAGGACCGACAGAAGAGTTATTATGATAACCGCAGGAAAGAGTTGGAATTCAGTGAGGGTGACCATGTATTCTTGAGGGTTAACCCAGTGACGGATTTTGGACGTGCTTTGAAGTCCAAGAAGTTGGACCCGAAGTTTATCGGACTGTATCAAATTTTGCAGAGGATCGGTGCTTGTGCTTATAGGGTGGCGTTGTCGCCGGAGCTTTCGAACTTGCATGACGTGTTTCATGTGTCGCAACTTCGGAAGTATGTCCACGATTTGTCTCATGTGATTCAGAGGGATGAATTCCAAGTTAGAGAGAATCTAACTGTGGAGACGTTGCCATTAAGGATCGAGGATCGCAAGATGAAGCGACTCCGAGGGAAAGAGATACCTTTGGTAAGAGTGGCTTGGGGAGGTGCTGCAGGAGGCAGTGTGACCTGGGAATTGGAAAGCAGAATGCGGGAAGCGTATCCAGAGTTATTTCCATCAGGTATTTTCGAGGACGAAAATAATTAAGTGGGGGAGAGTTGTAACGCCCATTTTAATTATTTTTAGTTTCCTGTGTTATTTCGTTTTCGGCGTGTTTTGTGTAGAAATTGTTGAGGAAATGAGGAACATAATATTAATATTATATAACTGATAATGATAATAATTAATATTAATATTGATATTAGTATTATTATTATTATTATTATTATTAATAATAATATTAATATTGTAAGAATTAATATTGTTTTGGAATTAAAAGAAATTGTGGAAATAGTATTACGGGAATTAAAAGGTGAATTATTTGGAATTAGGGGTATTGTTGCCGTTGAGAATTGAGGATCGCAAGATGAAGCGACTTAGAGGAAAAGAGATACCGTTGGTGAGAGTGGCCTGGGGAGGTGCTGCAGGTGGCAGTGTGTCTTGGGAATTGGAAAGCAGGATGCGGGAAGCGTATCCAGAGCTGTTTCCATCAGGTATTTTCGAGGACGAAAATAATTAAAGTGGGGGAGAGTTGTAACGCCCATTTTAATTATTTTTGGTTTCTGTGATTATTTTATTCGCGGGTGTATTTTGAGAATTATTGTGGAAGGTCAAGGGCTCATAATATTAATAAATTGTGATAAAATGTGATAATTGATAGTAATGTAAAAATTATTATTAATTATTATCATTATTATTGCTAATATTAATATAAATGAGAAAATGTTATTAATTGGATTTTTGAATTAAAGGAATTAAGAGAATTATATTTATTTTGGATTAAAAAGAAGATTATTTAGGATGAGGGGTAACATTGCCATTTTGGAAAAAATAGAATTGGAAAGAAGAGGAGAGCACGGTTTGAGCAAGAGAAAGAGCACGATCAAGAACAACAACTTAGCAAGCGGATTTCGTGTGGATTGAGGAGCTTGTTCATCATCAAAGCTTGGTTTAAGGTAAGGGGAGAATAATCGGTTAAATTGGGTAAATGCATGATTAATCGATAGAAAGGGGGAAATCCCTAATCCCCATAGATTTCTTGATGTTTGATGTCGATTGCATGCTGTTATTGATGTGAATGTTGTGTTGTTTAATGATTAGTTCGTTTGCATGTGCTGAGAATATTGAGTGGAATGAATTTGGGATTTTTGAGTAGTTTCGGAGTTATGCCGGAAGTCGGTAAATTAAGCGGATGATACGTTTTAGCGGATAGAATCAGGAATAAACCCGTATCTTAGTTGTAGTGTGTTGTTAGTTGAGAGTTTTCGATTCAATCGGGAGGAATCGGGAGTGGATGAGGATTCTGGTGCGCAGAATTTTTCTGAATACGCAGGTATTTGCTGGGCAAATGGGGGCGAGCCTTCGCCAGGCTTCGCCGGGCGAACTAGCCAGCGAGTGCTGGCAGAAGCTTCTGTCTGGCTTTGCCAGAGGTTTCGCCAGGCGAATGGCAGCGAGTGTTTGCTGCGGGGCTTCGCCGGGGGAATGTGCCAGCGAGCCCGACATCAGTTTGTGTTTTTGTTGCTGTTTTGTGTTGTTTCCTTTGTGGACTTGGACCCTCGTTGGTCTTGTGCGATGAAAGGCTTGCTGGAGAGCTAAGGCAAGCATATGTAGGTGGTTGTAGGGCTGTTTGGTCGGTGTTTATCGCAAGTGGCATAATCATTGAATTATGCGTTATGTATGAACCGGTGCGGTTGTACACGTGAGAGGTGTGCACTGTGGGTGTGTTGCGTGTGAGATGTGAGGATCAGTATGATCGTGACGCCTTGAGCGCGTTTTGTTGGTGCGTTGTGGTGAGTGGATCCGTGAGGATCGATACACTTATTATGCGTTGCAATTGTGTGCTGTTATGTAATGTATTGGGTCAGTAGGACCGACATGCCTTGTGTGCATTGTATGTGATAAGTTGTGTGGTGAATGGATCCGTGGGATCGACACACTGTGTGTGCTTATTATGTATGTATTTTATGATGTGAGTGGATCCGTGGGATCGGTACGCCTTGTGCGTCGTGTATACGTATATGTTATGTGAGGGGTGGATCAATAGGATCGGTGTGCACTTGGTGTGCTAGATGTTTGATGCGTGTGAGTACTGTGTTGTGCTCCCGGTGGGGAGGGTGATGGCCATGTGTCCATCGATGTTACTGTGTTGTGCTCTCGGTGGGGAGGGTGATGGCCATGTGTCCATCAATGTTACTGTGTTGTGCTCCCGGTGGGGAGGGTGATGGCCATGTATCCATCGATGTTACTGTGTTGTGCTCCCGGTGGGGAGGGTGATGGCCATGTGTCCATCGATGTTACTGTGTTATGCTCCCGGTGGAGAGGGTGATGGCCATGTGTCCATTGATGTTACTGTGTTGTGCTCCCTGTGAGGAGGGTGATGACCATGTGTCCATCGATGTTATTGTGTTGTGCTCCCGGTGGGGAGGGTGATGACCAAGTGTCCATCGATGTTGATGAGGTGCTCCCGTAGTGGAGGGTGACAGCCAAGTGTCCATCGGTATTGTTGTGATGCTCCCGTTATGGAGTGTTGATGGCCAGTTGCCCATCAGTGTGGTGTGCTCCCTGAGTGGAGGGTTGATGGCCAAGTGCCCATCGGTGATATGTGCTCCCGTAAGGAGGGATGATGGCCCGGTGCCCATCGTGATTGTGAGTCGGTACCGTATGTTTAGAGTTGTGTGGGTGCATTGTTGCATGATAGTGTGTTGTGGTTGATGGTGGGACCGTGAGTTCGGATGACATGTATATGAAATAGTATTATTCTTGGTTTCTGTCTTTTATTTCATGTACTATTATGCCATTATTATTTGATCGTAATTCTCACCCCTTTGTTGCTGTTGTGGTCTGTGCTTCTTCGGAAGTACAGACAATTCAGGTGTTTAGCTAGTTGGATTGCGGTGTCTCCGTAGGATTGCTCTGGTACGTAACACCGGGGTGTTTTTGGGAGTATTGTTGTGTATTTTTGGTTATGTGTGCCCCCATGGCGTATCTGATATTTTGTGAGATATTTGATGATGTTCGGAGATGATGTTGTGTATTTTGGGGCAGATGGTCGTTATTGTATACATGATGATGATGATGATGATGATGATGATGATGGATATGGATGATGTATGTATATATATATATATATATATATATATATATATATATATATATATATATATATATATATATATATATATATATATATATATATATATATATATATATATATATATATATATATATATATATATATATATATATATATATATATATATATATATATATATATATATATATATATATATATATGTGATAATTGTGTTATGACAGACCATATCTTTTCCGCTGCAATTTTATTGAAAAATTCAGTTAAATTATTTGGAAAAATACTTGTGGAATTTTGATGTGTATTGTGGCATCCCGTTTGGGAGAGAAACTCTGATATGTGTTTTATTTTATTTTGGTATCGGATTGTTACAGTTGTTGTACACCAAACTGGGTCATCATATCTTGGTGTTATTAATTATTCTGCTATGCATAATTCAGTCTATTCTTATGCTCTAAAATATATGTCTTAACAGATGTTGAAACATCTGTCATGACACTGTTATGACTTTGAGATGTCAGAATGTTCTTTATCTGTCTTTGTTTAGTAAAGGAGAGAGAAATGTCTTAGCATTTCTTGGGACATATGTTATCTGTATACTAGAATTTCAATTGGTATCAGAGCGGGCATCGTGTTCTGTTTCTGGATTAGTTCTAGGGAAGATACTTTTTGGTACTTTGAACAAGGAAGGAGATTGTATGATCATACCATCCATTACTGTTGTATTTTATAGCTTTTTGAATCCAGCCTGACAACTACTGTTGGTTGAATGATACTTCTATGAAGATTCTACCGCTGCTGCTGATAATGATGTTATTGTTATGAATGATGCCTTATAAGATATTCTGACATCTTACCTTGTGCTTGTTGAAGATGGTGCCAACCTCTATAGATGTTCAAGCCATCACTAGCTGGGAGTAATATAAAGGAGAGAGCATTGTGATTTGGCTTCCACTGAAGGATCTTCCTATGTTGCTTGGGAGATGGTTTCAACATGGTACCATGAAAGGTAATAGGATGGAAAAGGTTGAGTTGAAGTCTTGTTTATCAAATTCATGATCTATGGATTTAGTAAACACTATATGTCACGTTTAAAGTAGCCCAAGATACTTGATGAAAATTCTGGCCAGCCCACGATGGATGTTCTAACAGAAGTTATAACATCTACTGTGACATTCACTACAGAGCTACTATTATGCAGTCATTATAAAGCAGTAAATAACACAGTTGGTTGTTGACCCAGTACAGTGCAATACACTTACATCTGGGGGCTCCCAAGCCAGGGAGAAATTTCACTATCAGTAGAATTGATTCAGAGTCAAACCTCTAGTTTGCACTCCTCACTTAAGACCTACCCAATGACAATTTAACCTAGAGACACTCTAGACCTAAGTATACCCACTCACTCCCTACAATCACACAATAGTGATATCCAAAAACACTTTCAGATTAAACAGTAGAAGAACAAGTGTTCCTAAGACACAATAGTGAAGAACAACCTCTTCACTCCTAAACCATTATGGTGATTTCTCTGCTTCTCTATCTCTAACAGCTTCCTTCTAGGATTGCTTCTCCTGTTATTTATAGCAGCAGATCAGTCCTTGGGCCTGGGCGCATACATTAGGTTTTATCCATCATAAAACCTCTCTTCAGTATTCTGTGCGCTTGCCACTTTAATCAGGTACATATTAGTTCCCCTAGGGCTTCTAAGATGTCTCCTGCATTCCAGCTTGAGCTTCTGATTTATTTCCTGAGTTCTAGCTACCAGAATAAAAAACCTCTGCTTGATGTCATATGACCTATGTCATAACATTGAGTATGACATCCAGCTTAACTTATAGTTAGCTTAGTTAACTTACCCTGCACAGTCCATATTATGAATGTATCAACATCAGACATGACATTCATACATGCACTAATATTTTGCCATAAAATGCAGTCAATCAAGAGCACTTACAAACTCCCCCTTTGGAAAATTTTTGGCTAAAACACTCTGTACTTATACCAGAGATTTACACATAGCAGAAGACTTAACATAGGTCCTGTCATGCAGGTAAGTCACTTGCTGCTCAAGCTCTCAAATGGCTTTCAGCCCTGTTAACACACTTTGTTAGCCATCTGTTAGTTATCACTACAGGTGTCATTCTTTGCTGAGTGAGTAACACACAGAGTTACTCCCCCTCAACTGATGCACATCAGTTGAACACTTCTCCTGCAAACAGCCTGCAGTCACACATATGAATCCAGCCTGCTCTGGATGTTATGACCTTCAGGATAACATTCTGAAGTCACACAGTTGTGCTACTCCCCCTGAAGGGATGCACTATGCTATTATTCTGCATTTGCATATAGTTCCTAGTTCTAGCATAATGGCATACATATCATATCAGTAACAGCCCAAACAGCTGTTATCACACACACACATCTCATTAGCAGCACCTGCAGTTACCCATATACATCCTAATATCATAAGCACCATGGTGCATATGCTCAAGCACAGCTCATGGTTGTCTTGTTCTTCCACCTGCTATTACTGCTACATTGGTTATCAGCCAATTCTTCCATTTGTTGTACCTGTGCATGCTTTTATCTAACACTCTCTCCCCCTTTTTATCCATAAATTAAGATCCAACTAACACATAGCATAGATCATAAAATGTACCAATACATATGTTTGGGGTTACATTACGAAACTGCTCATTGAGAGCATCACCAAATATTCATGCTTGAGCAAAGAAAAATCGAACAACAGCACACTTCATCACCAGCAGCAGTCTGAAGCACATACCCAATTCTCAATTTTCTTAATCAGAGGAAGAACTGAAGTCACTACTATCCAAGTCTAAGAGAGAGATGTCTTGGTTTCCATCATACGAGTCTTCTTCTGGAAGATCCTCATCTGAACCCCGGCGAGCCAGGGGCATGGTGAAGCCTTTAACAAGCAATCCTTTTCTGAGGATATTGTCAGCAATTTCCCCTATGGATTTATTCACATAAGTTGTGCCTTCCCTGTTTATAATTCTCCTCAGTTCTTCTTCAGTGGGAGGGGGATACTTGCGGTTTGGTTTCTCAGCCGAGGGAGGTGGATCTTTGGTGAATTTGGGAGGGGACTTAGACGAAGATCCTTCATGATGTGAGGCCATGTTGTTGTCAAGACTTAGGGTCTGAAAGAGATGTTGAACGATAATCGGGGCAGAGAGGCACGTTTGTGTGGGATGGAGACTTTTGTTGTTCAAAGACTTTGACTGCATTAAAATCCTAAAACTCTCTCGTGCCATTAATTGCTATTCATCCTCATACATGCAGATACCCAACTTCCCTCTAAGATTTTCAAATTGGGCAGCATCTAGAGCCTTTGTAAAGATGTCAGCTAGCTGTAGCTCAGTGGACACATGCTCCAGGGAGATCACTTTGTCTTCCACAAGGTCTCTTATGAAGTGATGCCTTATATCAATGTGCTTGGTTCTGCTGTGCTGAATCGGGTTTTTGGAAATGTTAATAGCACTAATATTGTCACAATACAATGTCATGACATCCTGAGTGACATTGTATTCAGTTAACATTTGCTTCATCCAGACTAGCTGAGAACAACTGCTACCAGCTGCGACGTATTCAGCTTCAGCAGTGGATAATGAGACACAATTTTGCTTCTTGCTGAACCAGGATATTAGGTTGTTACCTAAGAAGAAACATCCACCAGATGTGCTTTTTCTATCATCAGCACTGCCAGCCTAATCTGCATCACAATAACCAGACAAAATAGGGGTACACCCATGAGAGTAGAGTATGCCATAGTCACAGGTTTCATTCACATATTTGAGAATCCTTTTCACTTGGTTCATGTGACTGACTTTAGGGTCTGCTTGATATTTGGCACACACTCCAACAGCAAAAGCAATGTCTGGTCTGCTGGCTGTTAGATATAATAGGCCTCCAATCATGCTTCTGTATAGCCTTTGATCCACACTAGTACCATTTTCATCTCTGGTCAACTTTAGATGAGTGGGGGCAGGTGTTCTCTTGTGACTGGCATTGTCCATCCCAAACTTTTTTACTATATTTTTGGTGTATTTACTTTGGTAGAGGAAGATGGAGTCTTTCATTTGCTTGACCTGGAGCCCAAGAAAATATGTCAATTCTCCACACATGCTCATTTCAAATTCAGACTGCATGTGATTGACAAATTGCTTCACCATCCTTTCTGATACTCCACCAAACACTATGTCATCTACATATATCTGAGCTATCATGATTTCTCCACCTTCATTTTTCACAAACAGAGTCTTATCAATTCCCCCTTTTCTGTATCCATTGGTGGTGAGAAATTCAGTGAGCCTTTCATACCATGCTCTAGGTGCCTGTTTCAAGCCATACAGAGCCTTCCTTAGCTTGTAGACATGGTCTGTCATGTTAGGGTCCTCAAATCCCTTGGGTTGTGCCATATACACTTCCTCACTTAGATATCCATTCACAAAAGCACTCTTCACATCGATTTGGAAGAGTTTAAATTTCAGGATGCAGGCAATTCCTAACATCAGCCTGATATACTCAAGCCTTGCAACTGGTGCAAAGGTTTCATCAAAATAAATTCCTTCAACTTGAGTATATCCCTGTGCCACTAGTCTAGCTTTGTTTCTGACTATGATTCCTTCTTCATCTGACGTGTTCTTATAGATCCATTTTGTTCCAATGATATTGGTTCCTTCAGGTCTAGGCACCAGTTCCCATACCTCATTCCTCTTGAACTATTCCAATTCATCTTGCATTGCCTTGATCCAGTATTCATCAGAGAGGGCTTGCTTTACATTTTTGGGCTCAACCTTGGACACAAAACAAGAGTTTGAGATGACATCTCTTGCTCTGGTCCTTACTCCACTGTTGAGGTCTCCAATGATCAGGTCTTTGGGATGATCTTTCATAAGCCTAATAGAAGGTTCCTTGGTGGCTGTATCTGGTTCAGTACTTGGACTTGCTTGGGTGTCTTCAGTCTTCTCAGATGGAGTCTCAATCAATGTTCCCACATCCTCTATGACATTGATTTCATCAATCTGATCATCAATGACAACATTTATGGATTCCATTAACACTTTAGTTCTGGAGTTATATACTCTGTAAGCTCTGCTGTTGGCAGAATATCCCAAGAATATTCCTTCATCACTTTTGGGATCCATTTTCCTTCTTTGTTCACGATCTGCCAAGATGTAGCATTTGCTTCCAAACACATGAAAATACTTCACATTAGGCTTTCTTCCTTTCCACAATTCATACAGAGTGGAGGATGTTCCCTTTCTCAGATTTACCCTGTTGTGAACATAGCATGTTGTATTCATAGCTTCAGCCCAGAAGTGCATAGGCAACTTCTTTGCATGGATCATGGCTATAGCAGATTCTTGAATGGTTCTGTTCTTCCTTTCAACTACTCCATTTTGTTGAGGGGTGATAGGAGAGGAAAATTCATGGCTTATGCCTTCATCTGCATAGAATTCAGCAAACTTAGAGTTTTCAAACTCCTTTTCATGATCACTTCTGATCCTGACAACCACACTCTCCTTTTCTCTTTGGAGTTTGATACACAGTTCTTGGAAGACTTCAAATACATCAGACTTTTCTCTGATAAATCTTATCCAGGTGAATATGGAGTAATCATTAACCACCACATATGCACATCTTTTCCCATCAAGGCTTTCTATTTGCATTGGTCCCATCAGATCCATGTGCAGTAGTTCCAGAATTCTGGAGGTGGTTAGATGTCCAACTCTAGGATGAGAAGTCTTGGTCTGTTTGCCCACTTGGCATTCCCCACACACTTTTCCCTCATCAATAGTCAGTTTAGGTATCCCTCTCACAGCCTCCTTGGAGATGATCTTCTTCATTCCCCTTAAATGAAGATGTCCAAGTTTTTGATGCCACAATTTTACTTCCTTTTCCTGTCTTGCCATAGCACAAATTGTGGATTTACTCGTGTCCTGAGGCTGCCACAAATAGTAGTTATCCTTGGATCTATGTCCTTTCATGACTTCTTTATTTCCATCATTAGTGACCACACATTCTTCTTTAGATAACTTCACACTTATTCCTTGATCACAGAGCTGACAGATGCTGATTAAGTTGGCAGTTAGCCTTTTTACCAACAACACATTGTCTAGAGTAGGGACTCCAGGGTATTCCAGTTTTCCAACACCTTTGATATTTCCTTTTGCTCCATCACCAAAAGTCACATAACTGGTGGAATGTGGTTTAATGTCTATCAACAAATTCTTTATGCCAGTCATGTGCTTAGAGCAGCCACTATCAAAATACCAGTCTTCTTTAGCTGATACTCTTAGAGAGGTGTGAGCTATTTGTGCAACCGTTTTGGCAAACTATTTTCTTTTCTTGTTAGGCACCTCCCTCATTGGTTTGGCATGATGATGCCTGTTGCCATGCATACCCTGTTTGGTTTTTCTTTGGCTAGGGAATCCATTCAGCCAGAAGCACACAGCTTTAATATGCCCAAGTTTTCCATAGTGGTAGCATCTATGCCCTTGGAATTTTCTCTTGATTTGGTTCCAGTTTCTGTGTGGTGAATGTTGTGTCCTTGGTCGTGACATCCTTTTTAATATTTGAGACTCAGGCTGCAACCTCTTGAGGTTCAAGACAGGATTTTGTTTCTCAACAAATCCTATACCAGACCTATTTCCTGCAGTCTTCCCACTCTGAAGGATTTCCTCTAGGATGTCAGTCCCAGAGTTAAGCATCCTTATGGATTTAGCCATTTGATCCTTCTCATTTTTCAAATCATTTACCTCACCTCTGAGGGTGTGTATTGTGGCTAGGTGCTCTTTCCTTTCAGCTTCTAAGACCTTGATGATTTCCTTCTGAAGCTCTCCTTGTTGGTACAGTTCTACACTTCTGATATGAAGCTTCTAATATGAGGCTGTAAGGTCTTCAAAAATCATATCCTCTTCACTTGAATCACCATCAGATATGTACACCCTGGTGGGTGTAGTGACATGTTTAGTTATTTATTCTTCTGATTCACTATTAGAATCAGTCCATGTGACAGTCAGGCCTTTTCCCTTTTTCTTGAGGTATGTTGGACATTCCTTTCTGATATGTCCATACCCTTCACATTCATGGCATTGTACTGACTTTTTCCTTAGCTTTTTCTTTGTCAGCAGGCAAGCTTTTGGAATAAAGTTTAGACTTGGCATCTATCCTTTTGACCAGTTTGTTAAACTGTCTCCCAAGCAGGGCTATTGCCTCTGATGGATTCTCCACTTCTTCCTCATTTGAATCCTCTGCAGAGTTTGTGACAAGAGCTATACTTTTGCTCTTTTTCTCCACAGCCTGATCACACATCCCCATCTCAAAGGTTTGAAGGGATCCAATGAGTTCATCCACTTTCATGTGGCATATATCTTGAGCTTCTTCAATGGTTGTTACCTTCATGGCAAACCTTTTAGGTAGTGACCTCAGAATCTTTCTTACAAGTTTCTCTTCAGTCATCTTTTCTCCCAGAGCTCCTGAGGTGTTTGCAAGTTCAAGAACATTCATGTAAAACTCATGAATGTTCTCTTCTTCCTTCATTTTCAGCCCTTCAAATTTGGTGGTTAGCATTTGAAGTCTTGACATTTTGACCTTGGAGGTTCCTTCACGAGTAGTTCTGAGAGTGTCCCAAACATCCTTTGCTAGTTCACAGTGGTGGACCAGTCTAAAGATGTTTTTGTCTATACCATTGAAGAGTGCATTCAATGCTTTAGAGTTTCCAAGAGCCAATGCCTCTTGCTCTTTGGTTCATTCCTCTTCAGAAATTTGCACAGATACTTCATCCTTGTCAGTCTTCACAGGATGTTCCTAGCCAGAGTTTGCAGCTCTCCAAGCTTTGCTGTCTAAGGACCTTAGGAAAGCAATCATCCTAGGCTTCCAATAGTCATAATTAGAACCATCCAGAATTGAAGGTCTATTGGTGAATCCAATATCTTTATCCATAGTACCAGAATTTTGTTTCCCTAGATCTCACCCAGTAATAAACAGGAAGGGTGCCTACTCTGATACCAATTGAAAATTCTGGCCAGCCCACGATGGATGTTCTAACAGAAGTTATAACATCCACTGTGACATTCACTACAGAGCTACTATTATGCAATAATTATAAAGCAGTAAATAACATAGTTGGTTGTTGACCCAGTTCAGTGTAACACACTTACATCTGGGGGCTACCAAGCCAGGGAGAAATTTCACTATCAGTAGAATTAATTCAGAGTCAAACCTCCAGTTTGCACTCCTCACTTAAGACCTACCCATTCACAATTTAACCTAGAGACACTCTAGACCTGAGTATACCCACTCACTCCCTACAATCACATAACAGTGATATCCAAAAACACTTTCAGATTAAACAGTAGAATGAAGAGACACTTCAACTACACACACCTTGATCTTGCTTCAAAGCTTTGATCAAGTGACACACACTCTTGCTTAACAACTTCGAGTGGTACACAGCCTAGAAACTACCTAACCAATGCAATCAACATTTGCTTGGATTACAAGTGTTCCTAAGACACAATCATGAAGAATAACCTCTTCACTTCTAAACTACTATGGTGCTTTCTCTGCTTCTCTATCTTCAACAGCTGCCTTCTAGGATTGTTTCTCCTGTTATTTATAGCAGCATATCAGTACTTGGGCCTGGGCACATACATTAGGTTTTATCCATCATAAAACCTCTCTTCAGTATTATGCATGTTTGCCACTTTAATCAGGTACATATTAGTTCCCCTAGGGATTCTAAAATGTCTCCTGCATTCCAGCTTAAGCTTCTGATTTATTTCCTGAGTTCTACCTACCAGAATAACAAACCTCCGCTTGATGTCATACGACCTATGTCATAACATTGAGTATGACATCCAGCTTAACTTATAGTTAGCTTAGTTAACTTACCCTGCACAATCCATATTATGAATGTATCAACATTAGACATGACATTTATAAATGCACTAATATTTTGCCACAAAATGCAGCCAATCAAGAGCACTTACACTTGAGTTTTCTCTCAAGTCCACTCACAAAGGAATTTCTAAATGTGTTTGATAAATAGAGTTCAGAAGAGAAGATGGTTAAGAAGAAGATCCACGGGTACTTATTTAAGAAGTGTGACATGAGAATGGCATACCATTGAAGAAAGACATGAGCAATTTATTTTTGATCGTAACCCTATAAGAGATTGTCTATGTTTGAGGATTCCCTATTAGAATTCTTGAAAGGGAGTCTATTCTGGAATAAAAATGAAGAAACGGTATGGTTTTTCAAATGTCATCATGATTGTACTGACATTCAACTAGGCTGGAACTGGAGTAAAAGATGATCAATGTCAAAGCATTCTTATGAGTGTGAAGACATTGGATCTTTGTGGAGAAATTTTTCCTACTGATCTCAAGAGCAACTACATGAGGTTTCTAACTCTTGGAAATTGATCTTGATTATCCAAGGATATTACTGGTTTATCTAAAGATGGTCTTCTAAGGAAGGTTTATGCTTTGAAGATTTCTTCCTAGGTTGTAGTTAGAGTAAGGAGGGGTGTCAACCTGAAGAAATAGGAGTCTGTAAGGACTGAATAGTTGTAGATGGCCCATCTAGTGAAGAGGTTTTTGATAGATTCAGGAAGATATGGTTTTCCTAGTCTGAACACCAAAGAGATGAATTGTCAAGAGTTTGTGTATCAAGAAGCAAGTTGAGTCATGGATGTTAATCCTAATGTCTCAACATTGTAATCATCATCCGGATTCTCTAGCTAAAGGGGAGTCTAATGACATTTGGTGACTGAAGAATACATAATTGGGATTTAAAATTATTTTTTATTTGTGGCTTTAGAAATCATTTAATTGATTATCCTTTTGCTTGGTGTTCAAGAAAAATGATGTCAAAATGTCACACCAGAAGGTGCAACTTCAGAAGTTGCAAGAACTCAAGAACCTCTTCTGTGTATTTGATTTGTCTTGAAGAATGGATATAGTAGGTATCATCAGTGAAGTTCTCCAAAGGTCTTTATCTTATCCTTAAATGTAAACAAGGTGTGTGATTCTAGTAATGGCTTCAGAAATAGTTTCAATGATCTATTCATTGGAAAAGGAACTGATGTTCAACCAGATTTTGAAACATCATTCCAGAAGAGTGTGTGCAGAATATTATTGATCCAAGGATTGAACTTCTTGGATAAATGAGTGATGTAGCATATGCTCTGGATGTTAAGCAAATGTGTGTTGGTCAAAAGTGTTGGGAATCTTCTTCAGATTGGACTTGAAGAGACATTTGGTTTCCAGTCCAGGAAGTCTCTATCTAAGAAACTTGTTATGGATAAGTGTGTTGGTGGAAGTGAAGATTAACACATGATCATCTTGATGAACATTCCTTGGGTCAGTTTATTTCTTATTTAAGCGCATATGGGTGAAGAAGCTATGTTCCAGTATCTCCTATAGGATTATGTGTTCTAATTCCTAGTGAAGGACTGTTAAAGGCATCTCAACCAGACTATATGGAGGTCAAAATCTAATATCTAGGATGTTTTCTCATATATCTTGAAGATTCTTTTGGTCATAAGAAGTCAAATTTGTGTGAAATTTCTTGTGGATACTCTTTTCAAATAGAATAGTCTCAAGTATGGATGATTATGTTGAACAAGGGAACTTAAAGAAGCAATTGATCAAGATGGTTTTTTAGAAGACTGATTGTTGTTTTTTCTTAAAACATGATGGAGGTTGTTCACTCAAACTTGAATATAAGTTTCAAGTCTATGAGAACATGGAACTCTTGTTCTGTTGAGGTAGAGAAATCCTTCAAGGTGGGGTGAGCTTTTCAAGAATTATGTCTGGAGCAAGGAGAAGTTAGAATTCGAAGATCCAGTTTCTCTGGTAGATCAAAAGACCACTCTTCTGGAACTCTGATTGATCATCCTTATAGGGAGTTGTGTCAAATAACCATAGTTATTTGTATGCTCAAGGGAGGATTTTATTTTGCTTAGGGTCTATGAAATGTGTTTCATCACATGTTTGGAACATTTGATCTTGCAAGTGATGATGTTCTTGACTTTATGAATGTATGTGCAAAAGGGTGGTAGACAA
The DNA here is from genome assembly GCA_963859935.3 of Lathyrus sativus. Classification (NCBI taxonomy): domain Eukaryota; kingdom Viridiplantae; phylum Streptophyta; class Magnoliopsida; order Fabales; family Fabaceae; genus Lathyrus; species Lathyrus sativus. The sequence goes on from OZ012739.1 coordinate 356,436,050, forward strand.
AAAGTTAAAAGAGAAACTGTTTTTGTCCATGCCTTGGTGCGTGTAGAAGAAATCCCAAGGTGCTTAAGGATGATTGATGTCTCTAAAACACCAGATAGATTGTTTACAAATTCTGTTTCTGGTAGAAGCTTCATGAGCTGCATGAGAGTTTATTTCCCTCAATGGTTTTATGATTCGTGTGAAGATTAAGCTGATACAAGTGTGTATCATATTAAGATCTTCACGTATGCTTTAACGAGGTGTAAGAATTATTATACAAATGGTAACTCATGTGATTGGTGTTTAAAGAATCAAAGTACATGGCTCCTTTGATTAAGACTGACGTCCTACATGATGTTGGAACATCATTCCTGCTATTGGTTATTCTTGGAGGATGACTGAGTTTAATTTTCATCTTTAGACTTATATCTATTTATTATGGAGTATGGTGTAGAGCTACTGGTCAAGACTATATGGATTCTGATTATCTGTGAGTAGATGGTAGGTTCTGCTAGAAGTATCTCTAGAAAAGAGTGTATCAGGCTAAATCTTGAGAAGGAAACTGCTCGGGTATTTAAAGGGGTATTTTTCTTCTTTTGTCTCAGGTTGTGTTTTTGTTGTGTCTTGATTTTATGGCATTTGTCTGGGTTTGGGTGAGTACTGTTTGGGTATGGAATTGTTTTAGATACTTTTGTCAATTTTTGGCTGAAAAAGGGGAGATAGGTTGTGTGTCTATCTCAGTTGTGTGTTATTCCTTGCAACACATGATTGATCTTCACTTGTGTCTTGAGTCTATTCTTGTAGTTGTATTGTAAGGATGTTGGATAGGATGTTCTAACATCCTGTCTGTATTTCAGTTCTTTTTGTTCTAAGGCTTTTTTTTGTGTCTTGTGAACTGAGTTATGAACAAAGTTGTGTCTTGTGTTCTGAGTTATTCGGAGTTGGGGTTTGGTTCACTGAGCCTTGATCTGGATAATGGAGGAGGGTAAATTGTGAATAGTTTTGAGGGGGAGTATCTTGTATCTTCCTCGTCATATACACCAGGCCTAAGGGTACACGTCATACAACATGTGGTGTGTGCTGTGTAAATCATCTGAACAGTTGTATGGGAAGAATGAAAACTTCCAGGAGTCACATTATTTTCTGCTAAACTCGTCACAGGCCGACAAAGATGACTCCAGGAATATCTACTATTTCTATTCTTTGATTTCCTAGGTTTATTGTGCAAAAGAAGTTTTAGCCAAACTTTGTTAAAAGAGGGAGATTGAAGGCTCTAAAATTTGACTAAATTTTGGTAAAACATGATGTTTAACAAGATGTTCTAATATGAAGAAATATGTAATAACAACATGTCATACAAGATATCCTATCTTGAGAACTTGACATCTTGATCTGATACATCAGGTTTGTTGCAGATCTGTTTCAAGATTTAAGGCGCAATCAGGACATGGATCAAGGAATGATTGGACATAGATTTCGAAGCCCATGAACAGTTAAATATTATAAACGGAATACCAAGATCTAGATAAAATCACTAGTCCTTGTTAAGACTTTTGTAAAGCAAAAATAAGGGTTTCGGGTTTTGAGAGTCGTGTGCTTTTCTTGTATTATAAGTCACCCTTTGTATCGGTTTGATACATTATGGTAGACATAGTTTTTCATATTCAGAAACCTGTAGGTAATGAATTGTATATTGTTCTTGGATGAAGCTTTTAAGCAAATTCAAGTATTAGTGTTAGTCAAAAGTGTAACACCCCAAATTTAATCAGAATATTTTAATTAATTTATTTAATTGAGAATATTCATTTTTCGGTGATTTTCGGTAGTTTGGTGGATTATTGGAAAAATGTGCATTTTTGGGTTATTTATTTTATTAATAGTATATAATATTAATTTATTAGTATTATTATTATTTAAAATGAATACAGGTGAAATAAGGGTAATTTGGGCATTTGGAGTTAATAAGGGTAATAAGGGAATAGGCCAAATTGTGAGGCCCAAGACTAGGTTTGACAAAATAGAATTCTGAAGAGAATTAGGATTCATTTGTTAACCGTGAAAAGTATTGTGGCCAGATAGTTCTGAGAAGAAGATTGGAGGCAGAAGATTCCCGGAGATAATCGTGAAGGCTTTGAATTGACTAAGGTATAGGGAGTATAGCTTTTCATGATTTTCCATGTGTGCCTTTCAATGTAATTATGCATGATTTTAGGTTTAAGGGATTTTGGGTCGATTGTGGGAAAAGGGGGAATTGATGGTGAGGACCCTGATAGTTGTGGTTAGTGGTAAGTATTCCTGACTGTTAAAGCATGGATATGAGAAATGGTTACCTTAAGCCTTCATGGTCAAAAACCTTGAATTGTTATATGTCTAACCCTGTAGGGATAGAATATTGGATACTGAGTAACTCTAATGCCTTAGGGTGTAATTGAAGGAAAAATTGTGATTTAGGACATGAATATGTTACGGGATTGGCCTAATAAACCGTAGGTTTTGTGCCTTTATCGCCGTAGGACCTTAAGGATGATTTAGGGATGTTTTGGGGGCATTGAGTAAGTGAATCTATGGGCATTTGAGTGGATTTAAGTTCTGGTGCGTAGCAGATTTTGCTGTCACCGCACTGTTCGCCTAGCAAAGAAAGCCTCACCTAGCGAACACTGTTGTTCCCAGACTCGCCTAGCGAAGAATCCTTTGCCTAGTGAAGAAACTCGCCCCAGACTCGCCTAGTGAACATGCCAGCGAATGTAGCAGAGTTTCGCGTATGTTGATCGTGTGCAGCGATGCCTTAATGTTTGATTTTGTGATTCCTGTGAACCTTAGGGGTAACTATGATTTTTATGTGATTAACATGTGATGTGTATATAATTACATGATGGTTTATATGATGTATTATGATGATATTACCTTGACTGTGATGAATTATATGATGACAAGAGACATGATAATGATTGTGATGATGATGAATATGATGAATGATGATGCACTTATGTTGTTATTATGAGAATGATTTATGACGTGTGCATCATGCATTCATGTGCATCCGGACTTAGGTTTAAGACCTCGATTACTTTGGCTTCAATCCCATTGTGTGGATGTGAAGTATTTTGATGTGCTCCAATTCTCTAGTAGAATCGATCCTATTGATGGGGATCTATGAAGGGTTGATGGCCCAGTGTCCATCGAGCTATGATGATTGGTACCATATGCATTGAGTTGTGTCGCATCTGCATTTATGAGTCTTTTTGTATGAATTATAATGTTGTGGCCTTCGAGACCTATTGATGAATATGAAGGTTGAATATGATTATGATGCCATTTATATGTTGATTTTCATACATTGATTATTATGAATTGTTTTACTCACCCTGCCTGTTTGAATGTTACCTCCACGTGGGTAACATGCAGATGACTGAGTTTAGTCGTGGACGCCGTGGAGGAGTTATTTTTGAAGTTTTGAGTCGTTAGCCCTTTTGGTTAACTTAGAGGGTCTTGCTCTGATATGTAACATCGGGTTGGGTTCTTTGAGTTAAACTATATAATGTTGAGTTATTTTGCTTATGTTCCCTGATGAGGAAAACCTTTACTTATGCCTTTTGAATTCCGCTGTTTTATGTTGTTTGATGTATTTGGGAAAAACCCATTGTTTACGGAGCCGTGACCTATTTTGATGACATTGAGAAATGTACACCCTTTTGGTGGCTTTTTGTAAAATTTAATAATTTACTCCGATATTTGTGTTATTTTGCCTTATTATTTGTGGGGTAGAAAAGGGTGTTACAAAGAGTATTGACTGGATATTGTGTTAAAAGGGTTGTCTTTCAATTGAACATTTTGATACAGTCATCGGAGGTTGTGACTATTAGATATCACTGAGGTAATTTAGGAATTGAGATGGGTTTATCTTATCTAGATGAGTCTATAGGTAGAAGTTTCACTGGGTAGGAAATTAAGTGATAAGTTACCGGAGGTTGTATGCGTAGAATTAATACTACTGATAGTTAATTCATTCCTGGCTTGGTAGCCTCTATATGTAGGTGTTGCCGTACACTGAACTGGGTCATCATATCTTGGTATTATTTATCATTCTGTTATGCATAATTCAGTCTATTCTTATGCTCTAAAATATATGTATTAACAGATTGTAAAACATTTGTCATGACACTATTATGACTTTGAGATATCATAATGTTCTTTATTTGTACTTATTTAGTAAAGAAGAGATCAATGTCTCAACATTTCTTAGGACATATGTTATCTGTATACCAGAATTTCATATTTGTTATCAGAAAAATGAATGACATAATGTAAATAGGGGGTATGCATAACAGAAATTGGAATTCCTAAATCTATAATGTGTAAATTTCAAATGGTGAGTAAATTTAGATCATCCCCATATGGATTATTTCAATCGGTTAAACCCCTATTTGAGTAATTTTCCATTCTTATAAGGTTAATCCCTAAACCTATCATGACTTTTCTTGTATTACGACTATTTGACAAAGTAGTTTTGTGTGATGCTCGTCATGTAACCCATTTCTTCTTATTACAATCCCTAAAGTCTTGGGTGAAGTTTCAATCAAGAAAGGTTTTACCTATAATTAGTTCTCAAACATGATCTAAATTGATTCCCTCAAATTTGTAAATGGGAAAAAACATCAAAAATAAAACATTACTTAATAATTAAAAAAAATCGTATCATTATTCAAGCTAGCGGGATTGTACCTGAGTGAATCACACACTCAAAAATACAACAGATTCGCCACCGAACTTTATTTAGTCCCAAAAGACAGGGAAAATATCGATAAAACTCAAAGGAAAGAGAAACGGGAAAGAGGGTCGGTTATGCGAGAGGAATGGATTAGCACCTCACGCATCTGTCGTACTCGACGAGAATCGTTTTGCTTGCTTCTAGGCTTGGATGGGTTATCTATCTAAAGACTTCTAGCTAAAAAAAGAAGGAAAAATGAAGAGAAAGAAAGAACGTGCTCGTGGAGGATTAGGGCCCTCGTGCCTACGTACCCTCATAGTGCAATGAGGAAATCATAGCTCCGTAGTTCAGGGAACCAGGAAAGAAAAGAAGATTTTGGCGGACTAGAGAGATAGGAGAATGGGAGAAGGTGGAGGAAGATGGCTCGCCAAGATTTCGCAATCTTGTGCCTACGTACCCTTATATTGCAAAGAGGAAGTCAAAGCCCACGTAGTTTGGGGAAATAGAACAAAGAAAGAAAAGGAAATAGAGATGGTGTCAAAACCAAGAGCAAAAGGAAAAAGCAAGACCCTACTAGGGAACACAGAAGAATAGTGTCAAAACCAAGAAGAAGAGGCAAAAGAAAATTATGTTAAAGAACGTAGCAGATAAGGCGATAAACCTGTCTGGGGAAACAGAAGGGAAAGAATACTCCATTGGGGATAAGATAAAAGAATGGCGTCGAAGCCAAAAGGATAAAGGGGCAAGTATCGAAGTAAAGATGAGATCTATAGGGGACTCAGTGCATTAATTGGAAGGCAGTGATTAACCGAAGAAAAATAAAAGCAAAACTCTGTGGGGAGAGCAAAAGGTTAGTGTCAACAGACAGAATATGATGAACCAGAAGAAAGAAAGTATTGATCCAAAGGAAGGGGTTTGACTCTCTAGGAGATTCAGTGTGTTAACTGATAAACAGTGATTAGCCAAAAGGAGAAAAAAGTTGGTTTTAACTGATAGACGATGATCAACCAAAAGGACAGGTGTGGAACCAAGCAAAGGTTGTGACCCAAAGGACATATGTGGAACCAAGCGAAGGTTTCTAACCCAAAGAACGGTAAACCGAATGAACAAGAAGCACTTGACCGAAAGAAAGGGTATCTGAACCAAATAAAGGTTACTGACCCAAAGGTGCGATTGTTTTAACTAAAGAAAGGTTGCTAAGTACAAAAGATTTCGGTATTTAAAAGACATACTATGATTAGCCGAAGAGAATGAGTGATTAACCAAGAGAAGGTGATTAACTCAAAAGAAATAGGTTTTAATGGGCAGACCATGATCAACCAAAGATCGGGTGATTAACCGGGAGAATATGATTAACCCAAGGCAAGCTCAGTATGTTAATAGATGGACTATAATTAACTGAGGGAAATTGGTGTTTTAACTGACAGGCAGTGGTTAATCAAACAAGAAGGAGAGAGAACCAAGAGAATGGTTGTTGTAACACCCCCTTTCTATACCCCCAAATAATCAAATAAATCATTTAGGCACATATAAAAATTCATTATCAGAGTATATTTAAAACATGGTATAAAAGAGGTATATCACATTATCCATGAAATTAAAACATACAACACCTGCTCAACAAGATATGCAACAGTGGGGTAACTTTCAAAATAGAGGAACTTAGTCCTTACACTCACATCTCAATATTTAGAATAAAAGCGGAAAATCTAAACATTGAATCACTTCAAACATATATATATATATATATATATATATATATATATATATATATATATATATATATATATATATATATATATATATATATATATATATATATATATATATATATATATATATATATATATATATATATATATATATATATATATATATATATATATATATATATATATATATATATATATATATATATATATATATATATATATATATATATATATATATATATATATATATATATATATATATATATATATATATATATATATATATATATATATATATATATATATATATATATATATATATATACATATCATTCAGTTTGATTCACATCATCATTCAACATGTTTTATAAAAACATTCATCAACAGATACATATACAAATGTATCACAAAAGAATTCTATACAATCCTAGCTACCCAGGGCTACATATCAGAGCCAACCGACCAAAAAGAATGAAGCCACGCTTCACAAAAAGACCTCCAGTAATCCTACTCTGCAATGCCTCATAGAGCATCATAAAAACAACAGAAGGGTGAGAAATATTATCATAATCATCAATGCATATAATTATATATTAACATAATAATACACATGTCTCCATTCTCACAACATTCATCACAATTCAATCATATATATATATATATATATATATATATATATATATATATATATATATATATATATATATATATATATATATATATATATATATATATATATATATATATATATATATATATATATATATATATATATATATATATATATATATATATATATATATATATATATATATATATATATATATATATATATATATATATATATATATATATATATATATATATATATATATATATATATATATATATATATATATATATATATATATATATATATATATATATATATATATATATATATATATATATATATATATATATATATATATATATATATATATATATATATATATATATATATATATATATATATATATATATATATATATATATATATATATATATCGCAACATATATATAATTCACCAAGCATATTCATCAGTCATGCTTCTACAATTCACACCATTTTCACACAAACATTTACAATTATGTTTATTCACCAATACACAATTCATGATGATAAATGCAACTCATAGAGACCAACTCACGACTCTATGCAGATGCGCATGTGGTACCGACTCATTCAACATGTTCAATTGAAGAACCAAATGGAACCATCGCTTGATTCCGAAGTAACTCCCCGTCGGGCCTACGATGTTCACCCATCGCTCACACCCCACATAGGCACACGATGTTTCAGGATTGCTCACACCCCACACGGGTACATAATCCGATTGCTCACACCCCACAAGGGCACACAATCATTCAGCAGATTTTACGCGGAATCAATTTACCCATTGCTCACACCCCACATGGGCACACAATGTTTAAGGATTGCTCACACCCCACCAGGGCACACAATTGTTCAGCAGATTCACCGAGGAATCAATTAGCACAAGAATGTATATCATGATGCTTCACATGTAAAATGACTCCATACACTTCTTGAAATGCATACATATACATAATGTTTTCATGCATTCTCATCTCATCTAATCTCATACAATCATCATACATTCACAATGCATATTCATATTGTGTTCATCATTTATCACATTCCATCGCATGCAATCAATTATGCATTCACAATATCATGCCAAACGGCAACAAACTCCATCACAATCACCATGCATTTTTAATCAAATTAAGCAATGCGCATATATATGCCAAAAGACCACATTTCACAATCGATTCCATAATCTAGGATTCACGCCATACGGCTACCCACAACATATCATATAACAGCACACAGCTCTACGTTATAAACATATATATCAAAATCGTCAACCTTGGATGGAAGCAGTAAAATAAACAAGTTGTTGTCACGTTCGCTGGCCTACTCGCCTAGCGAGGCCCTAGCGAACATTCGCTACAGGCTCGCCTAGCGAATGTGCTAGCGAAGCCTGATCCTGAGCTACTGGTTGCACTCGCTACTCACTCGCTGGGGCTTCGACTAGCGAACCCCCTCGCTACCTTACTCGCTACCAGCGAAGAAGGTCATTTCCATTCTTCCCAATTCTGGGACCGTTTGCTACTAGCTCGCTGCTAGTTCGCTTCAGCAAACACTCGCGACCTGCTCGCCTAGCGAAGGTGCTAGCGAGCGTCTGCAATGTTCAAAATCCCAACTGTCCAAAATCACATAAGTCCACAAAATCATCCGATTTAATTCCAACAAGTTCCAGTAGTCTTAGCCTAATATCCCTCGACTAAACTACACCATTAATTCTAGATTTTAACCGTTAAAACTTTGATTCTACCGATTAAACCAACTTCAGCCCTAAAAGGGAAAGATGAGTAAAAACTCTCCAACAATCCAAACTAATCCAACAAAAGCATACATAATCATACACATTGAAAAATAATAATAATATTTCATACCCTTACCCTATTAAATCAAAGTCTAGATGTTGGTCTTGATGATTCTCCAAGTTTTCTTCTCTTTCTCCTATTCTCTCTTTCTTTCTCTTCCTTCTATTTCTATCTCTTTTCTCTCCTCTTTCCACTTATAATTCTTTCTATTCTATTTCTCTCAAAATATCTACTAAACCCATTTCTCACAAAACATCCAACTTAACATTAAATATTAAATGTCTAAAATACCCTCCAATCTATTTTCCCCGAAAACTCTCCCAATCGGTAAAATAGCATAATATGCAAACATAACATACTAACACATAAATTTCCCAATTAAAATAATAATCACCCAATTAAATCAAAAAGACTCAACAAAATGGGAAATCAGAATCGGGGCGTTACAATTGTGAACACTGATCGGGACTAGGTTTTTAACAGGAAGACTGTATTTAACCGAAGAGAAAGGATTGACTTTGCTGGGGAAGAGAATTTGGTTTTAACCGAAGAACGGTTGATCAACCAAGGAAAGAACTGATTACAAATTTCTAGGGAAAAGAATAAGATTGGCCACAAGAGAAAGGAGAGTTGAATCCAAAAGGAGGAATCCAAACCAAGAAACAAAAGTTAGGGGGAAGGTGACCAAGGATCGACTCGGCTAGGAAAACGGGAGATACCACAGTAAGGAGATAGAGATGACTATTCCAGGAACAAGGTCATTTGTCCCCTACCCAAAATAATTAAAATGAGTGTAGGAATTCTCCACTTTCATTCCTTCTCTAACACCAAAGTGTAGTGCAAGAAACGAAACCAACAACACAATAGTACAAACCTTGTACAGTGCTCCAATGCATCACAAATCTTCAACTCCACGGGGGAAAATAGAGGACAAAGCTTTAGAAGATTTAAAGGAAAAGAAAGATGGAAGATCTACTAATCGAAATGAAGTTTCGATTAATTAACTGAATGGGAGTGATGCGCTAACAATTTTCCAAAGGGGATGAAAAATTATTAAAGCAAAAGGGGGAATTATTGATTATACAAGATTAATTTCATTCCAATATGGAATAAACTTAATGCAAACAATAATGGAAGTGCAAAACAGTATCAAATGTCATTTAGTGTGCATCACAGATCATGTTGCATGTGTTCAAAGGATGTGCAAGAATGATCATGATCATACAAGTGGTGCAAAATGAAAATAATTGAGAATCGACAAATCGCACATAGAAAGTTTGCATACATGCATCTAACAGAAGTTAAACAGTTCATAAAATAACCCTAAATATCAAACATATCAAACTATGGAAGTTAAATGAGGAAATAATAGCAAACAACCTTGAAAATAGGCAAAAATGGTATTTTGTTACATGGTAATCGATTACCACCTGCAGGTAATCGATTACCTGCTCAAAAATTGCAAATCCACTTGAAAATTATGCAGAGTAATCAATTACTCTTATACAGGTAACTGATTACCACTGTAACGGTGGCAAAAAACAGCTTTTCAAAAAGCACTTTCATCAACCAAAACACTTATCCAATCATCCACATACTACGGTTAACATTTGTGCATGAAAAATTAAGTTCAAAATCACTTAGGCATCAATTAAACATCAATTGAAAGCATTAAACATGAAGATAAAGATCAAACAATCACATGATTAATCAACACCGAAAAACTATCGAACTACAACGTAAATGCGCAAAAGTGATCGAAAATAGTAAATCAAGTTCGAATTACCAACCTACAAGGCGGAGAATTGGCTTGGTGATTGTTGTTATTGATATGTGATGAGAATGATCAAAGAAAACCAGAGAAATCTGAATTTGCAGCTGAGCCGTAGCGAAACCGAGCAAATTGCGACGAAATCTCCAAATACGAATTTGCATAGAATAAGCTTGAAGTAATCACTTGAGATGAATCAAAAACCAATAAAACTCCAGAAAACCAAGTAGGATTGCAAGATTATGGTGGTTAAGCTCAAGAGAAAAGTGTAACACCCTTTTCTACCCCATAAGTATATTGGCAAATCAATCACATTTATCAGAGTAAAATATTAAACACAATAAAAATCACCTAAAAGGGTGTACATTTCTCAATAACTCAAATAAAATTCAATGCTCCGTAAACAATGGGTTTTCCTAAAATTACTCCAAAATTGATCAAAAGGCAGCGGAACTCAAAATGCAAAATCCAAAGTTTTCCTTGCACAGAAACATAATCAAAATAACAATAATCAATAAAACACGGTTTAACTCAAAGACCCCAACCCGATGTTATACTATCAAAGCAAGACCCTCTAAGTCAACCAAAAGTCAAAAACTCTAAAAAATCCTCGACGGCATCCACGGTTAAACCTGGTCATCTGCATGTTACCCACGTGGAGGCAACATTCAAATAGGAAGGGTGAGTAAAACGATTCATAATAATCAATGTATAAAATAGCGTCATGTTCATATCCAACATCATCATAATCATCAAGGAAACATCAAAAAGCCATAACATCATAAATTACACCAAATTGTCACATAAATGAAAATGCAACAAGACTCATGCATGTGGTACCAATTCAACAAAATTCGATGGACACTGGACCATCAACCCTCTATAGATCCCCATCAATAGGATCGATTCTACACAAGAACTGGAGCACAACAAAATACTTCACATCCGCACAATGGGACTGAAGCCACAAGAATCAAACACTAGATTGAAGTCCGGAATGCATATGAATGCATGATGCACACGTCAATATCATCCTCATAATAATCTCATTAGGTGCATCATCATTCATCAAAATAATCATAAGAATTACGTCATCATAGAATCATCAAAACCTCATGGAATCAACGTCACAAATCATCACAGTTTCTCATAGGGATTCATCATGAAATCTATAATACCCTAATTTTTAACCCTAAGATCTCACATATCATTTGCATCTCATCCCACAAAAAAGATTACAAGCTTTAATTCTCTTGCCTTCCTTTGCAGGTTTGTTCTTGATAGATCACTGAGCACCCTTGTTTTCTTATTTGTTTGCTATTTGTTTATGTTTATGTTTACTAGCCATTATTCAAAATCCAAAAAATATGTTTGTTGTTTCCTATACTAACTTTTTAGGGAGAATTTGGAGCAAATATATTAAATATCAGTCCCTCAGCTTGAATGAATTTCATCTGGAAAATGTCGAAGTTGATCTGCAAACAATTCAAAATCATCTGATCAAGAGTCTCCCAAGTTTTGATTGACTTATATTTAAGAGACTCCAAGGTTCATGTGTTTATTTCCATGCCTTCTTTGACAAGCAAAAAAATCGAGCTAGAGCCAAGACAACACATCAAAAAGGCCATTTTTCACCATTTTTGCATGTGGTAACCAGTTACCAAATATTGAGTAACCGGTTACTCTATGCGAATTTTGTAAAAATTGGGAAAGGCAACATTTTTGGCACCAAATTCAAATATTGCAACATGAGAATATTCTAGATCACTTCATTTTAAATCCCCTACCTCATCATAATTAATTCCCACCATACACCTTCACTAATCACCACTTGATCTTGAATTTTCCTCCAAATTCAAATTCCAAGTCTAATTTTGATTCCAAACCAAATTTCAATCCACCAAATTTTCCAAGCCTAAATCCTATAAATAGAGGCCTCATTTCTCTCATTTCATAAGTTTTTGATAGCCAAAATCACCTTGTCAAACTCTTTCTTGACTTTCAATTTTCTCCAATTACCGAATTCACCAAAAGCTCTTTCTTCCTTTGAAAGATTAGTAAGTTCATCATTAGAATTTACTAATCTTTGAGTTAAACCTTCATCCGTTCACTTTTTCATCCTCAATTCTAGTAGATCAAAGCTTTGAAGTGGAGTTTGTGGAGTTGATTTGAAGAATTTCCAGATTTGGAGTGGTAATTTCTTGATCCACCATTGTTGATCTTGATGCATCTTTCACAATGTGATCCATTATTGATCCTTGTTGCTTGATCTTTGGATCTTTCATATCATGTTGTATTGGTGTTGATTTTTGTTATTTTACTTGATTTTTCATGCTCAATTTCACCCTTGATCATGAGGTGTTTGTAGAAATGATTGATCAAGTTTTTTTCCCCCTTTTTGGCCCTGTTTTGCTGTTGTTTTCATAGGGTAAACTGGTTACCTTATATAGGCTAACCGGTTACTCAGTGATAATTTTGCCATTTTGGCTCTATTTTGATTCCCACCTCTTCTTCTTCCATTTCCTTTTGATTTTGGCCTTGGAATACACTTTTAAAGGTTATTTTCCTCTTAAATTCGTTGGACTTAGGGTGTAGATGAAGTTGGATAAACATTCATCAATTCAAATTTATCTTTAAAGTGAATTGTTCAATTCATTTTAGGTGCTTTAATTTAATGATATGTTTACTACTTTAATCCACCAAGATGAGTGGATGAACTTAAAGATGGAATGATCTTGAACTTATAATTCAATTTGGCATTCCCTCTCCTGTTCTCTTTTTCTTTTGATCGATGAAAATCTTCGATATCGTTTGAACTTATTTCAAGTTCTTGATGAAGATGAGATTGTTACCTATTTTCTTTTCGTGCGGAATTGCTTTCGGAGAGTGATCTACATATCACTTCTCTAGCATGCATTAGTACTAACATTGTTATTAACCGGCCTTAGATAGTCATGGTTTCTACATAAATCCGATTACGATTGCTTAACATAGCGCTAAATTGTCTCGTAATCGGAAAATAATCATTCGTGGCTCAAACCTATGTTTGAAAGTCCAAGTATGGTTTATTATTTGTCTTAAGTCCATCACCTATGAAGCTTGTTGTTAGAAGACTTTGGTCTTATCAATCCTCTAATGAGTCTTCATCAACTTTGGCTTAAGTGCATGAGTTAACCATCGTTGATCATTTGCTATAACGACTAATTACTAACTTACTAACAATATCATTGTACTAATTTTGTTTATATTTCCTTCTTGCTCCCTGTCTCTCTTTTATCTTTATGCTTCATTATTATCATCTCATATCATACTTTTGTTTATGCTTCCGTTATTTTTCCTTTGTCCGTTGGACACATGTTTATGTTTTCGCTCTTTTCTTTTGTCCACTTAGACCATACTTTGTTCAAAAACACTAATAAAGTATTAAACCTACAAAAAAACTTGGTGCTATTAAATTTGTGGTTATGCTCTTGGACTATTCTTAGACCTTGGACTTCTTGGACTATTCTTGGACCCTTGGACTTAAAATTAGGACCCTTTTCCTATGCTTGGAGTATTATGGGTCTTTGCCTTTATTTGGCTTGCTTATTTACTATGCCTCAAGATGGATGAAATTCTTATTTGGCTTGCTATGGAGTGTGCTACAAGTTGGTTAGATCCTTCTTATCTCTAGCTTTTATTTTACTTTCTAGGGTAGTCACTTCATCTTCTCCCCTTCTTAAATTTTCAAAATCTTCTCCCTCTTTTAAAAACCTTCTTGTTTTCAAACTTAAAACCGCTTTCACAATAAAACCTTGACTTTTGTCAAGTGGTTTTTAAACTTTGTTTTTTTATTAATAAAAGTCAATCAATGTTAATCATATTTTGACCAATTTCAAAAGATATAAAAATACAAAAAAAAATCATCAATTATTTTTGTGCCTTTGTGCACTTTTCATTTTAAAACTTTTCATAAAGTTTAGATATGAGTCATTTCCATAGTTGAGATATAATTCTCCTATTTCCCATAGTATTAAGATTTTGACATTTTCCACTTTGATGTTGAGTGATAGACTTGTTGATAATCCAAGCGAAATCCTCCATCTTTAGGTGATGCAAATGTTGTTTTATACTTGTGGGCGACTAGTTGTAGTTTTCTCCTTAAAATGAAGACATTTCTTTACATTTAAAATCAATCAAAACCAACAAATTTTTGTTATTTGTACCACGAACTACAGATTTTTGATCCTATATTGCACTATGTGGGTACGTAGGCATGAGGCGATAAGTCTCTCCAAACACTAAAAAATCTAAAAAATAATTCTCTTCTCATCTCCCCAATCTCTTTTCAAACAAACCTTTTTTCAAACCAAAAAGCGTAAATATTTCAAAGGGCTCCTATAGAGTACTATAGACGTTTTGGGTGCTAACACCTTCTCATTGCGTAACCAACCCCCTTACCCTGATCTCTGTTTATTTGTTCTTATATTAGAACTCTTTGATTTTGTTCGCTCTTTTTCCTTTCCTTTTTTTGGATAAAATAAAAGTGCGGCGGCGACTCTTGCATTTTTTTGAGTTAAGTTAACCAATAGCTTACACTCACAAATTTCCCCGCTACACAATCTTGTATTAATCTCATAAGAATCACAATTATACTCATGGGTACTCATCATACGGTCATGTATTAATCACATAGGAATCACAACTATACTCATAGTAATTCATCATACATTCATTTAATCACATAGGAATCACAATTACACTCATGGTAATTCATCAGGAAAATCACAGCATCAAAACATCAAGATATCACTGAACTAGAACATAATTCACGAAACTCTACTACGTTCGCTGGACAGTTCGTCGTGCGAGTCTAGGCGAGTGTTCGCCGGGTTAAGGATTGTTCGCTGTGAGAACTCGCGATTACAGCAAAATGTTGTTACACACCAATAGCAAAACCAGCCCAAAAGTCCCTACAATTTTCTTCCCCAATGTCCCAAAAACATCCCTCAATCACTCCTAAGGTATTATGGCGATAAAGGCACAAAATCTACGACTTATTAGGCCAATCCCATATCATATTTACGCCTCCAATTCTCATAAAATCCTTACAATTTTCCTACATTTATTAGAGTTCTCATAATCAATTGCCCTATACGGTTAAAACCTCAACAACAGATTTTTGGCCACGAAGGTCTAATTTCTCTTACTCCCAAATCAGCCTCAAACCTATCAGACCATCAATTCAAATCCCTCAAACTCATTAAACTCACTAGAAAGGCAACAACAATTCAATACTCAAAATCCCTAAACCCTTAAATCGGCTTTAAACACATTGAATCACATATTCAAAACAATGAAGGTAATACTTCCCATACTTAAACAACCTCAAAAACAGATTTGGCCACAAAGACCTAATTTTCTCAAACTCAAAAACCTCCTAAATTCTTAAATCGACTTTAAATACATTGAATCACATATTGAAAACAATGAAGGTAATACTCCTCATACTTAAACAACCTCAAAAACAGATTTGGCCACGAAGGCCTAATTTTCTCAAACTCAAAAACCTCTTAAATCCTTAAATCGACTTTAAATACATTAAATCATATATTGAAAACAATGAAGGTAATACTCTCCATACTTAAACAACCTCAAAAGCAGATTTGGCTACGAATGCCCAATTTTCTCAAACTCAAAAGCTTCCTAAATCCTTAAATCGGCTTTAAATACATTAAATCACATATTGAAAACAATGAAGGTAATACTCCCCCATATTTAAACAACCTCAAAAACAGATTTGGCCATGAAGGCCTAATTTTCTCAAACTCAAAAACCTCCTAAATCCTTAAATTGACTTTAAATACATTGAATCACATATTGAAAATAATGAAGGTAATACTCCCCATACCTTAATTGTCGACTCTAAGCCTTTCTCCTTGATTCTTGGAAACCTCGCGATGCTTTGTCTCAATACTCTTCCTCAGAGCTCTGGTCTCTATTTCTTCCCTTTTCAAGGTCTAACAAGAATGAATCCTAATTCCCTCAAAATTCCTTTTTGTTAAACCTAACTTTGGGCTTTTAAAATGGACTTTCCAATTTCACCCTCACTAACTCCTCCTCAAATGTCCACTTTGCCCGTAATTCACTTATATTTATTTAAATTAATAATAATATCAATATATTCATATTATATACTATTATTTAAATAAATAACCCAAAAACCATAATTCTCAATATTTCATTTCAACCACCGAAAATCACCAAAACTACGAATATTCATATTTAAATAAATAAAATAAATATTCCAATAAATTTGGGGTGTTATAAAAAGCACTTCCAATGTGGAAGTTACTACTCTTTAATGGTGAATTTAAGCTTTAGTGTGGTTTTGGGAAGAAGATGAAGATGAATGTGAGAAAAAGTTGCAGAAAATTTAAAGAGGGTGTGAGAGAATTGAGAGTAAAGAATGTAGAAATTGAGAAAATTATTGAGGGTCTTTTGTGAAATGGTGATAATTTTCTTATATAGAATTTTGCTTTGAAGTTGCTAGGTTCGGAGTGAGCTTTAGATGTACCTTTGGAACTAGCCTTGGAGTTAGTTAGCCTCAACTCACTGAGTTGGAGATTAACTCAGTTAGTTAGGTAGTTGAATTGGTAGCAATCCCAATGCAAGTTCAAATCTAAGGGTTCTCATGCTTGCAAATGAAGTTTCGTGGTAGTCTCAATTCAAATTGGTGTATTGGAGTAAATGCTTTGAAATGTCTTGAATGGTCTTGAATTGTCTAGAGATGTCTAGAATGTTCCACACAATGCTAGAACTAAGTAGACCCCAAAATAGTAGAGTGCAAGTTGATGTCATAGAGAATGTAGCAAAAACTGCAATTTTGCACAGGATAATCGATTACCCTACTTTGCCTAGCAAAGTGGTAATCGATTACCACAGGTAAAACTTGCCCAATTTGCTTACAAAATGATATTGTAGCCACGGTTCTGATTTTCGACCTTTTGCTTTGATGAATAGGCATAGAAACCCGTGTTTTGTGCTTGTAATGATGATGTATGTCTTTGTGAGAATGTGATTAATCGGGCTTGGAAAACCAGAATGTTCATGCAACAAAAATCATAGATAAAAAGATCGAATGTGTATGTCAGTGATGCGAATGCACATGCTTATGCAAAAGGCAAAAGGAAAGGTCAAATTTCGGGTTACGACAATTATATAAAGAAAATATAAACATATCACATAGTTCACACAAATAAGTTTTGTTATCCACATACACTTAGACAATCATTGACACATATCATTAATGATACACACCGCTTAGCCATTATAATAATGTCAGGAAAATTTTCGATTTTTAGAACCCTTTAAAATCTCGAAATGAGTGTAATATCATCACATTGGACTAAGAACAACCCTACAAGTGATTTGAACATCACATATTTACTGAAAACTCTACAACATTAGTTAAATGAGTCTCCTAACTTATATATTCCTAAATTAAAAAAAATTCATCTAATGTGAAAATATTACTCACATTCCACATACCAATGGTCTCCCCCTCGTGTATGAGTTCATACATTAATTTGGATTTGCTTCAAATCAAATAGAAACATTTTTATCCACATATATTTTTACATCCATTGACACCTAATAATAAAAGATAACCTCATTTTTGTTAGACTATGGCACGGATCTAGAAGGGGGGGGGGGGGGGGGGGTTGAATAGATCCCCAATTAAAATTTGAGTCGGCGCTACCAATTTAAAATTGGTTTTAAAAATATTTTAAGTGCGGAAACGGCCGAGGAAAAATATAGTCTAAAACGAACGGTTATTGGAAAACCGGATATACGTAAGCCTTTGGATTAATGACAATTCGAAAAAATAGAATCACAACACAAATTCCACTTATCAATTATTTACTTCAATTGTAAGGATTCCTAGTTCCAATGATTCAAAATCAAACCAAAACTAGATACACAAGTAAGATAATTTTGGTTCAAGCAATATGTCAAACACTTGGTGTGCAAAAACACTCCAAGTGATATTTATGTTGAGTAAGTGATTTCAACCAGCCTAGTACAATGTCTTGTTGTACTTTGGAGTTAAAAACAGAGTTTTAACCTCTTACTCAATTGATATCACAATTTTGACAATAGAGCTTACACAAAAATTACTTATTTTGAGCTATAACGTAAATGCTGAAAATAGAGAAGACAAGTAATTTGGTGAGGCAGTTCCCCCGTCGTCCTCGCTTCGGGGTACGTCTGCCCTCAATTCTAAAACTAGAATTGAGATATATTTTATAGATATCACCTGTTTGAATGAACAGTTTATACAAGGATTGAGCAGCAAATATACAACAGAAATCTCAATGTGTTGAAAGTTGCCTTCACTCCTTGCCCCTTGATTCAAGCTGAATCAAGTTCTTCGATTTGTGTTGATGGACCTCCGACTCCAGCCACCTTATTGAAGAACACGTTGTTGTTCAAACCTTTGGCTCTGGCTGATCTCAACAGCACCAAATCGAACCCGAGATCTTCCCTTCAAAATCACCGAATCCGCTACTAGACTTGTGAAGACCACCTCTTTACAATCACCTTCGCTCGATTGATCGTTGATGAAGAATCTCGTCCAAAAACCCCCAAAATTCGAACCAATCTGGGAGGGTAAAACCCCAATGGTTTTATTCAAGAAAGAACCTGTCGCAATCTTCAACCCGAGCTTGATTCTCCAATCTAAGCCTCGAACCTTATCACCTTGAATCTCTTACAAATGCATTTCAAAAATGATTGTGTGTAATTGAAATGTTGTGAGATGTTGAAGATGAAGATGATGAATCTTGGACACCTATTTCACTCTTTCTTGTTTTTGAACACATGAATCAAAATAATATCAAATGTTAGTAGACACAAGTGTTTAAACAAGTATATATAGTGCCAACATAATTCAGGACATAACAGTATTTCAAATATGAGAGGGAAGTATTTTAAAACAGATTTTCCGCGCGAACGGTCGACCATAACAGGTCTGTGCGTTGACGTATGGCCTGTGCTGTTTTGGAATTCTAGAAATTTCATCAGTGTGCGTCGACCATATAGTCGGCGTGCGCTAACCCGTTGAAATCTATTTCCTTTGTGCGCCGACCCTATGGTCGATCCATGCCTTTACGCGCTGACCCGCTAGAATGTTGTTCCTTCATGCGCTGACCCTATGGTCGACGCATGCTTTATGCGCTGACTAGTTTAGAATTTTGCTGATGCATACGCCGACCCTATGGTCGACCCATGTCCTGCAAGCCTGCAAAAATTCATTAGTTTGAAGTCTTTCATGCATTTGGTCATGATTGCATTTTGTCAACACATAATATATTCATTTCAGAAGTTTTAAGCAAAGCGTAAAAGGATATGGTGGGTGATACGTTGCATCTGGTTTAGTAGATCTGGAATTCATAATTTCCAATCTATCCAGGGAATTTGTCATCATCGAAAACTGCATTAACCAATGTCTTGCAGACTTGTGTGATATGTGGCGATATGCCTCCACAATTTTCACCTTTTTGATGATGACAACCTGTATACAACTACAACACCAAATATGCAATGTATATACACAAGTATACACAATCTCCCCCTTTCTTTTGTACTATAAGGCTGTAGAACAGACAACCACTGTTGATATCCTGATTTGGCTTTGGTGTTTGCTTGCTACATTGTCTTCTCCCCCTTTGACACCATCAAAAAGAGAAGAAGAACGCATCAATTAACAAAGAACATACAATCGGTGATAGTTGATTACCAAACTTCACACATAAGCATGATAATGAACAAAAATATCTTGAATTAATAGATAATGACGAAAACATGTAATGAGAGTTCAGGCACACATAATACTGAAAAAAAATGAAAGGTACACAGACGAAAACACATAAGCAAATATGAAATATGCAACTATGAATCTAATAACCACGACCCCGTCCTCGGCCTCTCCCTCGGTATGCATCATCTGGATTGTGGTAAGGATCCGAGAAGTCCAGAAAGGCTTCGGCGGACATGTTGAGATGACTAAGAGAGTTGGTGATTTCCCAATCTTGTCGCTCATGTGATTCAACCAGAGAGTCAATACGGGCGTCCATCCAAGTAGAAAATGAATTGAACCTTTCATTTTAGGCATGGAGCTCAGCTCTAATCTGCTCCATCTGAGTGTCTTGACGCCTCATGAAGTTTTGTTGTTCTAACTGCATTGACTGCATCATATTAATGACTTCAGAGTTGTCCGAAG
This sequence comes from Lathyrus sativus, assembly GCA_963859935.3. Lineage (NCBI taxonomy): Eukaryota > Viridiplantae > Streptophyta > Magnoliopsida > Fabales > Fabaceae > Lathyrus > Lathyrus sativus. Next base: position 356,456,935 of record OZ012739.1, read on the forward strand.
GCGGAGGAGGTGATGAGTGCTGAGAGGGTTGATAGTCTTGAGGGTAGCCGTGATATGGGTCATAGAATCTACCCAGGGTAGTCCAACCTGTATATTGCCAATCGCCCCAACCTTGATTTGTAGAATCGCCTTCTTGTTCTTCTGATGGATATGAGTACTGGACCCAATCGGTATTTGTAGCCGTATCTTGGACTGGAGATTGATGATAATCTTGAGTCCCATAGATAGGTTCTTGTATCTCTGCATCTGTGTTGTCTTCTGCATCGTCGTCTTCACCTTCCTCTTCACTTTCTTCTTCACCTTGCTTTTCACTTTCTTCTTCATCAGAATCGTTATGAGGCACCGGAGGAATATTGGCCCGTCGGACAAATCTGTATGAACGTCGTTCAGCACACCAAAAATACCCCATCATTGCAAGGGTTTTGGTGCTAAATTCTTTATCCGAGGGGACTGAGACACACGGAAATGTTGGGTATACAACATTTGCAGCAGTAAGAATTTCAGAAACGGACGACCCATAGGCTAAAGCAGTGCCTCTACTTGAGTCTCGCAGAGCAAACATCCTGCTAGCAATATAGTATGGCCAATTTATTTTGATCCTATTTTGCAGTATATAGATGAGATGTACCTCAGCTTGTTCGACACGAGATAGTCCACCCTTTTTCGGTCGTAGTATACGAGCGACGATCCACTGAAGGATGTGCTCCCCTGTATTGAGTTTCCCGGCTGTGACGGATCGAGGAAAAGCATCATTGTTGACAATTGCATTTGGATATGGTCGTTTGAGCATGCCATTCAGAGCGCTCTTAAATTCATAACCAGGCACCGTACGAGTGTCAGTTACCTCATGAAGAGGTGGTGCATCAGCATCAACAGTCATATCAAAATATTTGTTCCATACTTCAGAATTTATATTAACCAGTCTATTTCCTACAGAAGTGTGAAAGTGCTGATCTTGAAAGTTACCTCGCAAATTTGTGTAAAACACCCTGACCAAATCCTCACTGTACTTTGTATTACACTCCAGGAAATTGACGAACCCTTGGAAGTCCAACAATGACAGAATTCAGGTAAGATGCAAGCGCTCACTTGTTGCATGGTAGAAAGCATGTTGTGGAACTATGGCCCTTTTGCTAAGACTTTTGTTGAAGTTTTCAACAGCAGGAGGATGAACAAGTGAAACTGCAGTAATAGGAACTAAAGCAGAGGATGAAGAGGCTCTTGATCTCTTACCGGTAGTTTTGCGGAGAGAGGAAGCCATTGATGATGATTTTTGAGAGGATTTTTTGTAGAGAATGTAAAGATGAACTTTGAACTTTGAAGAGAGTGATTGGGAATAATGTTGGAGAAGAAGAAGACTTAGGTCTTTAATAGAGATAGGTTTTAGGGTTTTTAGGAAGAGGGAGGAGACAAGAGGACATACTAGGTGTGTAGATGCAATTCACAAGATAAATGTCATATCAAATCATCACAAGAATTGACTGCATATTAAATGTAGGGGAGTGGGAACTTGGAACGTTTTTCAAAAGAGAAAAATTCTGGGTTTTTAAGCGAGTCGTCGACCATAGCCCCTGCATGCGTCGACGCATACTATACAGTTTTTGATAATTGTGAAAGTTTACATCATGCGTCGACCATTGTCCTGTTTAGGTCGACTCAAACCTTCAAAAAAACTCAAAATTTTTAGTTTTATGTTATGCAAAATGTCATACTTGCCTATTTATCATGCCTATTCATCTTTTCACAATATGACATGCATTCAACACACATATTATCAGCCAGCAACAGTCATATACATATATAAGTACCATGATTGTAGAATGATATAGTTATTTTCAAGTCATGAATGTTAAGAGAGAGAGAAGAAAAAGAAGGAGAAAGGAGCAATATCACCTCTATACCGACCACTCTTGTTAATCACAGATTTGTACTTGCAACAAACTCAAAAAAACATTGTTAGTGGTACAAAAACATAGTTGTAAATATATTAAATTTGAACGTAGTAATTTTTAAACCCGATCAGAAATATCGAGAATACCAAGTTCTCGACGGATATGAAAGAAGGGCTCATTGGCTAGCGGCTTTGTGAAAATGTCCGCTAGTTGGTTTTTAGTATCAACGTGTTCAAAGACAACGTCACCTTTCTCTACATGGTCCCTAAGAAAATGGTGTCGAATTTCTATGTGTTTGGTACGCGAGTGTAACACCAGATTCTTGGTAAGATTTATAGCACTGGTGTTGTCACAAAATATTGGAACACGTTCTAGTTTCAACTTGAAGTCCAATAGTTGTTGTTTAAGCCATAGGACTTGCGCACAACAACTACTGGCGGCTACGTATTCCGCTTCGGCGGTTGACAGAGCAACAAACACTTGTTTCTTGCTGTGCCAACTAACCAAGGAATTTGAAAATAAGTGACACGTACCACTGGTGCTTTTCTTATCCGATTTGCAACCGGCAAAATCGGAATCGGAGAAGCCTACCAATGAACAATCATTACCCTTAGAATACCACAATCCATACTTCGGAGTACCAGATAGGTATCGAAGTATACGTTTGACAGATTTTAGGTGGGATTCCTTAGGACATGATTGGTATCTGGCACACATACACACACTAAACATAATGTCGGGACGTGAAGCAGTAAGATAGAGAAGCGATCCAATCATACCTCTGTACCTTTTTACCTCAACATCTTTGCCACTTTCATATTTACTCATATTTACACATGTTGGCATAGGGGTGTCTATGGCTTTTGCATTTGCCATGTCAAATCTCTTAAGAAGATCCAAACAATATTTTGTTTGGCTCACGAATGTTCCTTACTTCAGTTGCTTGATTTGTAAACCGAGAAAATATGTGAGTTCACCCATCATACTCATCTCGAATTCACCCTACATAAGCTTAGCAAACTCTCTTATGAGATTCATGTTAGTGGATCCAAATATGATATCGTCAACATAAATTTGTACAAGAATTAAGTGTTTTCCTTGACGTTTAATGAAGAGAGTAGTATCAACCTTTCCTCTTGAGTAGCCTTGATCAAGTAAGAATTTGCTTAGTCTCTCATACCAAGCTCTAGGAGCTTGTTTGAGACCGTACAAAGCTCTTTTCAGTTTATAGACATGATCAGGATACTTATGAGACTCAAAACCAGGTGGTTGAGCAACATAGACTTCTTCATTTATAAACCCGTTAAGGAACGCACTTTTTACGTCCATTTGAAATAACTTAAAATCTTTCGCACAAGCGAAAGCAAGTAGAAGGCGTATAGCCTCGAGTCGGGCAACCGGCGCATAAGTTTCCTCATAGTCGATGCCTTCCTCTTGGTCATACCCTTGCGCGACTAAACACGCTTTGTTGCGAGTTATTACTCCGTTCTCGTCCAGTTTATTTCTAAACACCCATCGGGTGCCGATTACTCGATGACCTCGTGGAGGAGGGACAAGGTCCCAAACCTTATTTCTAGTAAACTGATTTAGTTCCTCCTGCATTGACAAATACCAATGTTCATCGAGTAGGGCTTCCTTAGGGTTTTTAGGTTCCATCTGTGACACGAAAGCGAAGTAATAACAGAAATTACTTAGCTTAGCTCGAGTTGTTACACCCTTTGTGATGTCTCCAATAATGTTTTCAATTGGATGGTCTTTAGATGACTTCCACTCTTGAGGAAGATCGTCGTTTGAAGGCGGATGAACTTCCTTTGTTGCATCACGGTGTGCATCCTTATCCTCCTCAATTTTAGCTTTGTCAGGTTGATCAATCCCCGTCTCGCCACTTTTGAGTATGTCTTCAGTGGATGTACCTGCACCATGAACAACACTATCCTTTCCGACATTTCTCGGGTAGGACTCATCAAAGGTAACATGCACAGACTCTTCTACAACAAGTAATCGTTTATTATATATTTTATATGCTTTACTCGAGTGAGAGTATCCGAGAAAGATACCTTCATCGGCTTTGGAATCAAATTTGCCCAAGTTTTCCTTTCCATTGTTTAATACAAAGCATTTACATCCAAACACGTGCAAGTGAGAAACATCCGGCTTTCGCCCTTTTAAAACTCCGTACGGTGTTTTGTTTAGAATGGGGCGAATAAGTACCCTATTCAAAACATAGCACGCCGTACTAATGGCGTCGACCCAAAAATATTTAGGTAAACCACTTTCGTTAATCATTGTTCTTCCCAATTCTTCTAAAATACGGTTTTTGCGCTCCACAACCCCGTTTTGTTGAGGGGTGTGTGGAGCGGAGAAGTTATGATCTATACCATAGTTACCGCAATATTCTTCAAATAAGTGATTTTCAAACTCACCTCCGTGGTCGCTCCTAATGGACACTATGTTTGTATTTAACTTATTTTGGGAAAGCTTAGCAAACTTTTCAAAAGCGGCGAATGTATCACTTTTACTTACTAAGAAGATGGTCCAACAAAACCTAGAAAAGTCGTCCACTATTACGAACCCGTAATAGTTTCCTCCTAGACTTTTGATCCTAGACGGCCCAAACAAGTCCATGTGTAGAAGTTCAAGAGGTCTCGTTGTTGAAATTATCTTTTTGGATTTAAATGAGATCCTCGTTTGCTTCCCTTTTGACAAGCATCACAAAGGTGATCCTTGGTGAACTTTATTTTGGGAAGTCCTAAGACTAGGTCTTTTGAGACTACCTTATTGAGTAAGTCAAAATTAACATGCGCTAAACGCCTATGCCATAGCCATGAGTCTTCACTCATAGTTATGAGGCATTTGTCGCTTGTTAATGATACTTCATTTAAGTCAAGCATATATACATTGTTTACTCTAAAACCATTAAACATATTCTTCTTATCATTTTCATGCACAATTTTGCAACAATCTTTTGAAAAGGATACATTGTATCCTTTGTCGCACAATTGGCTAATGCTAAGCAGGTTATGTTTAAGGTTTTCGACAAGCAATACGTCGGAAATCATAGTAGAGGCGGGATTACCTACACTACCTTTACCTAGTATTGCTCCGCAGTTGTTATCACCATAAGTTACATACCCTTTCTTCTTAGCCACAAAGTCTATGAATAAGGATATGTCTCCAGAAATGTGTCTTGAGCACCCACTATCGAGAACCCATCTTCTCTCGGTGGTCTCGACACATTTCACCTGTCAAAACATAATTAGCACAAGGAGGTACCCAATGGCATATTGGGTCCTAATAGGTTAGCGACAGAATGGTTGCGTTTGGGCAACCATTGGTAGATGCCTTTAGGAACAAGAAATCTCCTAAACCGGCATTTACCAATGGAGTGGCCTTTCTTACAACAATATAAGCAAGCAAAATCAACTTTAGAGACACTTTCACTTGCTTGATCCTTAATTACATATGCATATTTTTGGTATGGGTTAATCATACTTTTTCTAAAATCCTTTTTATCAATAGCAAATGTAACTTTAGGCTCAAGTGCCTTGTTTAATTTGGCCTTGAGGTTTCTAACCTCACCTTGCCAAATATGACAAGTATCACACCCGAAGTTGAAAGGGTTTCGATTGTCTTTACAATCCGATTCATTGCCTTTCACAATGGAAGCCTTAAGGTCCTCTAATTTCTTTTCGGACTCTTTAACTTTATGCTCTAAATACGTAAAGGTTTTCTTATTAGAAGCAAGTTTCTTGAAGGCTTCAACTGCTTCATTATGTAAGGCATTAAATGCGGTTTGTAATTCTGAATGCGACATATTCGAGGACTTATCATATTTAGAGTGGCGTACCTGTTTTTTCTTATTTTTCTGATTGGCGGAGAGGCATAGATTCACGGACTCTTCTTAATCACTAGAACTTTCATCAGAGGAGGAAGAGTCACTGTCACTTTCCCACGCTATGTACGCTCTCCTAGGCTTTGATGATTTCTTGTGTGACTTTGATGATTCCTTGTCCTTTCCCTTTTTATTCATCGGACAGTCCGATTTGTAGTGACCGGGCTTTCCACACTTGTAGCACGTCCCTCTAGTCTTTTTACCTTTCGAGTCATCATCCTTGAAGTACCTCGATTGTTTCCGGAAGTTTACTAAGTTCTTCTCGGAATGTTGGATGTCGTTCTTTCTCACGTAACGGTTATACCGTTTAACAAACAACCCCATATCTTCGCTTTTATCCTCTTCTTCGTCGCTTGAGGAATAATCACTTTGCTCTTTTGCTTGAGACTTCGAGGAGGAAGTCTTGAGTGCTATTTATTTCTTTTCACTCACCTTCGTTTTGTCTTTCTTTTCCATCTTTTCGCGTTGGTCTAAGCTCAAGAGTACCTGTTCATGCTCTTGTAGTTTGCCAAACAATGTTGTTAAATCTAATAAGGTAAGATCATGTGCTTCTTTGATGGCGGTCACTTTAGGTTGTCATTCCCTGTTAAGACATCTTAAGATCTTATTAGTAGCAATATCATTGGAAACAGGCCTACCTAATGAATGTAAACAATTGATGAGATGAGTAAATCTCTTTTGCATGTCAGCAATGGTTTCCCCTTGCTCCATGAAAAAGAGATCAAACTCTTGTGTTAATGTATTGATTCTAGCCAACTTAACATCGTTTGTCCCCTCATGGGCTATTTGTAGTGAATCCCACATGGCCTTAGCGGTAGGACAATGGGATACACGATAGTATTGATCTACACCTAATGAGGAGATTAAGATGTTTTTAGCTTTCCAATCATAATTGTATTTTTTCTCATCGTCATCGGTCCATTGTGCTTCAGGCTTTGGCACAACTACGTTATCCGCATTGGTCATAGTAATTTCTATTGGACCATTAAGGATGACGTTCCATATTTTTCTGTCTATGGAGTTTATATGCACACGCATACAGTCTTTCCAATAACTATAATTTTCACCGTTGAAAACGGGAGCCCTATTGTACGCCCCTTTTGGTTCGTTAGCCATATTCTATCTACGTTGTATTTGAAGCACCGAATAACCGGAGCTCTAGATACCACTTGTTAGACTATGGCACGGATCTAGAAGGGGGGGGTTGAATAGATCCCCAATTAAAATTTGAGTCGGCGCTACCAATTTAAAATTGGTTTTAAAAATGTTTTAAGTGCGGAAACGGCCGAGGAAAAATATAGTCTAAAACGAACAGTTATTGGAAAACCGGATATACGTAAGCCTTTGGATTAATGACAATTCGGAAAAATAGAATCACAACACAAATTCCACTTGTCAATTATTTACTTCAGTTGTAAGGATTCCTAGTTCCAATGATTCAAAATCAAACCAAAACTAGATACACAAGATAATTTTGGTTCAAGCAATATGTCAAACACTTGGTGTGCAAAAACACTCCAAGTGATATTTATGTTGAGTAAGTGATTTCAACCAGCCTAGTACAATGTCTTGTTGTACTTTGGAGTTAAAAACAGAGTTTTAACCTCTTACTCAATTGATATCACAATTTTGACAATAGAGCTTACACAAAAATTACTTATTTTGAGCTATAACGTAAATGCTGAAAATAGAGAAGACAAGTAATTTGGTGAGGCAGTTCCCCCGTCGTCCTCGCTTTGGGGTACGTCTGCCCTCAATTCTAAAACTAGAATTGAGATATATTTTATAGATATCATCTGTTTGAATGAACAGTTTATACAAGGATTGAGCAGCAAATATACAACAGAAATCTCAATGTGTTGAAAGTTGCCTTCACTCCTTGCCCCTTGATTCAAGCTGAATCAAGTTCTTCGATTTGTGTTGATGGACCTCCGACTCCAGCCACCTTATTGAAGAACACGTTGTTGTTCAAACCTTTGGCTCCGGCTGATCTCAACAGCACCAAATCGAACCCGAGATCTTCCCTTCAAAATCACTGAATCCGCTACTAGACTTGTGAAGACCACCTATTCACAATCACCTTTGCTCGATTGATCGTTGATGAAGAATCTCGTCCAAAAACCCCCAAAATTCGAACCAATCTTGGAGGGAAAACCCCAATGGTTTTATTCAAGAAAAAACCTGTCACAATCTTCAACCCGAGCTTGATTCTCCAATCTAAGCCTCAAACTTATCACCTTGAATCTCTCACAAATGCATTTCAAAAATGATTATGTTAATTGAAATGTTGTGAGATGTTGAAGATGAAGATGATGAATCTTGGACACCTATTTCACTCTTTCTTGTTTTTGAACACATGAATCAAAAGAATATCAAATGTTAGTAGACACAAGTGTTTAAACAAGTATATATAGTGCCAACATAATTCAGGACATAACAGTATTTCAAATATGAGAGGGAAGTATTTTAAAACAGATTTTCCGCGCGAACGGTCGACCATAACAGGTCTGTGCGTCGACGCATGGCCTATGCTGTTTTGGAATTCTGGAAATTTCATCAGTGTGCGTCGACCATATAGTCGGCGTGCGCTGACCCGTTGAAGTCTATTTCCTTTGTGCGTCGACCCTATGGTCGACCCATGCCTTTACGCGCTAACCCGCTGGAATGTTGTTCCTTCATGCGCTGACCCTATGGTCGACGCATGCTTTATGCACTGACTGGTTTAGACTTTTTCTGATGCATACGCCGACCCTATGTTCGACCCATGTGTAACAGTCCAATTTTTCAATAAGTGATTAATTGTGCTAATTAATTGGTTTATGTGATTTATCTGATTTAAATAAATTATTGGATTTATTTAAATGAGTTAATGGATTTAATTAATTTATTCTACTTGGTAGAATAATGTGGATTTATTAGATATTCTCTAATTAATGATAAGATGAGATATTTTGTGAGAAATGAATTGATAGGTATTTTTTAGAGAAGAATTATGATGGAAAGAAAATAGAAGGACATATAAGGGAAATTGGAGAGAAAAGAAAAGAGATAGAAACATAAGAGAAAGAAAGAAAGAAAAGGAGAGAAAGAATAGAGAAAGAGGAGAAAAGAGAAGAGAAGAGGGAAACTTGGAGAAATCATCAAGAATCAACTTCAAGCTTCAATCCAATCAAGGTAAGGATGAGAAACATTATTATTTGATCAATGTGTATGATTATGTATGAGTTGTGTTGGATTTGTTGGGTGTTTTTCTCTATTTTCCATTTCTAGGGCAAATGAGTTAAATCGATAGAATTGAGTTTTGAATGGTTAGAATTCAAAATAAATTGCATAGTTTAGTCGGGTAATGTTTAGCCGTGATTATTGGATTTCGTTTGATTGAATTTGGTTGAGTTTGTGAGTTTTGACATTTTTGGATAATTGAGGGTTTGAGATTTGAGTGAAAATCGGACGTCGTAGAAATCGTGTTTAATGGTTCTAATTCACTGCTATATGTTAGGTGAGTATGAGTATGTGTTTGTTTCGAAAAAAAGAATTCAATCGGTCGGATTTTCGGGCGAAAATGCAAAATCCCGTAGCCGTGTTTAGGCAAAATTCTGGTTTTTCGGAAAACTTCAAAAATTCATAACTCTTGAACCGTAAGTCGGTTTTGACTCCCGTTCGAAGCGTTGGTAAGTTAATGAGATTATCTTTCTAGAAAAAATGGCTTTGAGGCCTGTACCTAGTTCAATTATAGCAGAAAATTGAAAACATATTGTTGTGTTGATTTTTACCGTCGCGAATGTGTGTGATTGATGTGTTATTGTGCATAATACTTTTGTTATATAACGTATAGCTTGTGCATGTTATGATATGATATGCTGTAGGTAGCCATATGGCGTAAATCCTAGATGGTGGAATCGATTATGAAATATAGTCTTTTGACAAATATATGCATATTGTTTGTATGTGAAGAATGCATGAGAACATATTGTGAATATGTGTGCATTGCTTGATAAATGTGGTAATGATATTGAAGTGTAAATGCATATTGATTGTATGTGATATTGTGAATGCATGAGAACATATTGTGAATATGTGTGCATTGTTTGAAAAGGTAATGAGGTTGAATTATGAATGCATATTTGTTGTATCCGATTATTGTGAATTAATGCATGGGAGCATATTGTAAGATATGCGTGCATTGTTTGACAAATATGTTGATGAAAAGTATGAATACTTGATTATATGATATGTTGTGTGTGCAATCTTGTTTAATTCTTGAAGGGAGGAATTATGTGAATGCATGGGATTAAGACGTGTGATCGGTCTTAAGTGCATTTTGTTGTTGATTGCATATTCATCATTTAGTCAAGAGGCAATGTTTGCTAGTTTCGTGGAGGCTAGTAACTTGTCCCAAACCTAGAGCGGGGTTTGAAAGCTTAGGGAACGGGCTTTTGTTGTTATCGGTCTAGGGAACGGACCCGGTTTAAGTGTAAAAACCGAAAAATGATAACAAGTGTTGGTACCACATGGCATGAGTTGCATTGAGTTGCATTGAGTGTCATGGAATGAATATATGATTGTTGTATAAAGTTATGCATAGGTGTATGTATATGACTTGTGTAATTGTGAACTATGGATATGTTTGATGATTGTCCATATTTGCCTATATATATATATATATATATATATATATATATATATATATATATATATATATATATATATATATATATATATATATATATATATATATATATATATATATATATATATATATATATATATATATATATATATATATATATATATATATATATATATATATATATATATATATATATATATATATATATATATATATATATATATATATATATATATATATATATATATATATATATATATATATATATATATATATATATATATATATATATATATGCTTTGTGAAGTATATGATGAGTTATGATGAAGTATGGTGAGAATGGTGGAATATGCGTATGTGCATTACTTGTGTAATTGAGAGTTGTGAATATGTGATCATTGTATGAAAGTATGCTTATGAACATGAATTGTTGATTTGAGAATTGTGAATGTGTAATTGGGAATTAGTGAGTAAACATAATATGTGTATGTTCATGTGGAATGTTGAGATTTATGGATACGTGCATGATGAGCTATAATGAATTGTGGTGAGAAAATGTGGAATATATGTATTTTGTGCTTGTGTATTTGTGTATATATAATTATATGCATTGTTATTATGATAGTATTTCTCACCCTTCTGCTAGAATGATGTCCTACATGACATCGTGCAGGGATCAAGGAGTAGTATTGCTCGTAGTTACGAGGTCGCTTTTGGTGTAGCCGTTTAGTGATTTAATTATGTTGGGTCGAGTCATGCTCTGGTCATGTAACACTGGGATCGCTTCGGTTGTGTTTAAGATATACATTGTGTACTCTATAAGCGTATTTATATCCATTGGAATATTATGATGTTGGCCTTAGTGCCTAAGTGATGTTGTTTTATGTGATAAAAACAAATGTTTCTTTTATGAAAATTGTGGTATAATTGAATCCGCTGCTACATGCAAAGTGAAGTTTTGTAAAGCATAATTTTATATTGAAATAGTAATGAGCATGACAGGTGGTTTTGATATTTTGAAAGTTATGTGTAATGCCCTTTTGTAAATGCATGGAAATTTACTCTGATTATTCATATATTATCCGTGGGGTTTAGAAGGGTGTTACATTAGTGGTATCAAAGCAGGTCGGTCCGTCCGGCCAAGTTGTCTAATGTTGTTTGTTCCCTGGTATACGACATGTGTGTGAAAACACTGTCGATACATGTTTGTTGTCTAACCTTTGTCTGCAAGAGTGAGAATGATTCAAGTGGGGGAGAAACTGGTGCTTCTCCAAGATGCTGCAAGTGTGGAGTTGTAGCTTAGTGTATGGTTGAACGCTCTTATAGTTTGGTAAAGACGGTTTATGCCCCATTATGATTGTCGACTGCCTATTAACAAATTGAGGAACTGATCACCCTTAATCTCTTGTTGATAGTAGTTGGGATTGTGTTGGATGGGATAGACGTGTCTTGCAAGCTTAAATGGCGTGAGCAGTGAATTGTTTGGAATTAAGCCAAATGCTTAAGAATTGTTTTGATGAGTCGGCGCAGGACAGTGTTGAGATGTTTAATTTTGATGGGAATTTTGAGTGTTAATGAAGGTAGTGATAGCCAATACGTGAAGTGGGGTTGTGATCAACTTAGTTGCGGAAACTAGTCTGATATTGAGAGCTCCATGTTATATGTCTATTTGGATAGTCAAAGAATTAAATTGATTGAGTAGTTTTGAGACTTGTGTCTGGTGTGTGTGCTACGGTAATAGATTATGACGTCGAGTATATAAAGGGTGGATAGTGACTTCTGGTGATTATTAAAGGAAGTAAGATGTGGGATACTATATCGGTAATTGGACTTTAAACATTTTAAGAGTTGGAGATGTGTTGAATGACCTTCTAATGGTGACGACGTTGTTTTCGTATTTTGTCCTAATGAGAGAACCGTAACTCAGAATGACGTCAGATGAGAAGCGTTGGAAGTTATTACAATACTCTATAAGATGGTGAAGTAGTGACATGGAATTAAGTTATTTACTGATGGAATATGTTTGGATGTTGTAGTAAGTGCGGGAAGTGCGGTTCGTGTTTTCGCCATAACTCACAGATTGAGTGTCTGTTTGGCATGGGATTCTCCATACTTAATTGAGTGAGTCAATGGTTGGGTAACCGATGATATTTGGATATACTCGAAGAGTATAGAGGATCATGTTGAGCATCGGGAACTTAAGTTATCAGTGTTGGAGAAGAAGTAGTAATATTCTACTATGAAGAAAGTTTAAGGAATTGTTAAGAAAGCTGTCAACAGCTCGTGTATTGGTTTTGCCGAATCCGACAGAACAAATTGTTGTGTTTTGTGATGTTTAGTTGATATGATTGGGGGATATGTTAAGTACAACATCAGCGAGTTTTGGTTATTCTTTAAGGCAACTTAAAGTACATAAGGGAATTATCTGACAAGTAATTGGAGTTGGTTGTTGTTGCGTGTTTGTGTCGGAGTTTGGAAGCCTCAATTGTTTAGTTGAGATTTGAGATGGTTGGTGATCTTAAGAACTTAAGGTATTTGTTGATTTGAAAAAGAGTTGAATATGGTACAGAGGAAATAAATAGGGACTTCTGAAGGAGTATGGTTTTGGGTTGAATTACCATTCGAGTGAGACCAAGTGGTAGCAGAGGTATCGAATTGGAAATTTCTGTATATACCAATGATGGTGGTAATGAGTTAGAACTGATGAAGCAAATTCGGGATATGAGTTTGGTCTATGAAGAAAATATCTTAGGGAGTTGAGCTTTGTATCTTGAGACTGACTATAGGTATTCTTGATAAGATTCGAAGAAGTTGAAGTTCTAATTTGAGTTAATAGATTGATTGAATTTAATGAATTGGAGTCAAAGAGCTTATTTTCGGATTAATGAGAATGGTACCATGAGATGTCGTGATGGAGTGTGTGTTCCAAATAGTGTGAGTTGGATAAGAGTACTCTGGAAGAATAACATTGAGATAGATGGAGAGAGAAGTGGTTGAAGTGGTATGTGCTGGTTTGACTTATCGGAAGTCGAAGTGTGAGCATCAGAGGTTGTTGGACCTGATACAACTGTTGAATATTTCTAAATGGTATGGGATAGTATTCCCATGGATTTTGTGTCGGGTTTTTCGAAGAAATATGGAGGGATATGATTCGACTTGGGTGGTTATGAATGGATTGGCAAGATTAACTCATTTCTTACTAATGAGGATGAATCATTCTATGTTGAAGCTAGCTAAGAGGTATAGTGAGGAAGTTGCAGGGTAGTATGGGTTACCGTTGAATATTGTGTCAGATGAGAATCTGAATTTTCGCTGAGATTTTGAGAAAGTTGTATACGCTTTGGGTGTCATGTTGAAGTTGAACTCTGCCTAGCATCCGTGGACGGACTGGACAGACAAAGAGAACTATCTAGTATGTAGGGGATTTGTGGAGAGCTTGTGTGCTGGATCAAGGTGGATCGTGGGATAATTAACTATCATTGCTTGAATTACCTACAATGACAATGATCATTCTAGTATCGGAATGACATTGTATGAGGCTTTGTACAGTAAGAGGTGTAGGAATCCTTTGTGTTGATGTGTGCCAGGCGAGAGTGTTGTACTCGGACCTGATATTGTGCAAGAGACGACTAGAAAGATTTAAAGGACCCAAGAAAAGACGTGTTTCGAGAGTTACAATAGTAACTGGTGTCGGTCGAGCTAGAGGTCTCGGAAGCACCCATTGTGTTTTGTTGATCTGTATCAGAGTGGCGCAGCGGAAGCATGGAGAAAATAGCATGTTAGATTGTTTTACCGCTGTCGCTTGTGGGAATTGCATGATGTGTTCATGTGTCTAAGTTGAGGAAGTGCAGTGATTCAGATGGATAGTGTACGAGTAAGAGAGGATTTGATTGTTGAGACATTGCCAGTTCAGGTTGATGAACGAGAATCAACTTCGAGGTATAAAGATTCCTTTGGTGGAGGTAGTTGGGAGATTAGGATGCGAGAGTCGTATCCAGAGTTATTTGAATCAGGTAACATTTTCGAGGACGAAAATTCCTAAAGTGGGGGAGGGTTGTAACAGTCCAATTTTTCAATAAGTGATTAATTGTGCTAATTAATTGGTTTATGTGATTTATCTGATTTAAATAAATTATTGGATTTATTTAAATGAGTTAATGGATTTAATTAATTTATTCTACTTGGTAGAATAATGTGGATTTATTAGATATTCTCTAATTAATGATAAGATGAGATATTTTGTGAGAAATGAATTGATAGGTATTTTTTAGAGAAGAATTATGATGGAAAGAAAATAGAAGGATATATAAGGGAAATTGGAGAGAAAAGAAAAGAGATAGAAACATAAGAGAAAGAAAGAAAGAAAAGGAGAGAAAGAATAGAGAAAGAGGAGAAAAGAGAAGAGAAGAGGGAAACTTGGAGAAATCATCAAGATCAACTTCAAGCTTCAATCCAATCAAGGTAAGGGTGAGAAACATTATTATTTGATCAATGTGTATGATTATGTATGAGTTGTGTTGGATTTGTTGGGTGTTTTTCTCTATTTTCCATTTCTAGGGCAAATGAGTTAAATCGATAGAATTGAGTTTTGAATGGTTAGAATTCAAAATAAATTGCATAGTTTAGTCGGGTAATGTTTAGCCGTGATTATTGGATTTCGTTTGATTGAATTTGGTTGAGTTTGTGAGATTTGACATTTTTGGATAATTGAGGGTTTGAGATTTGAGTGAAAATCGGACGTCGTAGAAATCGTGTTTAATGGTTCTAATTCACTGTTATATGTTAGGTGAGTATGAGTATGTGTTTGTTTCGAAAAAAAGAATTGAATCGGTCGGATTTTCGGGCGAAAATGCAAAATCCTGTAGCCGTGTTTAGGCAAAATTCTGGTTTTTCGGAAAACTTCAAAAATTCATAACTCTTGAACCGTAAGTCGGTTTTGACTCCCGTTCGAAGCGTTGGTAAGTTAACGAGATTATCTTTCTAGAAAAAATGGTTTTGAGGCCTGTACCTGGTTCAATTATAGCAGAAAATTGAAAACATATTGTTGTGTTGATTTTTACCGTCGCGAATGTGTGTGATTGATGTGTTATTGTGCATAATACTTTTGTTATATAACGTATAGCTTGTGCATGTTGTGATATGATATGTTGTAGGTAGCCGTATGGCGTGAATCCTAGATGGTGGAATCGATTATGAAATATAGTCTTTTGACAAATATATGCATATTGTTTGTATGTGAAGAATGCATGAGAACATATTGTGAATATGTGTGCATTGCTTGATAAATGTGGTAATGATATTGAAGTGTAAATGCATATTGATTGTATGTGATATTGTGAATGCATGAGAACATATTGTGAATATGTGTGCATTGTTTGAAAAGGTAATGAGGTTGAATTATGAATGCATATTTGTTGTATCCGATTATTGTGAATTAATGCATGGGAGCATATTGTAAGATATGCGTGCATTGTTTGACAAATATGTTGATGAAAAGTATGAATACTTGATTATATGATATGTTGTGTGTGCAATCTTGTTTAATTCTTGAAGGGAGGAATTATGTGAATGCATGGGATTAAGATGTGTGATCGGTCTTAAGTGCATTTTGTTGTTGATTGCATATGCATCATTTAGTCAAGAGGCAATGTTTGCTAGTTTCGTGGAGGCTAGTAACTTGTCCCAAACCTAGAGCGGGGTTTGAAAGCTTAGAGAACGGGCTTTTGTTGTTATCGGTCTAGGGAACGGACCCGGTTTAAGTGTAACAACCGAAAAATGATAACAAGTGTTGGTACCACATGGCATGAGTTGCATTGAGTTGCATTGAGTCTCATGGAATGAATATATGATTGTTGTATGAAGTTATGCATAGGTGTATGTACATGACTTGTGTAATTGTGAACTATGGATATGTTTGATGATTGTCCATATTTGCCTATATATATATATATATATATATATATATATATATATATATATATATATATATATATATATATATATATATATATATATATATATATATATATATATATATATATATATATATATATATATATATATATATATATATATATATATATATATATATATATATATATATATATATATATATATATATATATATATATATATATATATATATATATATATATATATATGCTTTGTGAAGTATATGATGAGTTATGATGAAGTATGGTGAGAATGGTGGAATATGCGTATGTGCATTACTTGTGTAATTGAGAGTTGTGAATATGTGATCATTGTATGAAAGTATGCTTATGAACATGAATTGTTGATTTGAGAATTGTGAATGTGTAATTGGGAATTAGTGAGTAAACATAATATGTGTATGTTCATGTGGAATGTTGAGATTTATGGATACGTGCATATGATGAATATGCTTGGTGATTATCCATATTTGATTATATATATATATATATATCTTGTATTGTACATGATGAGTTATAATGAATTGTGGTGAGAAAATGTGGAATATATGTATTTTGTGGTTGTGTATTTGTGTATATATAATTATATGCATTGTTATTATGATAGTATTTCTCACCCTTCTGCTGGAATGATGTCCTACATGACATCGTGCAGGGATCAAGGAGTAGTATTACTCGTAGTTACGAGGTCGCTTTTGGTGTAGCCGTTTAGTGATTTAATTATGTTGGGTCGAGTCATGCTCTGGTCATGTAACACTGGGATCGCTTCGGTTGTGTTTAAGATATACATTGTGTACTCTATAAACGTGTTTATATCCATTGGAATATTATGATATTGGCGTTAGTGCCTAAGTGATGTTGTTTTATGTAATAAAAACAAATGTTTCTTTTATGAAAATTATGGTATAATTGAATCCGCTGCTACATGCAAAGTGAAGTTTTGTAAAGCATAATTTTATATTGAAATAGTAATGAGCATGACAGGTGGTTTTGATATTTTGAAAGTTATGTGTAATGCCCTTTTGTAAATGCATGGAAATTTACTCTGATTATTCATATATTATCCATGGGGTTTAGAAGGGTGTTACACCATGTCCTGCAAGCCTGCAAAAATTCATTAGTTTGAAGTCTTTCATGCCTTTGGTCATGATTGCATTTTGTCAACACATAATATATTCATTTCAGAAGTTTTAAGCAAAGCGTAAAAGGATATGGTGGGTGATACGTTGCATCTGGTTTAGTAGATCCAGAATTCATAATTTCCAATCTATCCAGGGAATTTGTCATCATCGAAACCTGCATTAACCAATGTCTTGCAGACTTGTGTGATATGTGGCGATATGCCTCCACAATTTTCACCATATTATGAAGACTTTGGATACAAGTTTCAAAAGCACTTCTGGTCCACTTCAATGTGAAAACTGGTATTGTTTCTTTGTTTGAGTTTTTCTTCAACATAAATTTTCCTCCTCCAAAAGAAATTCTCTTAGAAGTTACAATTCCTACATTTTGAGGCTAGTGTGAATCAGTTTTACATTTATTATATTTTAGTTGTTACAACTTCCTCTAATTTTCCCTATTTACCCTCCTTAAATTATATCAATTGCTTCTTTACTATTCGCTTTGTATTATAATTTATTACCATTTTGATAATTGTTAAGAATAATATGTCAAGTGTGAGTTGGAGTCTCACATTGGCTATAAATATGGAGAGTTGAGTATTTATAAGTGGGAGAACCCATACACCTATCACTTTAAGGTTTTGGGTGAATATGTGGTGTCTCTCTCACTTATGTTACTCTTGACCCAATGTTCAATTCTCCCTAGTGAAAAATCCCCCATCAAATGGTATCTAGAGCTCCAGGGGTTGTTGTTGATCAATCACTGCAAAGATGAATGGTAGCGGAAATTTACCAAAGTCCCTTCCAACTCTTGATGGCGAGAATTGGCTTCGATGGAGAAAATAAATGCAATCTCTATTTGGCTTTCATGAAACCCTCGAAGTGGTTACTAATGGTGTTAGAGCACTTGTTGAAGATGCAACTGACCACATAACCACTCACAAGGATGCCAAGGATGCATGGGATATTTTTTTTCAAGTACTATGAAGGAGGCGAGAAAGTCAAGGTTATTAAGTTGAAAACTTTACGATGATAATATGAATTGTTGTTGATGGGAGAAAACGAAAAGATTGCAGGCTATGTGTCGAAGGTGCAAAAACTCTTCCATCTCATGAAGGGTTATGGTGAAACCCTAACTGATAAGATGATTGTTGAGAAAGTAATGTATACGTTGACCTCTCACTTTGATCACGTTATTGCAGCTATTCAAGAATTAAACAATCTTGAAACCCTAAAACTAGAAGATTTGGTTGGTTCATTAGAGGCGCATGAGATTAGGAATGTCAAAAGGAAAGGAGTTCAAGACTCGATATAAGAACTACAAGCTCAGTATTGGAAGAACAATGGTGGTTCCAATAAGTTCAAAGGAAAAATTGACAAGACTCAGTGCAAGAAATCTTTGTCGAATCCTCACAAGAATAAGATCGATGATAGAACTTCTGAATCCTTAAAAAGAGGAGAAGGAAATTCCTATCAGAAAGACAAAGTAGAGAAAAAAAGGTGTGCAATGTTATAACTATGAAAAGTGGGTCACTTGGCCAAGCATTGTTGGTACAGGAAAGACAAGGGATCGGCGAAATGCAAGGACGAAGAAGCGAATCTTGGACGTCAAGATTCAGATGTTTCTGATAATATGGTGGTTATGGCTGTATTTGCAAATGACCATGTCAAATCCAAGATCTGGTTCCTTGACTCAGGCTGCTTGAACCACATGATTAGTCGAAAAGTATGGTTAATAGATTTCGAGGAGTCGAAGAAGAGCGAGGTTAAACTAGTTGATAATAGCTCATTGCAAGTAGAAGGTACTGGCAACATAGTTATTCAAAGGATTAATGGAGAAAAAACCTTTATCAAAGATGTATTATATGTCCTTGGAATGAAATGCAATCTGCTAAGTGTTGGACAACTGGTCGAAAAGGGTTTCTCAGTGGTTATGAAGATGTAGCCTTAAAATTTGTTGACATCTAGAATAACTTGGTCTTGAAATCTCCCTTGTTGAAGAATATAACACTTAAGACCATGATTAGTTCGACTGAGGTACAATGTCATAAAACAGTTATCGACCACAAGAATAGTTGGTTGTGGCATCTGAGGTTTGGTCATCTAAACTTTAGGTCGCTCAATCAATTGATCACTCAAGATATGGTAACTAGTATACCAAGTCTTGAGATGCCTGAAAAACTTTGTGAAGGTTGTCTAGTCGGAAAGCAGTCCAGGAAATCTTTTGTTTTGACTATGCCAATGAGATCATCCTACAAACTCAAAGTTGTACATTCAGATGTAAGTGGTCCTTTTGAAGAGCATACCATTGGTGGAAACATGTATTTCATCTTATTTGTAGATGAGTATAGTCGAAAGCTCTGGATCTATGTGATCAAATGAAAGGACAAAGAATTTGAAATCTTTAAGAGATTCAAGATACTTGTCGAAAATCAGGGTGAAAAGAAGATCAAAGTTCAGCGAACAGATGGAGGTAGCGAATACACATCCAAGATATTTGAAGCATTATGTGTGGACATGGTGTTGATCATGAAGTAACTGCTCCTTATACTCCTCAACATAATGGAATAGCAGAAAGAAGAAACATGACCAAATTGGACATGGAGAGATGCATGCTGAAGAAGAAGAATATGCCCAAGTCCTTATGGGGTGAAACTGTTTCGACTTCTGTTTATATTAAAAATATGTGTTCTACCAAGAAGCTGAAGAACAAGGTTCCAAAATAAGTGTGGAGTGGAAAACGACCATCAGTGAGTCATCTGAAGGTGTTTGGCTCTATTTGCTACAAGCATGTTCCTGATGCAAGAAGAAGGAAGCTTGATGACAAAAGTGAACCTATGATTCTGGTAGGTATCATAAGACTGGAGCATACAGGCTATTCAATCCAATGAAAAATAAAAACGTGATGAGTCGAGACATTGTGATTGATGAGAACTCTATATGGGATATGAATTCTGGTGATCCAATTAACAAGCCATTGATGAGATATGATTTTGACGAAGCAAATAAGACGTTGAAGTTGAAGATACTGTCGATATTTCAGTTGAAGTCGAAGTTGTTGCTGACATACTCGAACTAGTCGAAGAGGATATGGCTGGAACAAGCCCGAGACCTCAAAGAACTAGAGCTCGTCCAGCAAGACTTTAAGACTATGAAGTGGTTGGTGATGATGAAGTCACAATAGATGGTAACCTAGTTCGTTTTGTTTTACTTGCAGGTGCTAAACCAATCATCTATAGTGAAGTCTTCAAAGATAAACAATGGAAGTCTGATATGGTCAATGAATTACAAGCAATTGAAAGAAGTGGGTGTTCAAGTTGAAGTACAATGTTGATGGGTCGATAGCAAGACATAAGGCGAGATTGGTAGCTCGAGAATTTCTTCAGAGAGCAAGACTCGACTACTCTGAAGTATTTATACCTGTCGCAAGATTGGAAATTGTTCGACTAGTGGTACCCTTAACATGCAATCAAGGCTGGTCGACATTTCACTTAGATGTGAAATCAACATTTTTGAATGGATCTTTAGATGAAGAGGTGTATGTAACACAACCTCCTGGTTTTGTGATTCATGAAGAAGCAAGTAAAGTATACAAGTTGCACAAAGCGCTTTATGGTCTCAAGCAGACACCTAGGGTATGGAACAAGAAGATTGACTCATACTTATTCGAATTGGGAATCGTCAAATGCAAATCTGAGTATGGTATTATGAGCCTTTGGTTCGAGAAAGGGACCGACTTACTTGTATCGAAATGCCCAGGAAGAGGTGTCCCGTTGAAACCGAAATGCCCAAGAAAAGGTGTATCGAAACGTCCAGGAAAGAGGTGGGTGTCAACGCCATTACAAGTGTATGTGAACAAAATAGTTTCCACTTGAGGGGAGCATTGTGGACTCACATTTGAGGGGAAATGTTGAGAATAATATGTCAAGTGTGAGTTAGAGTCTCACATTGGTTATAAATATGAAGAGTTGAACATTTATAAGTGGGAGAACCCATACACCTATCACTTTAAGGTTTCGGGTGAACATTTGCTCTTAACCTAATGTTTAATGTTCCCTAGTGAAAAACTCCCCCAACAATAATTACTCATTCAATATCAATTTTAATTAAAACTATCCAAATAATATTAATTAATAACAATCACTTATATATTATTATATCCAAACATAAATCAATTCTATTAAACTCAAATCTATTTAAATCAATTCTCGTAAATTCAATTCTATTAAAATCAATTATATTCACCTATATTCGCCGTCTTAATATTAGATTATATTCATGATCTACTTAATCTACTATCTATTAAGCCAGATGATCCATTATCTATTCATGATATACTCTGTCTTTCATGAAGTGAACGAGCAATGCATAAGATACTTTTGTAAAATTTGAACTTCACATTACTTCTTTTAATATTTTTATTTTATTTTGTCAATGATTTTGCATTTTTTCACCTACATAACAAACACTATTCTATATTATCTCAACTACATCATTATCATCACATTAAATACCACATTATTTTAAATACCACATTATTTTTGCATTCACTAAGATTTGCCTCATTACTTTTGTTACTTTTAATATGATTCTATGCTTGTCAAAATCAAGGCTATGAGTAGAGTAAGTAGCAAAAAGGAACAAAACTATCAAAGTAGACAGAGTTGTTGGAACAACCATAACCAAAGTCAGAACACTGACAACAATATTGGCAGTGCTACAAAATGACAAGGAACACAAACAGTACTTCTCCATTGAGATCCACTCTTCATCTTTCAAGCTCTTACACTTTTTTTCTTTTCTAGTCTTTGAAACTTTGAAGTTAAACCAATATAGTAAACCTTGTACCTTAACGCGCCCCAAGAGCGTGCTTATTTGTCTGCTTAAAATGAGGAAACAATGCACAATTTTAGCATAAAAATAGGACTTTACTATGCGCGTGGAAACATGGTACACTGTACTATGTTAAATTGTCAATGTGCTAAAAAGAAGAAAGTAACACTTCCACCTCATCCTCATTTCTAGCTTTGTTCTTTCTTTCTAACATTCAAATCCAAAGCCCGCCACCCTTTGTCCCCCTTGTAGCAAAATTCAAATCCCACTTTTTATTGTTCCCATTTGCTTTTATTTGTTTATTCATTTCAAAACTTACATAATATCAACACTAGAAATAGAATATATTTTCCTAATCTTACGATCATACGATTAATATTAATTTGACTGCATGACTGTGTGAAAAAGTTGACTCTAGTGGATTCAGATTCGAGAGATTCACATGTGATTGATTATGTTAAACTCATTTTTAAAATTGTTAGAGTATCGACTAATCTGAGTTATGTCTGGTATTAGTTTTTGCGACACTTTTCTTTTTATAGATGTTTGTGTTACATGATTAGAAAGCATTCCTTTTGTCAATGAAGTAAATGGGAGATTAGGAACCAAACAAAATAACAAATTTCACTTTTTGATTTTTGATATTTGTATAGTTATTTTATTATATAGTTTTTTATTTTCTCTGTGTTTCTTTTCTTAGATCATTCAAATTATGAAACTCTCAACTCCAACTACATCTTGTTCAAATGTATCTCCATCAACTTCTTCCAACACACCAATGTGTAGCTCCAAAAGCACCACTACAGGTTGTCTCACAGCCATCATGCACAAGATTCTCTGTTCTGGAAATCTTCCAAAAGAACAATCGAATCAAGTTACAGAGTTTGATTCAACATACTCTGTTCTGAGTGGAAAAGATCAAAACTTTGATACTGCTGAGGAGAATTCTATGGCCACTCCTCCTCCTCCATTAGTGGCAAGGCTAATGGGTTTGGAGTCAATGGGAGATATACAGATACCTTTTGAGTTGAAACCGGGATCACTTTCGCGTAGCAAATCGATGAACTCTATGGATTATTTGGAAGAAAGCAATGGAAAAATTCAGAGTCTGAATCATAAGAGGGTTAATTCAACACTGTCATTTAGAGAACCCCCGACTTTTCGATTAAGCGAAAATGATAACTTTTTTGTGCTTAGCTTTGAAAATGAAGGTGAGAATGCTAAATCATTGAAATCCAATGGGAGAAAAAAGCAAACGGGTTGTTCGGAATCGAAGCAGAAAGTGGCAGCAACAGAGAGAATTGAACTGATGGAGAAGAAGAAGGAGAAGAAGAACATGAAGGAAAATGTTTATGCTGAGAAGAATTTGATTGAGAAAGAGAAAACGGGCAAAAGGGTGTCGAGTGAACTTCAAGAAATCACGAACACTTTGCGTCAGTTCAAGGCTTTGTCCGAAAAGAAGTGTTTTGATTCATCAGAAGTTGAACTGTTGAAGCAGAAGAACTATAACGAAGCCGTGGTTGGTGAAAAGCTGAAGAAGAGGAAGAGGATTAGGAAGAAGAGAACAAATTGTTATGCAGAAAAGAAGATAGAAACTGAAAGCATCAAATCAGAAGATTCAAGTCCTGTTTCTGTTCTTGAATTCGACCGCAAATCTTGTGCAGCAGGTTTGTTTCTTATGCTGATTTGACTTGTTCAACTTCGCGAGTCTTACCATGGTTTTAAACTGCAATTGTAGTCACGTTGCGATCCTTCATTTTAGCTTACGTTTGAATCGACTTCGAGTCTCGCAAAGTCACGTTGCGATCCTTCATTTTAGTTAAGTTTCTCTTCTTTTTTTTTCAGGTGTAGATTCTGTTGCAGTTGGTTTGAATTCGAGAAGAAAGTTGACAGCAGAGCTTGAAAAGGGCAAGCATATTCTTATGCGTTGCGATGATAATTTGATGATTGATGAGAACAAGGATAAGGAAATTGAGAAGAACAAATGTGAAGGATCAAAGAAGAAGATGAAGGAGTATATAGAGATTTGGGGGGAAGCATGCAAGCTAGTTGAAGATGAATTGAGTGGTTCAAAGAATCAAGTTGATGCATGGATGAAAGAACAATGTGGTCATTTAGAGTCAGAAATTTTTGATCAAATGTTGAATGAAGTGGTAAGTGAACTTGTTGGGTAACACCACTCATAACAAGTTAGTAACTTCAAAATTTTGTAAAAAATATTAACCCATATGAATAAAGATTGCACAACATTTCAATTTACATTTTCAGTTTTTACTAGTTTGTAGGCTATGGCACACTGTTCTATACTTGCACACATATCAAGGCACACAGGTGCATTGATATATCGTTGGATCACGGCGCCTTGCGTTTTTCCCCGGATGAGCAAAGGGGCACTCAGTCCAATCATGAGAATACAGAAAGCCGCAAATATGAACCATCCAAATTAAGAAATTGGAATCGGTAAAATTATCAGCATCTTCATTCACCAGTATCACTACATTAATCATCATTTCTTGGTTGCTGGAAAGTTAAAGAAATAGAAAAAATAAAGGGAAAAAGTGGAAAATATAAGTTGATACTGATGCATTCTGTCCAACTTCTGTATTATAGACATTTTACATTTTTTCAAGAAAATGTCACCTATACATTTTTTCAATATCTATAAAATTAAAAAAAGTATAATAATCCTTTAATACATAACTTAGTCTAGGGATGCATATAGGATCCACCATTTATCTGTGCTCATGCTCTGTTTACAATTGATTCTGGATTATGGCAATGCAGTTGAACTTACACTTCAACACAATATTGATCCGATTGCACTGTTGGTGCATCCTTCACTAATGAATTAACCCATGATTCCATGTTTAATAAATACATCTTCCTCATCAGTATTGTGTGCAATCATTCTTGAATTGCAACTTTGGTTTTTAAAGCCGAAAGAATAAGACTTTTTCATCTTATTCAGTTCATCGCCACGGATGGACCAGTCTAATTTTCCATCAGGGAAGCCCCAACCTGAGAAGTTAGTATATGGCTCCATATCAACCGAGGTAGCAGAAGAAAGCTCAGAACGTCGCCATGCTGCTGGGCTCGATAAAGCTCTGGCTCCGCTTCGACAACGCATCATTTTTTGAATTCATAGACAGATCAAGAGTGATCTGTGGTGATCCAATCACATTTGAATCGGTAAGGTCAGAAGAAAAGCCCCAAAGTTGCTGAGTCACATTCGGATGCACATGGTTGATGTTGGAGATTGTATCTGAGAATCGAGAATGCCATCGAGGTTAGCAGGATTCACACCTGCAAGCCTATTGGAAGGGAATGAAAGACCTGTCATCTCTTCAATCATTAGCTTCTGCATCAGACGATTTTCAAGTTCGAGAAATTCAGTATTATCTCTAGCATTCAAATGCAGTTTTCAATCTGCTTCTCAGCATCTGAAGTGTTGGGACTGCAACATGAGACTTAGTCAGCCACATGGCTCCACCTGCAGGACTCCTAATCCTAATGGAATAGGAAAAAAAATCATCATAATAACGAAGTAATATAGAAACTAATTTAAAGAGATACTCTAAGATAATAAACTAATCCCATTAGACAATTCAAGGTGATTTGAAATTGTTAAATAGCAGCTATATCATAGCAGAATTTGGTTAAACCACCATTTTTCCGCGACACTGTAGAAATTTTTTAACATTATGCTATAGGCCATATCACTACCGCATAGAAACTTTTTAACATTATGCTATAGGCTATATCACTACTGCGTAGAATTTTTTTAACATTATACTATTTCACGCTATCAGCGATCGACAACAATGATGTGATGATATTACAAGATAATTTTCTTATATTTTGACACATTTATCAGCTTAAGCTGTTCAGAAATATTGATAATTAGAAAGGTTATTCTATTAAAATGTATTTACCTGAACTTAATGTCCTCGAAATTGATATCTTTCAAGTTCTTTCCACCTGTAAGAGTGAGAGCCGTTCAACAATAATGATGTTTCAATCATGGAGTGAGAGCAAAATTATATGTGAACATTACTCACCTGAGAATATAAGAGCAGTGATGCTCTTTATAAGCACGAATGTAAGAAACAAATGCCCTGACTCCCTTCTCCATGACATCGCGATCTTTTGTTGCCGCAGAACGAATCTAAAACAAGTTTTGATTACTATCCATTGACAAACATAACAAATGGACCCTCCTATTGCATCCATAAATCATGTTGCTTTTGTGGTGTTAGTATGGCTTGTAGTTTCCTATTCCTTGAACCGGAGATACTATTAGGCATCATGACAACCAAGTCACTGCACCGGTTACCATTCGCATCAACAGAACCAACATCT
This sequence comes from Lathyrus sativus, assembly GCA_963859935.3. Lineage (NCBI taxonomy): Eukaryota > Viridiplantae > Streptophyta > Magnoliopsida > Fabales > Fabaceae > Lathyrus > Lathyrus sativus. Next base: position 356,483,613 of record OZ012739.1, read on the forward strand.
GCAGATGCATCAAACAAAAGCTTGACAACCTCAGCAGAAGCTGCAGAACAACCAGAAACAGCACAATGAAGAGCAGTATTTTGGAAACAAGGTCCGCCAAATGAGAACAAAATTTGTAAGGATAAGAAACAGACTGAGTCTGAGGTTAGCAAATGTCACTGTCTCAAAATGAGCTTAAGTTTCCTGATATCAGTAACAGGGAAAGCCCTGACTCTTTGTCCCCAACTCTGTCAAAATGAAGGACCTATTCCTCAATAAATTCTCCTCCCAAAGCCTTTGTTCCCAACTCTTTCCTCGGCTTCGGCGAAAGTCCTTTGGCCAACATCTCTTCATCATACTTCCTAGCCATGTCTATCAACCCTTTTTCCACCAGAGCATCAATCAAAACATTGTAAGCGGACGCATCGGGACTACATCCAAGTTCTTCCATTCTCTTCCACACCAGAAAAACCAATCTAAGAAACCCCCACCTTGCAAACTTCTTGAGGAGCATAACATATGTGTCCATAGTAGGGCGAACCCCACTTTCAATCATCCCATCAAACAACTCAATTATAAACTTCGGTTTCTCAAGACAAGAAAAAAAGCATTGATAAGAAACAGCATTAGGAGAACAACCATTACTACGCATAGTTCGAAGCAATGTAAGAGCTTCCTTATATCTATAATTATCACACAAAAGCCTAATGATTGTATTATAAGTAACAACAGTAGGATTAAAACCCAAATCCTTCATTTCTCGAAATAGCCTAATCGAAAAATCAACACCTTGAGAAACACCAATAGCTCTAATCACAATGTTATAAACAACAACATCTAATTTAATACCTTTTCTCTTCATCTCCTTAAACAATTTCACAGCTTTCCAAGGCTTTCCACCTTTAGACAAAATATCCATATAGATCGAATAAGAATGTAAATCCTTTTGAACCCCTAATTTATCCATTTCATCCCAAAACTCCCAACACCTACTCCACCATCCCAATTTGTACCAACCACGAAGAACAATGTTATAGATCTTAGTATTATTACTACTCACAACCCCATCAACATTCCAGGCTAAATTAAGAGTCTTTTTCTTACCGAAAACCAAGTCTTGAGCTTCGAGAACGTGTTTATATTCGCAGAGAGCGTCGATGAGGTTATAGAAAGATGTTTCGTCTTTCAAATTGAACTCATTGAGACGTTGAAAAGTGGTGACTGCATCGTCGATGGAGTGAGCGGAAATGTAGCGTTTGAACATGACGCGGAAGGTGGTATGATTGGGGAAAGAGTGAGGATTGTTGCGCATTTTGTGAATTAAATTCCAGCATTGTTGGAATTCGAAGAACTTACCGAGAATGTCTAGGGTTAGGTTATATGTTTCTGTTGAGTGATGAAATTTGAATTCGGTTTCTACCCAATTGAAGAATTCGAGTGCGCGTTTCCAGTCGTTGTTGAAGGAGGTTAGGGTTTGGTGAACGGTGGTGTGATCAACAGCGGGAATATGAACGGGAACGGGATTGGGATTAGGGTTTTGTGTGGTGAAGTTGTTGTTGTGAAAAGAGGAATGGGTTTGGAAGGGTGTGAAGCGAAATCGAAGGAGGCGAGTTGTTGAAGATGGAAGATGAATTGGCCAACGCATTGTTCCGCCCGCCTGAGGGAGACGGAGCTTGATCTTTACTGTGCTTCTCTGTCACGGCATACAGACCTATCAATATGGGCTTCAAAATGAACAAGTTCCGAATTGTTCAATATGTAATACACTTCATGAATTATTCACACAAAATTTCAAAAATAATCCTTAAATATGTATTTTAAAACCCATCCGCATTTAATACACAATAAATCTTATTTAAAGCACTCAAAAATATATGTTAGATCTTACGATCCCACGCTTTCACGATCTTCCTCTGCGCTTTCAACGCTTCTTTGATTTTCACAATTTTTATGTCAATTAAAGTGGTGGATGGTTGTAAGCACGTAAGATCGTACACTTTAGAGAGTTAAAGCGTAGTCCTAACAACTATGACTGTATCTATAATTACTGAAATAGTTTAGTTGTGTTGGTTACTTTCTTGATATTGGTCTTATTCTTTCCGAACCAACTCCTATATATTGTGATAAAAAGAGGGTCACTCAAATTGCTCACAACCATCTTTTATGAATGTATCAAACACATTGAATTTGGTTGCCACTTCACTAATCATCATCTTCAACATGAAAAATTACTCTACATTTGTCCATTGACTTTATAAATTGTTGATTTGTTTACTAATACACATTCTATTAAATGCTTTCGTTTCTTGATTGACAAATTTTTGATGCTCGCTACTAATGCATTGTATTTTTAAAAGGGTATTTTAGTCTTTCTAAACATATTTTTACTGTGGTGTAATTCTTACCCTCAAAATTTTATTTATTTTATTAAAATCCTAAGTCAAAAGGATTTTCTCCTTCTCAATATTTCTATATGTTGACTATTGCTAAGAGGTTAAAGGGTCCGATCATATTAAAATGAAATCAACAAGTAGGAGCTATTCAGAAATAAGAATATGTAAAATTATCAGCATCTTCATTCACCAGTTTCACAACTACCTTCTCTTGGTTGCTGGAATCTTACAACTCAATTGAACATAACTAAATAACAAAACAAAAATTAAGAGGAAAAATGGAACTATATACTATACAGTAGTAGCAGTAACAAGTTAGTACTGATGCAAGGAAAATACTTGCATTCTGTCCAACTTCTGTATTATAGACATTTTACATTTTTTCAAGAAAATGTCACCTATACATTTTTTCAATATCTATAAAATTAAAAAAAATATAATAATCCTTTAATACATAACTTAGTGTAGGGATGCATATAGGATCCAATGTTAGAGTTAACATTAGATTCACACCACCATTTATCTGTGCTCATGCTCCGTTTACAATTGCTCCGGCTAAGACAGAATTTGCTTCTGGATTATTATGGCAATGCAGTTGATCTTACACAGCAACACAATATTGATCTAATTCCATTGTTGGAGCATCCTTTACAAGTGAATTAACCCATGATTCCTGCCTTAATAATACATCTTGGTCATCAGCATTTTGTGCAACCATTGTTGAATTGCAACTTTGGTTTTTAAAGCCGGAAGAATAAGACTTTTTCATCTTATTCAGTTCATCGCCACGGATAGACCAGTCTAATTTTCCATCAGGAGAGCCCCAACCTGAGAAGATAGTATATGGCTCCATATCAACCGAGGTAGCACAAGAAAGCTTAGAACTAAAGCTTGCCATGCTGCTGCGCTCGATAAAGCTCTGGCTCCGCTTCGCCAAGACATCATTTTTTGAATTCTTAGAGGGATCAACAGTGACCTGTGGTGATCCAATCACATTTGAATTGGTAAGGTCAGAAGAAAAGCTCCAAAGTTGCTGAGTCACATTCGGATGCACATGAATTGATGTTGGAGATTGTATTTGGGAACCGAAAATGTCTTCGAGGATAACAGGACTCGCGCCTGCAAGCCTATTTGAAGGGGATGAAAGACCTGTCATCTCTTCAATCATTAGATTCTGCATAAAGCGATTTTGGTGTTCGAGAAATTCAGTATTATCTCTAGCATTCAATGCAGTTTTAAATCTGCTTCTCGGCATCTGAAGTGTAGGGATTGCAGCATGAGAGTGAGTCGGCCACATGGTTCCAACTGCAGGAGAAGATGCTGCAGATGGAGTCAAACCAGACGGAGAGCTCAATGTGAAAGAATCCATTGAAGAAGCACCAGGTGAATTTGAATATGATGTAGGTGAAGGTAACGCAGAACCAGTTGAAGCGTACATCGGGCGAAGCTCCTCGGATTTGTGAGCAAAAAAGCAGACTTTTCGGGTGCATTCGGTCTCATCCTTGCAAAGCCTTGTCCTGTATTGAGCAGGATGAAGCCAGCACTCAAAAATACCATGAGCATATTCACAAGCATCCCCTTTACCGCATGATCCCTTCCGAAACTCAGGACAAGGGACACAGGTGTATTGATATATCGTTGGATCACGGCGCCTTGCATTTTCCCCGGGATGAACAAAGGGACACTCGGTCCAATCATGAGAATAAGCCCTTGAACAAGGCTTCACTTTGAATATAAACATCCTAAACTCATCTGTACTATATATTCCACTATTTATGTCGGGTAAGGAATGATCAACCGGATAATCTTTCTTCTCGATTCGAGGTGTACCGATATCTTCTTGCTGCTTCTCCTTTTGGAAACCTACTTTGTCAAGGAAATCATCGTCATCGTCAAGATCATCGATACCTTCTAGTATGGCTTGTAGTTTCCTATTCCTTGAACCGGAGATACTATTAGGCATCATGACAACCAAGTCACTGCACCGGTTACCATTCGCATCAACAGAACCAACATCTGCAGATGCATCAAGCAAAAGCTTGACAACCTCAGCAGAAGCTGCAGAACAACCAGAAACAGCACAATGAAGAGCAGTAGCCCTATCCAATCCACACGCTCGGTTAACATCGACACAACCGGTTTCAAGAATATAAGACAATACAGCCTTGCTTCCAAATAAGGAAGCAATCATAAGAGGTGTTCTCTCTTCATATCCCATTTCCTTTGAGCCAACCCTCCTTCCATACCACAACCCTACTTCATCGACATCATGATCGTCTTTTTCAACAGCCTCTCTGAAAGCAATCACATCATCTGTGGCAGAAAACACAAGCAAATCCGAAACCTCATGCTGCAGTTCTTCTTGTCTTTCATATTGATGATCCCTAATCAAACCAACTTGAGAGGGTTTTCTATTCGAACCGTTGCACATGATTTTTATGACAGTATATTATTTATCTTCCTCTCTATTACTATACAGAATATGCAAAATGAATAGAGAAAATGTTAAATATGAATGAAACTAGAGCAGAGAGATTTTAACATATTTAAAGTATAGAAAAGTTAGTTAAAAAGATTTCAGTTGAATCCACACAAAACAGAAAAGAATCAGATAGGGAAGTAAAAGAGATAGATTCTGCTAAATTTGTTGCAAAATCACTCATCCCCAACAAATACTGTCATAATTATGAAATGTTAAATATATTAGTTAATGCACAACAAGAATTCTAAAATTAAGCAGAAACGTTAATAACAGAAAAATGAAAAAGTAAACGGGAAAATGTTACTAAACCTTAATAACCAAATAGAAAAACAAAACTAACCTGTCTTTTTCTAGAGTGAGAGAGAAAGCATTATACACGGAAAATACAAACAATCAAAACATACCCTTTTTGATGAATTTTCTTAGTAACCAAGTAACAACATTGTAATTTGAAATACAACAAAAAAACTTTTAAATGTTTAGGTGAAATTGAATGAGCCATGCATGGGAAATCAGAAAAAGAAGAACTTACATGAGAAAGGAAACATTAAAAAGCAATGTAATGGCAAAGGAAGAGTAAGCGTGTTTTTGTCTTTTTATGGTGAAAGACCACCATGCTGATTCACCAGTCACTACTCACCAATTACCACCTTCTCTTCCATTGTGTTTTTTTACTTTTTGATTTCTTATTTAGTTTCATTAAAAATGGTTAAACCACATAAACCATTTTTAAAGGAGCATATGATAATGATTTGTAGTACTTTTGAATTATCTGCAAACCGGGAGTTTCCTTTCTATATCTTTATAATCTCTAAGGGTTTGTTTAAAAGTTTGAAGGAGAAGGATTAGAGCACTTTGAAAATAGAGAAGGATGGAGTGAAAAAAAAAATAAAGATTTGGTGGAGAGGATTTTGGAGATTTATTTTTATTTATAAATCAATTTTTCTATAATATGAAGAACTAGTTTGGAGAGTTTTTTTTTTTTTTTTAATGTTTATTGAAATTGTTCATATATCATTGTTATAATATTCATGAAATTAAAAATATGATAATGATAAATATTTATTTTATCATTTTATACAAAATTATTTTTAAAAAATCAAGATTTCTCTATAATTTTTTAATTATTTTTTTTCGAAATCCTTTCTTCCCTTCCTCTTCAAACTTTCAAACAAAGCCCAAGACAAAATATATTTTATTGCGATGAAAGGTACGTAGGGTGAGTAATGAATGTCTTTCCATTCTAATAAAGTGGATTGCACATTAAGTTTTACTTGTTCATTAACTAGTATTGAGAAAATGGAAGACTCGTAGCTGTCACCAGATTTGCTTGAGCTAGTTCAGCCCTTTGCCACATGTCTTGGTTGTCTTCTCCTCATATTCTCAAGTCTCACTGAAGCCTTGAAAAATAGATGACCCATGCTCCTCTTTGCATTTGGGTCATGCCAGAGTTGGTTTTCGGCATCTCTGATTTCCTTAGTTTGACAAATTTTGTTTGGCCCTTTACCGTGCGCAATGCCTTTATGTTTTAGATTTCGTGGTTACCTTCTCCACTTTTCAGATTCTTAAGGCATTTGGTTGTTTGATTTCGGTTCTCATGTTTAGGTTAGTGTTTGTTGTTTGAGTTTGTTATCTAAATAGCCATGAAAGATCATTCTAACTACTCTAGTTCCCGTTTGAACATGTTTGAACTTGCTAGGATGTCTTTGTGTGTGCCTTTTCTTGGAGATTTCATCTAAATAATATAGCATTCTAGCTTGGATTTTGTTGATCCTGTTGTGCAAGCTAAAAAATCGGTGCATACATTGGTTAATTCTACCGAAGTTGCAGTTGAAGTCGTGGTTCCTAAAGTGTGGGTTACAAGCGAAAAATCTTTTTCTCAAGTGTTGAGTAAGACACGTGTTATTATCGCTCATTGTTGATTTTCGATGTCTAGTTTAAAAGGAGATGACATTGCTACCAAAATTTTTGAAGATGAGTACAAGGTTAGTCTTGAATCGTGCAAAATTCACTTTCTTGGAAGATTTATTATGTCAAAAGAAGGCCCTCCCATGAAACTTCAAGACTTGCGTGATAAATTGAACACTTTATGGAAACCTTTGAGTAAATGGGGAATTGTTTCTTTAGGAAGAGGTTTATATGACTTTGTGGAAGAGATTTATTATTTTCTTGGATTCCTAATTTTAATATGAATAATCAAAACCACACAACAATTCAATGGTATATTCGTTTGCTAGAATTGCCTCATAAATATTAGAGTCCTAATATTATCTTTGCAATTGCTAGTTGTCTCGAAACACCAATTTATTTGAATGCTGCAATAAGTAAGTGCCCTCTAAGGAGATTTTTTTGGGGATTTTGCAAGAGTTCTACTTAATATTGATTTATCTTCTAAAATCAAATATAAATTGTGGTTCGAAAGAGAAAGTTGTGTTTTTCTTATTAAAGTTGATTATGAAAATTTTCCATATTTCTTATTATAATATTGATCATAATTATTTGTCTTGTAAACTTATTAAAGTGGATCAAGAGAAAATGGTAACTAATGAAAAACACAAAAGCATGGATAATAAATATATGCGTGTTAAGAAGGATGATTTAAGAAATACTATTAAAACATGTGTTGATAATAATTCTCTTTTGGAATTTCTGAATTGTTTGAAAGTCATTACTGATAAGGAGGTTGTGAGTATTGATATCATGCATATAGAAGATGTGTGCCCAAGGTACTGATATTTTGAGTATTTTAGTAGATATAGAAACCCATGATCAAGGTAAAATTTCCAAGAATCGCAATGGGAATTTGAATTTTGTTGATAATTTTTTTCCAAGAGGAAGCAATTATATATTTACTTCCTTTGTGAAGAAATTTTATTATGGTGGTGTTTCCCTTGAAAATCGGAAAACAACCGCTGATCTTTCAAATCTAACTTTGGTAACTCACATGATCGATCAGATTGATCCAAGGACATGTGCTAAAAGAATTATTTTTGGTTTTAAGAATTTATCCAAGTTCCACACTCGAATAGGGTTGGGATAAACAAAATCCTAAAAGAACATCTATTCGACTACGGGTTAATTTAAATGTAAAATAAGGCTTCTAATAAAAGAGAAGAAAGTTTGTTGGTAAAGGTGAATTTGGATTGAGGACGAAGAGAAAAGAATTGCGTAGGAAGAAGAGGAATAAGGTAAGGAGTAAAAGGGTAAAGACAATAAAGGCAATAAAGAACTTTGTAAAACTTAAAATAAAAACAAGTAAATTGCATTAAGTTTAAAAGATGGTGTGTTTACATCACGTACATTCTCTTACAATACTCGCTTTCTCTACACTCGGATACTTAGAGTAATCTCAAGAGTAATTTGTACAATAGTAAATTACAACACACTTTGGATATGTCTAAGACACTCTATTTATAGTAACAAAAAATAACCTCTAATAACTTCCACCATAATCTCCTTCCGCCACTTGTCTTAAATGCATGGCTCCGTTATTCATAAGGTGACACGTGTCTCCCTCAATTTTCCACAAGCAAAACCGTTCCCTCCAACATTCAAATTTCAAACACTTCGACGCACCATTCGTTATCGGCAGGCGGTCAAACCCATGGCCTCTGGGTGAGTCCTTCGACTTAGCTTCTTCTTTTCTTTCGACCATTTTCTTGCATTCAAGGTATTCCCCGCCCTTTTTCTTTGGACACCTTCTTTCTAGCTAAGGCGTTGAATTTAGGAGCTAACAAATTGCCCCCCAAAAATGTCTTTTCAACTTCAACCGTGGAAAAACACATTTTTTGACAGCGTCTGACCTTCGACGCCGCTTTGCCCTCGTGAGTGTCGTCTGATATTCTTTCCACCAAGGTAAGCTTGAGAAGTTGAAAGGGAATGAAAGAGAAAAAGAAAAAAAATAGCTATGAACACGCAAGCTACTGTTCCGCCGCCTTGATGCACGTTTTATGACGTCATTATCATCATGGCTATTTCCTCGGGACTCAACAAAATCGTGGGCCATCATCACCCTACCATCCTCGGGGACGTGATTTGCAACTACTACCTCTGCCATTCCACATCCAGGCATACATGTGGCCCACTATCTCTAGCCCTTCAATGATGGAAACTTTCAGTCTTCCACTCAATACATAAGTAATTTCCCTTTGTTGTTTTCATTTTTTACAACTTCTCTAACTCCCCATAACTTTCCTTGCTTTTTCTCTAATTCTCTGCTCTCAACCAACCAACTCTTACTTCTTTCAACAATGACCGATCATCAGAAAAAGAAAATGCAACCTAAGGGACAAACTTCTGCATCCATACTTCCTCCCTTTGCTAGTTTGAGCGGCCCTCAGGAGGTAAAAAATCAACAGTTCATCCGCGAGCCCCTGACGGAGGAGAAACGACACATCTACGAATCTCAGGTAATCATTCCTGTTAATGTTGCAGGGAGGCCTTTAACCATGTCTGGGCCTTTACCCCCTCCTGGTCTCGACTACTCCGCCATCAAAGATTTCTTCCCTTCTTACAGAACCACTAAACCCCTAGGGCAAAGAGATTTCAACAAAGCTTCCACTGATGGTCCCGATAATCTGAGCCTTTTTGATGTGGACTTTAGGTATCTTCACGATGGGGCCAGATTATTTAGGGTCACCCCCTATTTCAAAGATTTTGAACTCTATCTCAACTGGCTGACGAAAATAGAGAAGGTAAAAGCCCAGGAATGGAAGGAAACTGGGATTTACGATCTAATTATGATGTCGAAGGTAGGCCCCTCGTACTGCCCTCTCATGTTGGCCTCCTCCTTATTCTTCTGGGATAGGACACACAACACTTTTCACCTTCCTTGTGGGATGATGACACCCACTTTACTCGACGTAGCTGCCATTGTAGGCCTAAAACCCTATGGCCTCGTTTATGATCCTGAGATCGATAGTCATGACAATATTGGTTTTGCCAATACTAAACAAACTTATACAGCTTTTGTCCAATACTACCACAACAAAACTAGTACCTCTGTTGATGATGAAGAACACATAGCCTTCTTGGCCATGTGGTTATCCCGCTGTGTATTTTGCACCAAATCTTTGCAGGTGGCAAGAAAGTATCTGGTCCTGGCTAACCAACTGCACCTGAAAAGAGGCATTTGTCTCAGTGAAATGATCCTGGCTAGTCTTTACGAAGCTTTAGGCAAAGGTGCAGGTAAACTGAAAGATCCTGATAGTCATGGCAACTTGGTGTTGTCGGGCCCCTTCTGGCTTCTTCAGCTGCGGCTTAATGCCACATTTGAGCACAATCTCCCCAACAAAGGTGAAGTTGATGAACATTCGCCTGCAGTTGCTGAGAGGGGAGTCGAGTGGCCTCGCGTGGATAAACTTACTCCTAGCGAGGAAGGTCATTCCCTTCGATCCAACTTGTCCAGTGTTGTTCATATATTTACAAAACGGCATGAGTTTACCGCGAGCATGGCTCCCTTCACAGAACGAAAATGTGGGCCAGAATGGTTTACTAGACCCTTCCTCGCTCCCTTAAAGAAACATGAGGAGGAGTCGAAGTTGATCTGGGGGAGGTTCCTCATTCCCCGCCTACTGATCCACAAACTAAACCTCGTAAAAGGTCACTCTAGCCTGTTAGTCTAACAGCCTAACTTGGTTTCTAGACAATTTGGGTTAATTCAAACCTTGCCCAAATGCTTGTACGATAAGAAGTCACACGTCATCCTTCCTTTTACTGTGTTGTCTCCTCTAGATTGTTCGACGCAACTGGCACGCCATGCTCACAAGTCCTACCTCACACCTGTTCACTTTTAACCCTCTTATTTTTGCTCTCAAAATTTCTATGACTGGTGGTCGAAGCATTATGCTTCAGAATTTCTCGATGCTCCCAGTTTTACTCGCTTGATTGACCAAGCTTTCATTGATGTGCAGAAGAAGGTCAAGAAAGGTACGTCCACTCATATCAAAGAGATCCAAGCCTTCCAGAAATATTTCGAAACTGCCTATCAACCAGATCATGTTAGTCGAACCATCCGCGAGGCTGCTGTTACCTTAAAAGAAAAATTTTCCAAAAAACTGGATAGTTTTAAGATTCCCTCTTCTGTTCCTCGTGAGAAATGGTATGAGGTTGCCTTTAAGCTTTTTCCCCCAAAAATCCCTCGACTACCAACCGTTGGTTTTGGCGTGGCTCTTGCCCCTTCATTTCCAGATTGGTTTATCTGTAGAGATGCTATAAAAATCCTTCGACAGCAGTCTAAGCCCAAGGCACAACGGGTGGTTCCGACTAAACATACACTGGATACGTTTAAAGGGAACCTTCATGTCAGTATCGAAGATGTTCGCATCGAATCCAGAATTCTTGAAGGTTCATCCCCTTTGATTTGGACTTCCCTCCCTAAGCTTTATTGTTGCTAACTATTTTAAGTATCGTTTATTTTTCAGCTGCTCCAAAACGTGTTGCCCCAATGACCAGGACTGAAGTCAAGGAAGAAGGTTAAAAGGTAACCTTCCGCAGCTTTTACTATCTCGATCTCCTTATTCGATCTCACCATTTCATGTTGTTTTCAAACTAATCGAAAACCACCTACTCGTCAAAGGAGATTAAAAAGGGATTCTCCCCAAATTATTCTTGATTCTGATGATGAAGACGAGTCTCCTCGTGAGAGTCTTCAAGTGAAAAGAAAAAGAAAGATTATTCATGATGTAGATGCTCCTGATGCCCCACCTGCTCCTACTGCTCTAACTGCTCCTGTTGTGACCAACACATCTCAACCTACCAATCCTCCTCCAGAACCTACTCCTGCTCCCGTAGGGGATGATTCGCTTCAAGTGATTGTCCCTATGGAAAGTGATAATTAGAGTCATGCTGACGAAACTATCAAGGTATGTCACACATCCACCTTTCCTTGGGTTTTTTCATTGAATCTTTCTCTAATGTCCGCCTTTTCTAGGATGATGCTGGAACTTCGAGATCTAATCCCACGATGATTCCTCTTTCACTATACTCCTTGAATAGCCAAGGTGAGCCTACCTATCATCCCACTTCTGATTTGGGGTCTGGTGTGAGTTCACTTGGCAAAATTAATAAACCTGATTCTTTCACAGCCCCTCCATCTCTTGCAAAGACTACCACCCAGCAGTCTCAGACTGACGGGTCTGATCATGAAGATGACCATCCTCAGGTTGATCCTATTACAGTGGATGATGAGGTTGACGCTTCAGAGGAGAAAACAACTCTGGCTGATACGACCAACTCCCTTTTGGGTGAGACAGTAGCTGTGGATGAAACAGCTGTCGATGGTAGTCAAGCCATTGAGGATCAGGCTAAGCCCCAACCTGAATTGCATGAATCTAGTGACAAAAGCACTGGGGATGCCATGGAGGAGGATGTTGATAAGATCAAGGACAACAAAGATAAAGGATTACAAATTGTGGACACTTCTGTCAAAGGACCTGAAACTGCTGAAGTAGCAAGGACTCCTGTTCCTCCTACCCCAAAAGATATTCCAACAAGCTCTTTCCCAGACGAAACTCAACTGACTCCCGCTGAACTGGATGCGTTGAAGGTTTCCAGCCCTCGACAATATATCAGGCTTTTGTTGAGTAGGAGAAGCCGTTCTTCTAGCCGTACGCTCAGTACTTCGACTTCTGAAAGGCAAACCTCGAAGCCACCAACTGACAGTGCCCTCGACAAGGTCAAGCAAAAAATCTTCAAAGGGGATCTTTTTACCCTCCTGCAGATGGGCCCCGCCAACCATCTTCCCCTCAAAGCTCTCCTTTAGAAAGTGGACATTAAATCCCTTACTCCTGAGGCTGTGAGCGTTATTCGAGAGGTTGATACCCTGATCGACCAAGTTTACAAAGACTATCGACTACTGCCCCAGATTGAGGGTGAGATTGAGACGAAGGCTGGCAGCGAAGCTGCCGCTTGGAGTGCCGTTGTAGATTCTGAGGAGAAAATCGCTGAGTTGGAAGAAACCAAGGAAAATAATAAACAAGAGGTTCTGACTAACGAGGCGAACATCGCGTGTTGGGAACGGAAAATTAAAAAGCTCCGTAGTAAGATAGCGAAGGCTAAGAAAAGGAATACTGAATTATCTTCTTTCGACGATACCTCCTTAACAACTGAGCTTGAACACGCCGTCACCTATGCTGAGGAAGCCCGTCGTTTAGAATCTAAAGTTGCCCAGCTAAGGGTAGATAAAGCTTAATGCCACAGCCGTCTCGAACTTCAAAAGTCGACTTACCTTAAGATGAAGGTGAATCTTCCTTTTTAATTTGTTGGGTTTTTGTAATAGAGTAGATTATGCTGGCCTTTACGAGCCATTTCTCTTGTTTGTAAGACATTGGGCCATTTTGGCATATTTTTAATTACCATTTATGGCTTCGCTTTATCTTTCACAATTATTCTGTTGATATTTTCACCTCTCGAAGTGCAGGCTTATACTTCTTTAGATATTTTCCATTTACTTTTAATACTCTCTCATCTTTACTCAGCTCTGTCACTTCATATGCCCCATTGAAGAATACCTTCGATGCCTGGAATGGTCCTTCCCACTTCGGGGACCACTTACCTAGGGATCTCACCTTTCGATCCATAGGCAGGATTACCCTTCATACCAAGTCTCCAACCAGGAAAGTCTTCGCTTTGACCTTCTTGTTATATGATTTCTCCACTCTCCTCTTTTGTCTTCTCAAGAGTTCTAGAGCTTTTATTCTCTCTTCGTCTAAGTCGACTAACACATCAAGCATCATGTCCCAGTAAATCTCTCGAGGGATTTCATGATGTCTTTGAATTCTTACTGACTGTATGTGTATCTCGACTGGCAATACTGCGTCATGTCCGAAAGTAAGTCGATAAGGGGAAGTGTTGGTTGCTTCCTTCGGGGATGTTCGACATGTCCATAGGACTTGATCCAGTGTCTTATGCCAATTCCTAGGCTCGCTTCCAATCTATTTCTTTATCATGCCAATTATTACTTTGTTTACCGCTTCGACCTGGCCATTGGCCTGGGCATAGTAAGGTGGCGAGGTAAGGAGTTTAAATCCCATTTCTTTAGCAAACTCCTGCATCTTCCTACCCGTAAATATTGACCCTTGATCTGTCGTTATTGTCTCTAGTAGGCCAAACCTGTAGATGATATACTTCTGAATGAATTCGATAACATCTTCTTGGTCTACCTTCGGCATAGGTATAGCCTCGATCCACTTGGTAAAGTAGTTTATCCCTACCAGAATGTATTTCTTATTTTTAGAGGATGCTGGTCGAATCTCTCCTATAAGGTCTAAAGCCCAACCTATAAATGGCCATGGCTTGATTATGGAATGCAACTCGCTTGCTGGGACGTGCTGTATGTCAGCATGAATTTGACATTCCTGACAACCTTTGGCAAACTCGATGCAATCTTTCAGCATCGTAGGCCAGTACATCCCCTGGCAAAACAGCAACCATTTCATCTTATAGCCCACTTTGTGCGCTCCGCATGTCCCACCATGGACTGAGGACAATGATAAGTATGCTTCAGATTCACTGAGGCATTTAAGTAAAACTCCCTCAGAAGTTTTCTTAAACAACTCGTTCCCCAACAGGACGTAGCTTAGTGCTTGGTATTTTATCTTTCGCTCTGTAGTCGATGAAGGGTTCTGAAGGTATTAGACCAGAGGTTTCCTCCAGTCTTTGTCTGTCAAACCCTCGACTGTAAAAATCTCAAAGGTTTCCTCATCGGCGTAGCCAAATTTCGTGATTTTCAAATCTGATGGTCTCAAGCCCACGAACACCACCTTGCCTCTGGCCTCAATTGCCTCCTGTAAGTTCTCCTTCGAGACCCTGTATCCTGAGGCAACTTGCGCCAGGTCGTTGGCTATCTGATTGTGTATTCACGGTATGTGTCGAATGGTACAGAATTCAAACTTTTTTAGCAGTCTGTTAGCTATTACGAAATACATGATGAGATTTTCTTTAACGCATTTATATTCCTTTGTTAGCTGTTTTACAACCAACTCTGAATCTCCCATTATTTCGACTCGGGTTGCCCCCAATTCTAACAAAATTTCAAGTCCGGCGATCAAAGCTTCGTATTCAGCCTCATTATTAGAACATAAGCCCTCGACCCTATACTTGAATTTTGTTGGAATTTTGTTAGGCGAAATGATCAATAGACCTATGCCTGTCCCGTTCTTGTGACTAGACCCATCAAAGTATAGCTTCCAAGGCTCTAGTTCAACAAAGTTCAGGGTATTTTTATTTATAGAGTGGTCGACAATAAATTCTGCCACTATTTGTCCTTTGACCGCTTTCAACGGTCTATAAGTCAATGAATACTCAGTTAATGCTAATGCCCATTTATCGATTCGACTATGCAAAATAGGTTTGGACAACATGTGCTTAATAACATCAAAATGTGAAGACATGAAAACATCAACTGGTTTTATATATTGCTTTAACTTCATACATGAGAAATACAAACATAAGCATAATTTCTCTATTTCACTATACCTAGTTTCTGCATCATTTAAAACTCTACTAAGGTAGTAAATGGCTCTTTCGACGCCACTCTCATCCTCTTGAGCAAGCATGCTCCCTAGAGTTTTGTCTGATGTTGATATGTACAATCTCATGTTTTTGGTTCGACATGGAGGTGTAAGTACCGGAGGATGAGTCAAGTAGTCCTTGATCTTGTCGAAGGTCTCTTGTTGTTCTTTCGTCCATTCGAACTTCTCCTTAGTAGCTCGAAGTAATGGCGAAAAGGCTTGTGTTTTTCCGCTGAGATTCGATATAAACCTTCTTAGGAAATTTTTTTCCCTAGAAAGGACTGAAGTTCCTTCTTGTTGGATGGCGCTTTCGCTTCCATGATGGCCTTCGTTTTATTTTGGTTGATTTCGATCCCCTTCTTGTGGACTACGAAACCCAAAAAATCTCCTGCTTGCACACAGAATGCACACTTGAGAGGATTCATCTTGAGTCCAAATTTCCTCATTCTTATGAAGGATTTGCGCAGGTGTTCCACATGAGCCTTTCCTGACACAGATTTTATCACAATGTCATCAATATAAATTTGCATAAAGGACTCAATGTAGTCATGAAAAATCGAGTTCATCGCCCGCTGGTACGTTGCCCCAACATTCTTTAGGCTAAAAGGCATCACTACCCATTCGTAAGTGCCTAAGGCCCCTGGGCAACAGAACACTGTTATAGGAACATCATCCTCAACAATGAAAATCTGGTTGTAACCAGAATATCCATCCAGCATGCTAAGGTATTTGTGGCCAGCAGCTGAATCGACTAACATTTCTGCAACTGGCATCGAATACTCATCTTTAAGGGTTGCTGAATTCAGATCTCTAAAGTCTATACAGACATTTAACGAACCATTTTTCTTTATGACTGGTACGATATTTTCTAGCCATTCGACATACCTGGTTGTACGGATAAATTTGCATCGGAGGAGTCTTTTGACTTCCTCCTTTATTTTCGAGAGGATCTCAGGGGCGAAGCGCCTTGGATTCTACTTGACTGTTTTTTTGCCAGGCTTGATTGGTAGCCTATGCTCGACTAGATCTCTTTTTAGACCTGGCATTTCGTCATAGTCCCAAGGAAAACAATCCCTGTACTCTTGTAGTAACTGAATGATTTCGACCCTAAGTTGGGGGTCGAGGCTGGCGCTGATATAAGTTGGCCTTTTGATTGTTCCATCTCCCAGGTCAACTTCCTCCAGTGGGTCTTGCGCCAACATTTTGACATCGCTGGCCAAAGGATCTTTTTCGAAACCCAAAGGCTCATCGTCGTATATGGCGTCGAGTCTTTTCCCCTCGTATTGAATCTTAGGGTCGAAATACCCAACTGGACCTGCTTGTTTGGATTTTTCATTGGCTCCTTCGTCCATTTTATTATTAGCAGCCTCTAAGGCCGTTTGAGTTTAGTCTCGGCCACGTAGGCCGAAATCTTTTAAAGCGCCGCGGCTTCAGTCATCATCATCGAACTCACTTCCCCAGCCAGTGGGGTCTACGGGGAGTTCGCCAAGGTATGGTAACCTTTCGCCTGGAACTTCCTTGTCCCATCGGAAACCTTCGATGGGATGCAAATACAACGAACAATACACTTTGTCATTAGGTGTAAAGTCGAAGTCTGCAGGTTCACATGCCCCTATACTGGCCAAATATTTGTCAAACTGTCCTCTATTAATCTGATTTATAGGTGCTTTAAAGTATCCCTAATCCACTTCGATGTTTTCGACAATACCATCTGGTCTCTAGATAGCAATCCTCTGATGCATCGACGATGGTACTGCCCCCACTCCATGGATCCATTCTCTTCCAAGTAATAGATTATAATTGGCAGTGGTCTCCACCACCATGAAGACAGTCGGACGGGTGATGGTTCCGACCGTGACATTCACCTGAATGACCCCCATAGTCGAACCCACCTTCTCTTCATAATTTGATAACACGATGTTGTGTGGCTTGTTGTCTGTCTCACTTTTCCCAATTTTGTTCAGCAAGAAATGCGGCATCAAGTTCACCGTAGCGCCGCAGTCCACTAGTATTTTGTTGACTGGGACCTTCTCTATTTGTATTGTAATATAAAGAGGCTTCAGATGGTTTTTGATCGCCTCCGTTGGCTATTCAAAGAAAGCATTTTACTCCTCGATGCAGTCGTTGTTCATTACATAATAGATATCGGCTTATGAGCCGTTATTTCCCAGTCCGCATAGGCGTCTGAGTTCTCGACTACTGAAACCCTGTCGAACTCCCTGGGCATTAGTGATACTACGTTGACTAGAATATCCAACGTATCATCAGAATCTTCATCAAAGTTATCGGTCATTTCATTGTCGACCGACATTATTTGTTCTTCAATCCGTGTTGGAAACAACTTTCTTCCTACAGGTGTCTTCCCAAAAGCCTCCGTTCGACCTTCCTGCTTTATGGGAATATTGGTGTTGGACTGTGGTTGGTCTTTATGTGCACCTTCTCTATGTGCTTTCCTTCTTCTCTGCTCACGTCTCCATTGGGATCGAGACATGGAATTTTTCCCTTTGTAATTTTCTGATACATGAGCAGCCTTCGAAGACTGAAATTCTTTTTGATAGCTTAACGAAGATCCCCTTTGTACTTCAAAATTTTTCCATCTCTTCTGCCCTAGCTGCTTGTTCTCATTAGGCTTCGTCCACTTTCCATCAGTGGCCTCAGCATTGGGCTTGAAGCTAGTGGGCTTGTTCATCGGAGGTCTTATGCGAGGGTCAGATCTCTGCTGGAGGCCTCTTCGAGGGTCGAATATTGGCCTTTCGCTTTCTTGCTTCAACCTTCGTGTCCCCTCCAACTTTTGTGCAGCCTTCTTGTCGAATATGGCGCTGCATCGGGGGTAGAGCATCACACTAGAACCCTTTTGCTGGCAGCGGTGAAGGAAAGAAACGATGGATTCCTCTTGTTCTGGGTAGGCTTCCCTTGTGTGTGTTTCCTGGTAGTTTGACTCATTATCCGCTACCTCCTCATGTTGAGTGATTTGAACCATGTTAATCTCAATTTATTTGGCCAGGCTAAGCTTCTTCAAGCTTAACTCCACACCTTTGGTGGCTTCATCGATCTTAAGGAAGTCATCAGTTGTTTCCTTGGTCACTATCTCCCAACCCAGATTATTCCTGTTGCTTGGGCCTTTGGTTTCACCCCTCTGGTCACAATTATCAACTTCCATTTCAACACAGCTCTCCTGTCCGAAACTGATGGTAACTTTCGCCATTACAACTTCGTCTATTGGATTGCCAGCAACCTCTGTTACTTCGATTGAGAAGTCGTAACCGCTGACAACTTCGATCATGTTAGCCTCGACTGGCTTTGTATAATTTGCGTTTGCCGTCTGTAGAGGATCTGAGTCGACCTTCATTTGGCCACCAGCTTTCTCCCCGAACTTTAGACGTCCCTCTTGGATCGCATTCTGAATGAGGTCCCTGAAAAGAAAACATTGAGATGTTTTATGACACAAGAAATTATGATATTTACAAAACCCTCTTTTCTTCGTTTGCTCTAGGGATGGCATTTTGGTGCCAGAAGGCACTATCATTTGTCCATCCTTAACTAACAAATCGAAAATTTCATCACATTTTGTGATGTCAAAGGTATATGTTTTCTTTGGGAACCTATCATTCTTTTCGGATTCGACATAACTCTTCCCTTGTGGGGGAGCTAATATTTTGCATAAGTAAGGTGGCCCTTGCTTGAGTTCAGCAAGATCCACTTCACCATCGTCGAAACTCATGGACTCGTCACCCAGACCTTCGTCGTTATCATTAAATTCGACAAAAGCTATCTTTTTATTTTTATTAAATTTAGCCTTTTCGTCTTTGAGTCTTTCGAGTTGCCGAACCCGATCGGCTAATTAGGCCATGTCTCTTAGGTACTGGGTGTCCAACTTTTTCCTAATAGAGTAATCAAGACCACCAGCGGCCATTTCGACTGACTCATGTCCAGGGACCTGCGTGAAGAATCTGGCCTTGAGCAAACGAAACCTATTAAGGTACTCCTCTATTGGTTCAGAGAATTTTCGCTTCACACTAGCTAGTTCCTTCAAGCTAATTTTAATCTGACCCATATAGAACTGTTCATGAAACAAACGCTCTAACTGGGTCCAATTACATATCATGTTAGGGGGAAGCGTCGTGAACCAGGTGAAGGCGTTCTTAGTAAGAGAACTTAGGAAGTATTTTATCCTAAGGCTTTCGTCGTTCGCTATCTCTCCAACCTCGATTAAGTAATGAGCCACATATTCGATGGCGGATTTCGTCGTATCTCCTGAGAACTTAGTGAATTTAGGTACTTTCGTCCTAGGAGGTAACTCCGCCTGAAGGATATAGTCTACTATAGGTGAAGTGGAATTTGGCCTAGTAAAACCGGTGTTTAACCCATTTCTAGCTATAATTCTCTCGACCATTGCCGCTAGATTATTGTCTACGGCTATGTTATTTCGACGAAAACGCTGGACTACATTATCTGCATCTTGGTTTCGATTCACAACCACCACTCCTGGATTTCTTTCTCCCAAGCCACGGGGTTGGTTTTGCAATGGCTCTTCCCTAAGCTCTTTGTTGCGGTGGAAATAGGATCACAAACTATTAATGAGTTTGAATCGCAATTCAATTCACAACCGCTCTTTGATTTATCCGAAGGAAAAGGTCAAAAAGGGAAAACCTATTTTGCATCGTAAACACAATGCGGGGAAAGATCTAGGGTTCGGGGGTTGGTTAAATTTAGGGAAGGTATTAGCACCCTAAACTTCTGTAGTACTCTACAGGAACCTTTTGTTCAAATGTTTACTATTTGCTTTATTTATTTGCTTAAGGTATATGTACAAAGGATTAAAAGTGAGAAAAGAGACCTAAGGGGTTAATTCTAAGTTTACTCGGCAAGACATCGCATCTTGTGCCTACGTATCCTTACGGGAGTGGAATCAGAGTAATCGTAGTTCCCCTCAAAAGGGAGGTTAGAGACTTCTTGACTGTGGTCAAGGTCTCACGGGGAATAAACATGTCTTAAGGACACGCTTACGTGGAGTGTAGAAACTCCAAATCTCTATGTTGAATTGTTAAGTTGTAATTAGGGTTAAATTAGGGATTCCACGGCGGGAAACCCTAAACTGAGCGCGGCGGCTCTTTGACCTAATGCTAGGGGTAAAATTGTAATCTTTCCTGCGGCGAGGCATTTGTGAAAATTAGGGTTTGTAGTTTGTAGTTTTGAGGATTTGAAATTGAATGTGTGAAGTTTTACGGACTATTGGCGCGGCGGCCAAACAGTTAGACCTAACCTTCGGATGTGTGCAATGTGACAGAAATAATGGTAAACGCGTGAGATAATTGAATCATGCAAACAAAGAGATAATGTCATAATTTAAACCATGCAAGCAGAAATTTAAAGGCAGAATTTAAAGAGCGATTGTTAAGTTCGCGAGGTTACATGAGAGGAGCAGATACAATATGATAATGAAATTTGAATTGAACAATAATAAAATAAAATAAATAACGGTTCTAGTTATTATTTTAAAAAAAAGATTTTAGTTATTATTTTAAATTTATCTAAAAAAAAGTTTTTCTTAAAAATAATAGGTTTTCATATTAATTTGGAAAAGATGTTAATGTTATTTATTTTAAAAAACAGATTTTTATATTATAACAAGTTTTAATAAATTAATGATAACAATAATAATAATAATAATGGTAATAATAATGATAATAATGATAATAATAATAAATAATGATAATAATAATAATAATAATAATAATAATAATAATAATAATAATAATAATAATAATAATAATAATAATAAAGCAATAATGAATTTTAAATGTGCCAAATAACCCAACAATGTTGCTAACGCAGAAATGCGCTCATCGCAACCAGATCTAAATCGGACGAAACAAAATTTATCGCAAAGAAAAAGAAATTAAGCAAAAAATAGTATTATTGCTCACACAAAAATGCGATCATCGCAACCAGATCGAACTAACACAAATGTCACGCGTCATGCACACAAATGTGCAAACATCGTATCGACATAATTCGATCAAAAATCTTATATATATAAACTCTAACAATTTAAAAATTATATATATATATATATAAAAGTAACAGTAATAGATAAAGAAAAAGAAATAACGGTAATAGATGAAGAAAAAGAAATAACGGTAAAAGATGAAGAAAAAGAAACAACAGTAATAGATGAAGGAAAAGAAATAACGGTAAACGATGAAGAAAAAGAAACAATAGTAATGGATGAAGAAGAAAACTAAATAACGGCAAACGGCACTCACTCCTCTTAGGTTTTTTTCATTCTCCCCTTTTTTTTTCCAACAAGGCAACACATGTATATATAGGGAGCAAATTAGGGTTAACATCAAATTGTCAATAATGTCCCTAAAGCTCATTTTAAAGCCCAAACTAAATAATTAGTTAAGAAAAAAAATAAAATTTAAATAATTTAAAATAATTAAAATAAACTTAAAATAAAAACTAATAATTCTATTGATTCCTAAAATCAAAAATATTATAAAAAGAACAAAATTTTTTTCAATATTTTTTTATTTTATGATTTTTTGGATATTTTTATGAATAATTTAGAAAAAAGTGAAAAAAATGATATTTTAAAAAATGATTTAATTAAAATACGAAAATAATAATTAAATAATAATAAAAAACTATTTTTGTTATTTTTTTAATGAAAGATAGAAAAATTTAGAGTAAAAATAATAAAAAACAAAAAAGTGACAAAGGTGAGATTTGAACTCTCAACCTCTCACACTCACAACTCCTTACACATGTCATCTTGCCAATTGTGCCATTTTTACTTTTTAGAAAAAAAATACATGCCATATGATATTTACCTGCAAAAAGTCAAACGACTACACAAATTTGTTAGTAATTGATTAAATGCAATAAAAATGCAATGAAATGCGACGACAAATCTTAGGGCAAAATTTGGGGTATTACAGTTGCCCCTATTTAAATAGCTACACCGGACGATTTGAGTGACAGAGACTCGAGGAATCGTGCTGGAGAGATTTAAATATAGATAACCGAAAATTTTGCCCTTATATGCGGCGATATGCAATGCTATGGACAAAGCGAGAACAAATTAATGCAGATGATATGAGGCGTATGCTGGAATGATGAATTGCGAAAATGCTGACGAATACGACGACACAGGGACAGACGCTACGAGAAGAACACACTGGGGAAAACGACGCGCTGGGACACAGCACAACACCGGGGAATTCTAAAATGATGGTCAACTGGTGCGAACACGACCAATTGTCATTTTTAGAACGGGAACGAGATTCTCAAATGGAGATGGCACCTGTGAGACGGCCTCCACTGGAAAATCTAAAGGTAAAACTGGATCACGCACGATTGCAAGATCGATCACAGAAGGCTGGAGCATTGAGCAAAGAATAACATCCAAGCTTCTGTAAACTATCCCTCGTGACAGGATCAAACGGACTTTTCGGGAATCCGTAGCAAATATACAGGGTAAGAAACCGGCTGTATGCCAAAATAAATGGACTTTAGGGAATAAGATCCTTAAATGGAGATGGCACCGATGAGATGACCTCTAGTGGGGAATGTCTAATAATAAAACTGGATCTACACGGTTGCAAGATCGATTACAGAACGCTGGAGCATTGAGCAAAGAATAACATCCAAGCTTCTATAAACTGTCCTTCGTGGTGGGATCGGACGGACTTTTCGGAAATCCGTATCAAATATACAGGGTAAAGACCGGTTGTATGCCAAAATAAATGAACTTTAATGGGAAATGCCCTGATAAGCTTCTCGAGGGAGAACTGTCACTTATCGTTGGAAGGGACTTATATGCCGAAATGGATAAGCACTCAAATAAAGAGGCTGTTGCTTATCTGATATATAAATTTTCTCATATTTAAGGTTGGCGCCTGGAATACGATTCTGATTGAACTTCTTCATACCTCAAGATCGTGCTCTCCTGAATATGATTCGGCTCCTTCTTTTACTAAAGGGTAAATGAACTTCCTCATACTTCAAGATCGTGCTCTCCTGAATATGATTCCGCTCCTTCTTTTACTAAAGGGTAAATGAACTTCCTCATACTTCAAGATCGTGCTCTCCTGAATATGATTCCGCTCCTTCTTTTACTAAAGGGTAAATGAACTTCCTCATACTTCAAGATCGTGCTCTCCTGAATATGATTCCGCTCCTTCTTTTACTAAAGGGTAAATGAACTTCCTCATACTTCAAGATCGTGCTCTCCTGAATATGATTCCGCTCCTTCTTTTACTAAAGGGTAAATGAACTTCCTCATACTTCAAGATCGTGCTCTCCTGAATATGATTCCGCTTCTTCTTTTACTAAAGGGTAAATGAACTTCCTCATTCTTCAAGATCGTGCTCTCCTGAATATGATTCCGCTCAAACCTCCCCGTATTTCAAGATCGTGCTCTCCTGAATACGATTTGGTTCAAAACCTCCCTATACTTCAAGACGACAAGGAAAATGGAAGCCCAACTTCTCAATGGAGATGGCCATTTGCTGCAAGTCATAACGAAGATAGGATCGGCTTCTTAGGTGAGAAATGTCGTATACCGATGTTGTAAGATGTAAAGTGTTGTACTGATAGATTTTCCAGGCGTGAACTGGCATGTATCTGTAAAGATTGTGATTGATTTTCTTGAAAGATAGTGCAAAATAAATGCACATCCGGGTACAGTGATAAGCTCCTCAGGCGAGAACAGTCGCGTATCCGTCATGGTATGGTGAAAATCTTTAGATGGTGCAAAATAAATGCACGTCCGGTTGGGCTCGACGACCGACAAGACTGAGATTCAATCTAGGATCGAGCTAGAAAGAAAACTGGTAATCAAGACTCCATCGAGGGAATGAACTCGAAGGGTAAATATCTTATCCTGGCGAGGAAAGATAGCTGAAGTAACCGTCATCCACGAGGATCGAACTCTGTGGGGAAACTGGAAACAAGTAAATATTTTATGCTTAGGGCTGACAATCTATTTGGAGAGAATGGACCAACCCAGTTACTCGGCGGTAACAACCAATGATGGAGAGACACAATGAACCTGCGAACGCTAATGCATATGTTACGGCGTATGTTAATGTGAATGTATGTCAGTGAATGGATGTTAATGTCTATGTATGTAGTTAATTGTTATGTAATGAGTATGTGAAATGAATATGTAATGAGTATGTGAAATGAGTATATGAAGTAGGCATGTGATGCTTATGCCCCTGCGTATGCTGACGAAATAGACTAGAGACAGGACGAGAGATGAAATAAACATCTCGACGGAGATACCCTGCATTCTCTGCAACCAATACGTCAATCATGGGTGAGAAGGATCAATGGTAGAACCAAATTTGGTTTTAAAGTTCTGAATTCTCTGGGGAGAAGGTAATCTGCTTGGGTGCACAGTATCATGTCTTCACATGGGGAGAAGAAAACCTGAGGGACACTTTCGAGTTACCCCAGAAAAAGTTGTCAGCTTATAGTCTCTCTGGGGACTGTGATGAGGCAATAGTTTAAGAGCCTGTTGCAACACTGAGATTTACTGGGGAATGAAGGCCGCTGTGAGTAAAATCCCTCGGGTGCACGAAAAAAATTGTGAAATCCCATGGTTTTGATCTTGCAGGACCTTATAGTAGTCGCCATTTGTTTCTTCAAAAACATGGTGCCTCGGGATACTTGTGTTGTGAGGTAGGGTCATCTCAAGAGGATTTTATAGAGAACACGAAGTCTGGTTGCCCCACTGTTTTCAAACTCTTTGAGAGATTCATCAGGTCTTGACGTAACTGGCACAAAATTAATCGTGTTACGACGAAATCTTTGAGAAATAGCTCTTAAGAACGTCAGACTCGCGTTGGTAAGTGAACTGGGAAACTGCCTGCCCCTGTTTAGCAGGATCTTCAAGTGCCACGGGTTATGTCCATATGTAAATCTCTAAGATATCAAGCAAAGTCATCATGCCTGAAATGCCTATCCTGAGCTTGTCAATGTACACATATATTTGTCTTGAATTTTTGTTTTGAAAAAGGATATCGCAATAACTTGTGACCGAAATCACTAGTCGGGATATAAGTTTTAATTATAATGCCAACATGAATTTTTTCTGAGCATAGCTCGTAGGAGTCAGTAAACGTGATCTTGTAGAGTACGCTTTCAACCAAAGTCCTACTTCAATTAGGTCTTTTAAAGGTTGTATCGTGGCTTGGTTCACGGTTTAAGAAACAAAAGGATAAAGGCTCAAAGTTATATTTGTACCCACCCCTTCTTCGTGATGTTCTCCAATCCTAATTCAGTTAATCGGATACGAACGCTCATACCTCAAATGGATTTGCTATGGTTGAGAATTTAAGGCTTTGGACATGGCAGTCACTCACCTATTTCTAATGGAAATTGGTCACACGACTTTGTTCTTTATAGGGATCCTAAAAAACTACTGGTTTGTTGTTCTTATTCCCTAACTTTTGCCTGGACAACATCCTTTGATCTAACTTTGGAGTCCAGCGGGATGCCCCAGTTTTGCTTAAGTCTCCTTCATAGGTTTTGACTTAGCGGGCTCTTATTTTTGAATATTCTTTTAGGCACAAGTCGTGTAAATCTTTTGAAAAGCTCGTGATTGCCCCACTCCTTAGGTAACCGAGGGATAGTCATTGTATTGGACTCCTTAAGATGCTAAGGATAAATTCTCGAAGGTTTGCTCTTCCTTTTTAGAGTCTAAGTGCTCGATCGGTTTAACTGAAAACTACCCTGCCCCAGGTTAGGATGAAGGCTCTTAAAAAAGAAAGAAAACTCCTACTTCAAGGCTCAAAGAGGTTAACGAGGGATTATCATCCTTATATCTCCAGTGTTTGGGATTAGAAGAAATGCCTTACATCATCAGCAGGTTTTAATTGAAAGCATACGACAAGAAATCTGACGTTTTGGGCTCATCATCCTCCCCCCAATTCTCCATCAGAACAAGAGATCGGGTAAAGTTGGCATTATTATTTATGAAAACGTTTTTGAATGAGTGAAGCGAATGGATTTATTCAAGACAAACATATGCGTGCATTAATTAATCAAAGATAAACAAGTTCGTACATGCTAAATACGCTTAATCAAAGAGAAATACATATAAATAAACAAATGAACTGTCGGAAGAATCCTTCTAGATGTTTATGAAATCTTGCATTCAAGAGTAACAGTTTCCTTTGGCGGAGCCTCAATGGAAAGGACGTCTGGTTCATGATCACTGTGAGTCGTCATGGCTTGCCCCAGTTATGCTGGTCACATCTTCAACAGTTTTCAGTCGTTGCTTCAAAATAACTTTCCCAGATTCTTTGCTGATCCCGGTCATATCATCTTGAGGGTTACTGAAATGAAGCGAGCTAGGCCCTTGAATAATTACTGGATTCGACTAATTTGCTGAGGTAACAACATGCTTTGCAGAATTTAAGTTTGACAAGCGGGGAACCCCGAGAGGAGTCTCGATCTTCGGCTGAGCATCACTAAAAGACAATTTCTTCGTTTCTAGCAAATTTCTGACAAGATTCTTAAAAGCGTAGCAATTCTCTAGATCATGGCCGGGCGCACCCTCATGAAATAAACAATGAGCAGCCACGTTGTAACCTGCAGGTAACGGATTAGGTGGGGGACCCAAAGCACGGGTGGTAATCAGTTCTTGTTGTACCAAATAGGAGTATAATTCAGTGAAGGCCATCGGAATTGGAGGACAAGGCTTATACTGACTCTGGCGGAGATAAGGAACCTGATCCTGTGATTGTTGATGAACAGGAGCGTCGGGCACTCGTTGACCGTTGACAGGAACTCGCATGGGCGGATAACCGGAAGGTTGTTGACGGATCGGTGCTTGATATACCGGAGCTGACTGCACAGGCTGGTATGTAGGAAACTGCTGATTGAAAGGAGGTGCAACAACAGCTACATAGGGTTGTTGGACATATGGATAACCTTGAACATAATTCTGCTGATGTTGCCAAGGTTGAGGGGTAGCTGTTTTGCGGTTCCTCGAACGTGCAGGTCCTTTACCATGGTCGGAGTTAGGAGTTTTGCACTTTGGAGGGGTAGCTCGTCGAACTAGTTGAGCACTAGGAGGCACCAAACCGAATTGAAGACCGTGAGGAGGTACATTCTCGACAGTAACAGCTGGTTGAGGCTCCATAACGGTATTAGTAGTCTTAGAAACAACAGTAGACTGAGCATCCACCTTCACACTAAGAGCTCGTAACATCTGCAAAATATGCCCTACACTTCCTCGAAGATCTTCGAGTTCATGGCTAACACGGTTGATCTCTTGGTTTTGATCTTTCATCCTTTTGAAGGGTCGTATTTGATGCAGAGAACTCAGGGTGACAAAACTGGAAGGTGAGAGAACCGAGTATGAGAAATCGGGAGACACATGCAATGCAAAAGTAAGATGCTAAAATGTGAATGCAAATGAAGATTTCATGGAATTCAAACATTTACGAATATTGCGGAATACCAAAGAAACTTTTAATTTATTGAAGACAGATTACAAATAATATTCTTGCAACCAAAATAGCTAAATAAAAGCCTAGAAAGTCCTAGAGAAGCATCTTCCACAACTTCAGTGGGCAGACGGAGATCCGGAGGAAAATAAATATTCGTAGAGCCTTCTCTTCTTGTAGGACTGTATCTCATCATTCTTCGACTGAATCTGCTTTTGAAGTTCTTTGTACTCGCTGACCATCACATGGTATTTGTTCTTCCATGCTTCTGTTTCGCGTTGTGATCTCTTCAAAGCGATCTTCAAAGTCTCAGCTTCGGTCATGAAATACTGGACAGGTTCCTCTCTTTGAGGTGAAGGATCCTGGCGAGAGTAGGGCATCTTCAACTCAATAGCTCTTCCTCGGACCCATTGAAGGTATGGTTCCATGGACACACAATTAGGTCTTCCCAAACTTTCTTTGTCTTTCCTATGCAGATGATTCCAAGAAGATAGAATCTGATCTCGAAGCTTTTTGTCGTCTTTGAAAAAGATTTTCTCCACATGAATACTTTTAGGCGGTTCCTTCAAGGGGTATCCCAACTGTCGGCGAGCTAAGACTGGATTGTAGTTAATTCCTCCATTGAAACTGAGCAAAGGCACATTGTTGAAGTTTCCACAACTATCAATGATCGATATCCCATCATACATGCGATTATACCAATCAATATCAGAGTGAGTTAAGGCCATAACTTTTTGCGACCAACGTTCTTGATTAGGTCTCCAGAACGGACCGGACTTGGGTAAGTGAGAAATAAACCACTTGTATAGTAATGGCACACAACATGTAATCATTCCTCCACCATGAAAGTTTCGAAGATGTACTGAATGATAAGTATTACCCAATAGTGTTGGAACTGGATTTCTTCTCATGAAGGTCTTGATTGCATTAAGGTCCACAAACCCCTCAAAACTAGGAAAAAGCAGCAACCCATAAATAAGCAAAGCAAATATTGTTTCAAAGGCAAACATGTATTTATGATCGGTATAAAATTGGGCCTTCTTAATTAGGAAGTCCCTGAGAAAACCGGAGGTCCCCCCTTTGGTGATCATATTGTTTTTGACCTCGGATATCCTTAGACAGATGGCTTTAGCAATATCTCGTCCTTTAGGGTCTTCCTCCAAGAAAGGGAATGGAGACTTATCCAAGATAGGTAATCCCACCAACTGAGAGTACTCTTCTAAGGTAGGTAAAAGCTGATAATCTGGAAAGGTGAAGCAGTGATAATCTGGATCATAAAACTGTAGCAAAGTCGCAAGAAGTCCTTCGTTTACTTGAATCTTCAACAAAGACAATAGCCTTCCATATCTGTTTTGGAACTTTTCTTGATCTTGAACCAAGTCCCTTAGCTTCTCTAGGACTTCCAAATTAAAACCCTTAAAAGTAAATTTCAAAGTATGCTTCCTTGAGTGATCCATGGTATCCTGCAATGTTCATAAATAGAGTTTGAATTCCATGAAATCTTAATGCGATATGATGTTTTATGAATGCAATGCATGAAAACACACAAAGTCCTAGGTTAAAGGAACGTGAGTGGAGTTAAGGTCTACCCATCCCCAAAAGGAGTGTACTATAGGTTAATTGTACCTGCAGAACAAGGTTCTAGAAAGTGCCCAAAGTCATCAGCCCATCTTTCGGATATTATCGACCTTCCGATTGACTCGGGGGTTAATAATATTCTCAAGAGAACCTCTTTTGAGTGTAGTATCGCGTAGCAACCATTGTAGGACTACTCCCACATAGTTCCCGCACTACGTCTTAAATAAGGCCGAGGTGGTGTAAAGGTACTACGGTTCCCAATATCACAGACTCCAATCGACCATGGAAAAAGTTTTCAACGATTACTCGTTCAACCGAACCATTTTCGAAAAGGTCTCAACTGAGTGGTGATTCTCGAATCAGCTTGGTCGGGATTCACTCCCTATAAGCCTCATCGAATATATCCCCATCCTATAATAATGTCACTAGTCCGGGCGTAGGACTTATCTCACAACACAAGGAACAGTCCCACAATCAAAGCGCAAATATATACATGCAGATGAATAATAACACAGATAGTAATAAAGATGAACAAGTTAGGGATAACCCTCAAAAATTAAGAATATTCCCCCAGTGAAGTCGCCATTTTCTGTTGCGGTGGAAATAGGATCACAAACTATTAATGAGTTTGAATCGCAATTCAATTCACAACCGCTCTTTGATTTATCCGAAGGAAAAGGTCAAAAAGGGAAAACCTATTTTGCATCGTAAACACAATGCGGGGAAAGATCTAGGGTTCGGGGGTTGGTTAAATTTAGGGAAGGTATTAGCACCCTAAACTTCTGTAGTACTCTACAGGAACCTTTTGTTCAAATGTTTACTATTTGCTTTATTTATTTGCTTAAGGTATATGTACAAAGGATTAAAAGTGAGAAAAGAGACCTAAGGGGTTAATTCTAAGTTTACTCGGCAAGACATCGCATCTTGTGCCTACGTATCCTTACGGGAGTGGAATCAGAGTAATCGTAGTTCCCCTCAAAAGGGAGGTTAGAGACTTCTTGACTGTGGTCAAGGTCTCACGGGGAATAAACATGTCTTAAGGACACGCCTACGTGGAGTGTAGAAACTCCAAATCTCTATGTTGAATTGTTAAGTTGTAATTAGGGTTAAATTAGGGATTCCACGGCGGGAAACCCTAAACTGAGCGCGGCGGCTCTTTGACCTAATGCTAGGGGTAAAATTGTAATCTTGCCTGCGGCGAGGCATTTGTGAAAATTAGGGTTTGTAGTTTGTAGTTTTGAGGATTTGAAATTGAATGTGTGAAGTTTTACGGACTATTGGCGCGGCGGCCAAACAGTTAGACCTAACCTTCGGATGTGTGCAATGTGACAGAAATAATGGTAAACGTGTGAGATAATTGAATCATGCAAACAGAGAGATAATGTCATAATTTAAACCATGCAAGCAGAAATTTAAAGGCAAAATTTAAAGAGCGATTGTTAAGTTCGCGAGGTTACATGAGAGGAGCAGATACAATATGATAATGAAATTTGAATTGAACAATAATAAAATAAAATAAATAACGGTTCTAGTTATTATTTTAAAAAAAAGATTTTAGTTATTATTTTAAATTTATCTAAAAAAAAGTTTTTCTTAAAAATAATAGGTTTTCATATTAATTTGGAAAAGATGTTAATGTTATTTATTTTAAAAAACAGATTTTTATATTATAACAAGTTTTAATAAATTAATGATAACAATAATAATAATAATGGTAATAATAATGATAATAATGATAATAATAATAATAATAAATAATGATAATAATAATAATAATAATAATAATAATAATAATAAAGCAATAATGAATTTTAAATGTGCCAAATAACCCAACAATGTTGCTAACGCAGAAATGCGCTCATCGCAACCAGATCTAAATCGGACGAAACAAAATTTATCGCAAAGAAAAAGAAATTAAGCAAAAAATAGTATTATTGCTCACACAAAAATGCGATCATCGCAACCAGATCGAACTAACACAAATGTCACGCGTCATGCACACAAATGTGCAAACATCGTATCGACATAATTCGATCAAAAATCTTATATATATAAACTCTAACAATTTAAAAATTATATATATATAAACGTAACAGTAATAGATAAAGAAAAAATAACGGTAATAGATGAAGAAAAAGAAATAACGGTAAAAGATGAAGAAAAAGAAACAACAGTAATAGATGAAGGAAAAGAAATAACGGTAAACGATGAAGAAAAAGAAACAATAGTAATGGATGAAGAAGAAAACTAAATAACGGCAAACGACACTCACTCCTCTTAGGTTTTTTTCATTCTCCCCTTTTTTTCCAACAAGGCAACACATGTATATACAGGGAGCAAATTAGGGTTAACACCAAATTGTCAATAATGTCCCTAAAGCCCATTTTAAAGCCCAAACTAAATAATTAGTTAAGAAAAAAATAAAATTTAAATAATTTAAAATAATTAAAATAAACTTAAAATAAAAACTAATAATCCTATTGATTCCTAAAATCAAAAATATTATAAAAAGAACAAAATTTTTTTCAATATTTTTTTATTTTATGATTTTTTGGATATTTTTATGAATAATTTAGAAAAAAGTGAAAAAAATGATATTTTAAAAAATGATTTAATTAAAATACGAAAATAATAATTAAATAATAATAAAAAACTATTTTTGTTATTTTTTTAATGAAAGATAGAAAAATTTAGAGTAAAAATAATAAAAAACAAAAAAGTGACAAAGGTGAGATTTGAACTCTCAACCTCTCACACTCACAACTCCTTACACATGTCCTCTTGCCAATTGTGCCATTTTTACTTTTTAGAAAAAAAATACATGTCATATGATATTTACCTGCAAAAAGTCAAACGACTACACAAATTTGTTAGTAATTGATTAAATGCAATAAAAATGCAATGAAATGCGACGACAAATCTTAGGGCAAAATTTGGGGTATTACACTCTTCGACTACCGAAGGGACTATCCTTCCTTGGTTTCCTACGTCGACTTCTATCACATTTTCCAGGTTATCTCGCGGGGTGTTCGCTACTGCGGCTTGGTTTCTAGCTAAGGGAGGTACCCCCATGAATTCAGTCAATCTTGTTAATTGTACCGCCAATTATTGATTGGTCTGGGTTGTATTTTGGATTAATGGCTGAAATATTTCGCCCATGGTTTGTGACAAAGTCTGAACCATCTGTAGGTTACTTTCATCCATCTGCAGTCTCAAGCACGCAACCGAGGTGTTGGTCAAATTGGGGCCTTGTGTCGAATACCCTAAACTCTGGGGGTTTCGACTCACGTTCACACCTGACCCCGACCCTTGCAGTGGCGAAGCCATCGCCTGATCTGAGAATATAGGGGGTGCACTTTGGAGCCCTTGCATCATAGCAGTGGGCATCCCATATAAGGGGTTTCTTGGTGACTGTGAAAAACCAGGAGGCACAAACTGCCTGGACGTCAAACTTCCTCCTAACAAAATCTGAGGATTCGACGTTTGGTGACCAATGTATTCCAACACTGGTTGAGTATAAGGCCTT
Organism: Lathyrus sativus; assembly: GCA_963859935.3. NCBI lineage: Eukaryota > Viridiplantae > Streptophyta > Magnoliopsida > Fabales > Fabaceae > Lathyrus > Lathyrus sativus. The sequence continues at coordinate 356,516,549 of OZ012739.1, forward strand.
ATCACTGTCGATCCCACCCCAAGTGTTGAAGGCGTCGGCACTAGCCTCACAGGAAGCACCGTTTGTTCCCCAATCGACGGTATCGGAGGAGGAACTCCATCGTCTCTTATTCCTTCGATGGAACCGTTTCCTGGTTGGTTGGAGTTATCTGGCTGGTTTGTATTCATAGCCATGTTCTTACTGCTTCGTCTTGATCGCTTCTCTTCGTTTATAGCGGTAATTTTACCACTTCTCAGTAACATAAAAGTGTACCTTCTCACGAAACGGGACCAGTAAAACTGCAGAATTTTTTTTTATAAGTTTACTTTTATAAAATAGATTTTCTAGCACTGTCCCACTGGGCGTGCCATTTTGTTTCCCTTGAAAATCGGAAAACAACCGCTGATCTTCCAAATCTAACTTTGGTGACTCACAGGATCGATCAGATTGATCCTAGGACATGTGCTAAAAGAATTATTTTTGGTTTTAAGAATTTATCTAAGTTCCACACTCGAATAGGGTTGGGATAAACAGAATTCTAAAAGAACATCTATTCGACTACGGGTTAATTTAAATGTAAAATAAGGCTTCTAATAAAAGAGAAAAAAGTTTATTGGTAAAGGTGAATTTGGATTGAGGACGAAGAGAAAAGAATTGCGTAGGAAGCAGAGGAATAAGGTAAGGAGTAAAAGGGTAAAGACAATAAAGGCAATAAAGGACTTTGTAAAACTTAAAATAAAAACAAGTAAATTGCATTAAGTTTAAAAGATGGTGTGTTTACATCACGTACATTCTCTTACAATACTCGTTTTCTCTACACTCGGATACTTGGAGTAATCTCAAGAGTAATTTGTACAATAGTAAATTACAACACACTTTGGATATGTCTAAGACACTCTATTTATAGTAACAAAAAATAACCTCTAATAACTTCCACCATAATCTCCTTCCGCCACTTGTCTTAAATGCATGGCTCCATTATTCATAAGGTGATACGTGTCTCCCTCAATTTTCCACAAGCAAAACCGTTCCTTCCAACATTCAAATTTCAAACACTTCGACGCACCATTCGTTATCGGCAAGCGGTCGAACCCATGGCCTCTGGGTGAGTCCTTCGACTTAGCTTCTTCTTTTCTTTCGACCATTTTCTTGCATTCAAGGTATTCTCCATCCTTTTTCTTTGGACACCTTCTTTCTAGCTGAGGCGTCGAATTTAGGAGCTAACAGGTGGTTGACTCCAACTTGTTTAACCTTGTTGCCTATGTTATTCATGATATGCGAGTTTTAAGGCTTATTCCTACAGAGGCCTAATAGACTATGAAGTTTTTGAGTGAATTCTAGGCTAAAATGACAGAGAAATATGAGATTCTTGATTTGGATGGAAACATTAGTCATCCATTTCAATTGGTGATTCCAAGAAAAAGGAGAAACAAGAAGAAATAGCTTGAGACAAGCAAAGTATTCACCGCTTGGCTCACTAGTTTCTTTGTTGGGTGTTGTCCCTCATGTTTAGGTGTAGGTGAACAATCAGAAACAACACAATGAAGAGCAGTAGTTCCTTTCTATATCTTTATAATCTCTAAGGATTTGTTTAAAAGTTTGAAGGAGAAGGATTAGAGCACTTTGAACATAGGGAAGGATGTAGTGACACATCATCAATTGTAACTCTAAAATGTGTCACATCAACTTATTTGTATATATGGACAATTTATTCATTAACAATAAAACAATTTAAAAAAACTTTTCATTTACTTTCTAAATTCATAGACACGTCATCAATCATCAATTGATATAATTATATTTTCTTTATGAAATTCTTTATTCTATTAATAGATATTAATAATAATGATATAATATTGTTCATATTCCTATTCCAATTTCAATTATAAATTAATAAAATAAAATACATAAAAATATTTACATTCCTATTCCAGCTATAAAGAGTATTTAATAAAATAAAATTGATATAATTATATTTTCTTTATAAAACTCTTCATTCTTTTAACATTTATTTAAAAAGTAAAAAATAAAATAAATTTTGTTTTAATAATTATTAAAATTATAAATAATACACTACAATGATGATTATATAAAAAATAAAAAATTAATTCATTAATAATTACTACAGAGAAAAAAAAGAATAAAAAAAAGAATAAAATTATTTACTATATTATTCATATTTTTATATAAAATTTTAATTACTTAGTTTTTAAAAATAATTAATACAAATCATTTTTCAATAAAATAAACAATAATAAATACAAATCATAAATATAAAAGTTATTTTAATAACTAATTATAATAAAAATATTTTTCACTTAGTGTATAAAAATTATAAGAAGATTTTGTCTCGATTTTATTTAGTGACTAAATCATATATTTTATTTTATATAATTTTAAATTTAATTATTAAACATAATAAAAATATTTTTCATTATATAAGTAATAAAATAATTTTTAGAATTTAAATTAACAATTTTATTTTTAAAATTAGTTTATCAAATGAATTTTTTTATGTATTATAATAAATGATAATTAAATAAATAAATAGTAGTAAATACCTTAATCATTATTATTAGTTTTATGTATGATAACTGAGTTATAAGTTATCAAAAATAATAATGATAATAATATTGTTCATATTCATATTCCAACAACAACAACAACAACAACAACGACAACAACAACAACAACAACAACAACAACAACAACAACGACAACAACGACAACAACGACAACAACAACAACAACGACAACAACGACAACAACGACAACAACGACAACAACAACAACAACGACAACAACGACAACAACGACAACAACGACAACAACGACAACAACAACAACAACGACAACAACAACAACAACGACAACAACGACAACAACAACAACAACAACAACAACAACAACAACAACAACAACAACAACAACAACAACAACAACAACAACAACAACAACAACAACAACAACAACAACAACAACAACAACAACAACAACAACAACAACAACAACAACAACAACAACAACAACAACAACAACAACAACAACAACAACAACAACAACAACAACAACAACAACAACAACAACAACAACAACAACAACAACAACAACAACAACAACAACAACAACAACAACAACAACAACAACAACAACAACAACAACAACAACAACAACAACAACAACAACAACAACAACAACAACAACAACAACAACAACAACAACAACAACAACAACAACAACAACAACAACAACAACAACAACAACAACAACAACAACAACAACAACAACAACAACAACAACAACAACAACAACAACAACAACAACAACAACAACAACAACAACAACAACAACAACAACAACAACAACAACAACAACAACAACAACAACAACAACAACAACAACAACAACAACAACAACAACAACAACAACAACAACAACAACAACAACAACAACAACAACAACAACAACAACAACAACAACAACAACAACAACAACAACAACAACAACAACAACAACAACAACAACAACAACAACAACAACAACAACAACAACAACAACAACAACAACAACAACAACAACAACAACAACAACAACAACAACAACAACAACAACAACAACAACAACAACAACAACAACAACAACAACAACAACAACAACAACAACAACAACAACAACAACAACAACAACAACAACAACAACAACAACAACAACAACAACAACAACAACAACAACAACAACAACAACAACAACAACAACAACAACAACAACAACAACAACAACAACAACAACAACAACAACAACAACAACAACAACAACAACAACAACAACAACAACAACAACAACAACAACAACAACAACAACAACAACAACAACAACAACAACAACAACAACAACAACAACAACAACAACAACAACAACAACAACAACAACAACAACAACAACAACAACAACAACAACAACAACAACAACAACAACAACAACAACAACAACAACAACAACAACAACAACAACAACAACAACAACAACAACAACAACAACAACAACAACAACAACAACAACAACAACAACAACAACAACAACAACAACAACAACAACAACAACAACAACAACAACAACAACAACAACAACAACAACAACAACAACAACAACAACAACAACAACAACAACAACAACAACAACAACAACAACAACAACAACAACAACAACAACAACAACAACAACAACAACAACAACAACAACAACAACAACAACAACAACAACAACAACAACAACAACAACAACAACAACAACAACAACAACAACAACAACAACAACAACAACAACAACAACAACAACAACAACAACAACAACAACAACAACAACAACAACAACAACAACAACAACAACAACAACAACAACAACAACAACAACAACAACAACAACAACAACAACAACAACAACAACAACAACAACAACAACAACAACAACAACAACAACAACAACAACAACAACAACAACAACAACAACAACAACAACAACAACAACAACAACAACAACAACAACAACAACAACAACAACAACAACAACAACAACAACAACAACAACAACAACAACAACAACAACAACAACAACAACAACAACAACAACAACAACAACAACAACAACAACAACAACAACAACAACAACAACAACAACAACAACAACAACAACAACAACAACAACAACAACAACAACAACAACAACAACAACAACAACAACAACAACAACAACAACAACAACAACAACAACAACAACAACAACAACAACAACAACAACAACAACAACAACAACAACAACAACAACAACAACAACAACAACAACAACAACAACAACAACAACAACAACAACAACAACAACAACAACAACAACAACAACAACAACAACAACAACAACAACAACAACAACAACAACAACAACAACAACAACAACAACAACAACAACAACAACAACAACAACAACAACAACAACAACAACAACAACAACAACAACAACAACAACAACAACAACAACAACAACAACAACAACAACAACAACAACAACAACAACAACAACAACAATAATAATAATAATGTTCATTTAAATAGAATAACAATAAAAATAATACTATTTATCAATTTTTTTATGAAAATATATTGTGACACTAAATATAAATTTAAAAGTCATTACATGTTACATTATAATTATAAAACATAACTAACCAAACAATAAATTTATATCAATACTATCTTTCAGTTATAAATATATTCTATTGTTTTTTCATTCTACCATTGATATTAGATGCGTTATTAATTTATTGATTTCTCTTTAGTTGATCGATTATACTTGAAAAGTCCATTCATTCAATAACTCATAGAAAACCATATAAATTCTCCAAATCTCTCAATAATTTATCAGTGTAAATAAAAAAATTTATCTCCAATTTTCTTTCACTTCTTACACTTGATTTCTCACATGCGAGAATTGTAGAATATGTCTAAACCTTCTCATCATTTGTCTGTAGTTAATTATTATTTTTTGTAAGAACTTTGTTTTACCCATGAAACTTTAGATATAAGATTTCTATTTCTCTATTTTCATTAATTAAATATTTTTTTTTATTATTATTAGTGAAATTCTGGTATCAGATATCAGAAGTCGAAGGCGATGTTACGACACTAATATCTGTATAATCACCAATAAAAACAAAGACAAAAAGTTAACAATGACACAAGCAATTGTTAACCCAGTTCGGTGAAAACACACCTACGTCTGGGGGCTACCAAGTCAGGAAGAAAATCCACTAAGTAGAATTAGTTTGAAGATACACAGTAGACTCTCCCTAGTTTACCATCTTCTCACCTAATCTCTACCCTTGCAATTTCTACCTAGGACACTCCTAGATAAGAGACACCTCTCACCCCCCCCCCCCCCCCTCAATCACAGCAGTGATAACAACAAAAAATAAAACTTTAGAAGACACTATTCAAAGACAAAACTTGATCTTGCTTAAAAGCTTCAATCAAGTACAATACACTCTTACTAATTACAAGCTTTGAGTGAACAACTTACAATATAAAACTTAGTCCAATTCACACATTAAAGTAATGAGTCAATGGCTCACAAACAAACACAAACACACGAATGCTAGAAAGCTCTTAATCCTTGCGCAATGCACTATATTAAACCTAGCTTCTCTGAACAACAAAACAGGATTGAGAATCCTTTAAATAGTAACTCTTGGACGGGCTTGGGCTTTGGTAAAAATAGCAACTGATCTTTGAGAAAATCAATTAAAATAATTAGCATCAATGAGTAAAACCAAAACATATTTGATTTGATCCAATCAGCTCCAATCAAATCACTCTTCAGATCTTCAAGATTTCCTTCAGATCTTGCAACGTGAAGGTATAGATTACAAGGAGGTATTCGCACCGGTGGCTAGATTGGAGACTATTTGTTTGGTTGTTGGGATTGCGCATAGCAACAATTGGGTGATTTACCAAATGGATGTAAAATTTGCGTTTTTGAATGGTCCTCTTGATGAGGAAGTTTATGTGGGGCAGCCACCCGGTTACGTGGTTAAAAATCAAGAGAGGAGGTATTACAAGCTACACAAGGCATTGTATGGTTTGAAACAAGCTCCAAGAGCTTGGAACAAACGTATAGACGGCTTTCTTGTTGACATCGGTTTCGAACGATGTGTATCCGAACATGGTGTTTATGTGAGATCGGATAATATTGATGGTGTTATTATAATATGCTTGTATGTTGATGATCTCTTGATTACGGGCAGCAATGACAAGAGTATTTCAAGGTTCAAAGGGGAGCTCATGAGTGAGTTTGAGATGACTGACCTTGGGGTCATGAGTTACTTTCTTGGCATAGAGTTTCACAAGTCAAAAGTGGGGTTGCTTATGCATCAAAGGAGGTATGCTCTAGATATCTTGAAAAAGTGTGAGATGGAGCATTGTAATGCTTGTATTACACCTTGTGAGGCTAGAGTACAGCTGTCTAAAAGTGATGATGAAGATGATGTTGATCCAACACTTTACCGGAGTTTGATTGGACCGTTACGGTATTTGTGCAATACTCGACCGGATTTGACTTTTAGTGTCGGTATTACGAGTAGATTCATGGAGAGACCTAATGTGTCTCACTTGGCAGCGGTCAAGAGAATCCTTAGATATGTGAAAGACACTCTTGGTTGCGGAATTATTTTTCCCGCATCGGATATGGGTCGCAAATATACTTTACTTGGCTACACCGATTCTAATTGGTGCGGAGATAAAGATGATAGAAAATCAACGGTGGGTTACATCTTTAAGTTCGGTAGTACACCAATCTCACGGTGTTCGAAGAAGGAACCGGTTGTAGCATTATCTTCTTGTAAGGCCGAGTACATTGCGGCGTCATTGAGTGTGTGCCAAGCTATATGGCTTGTGAATCTTATGAAGGAATTGGGATGTGGTGATGATGATATTACCACACTGTTTATGGATAATGTTTCCGTGATAAATCTTGCGAAGAATCCGATTACACACGGAAGGAGCAAGCATATTGAGATGCAGTTTCATTACTCAAGAGAATTGGTCGGTGATGGAAAGCTTAGATTGAGCTATTGCCGAAGCAAGGACCAAGTTGCGGATTTGTTGACAAAGGGTGTGACAAATGAGGTGTTCAAGAGACTGTTGAAGAGCTTGAGCACAATGAACTTGGAGCAACTAAAGTGAGGTGGTGTGTTGAAAGCTGTTAAATTCTGGTTTTTTCCTGAATTTAACAGCATGGCCACTTTAGTTGGCTTTTGTTTTTTTTTTTGGGATTATTCTCTCAAGTGTATAAATACATTTTGTAATTTCCAATTCCAATTAATGCCAATTTTAATTCATCCAATAATACTCTCTACCCTAATTCTCTTTCTCTCTCAATTTTATCTTCTTCTCCAATTTCTTTTCCACCATTGTTACTACCTTTAATCTCTGTTTTTGTATGTTGTTCTAACAAAAATGAGCATAACACCATGTAGGAACAATTTTTTTAAAAGGCCCTTCATACGGAATTTTCACGGTACAAGCCTCCAGGACTTGCATAAAAGGAAATAAGTGTTTGAAATTACCACAAACCATAAAAAGCATTTCATTCAAAAAAAATTATAGAAAAAAAACATCTAGCAAAAAATAGTAACACACTTCATATCTCCTCCAAACTGGCTTTTTATATACATGGTTAATTCCAAGCACCACTCTGTCAATATATCCTACGACATTACAAGGAGGGTCAAGTTTCCCTCGGACACCACACGGCACCTAAAATCAGATGAGCAAAACAAATTAGAGAGTTGGAAAAAAAAGAGAGAAATCATGAGGCGGGAACCGAAGTTTACGGTGAAAGTTGTGCTATTATATAAGTTGTCTGGATTATGGACATTGAATGTCTAGTCTGGAACATTAATCTAGTATCAAAAACCTAATGTAATATCATAACTAATGAAGTTTCTAAAACTTAAACATTAAATTAAAGCTGAATTAAAACCTAATGCATTATATTTCCATACCTAGTTTACAAACACTATAACGGTAGGCAACTTCAAAAGTCTTGAAATTTTTAACTGCATCAATAGGAAAATTTGAAAATGTTCCAAAGCAAAATTTGAATAACTTTTAAAATTGATTAACATAAATAATAGGATCTATCTTATTGTTAGAAAATTATTATATTCTTCATAAGTATTTATCTAAGATTATATAAGATCTTAACTCTTATATAAGAGCATCTTTAGTGGGAGTAAACTAAATGGGTAAACTAAGATACTTTTTGTGGGCCCAAAGTGATTTGTAGGATTTAAAAAATTTATAGTTGATTTGAGTAGTTTTTACTTTAATCGTGGTTGTCTATAAGAAACCAAGACTTGATCCCACATTTTATATTTTTTATTCAAGTTACCATTAATTTAATTATTTTATTTAAAATGCATATTTTTTTTCAAAAAAATTTACCTTAAAAACTTAAAAATAAAATTAAATATATTTTATTATAAAATTAAAAATGATACAAAATTCACAACAATAATAATAATAAAAATTACATTTTCATAAGAATATAATTATAATAAGGATTTGATTGGTTGTCATCCATTTGATAAATAAATAAGATTGAAAATTGAAAGAAAAAAATTTAGAAGTAAAACTGTATGTAAAAAAAATTAAAGTTTCTATAGAATTTATAGAAGGTAAAAAATGGTAATATGACCGTTACTATTTAAAATGAAATATTTGGAATATTTTATTAATATTAAATAATATTATAATAGGTTTCACAAGAATAGTTAACGTTAACTATATAGATAATGGGAACTAAATTTTAGTTCATTTGGATGCCATGTCAGCTCTACTATAATGCAAATTCCTTATTACTAACGTAAACTATAAGGAATTTTGGTTTAACAACCCTGCGTTAAAGTTGCTCTAAGTGGTTATGGTATTTGAAGCACCACTAAAAAGCCTCCGCAATAGCACACAAATACTATTTGCAACAAGATCGATTACTGCCATCTCCAACCCAACCCTAACCTTCAATGCCCCATATATTGAAAGTGAGATTTCCATAAAAATAAACATAATAATATATAGAGCATAATGGAAGTGAAACAAATGACATTGAATCCACGATTCACAAGCACATTAAATCTAGATCCATTAAAATGAAGCACAAATGTAAAAAAAAAATAGATTAGACAGAAATTCCAAATCTACCCATCACGAAAGAATAAATGACTCAATTCTTATTGTTTTTGCTAAGGTCGAGAACTGCAACAACAACGACTAATCCACCAAACACGACATAGAAGAATAACTCCATTTTTGTGATCTCGGTGTTTGCACAGAGAGAGAGAGAGAGAGAGAGAGAGAGAGAGAGAGAGAGAGAGAGAGAGAGAGAGTAGGTAGAAAAGAATCTGGCTAATCAGAAAAGTTGAACATTGATAATCTTTGGTTGGGTCGCAATAATTATCTTTGGGAAAAACAATATGTGAGATGTTGGATCGAACTCTAGTATGGTCGAAGGGTAGCTTTTGGTTCGACAGGAATTAAGCATGAGGTCGAAGTCTGTTCGCATGCTGCTGCCGGAGTAATGCGTGTTGTAGTCGAAGTTTGCTCGAACATGCATTAGTCAATATTGCTAGGGTTGTTAGCATGTTAAATTGGGCCTTGCTTGTAAGTTAAATTGTTTAAGTTAGCTTGTACCCTTAGTTAGCTTGTAATGGGTAATTGTTAAAAAGCCCATTAGGTTAGTGTGCTATTTCTCTTATAAATAGGATGCTAGTTTCGCAATCTTGGAATAAGGAAAAATAGGAAGATAAAATCCTATTTTCAAGAGAGAGAGGTTATTTTGTTATTCTTGTATACTTGTAATCTTGTTATAAGAGAAAGGAAATAATAGCAGTTTAATATTCAATCCTTGTTGTTCCTTGTTGTTTTACCTTATTGTCTTTGTTCACCGTAACCCTTGTGTGTTTCTTGATCATTAAGAAATTGTTTATACTTTATTTCAAACTATCCGATTCACAACAAATTAGTGCGGTAAGCGTGGAGAAGATGCCTTCAACAAAGTATGATATCAAAAAGTTCACCAGAGTGAACAATTTTGGTCTGTGACGCTTGAAGATGAAAGACCTACTAGCTCAGCAGGGTTGTTTGAAAGCGTTAAAGGGAGAGGTAGCCATGGATGTTGCATTAACGACAAAAGAAAATACGGGCATGATTAAGAAATCCCACAACGCAATATTGTTGAGCCTTGGTGATAAGGTTCTTCGACATGTATCAAAGGAGACTACAACATCGGGATTATGGGTGAAACTTGAAAGTTTGTACATGACCAAATCTCTGGTGAATCGACTCTACCTGAAGCAAGCTTTATATTCATTCAAGATGAGTGAAGACAGAGTGTTGGCTGAGCAGTTGGATATGTTCAACAAGCTGATTCTTGATCTTGAAAATATTAATGTGAAGATCGATGATGAAGATCAAGCACTGTTGCTGCTGTGTGCTTTGCCCAGAACACATGCTCCCTTCAAGGAAACTCTCTTATATGGAAGGGAGTCCTTGACCTTTGAAGAAGTTCAATCAGCCTTGTATTCTAAGAACTTGAACAAATGAAAGGAGCATAAAACTTCGACGGTGGATGAAGGTTTGGCAATTAAGGGAAAATTCTTGCGAAAGGATGGTAAGTTCGACAAGAAGAAAGGTAAAAGTCAACAGAAAACATATGGTATTCGATGTTATCACTGTAAGAAGAAGGGCCACACAATAAAGGTGTCCCCTGAACGCCTGAAAGATCATGGAGATAGTGGCAACACAACCATTGTTCAAGATGACTTCGACTCATCTGATGTTCTTGTGGTTTCAAGTGGCGGCTCGAGAAAAGAGTGGATTATGGATTCAAGTTGCACTTGGCACATGACTCTAAACAGAGAATTGTTCGAGGAGCTATGTGATCAAGATGGTGGATCTGTGCTGTTGAGAAACAACAAATCTTGCAAAATTGCAGGTATTATATCTGTGAGATTCAAGCTCCATGATGAGTCAATAAGGTTATTGACTGAAGTTAGGTATGTATCTGACCTAAAGAGAAATTTGATTTCTCTTGGTGAATTCGACAGAAAGGGATACATTTTTTATGGAGAGAAAAGTATCCTAAGAGTCATGAAGGGGTCGAAGGAATTCTTGAGAGGCGTGAAGAAACAAGGCTTGTATACCCTTGAGGCTGAGGTTGTAAGTGGTTTGACAAATGTTGCATCTATGAAACCTGTGTCGAAGACAAAATTATGGCACATGATATTGGGCCATGTCATTGAAAGAGGCCTGGTCGAATTGGGGATGCAGAACCTGCTAGGAGGTGACAAAGTCGAAAAGTTGGAGTTTTGTGAATCTTGTGTATTTGGTAAATCCTGTAAGGTGAAGTTTAACAAAGGAAAGCAAAGAACACATGGATCCCTAGATTACATTCATGCAGATCTTTGGGGGCCTACAAGGAATCCTTCACACTCAGGTGCAAGGTATTTTCTATCCATCGTTGATGACTATTCCAGAAAGCTATGGGTATTCATTCAGAAGATGAAGGATGAAACTTTTGAGAATTTCAAAAGTTGGAAGATTCTAGTCGAAACTCAAACTGGCAGAAAGGTCAAGAGGTTGAGAACCGACAATGGCCTTGAATTCTATAACGAAGCGTTCGACAGTTACTGTGTTGAGTTTGGGATTGCAAGGCATAAGACTATAACAGGTACTCCTCAATAAAATGTATTAGCTAAGAGATTTAATCAAACAATCCTTGAAAGGGTTAGATGCATGTTGGTTAGTGCTAGATTGAAGAAGGTGTTTTGGACGGAAGCTGTTTCGACAACAGCTTACCTGATAAATAGATGTCCCTCGACTGCCTTGGAAATGAAGACACCTAAAGAAGTTTGGTCGGGACATCCACCTAGTCTCGACAAACTGAGAGTATTTGGCTACGATGCCTATGCTTATACTAGACAAGACAAGGTCGAACCTAGAGCTTTGAAATACATGTTCATGGGATACCCTAAAGGAGTCAAAGCTTATAGGCTATGGTGCCTAGAGCCAGGTTACAGAAGGTGTATCACCAGTCGAGATGTAGTTTTCAATGAAGCAGAGATGGATTTCAAGAAAATTGATGATGTTGACAAAGAGCTGGAACAGGGAGAGATTTTTATTGAGGTGGAGCATGTTGATGCTGAATTGCGTACCCCAGAAGAAGTCGAAGAAGGCGCAGAAGATGTTGTCAAATATGAGGAGACTGATAATGACTACTTTCTAGCAAGAGACAGGTCGAGGAGAGTCATTAAGCCACCTCAGAGGCTTGGGTATGCATATCTTATAACTTATGTCTTAACCTCTGCAAGTGAGGTTCTAGACGAAGAACCTAGAGACTATAAGTAAGTTATGATGAGCTGAAAGAAGACTGAATGGATGAAGGCCATGGATGATGAAATGAAATCTCTTCATGATAACAGTATCTGGGAACTGATCAAGAAACATGCTGGAGCTAGGTTAGTCAGCTGTAAATGGATTTTCAAATTTAAGGAAGGAATCAAAGGAGTGGCATCGAAGAGATACAAGGCAAGATTGGTTGCTAGGGGGTTCACTCAGAAAGAAGGTGTCGACTTTAATGATGTGCTCTCTCCTATTGTGAAGCACATATCCATTCGAATGTTGCTTGCCACAGTGGCACAATTCGACCTTGAACTAGAACAGATGGATGTGAATATTGCATTCTTGTATGGTGATTTAGATAAAACAATCCTGATGAGGCAACCTGAAGGGTATGTCGAAAAAGGGAAGGAAGGTCATGTGTGTAAGCTGAATAGATCCTTATATGGACTGAAACAATCCTCGACAGTGGAATAAGAGATTCGACAAGTTCATGACACATATAAGTTTCATCAGAAGTCAGTTTGACCACTGTGTTTACTTCAGATTTCGACCGGGTAATTCAATTGTTATTTTGTTGCTCTATGTGGATGATATTCTAATAACAAGCAACAATGTCGAAGAGGTAATGAGGGGGAAGGCTGAACTCAATAAGGAGTTCGACATGAAGGATCTGGGAGCTGCGTCCAGGACTCTTGGGATTGACATCCAAAGAGATAGAGAGCAGTCGAAATTATGCTTATCTCAAGAGGATTATCTATGGAAGGTTCTCGAAAAGTTTGGTATGTCAAATTCAAAGCCTGTTGTGACTCTGACAAACCCTCAATTCAAGCTAAGTATAGATCAGTGTCCCAACACTGATGTTGAAAGAACTTATATGAATAGCATTCCATATGCTAACATAGTAGGTTCTTTTATGTATGTTATGGTCTGTACTATACTTGACATAACATATGCAGTAAGTCTTGTAAGCAGGTAAATGGAAAATCCTGGAAAGGCTCACTAGCAAGCATTGAAGTGGATTCTAAGGTACATAAATGAGTCTCTGAATAGAGTCCTAATTTATGGTGGAGCCTTGGGTGAAAATAGTAAAGCAACAATCGAAGGATATGTCGACTCTGATTATGCAGGTTGTATGGATTCCAGAAAATCTGTTTCTGGATATGTGTTCACTATGTTTGGGACAACAATCAATTGGAAAGCAACACTTCAGAAGTTCGTTGCCTTATCAACTATTGAAGCGAAATATATTGCCCTAACTGAAGTTGTGAAGGAAGCATTGTGGCTTGAAGGTTTTGCAAATGAGCTAAAACTTCAAGGTCGAGTTATCACTGTTAAATGTGATAATCAAAGTGCAATACACCTGTCGAAGAATTCAGCCTATCATGAGTGAACCAAGCACATTGATGTGAGGCTGCATTTCGTCAAAGGGGTAATCGAGCGTGGAGAAGTCCAAGTGCTAAGGTTTCGACAGATCATAATGCTGCTGATATGATCACCAAGACGTTGCCCAATTGCAAGTTTTTCTACTGTATGCAGTTAATAAAGCTGCATGTAGAAAGCTAGTTTCTTGATGTTATAGAGTTAGATCCAAGGTGGAGATTTGTGAGATGTCAGATCGAACTCTAGTATGGTCGAAGGGTAGCTTTTTGGTTCGACATGAATTAAGCATGAGATCGAAGTCTGTTCGCATGATGCTGTCGGAGTAATGCGTGTTGCAGTCAAAGTTTGCTCTAACATACATTAGTCAATATTGCTAGGGTTGTTAGCATGTTGAATTGGGCATTGCTTGTAAGCCCAATTGTTTAAGTTAGTTTGTATCCTAAGTTAGCTTGTAATGGGTAATTGTTAAAAAGCCCATTAGATTAGTGTGCTATTTTTCTTATAAATAGGATGGTAGTTTCTCAATCTTGGAGTAAGGAAAAATAAAAAGATAAAATCCTAATTTCAAGCAAGAGAGGTTATTTTGTTATTCTTGTATAGTTTTAATCTTGTTCTAAGAGAAAGGAAAGAATGATAGTTTAATAACCAATCCTTGTTGTTCCTTGTTGTTTTACCTTGTTGTTTTACCTTGTTGTCTTTGTTAACCCTAACCCTTGTGTGTTTCTTGATCATTAAGAAACCGTTTATACTTTGTTTCAAGGTATCTGATTCACAACACAATAGTTGCAAAATTGAAAGATATAAAGTTGGTTACAAAGTACAAGTTATATATACATGTGCAATTGGAAATAAAGTGAAACTAAATAGACTTGTTACTCAACCATATAATTAGAAATGATATTTTGGTTGCAAAAAATAAATTGTGAACACAAATTGCTCTTATTTTGATGATATGTAAAATTTAAGGAAAAAGGCATCAATGGGTTTTCCACAACATTAAATTTTCTTATATTATAGATTGCATCGTTGGTGTGGCCAATTGAATGTTTTGTTTATCATCATCAGAAATGTTTTAATCCTCTGTTGATATCATATTGGACCGTTTGTTTTGTCTTAATGTTTTTCTTTAAATGATTTTTACATGTAATATAATTTTGTGTAAATATAATTTATGAAGAAATTTTTTATAAAAGTTTTAAATAAAAAATTAGTTTGAATAGTTGTTTTTTTAAAAAAAATATTATTTTGGATATTTCATCATTGAAAAAAAATTTATTGAAAATTTTTAAAAAAATCACTTAATTTTTGAGTTATTCAAATGGTTTTTTATAAAAATCATTTTTTTAACCAAAATTGTGATTTCGATTATGTTTTGATTTTCGATAATATATATTTATGTTATAAGATGTCAAAATTAATCTTTCAATGTAGAAAAACAAATATAAAAAAAGTTATAATATTTTTAAAACAGTTTTAGAAAATCTATTTTTAAAAATACAAATAAAATACATTCTTTATAAAGTTGAATCAAACAGAATCATTAGCTCATTAGCTCAGACCAAAATATAATGCAAATTAATTCTATAAAAAAACAAAATACGAACAATTTATTCATTTGATATATATCCAATATATTATGACACATGTATTTCATTAGTAAAATAAATTAAAGGTCTTAATCACACAACTATTAAATATTGTTTTATTAATTAACTCATTAGCTCATTGTTGCTTGCTATAAAAATACACATATTATTCACATGACATGTACGAGGTTGATCACTTATCTTATGTGTACCATTTTTTTTTCATGTATTTGTTACAAAGAGGCTTAAAATAAAAAACAAATTATTAAACAAAATGATCTTTATTTTTTTTGGTTGAAAATAAGTAAAAAGATGGAATGATATATTTTGTCTACCCTATCGATGCTAAAGTCATGTAATACCATTTATTGGTATCTTGTACAAGTAGGTGAAGCATTTATAACTTAACAATGATGGATTATAAATCACTCAAAAAATGATGAATTATTGATAAATTTAAGGTACATTTCTAAGGTAATGCATGATAAATAAAATGGAATACAATTAATTTGACTAGTAATTGAGATAATTGGATTAGGTATAGAAAAAAGCTAAGAAATGATAGAGTTGTTGAATTGAGAATGAATGTTACTCAGACTTGGTCCAAGAATTATTATGGAGGTTAGGGTCTGTTTGGTAGAAAACAATGTCTCCAGAATCACTGACGAAGTGGTCCTGATTCATGCTGTGTATAAAGTACTTAAACAGATGAAATGGGACTGCTCCAGATTTCTCTGGCTCTCGATAATATTTCCCTAGCACTGGCTTTGCTGCTTCGGTCTGAAATCACAGAGGAAAAAACAAACACAAACATGCTTTATTGTACAATTCATGACAATGTTTGTTTCTCATTCTATAATTGGTAACTATTCATACCTCCTGTTTTGGTAATACACCCTACCTTTCTCGTTTATTTTCTCTTCTATTAATAAAACTAATATGGTAATACATCCTTTATTTTATCACCATTTCCTTCAAACATGCAACTAAGATACGGTTGCAAATGATCATGTCCGTCTTGTAAATTTTTTAAAATTATTAGGGTGGGACAGAACAATCATGTAGATAGTTAGTTCGAGTCTTAAAAAAAAATAGGACGGAGTGGAGTAGGATGCACCGCTTACACCTTAATCTATCTCAGTAAAAAATGCAGACAAAATAGATATGTTTAGTAAGTTGAATTCATTTACTGCATGAGAGTGAAATTTTTTTTTGAATCGTTTGATCTGAAATAAATGGTTGAGATTGATTATATCGTAAAATCGCATAAAAGTGCAACATAGACAAATTTTTGAGGTTGTTTTTTGGCTTTGAATGGAAATTAAAGAAAGAAACAAGTGGAGTTAACTCTAGTGTATGAAGCCTAACATTAAAGACAAAGTCCTTGTGTTGTCACACTCCACTTCTAAGGCAACTATGCAAGTTGAATTGTGGGCCTTTTTCTTTATTGTTTGGGGCCTTTATTCTTTTGTTATTGAGAAAGTAAAAAACAAAGAGTGAAAGAAAGAGAATGTACCGCTTCAACCAAATGATAATGTGGAATTTGAGGAAAAAGATGATGAATAACATGTGTTCCAATGTCATGGTGGATGTTGTTAACCCAACCATAGTCACGATCCACTGTCGTTAAACCACCCCTTAGATAGTCCCATTCCTGTCAAATCCCCAAAATATCACATCCAGTTAATAATCCATACGGTATCAGAAGATGCAGATACTAATACTAATATCAATATTAATCGAAATCGCAGAAAACTATATTTAAAAACTTACATCTAACATTATTTCTTAGAACAAGTTCCTAAATACTTTTCATATACGACAAAATTGCTTATAATTATATTATTTCATCTTCAAAATATCTTGGCTTTTAGAGAAAAAGAAAAAGGAATTAAAAAAGAAAAAGAAATCTGAAACTATAGTCCTATTCCTTAGCTTTTAGAGATTCTTATTCACCGCATAACAGCCAAGAAAACAGAGACAAAAAAGATTGAATAAAAAATAATAGTAATATTTTTATATTACCTTGCCACGATACCAAGGTAGTTTTTGAGGGTAACCATGGTGATGCATATATGTGACAAAGTCCAACCACATGATAAAGATCTAGATTTCAGAAAAATAAGTAAATCAGTTACACTAATTTTAAACATAAAAAAATGTCAAATTAATACTAAATAATAGTAATAATAATAATAATTACCCAATAAGGAACTCCATAGATTTTGAGCATAAAAAAAGGACCCTTTATTAAGGATAAATAAACAAGCACACAAAACATGATACCCCAACAAGATGTTGAAGTTATCACATCGTTTCTCTCATTTGGTGAGAACAATTTGCTATATGGATTGAAATGTGAACCTTCTTTTCCAGGACTTCTGTTCCACTGAAAATGTGTTTCACATAAAAAAAAATGGTTAGAAATTATTATTTTTAATTATAATGTAACAAAACAAAACAAAAAAAGTTGAAAGAGAATCTTTCACCAAATAAAATGGGTATGCAAAGATTGGAAAAGGAAAAGAAAATCTCATTGTTTTTGTCATGTTGTCTAAACTCTTGTAGATCTTCTCTGTCATCTGAAACATTAAACATAATAATGAGAAATTGTTAGATAAATTAAGACTACACAGCGAGATTGACAGAGTACAGTCACTCTGTCAATCTCGCGGTAAGTTTTGAATGTGAAAAGGATGTGAAAAGAAGGAAAAAGTTTACACACAGGAACCCATGATTCATCTTTCTCAACATGACCATGATTTTGATGATGAGTTCTATGACTGATTCTCCTGTAAAAATAAATCAAAGCAGATTTTAAAAAAAATGGTAATTAAAAGAAAATAAAATAGCATCTAAAAAAAATCATATAAAAGAAATAACAAACCATCCATGATATGGAACAAGAATGAAAGAATGCAAGATATGGCCCACAAAACTATTCAGCTTAAGACTATTTGAAAAGCTTCCATGGCCACTGTTGAAATCAAAACAAAAACAAATCTAGTGATTTAAATTAACATAAAAAATAACTGAAATAAAAATAAAAAAATAAAAAAATAATACCAATCATGTCCAAGAACAAAAAGAGCCCAAAACATAGTCCCTTGAGAAATCCAATAAATTGGCCAAAAGATCCAATTATTGAAATGAATTGCAGCAGCTACCAATGCAGTGACAATGAAAACATCTCTGAGAAGATAACTAAGAGAAATCCATGGATTCTTAACCCAACAATGCTTCGGGATCGCCGCGCGAACCTCCGCAATCTTAAATGGTGGAGGAGCGCTTGGATCAAAACTTGTATCACGGTGTTGTTTTTTTCCATCGTCGACAAGAACATCACCAACATGTAGCAGAGCTTGAGGTTCTTGAACAACCATTGATGTTACTCTCTGCTAACAATGTTGTTTGTGGTGTGGAACCTCAGAAAGAATGCCAATATTATAGATAGATGTAAGATGAGTACAAAGCTAGATGTTGATGAATTCTCTTAGTACAAATGGGTTCATGTATATATAACAAAAAAATTATTAATTTATTACTATTATACTATTTTATAGTATATGTTTTTAATTACTCTTTTCCCTTTTTACCCTTTACTTTTGGTGTATTATTACTTTATTGAAAGCATCTGTGACAACCTCTTATAAGATATTTGATGTATAAAGCTACCCTATTGCTTGAATTTCTATGGTCTAGAAAAATGGCCTACGTATAGTGAAACAATCAAACAAGGAAAGTTTTATGCTAATTATAGAAAATGTATTATTTATGGAAATGTGTAAGGCAAAAGGAAAACTTGTGTGGGATGCTTAAAAGGTTAAGCTTTTATCATTAGTGATTTGTTTAAGGCGTGAGTATCTTAAATTTATCACATTATAAGTGTATTAAACCATGATAAGAAAACTCGTTTTAGCATGGTACGTATGTATAGAGGTATTAACAATAATTGTGAAAAGTATAAACATAATTATAAAAATAGTTTAAAGGAAAAACATTGAGGCCGAACAATTTTATCAATTTAGATATAAGGTTATGAAATTACTTTAATATTTAGTTTGGTCGTCCGCAACGATTTTAATATCAACAAATATATTATAAAACGGATCAATTAAAGAATTTTGTGTATCAACAATGAAGCGTGGATCAGAGGGTTTGCGAAATTTCTGAATTACTGTCGTGCTTTTATGACAGAATTATGGAGATTTTTGAAGGTCTTAATCTTATAAAGTTGTTAGGGTTGCGTAGGGTGGAGATTAATGCGGATTCTATGGACATAATACATGCGATAGAGAAAGAGAGCATGCAAAATGAGGTTTGACTTTGATTAAAAAGATTATGAGTTTAATCAATAATGGTGAGGTTGTGAGAGTGGAGCGTGCATACAGAGAATCAAATAAGTGTGCGAATGCGTTAGTCATTGTTAGTTACATCTTGATTCAAAGTTTGTTATTTTTACTCTACACTAAATGTTATTGCTAGATTGTTAGAAATGTTAATTGCAATCTTGATTAAGAGTTTATTGTTTTTTTTACTTTACATAGAATTTATTACTAATTAATTGTTAGAAAAAGATGTTAGAGGTGTAACTACATTTAAGACAGTGTGTGTTTAGTTTCTTTTTCTTTTTGTTGGGCTTTAGCCCTCTTTACTATTTAAAAAAATATTATGTATATCAAAGGGTTCACTCAAAATCAAATAAGCTTAAACATAATAAATAATTATGCTTATAGAATCATTTTTGAGAAGTGAATAAAATAAAAGAACTTCTATAAAACTACGGGTACCAAAATCCTACATTGTATTTGTTGCAGGTGTCACAGAAAAAAGGAGCAAGGCATCTTCCAAGACACTTGATCAATGATTGCTTAGAACATGTGATGGAAGAAAATCCTACACACCAAACTCAAAAGCTGAAGAATGCAAGAAGTATGGAGTTTGGAGAAGAAAGTGGAATCATTAGTTTAACTGTCATTGACTCAGAATCCATTTGAAGACAAGATTCAGATTCCATGGTCAAATCTGAATACTTGCCCGAAGTCTGACCAAGAAAAACGAAAAAAAAAACGTATGTTTAGTTCTTTACTCTTACAGACTTCTTAACTAAATGAATTATTTAAGTATGAGTGAATATAAAGTCTCTGTTATATCTCTAAAGAAATTCTTTTTGTTGACAACAAAAGAATCTCCAGAAATCTTTGAAAAGAAACTATGTTGTATTTGACTATGCAGAATATTTCATTAACTAGATGATGATCATATTTATGGAAACATTATTCTCACCTTTTGTGATAATATTACTGCTAGTTAGTAGTCAAAGAAACCAATTCAATATTCATAAATCAAGTATGACTCTAGTTTCAAGAGAAAATACTTGACTCTGAATAGAATATCAAAAGATTGATGACTAACAGAAGTTGTCTCACTCGAAGTTTAATCCTACTACACTCTGATGAAAGATACCTGTTGAAAAATCGTTAGTTTATGAGATTCAGAAAAAGAATCTTTACTTCTGATAAAGCAGCTTAAGTAAGAATTATTTTAAAAACCTGTCTTACTTAAAAATCCATATATTTGAAAATCATTTAGTATGTTCAAGAAGTCTGCTAGGTAAGAACCCTTGGGGTAATCATGTTTTCTTATTTTGTATGTCTATGGTCTCTATCCCTTGTCTTTATGAAACATCATTTCGTGTCACCTTTTTTGTCCCTCTGAAAAAACTCTTATTCCTCTATGGTCAGAATCTTGTTAAGATCTTTTCTTTTTATTTGTTTTTCTTTTGTGTATTGATCAAACCAAAGTTTGTAATCAATGAAAAGTTTATGGTTTTGAAGAGTTACTTAAGTTAGGTTTTAACTTATGGAAGACAGTTTTTGAACAAGGTTGGAATGGATACTTTGATATGCTCTATGGTTTTACTTATCCAAATCTTGTCAAAGAATTTTGGGTTTATGCTTCTATTGTCGAGCTAAATTCTTAGTATGCTATTTTTTCCAAGATTTCTAGTATTTTTATAACAGTAACCTCTAAGATGATTTCTAATGTAATTAACTGTGGGGAGATTGGAGAAATCTCAGGTACTCTTGTTTGGGAGTACTATCTTCCTACTTTACGTACTTTTGTAGATCTATCAAATCTTTCTCTGGTCTCAAATCTTCGTCCTAATGCAATTATTTGGAATCAGATTCTGAACTCAAACTTGCTACCTAAGGACAAGGGTCTAGACCTTGTGAACTCTATTGAAAAAGATTTGCTACTTCTTCTCAATTTATACTTGCAGATTGATCTTCCTCAAATTATGTTTGACTGTCCGAAGAAGACTCTTTCATCCTTTCATAAGGGAAAAACATTCTTCATTTCTTATGGATGAGTTCTTTCTGAACTAATGATCCAACATGGAGTCGTCATAAGTTATGAGGATGATACTTCTAAAATCTGGAGAGAAAAGCTTGAAGCTATCTATGAGAGATTTTATTGTTGGATTTCTGCAAATATATGCCTTGTAATAGTTAAACATCTTGCATTAAGCAATCTAGTTTTTAAAAATTGTTCATGTTCTTGTGTGTCTTAATTGTTATATGTGCATTTCTTATGTTGTTTAGAGAATGAAAAAAATTAGGATTAAAACTCTAAAAACTTACAACATACTCATTGAAAGATTAGTAGTCATTACATATTATCAAAAACTTTCTAGACATTTGGATCTGTTCTAAGGAATTCCCTAGGCTCATCTGACATATCTAGACTGCTTAAATAATCCTCCTAATCTTCCTTTGCAAAATCAACGGCTTCCTTCCTCAGAAGATTTCTGCATTTTGACCTAGAAGTTCTTTTTCTTCTCGTTGTCTCAACAAAGGTTGATGTAGATGTATATGCCTTTGAAGAAATCTGCTTTCTTAAAGATGCTTCAGTTGCTACATTCTTCTCGTTTGCTTGAGTTATTACTTTCGGTATTGTTGCCTTTCTAAAATCTCTCCTCGGAACCCATATTTACTTCTGCTTATACATTTTTGGTGTTATAAAGATTAAGTGATTCAATAAGATGGTTTGTTGAACATTGTATAGAGTCTATTCATCTGTTACCTTGAGTGTTCAGAGTTTTAGTATTGATTAGTCAAATCAATCTTTTAACGTCTGACTCTTGGGAAATGATGTCTAGTATGTAGTCCTAATAAGAATTCTCTTAATACAATTATAAATGTCATCTTAGCAGCTATTTGTTGGTTTTATTATTTCATCTTTTCTTCTTTTTACTTCGTTTATGCATTTGTCAGAAAATCAAAGGAAAAAGTAAAAATTGTACTTATGCAAATTTAATAATGGTCAAAACAAATTTTCATTAATAAAAATAAAGGATTACAAATAAGGATGGAAAGTAATAAGATTACATTAATCTAAAGCCTCTAATGCCTTACGACCTATCCAGTTTCCCTAATCATAGTTTGGCTTATCCTTCTCCTCAGAATCCAAAATAGTCATATGAATGATTACTTCGTCTTTGTTGTTCTTCTTCTTCTTCTTCATTGATTTCTTCTTGTGTTTCAAAATAGATGTTGATGAACCTGATTCAAAAGGTCTCATTGCAGATGATGATGAACCCTCTTTAGAAGATTTTATTACAGTAGACAAAGAACCAGTTTCAGAAGCTTCAGAACTTGCTGATTTTTGAAGACTTTGCGTCTCCAGACTAGTAGTATCCTCTAAAATTTTTGTTATGATAGAGATGTTGGTACTCTTAGATGTTGCTTCCATGTTGCTCTGAAGGATGTTTAATGAAAATGACTTATGCTTTGGGTGCTTTTTAAAATGGAGTCTGGGTAACCTAAACGATGGAATAAAATCTTTTTCTCGATCCTTGGGAGTTTTATGATCAATAATTATTAAAGATGCATTGTACAAACTTGTAATGCTCTCTATTACTTGAATCATGTTCTCTTCCTTGGGAACTGATCACGTAATGATGATCTTCTTTACATTTATGAAAATATTTATTTTCGTTCGTCATTTGTATTTGACAAAAGGGGGAGAAAGATATAGAGGTATTTAATAAGAATCTGAACCCACTCAGTTTTAAATGTTGTTTATTTTAATTATTTTTAAAATTCTGTTATTTCGGTTATTTGTTTTTTCTAGGATAGATATTTTATTTTTCTTGTATATAGAACTAAGGGGGAGCTTACAAACCTCAACCTTTGGACAATTAGATTTACAGAGAGCTTACAAACCTCAGACTCTAATGCTGCTAAGAAAAATAAAATAGCCTAACATTGATATATTTTAGTTTTCTTGAATATAGAACTTAGGGGAGTTTACGAGCCTCAACCTTTGACTATTAGACTTAGGGGAGCTTACAAACCTTATACTTGGATGTTGCCAAGAAAATTAAAATAGTTTAACATTGTTCTTTAAATACTTATGTTTGTCATCATCAAAAAAGGGGGAGATTATTAGAACAAGATTTGTTCATGACATATATCCTTTGGGTTTTGATGATAACAAAGTATTGAAAGAACAATGATGTTATCTAATGTGTGTTCTAAGTCTTCAGGTTCTAAAGCTTAAGAAGAATGCACTTGAGAGAAGCTGAGTTATTGGCTTCTGGTGGTTCAGAACTGATGCGTATTATTAAGTGAAGTATGATGATATAGGTTTGCATTGACTCTAAGGCTGGAGGTATCAACATCAAAAGAGCAATATATTATCTCTACACTTAGTGAATGTATTAGCTTCTGGTTATCATTCAAAACTAAATAATAAGTTAAGTTATCCATACTGTAGAAAGCAAGCTACATTGTCATATCAGTTTGTCAGCTAGAGTCTATGTTCATATGGCTCAAGAAGATTTGACATGCTTTACGAATATATACTGTCAACGAATCTATAGTACAATATCACAAGGAATATTCTATGGTTAAAAGAGTTACACAATGGATAAATATCTTTTGGTGTATCTATCTTCAACATCTCTTTTACTATGGAGTAACAAAGACACTTGTACACGTTATCTTTTCCAATGGCTATCTTTCTAAAACTGCTATATAAGTAGATGAAGATTCAATCCGAAATCAACAAGGAACAAGGAAAATAAAGAAGAAGATCCAAGAAGAAAGAAATCTTTCACGCTTCTATCAGAATGGAAGAATAACAATATCAACAATGGCAACACAATCGAGTATGCATAATTTTTATTATATCTTATAAATTGTACAAAGCCTTAAGATTTCTCAAACATTGAATATCTTAGAAATTGTAAGTGTTGCAATCTTTGTTATGATTATTTACCTTGTAGCTCTAATTATGTATCAAGTACACCTTGTTCTCTATTATGCTAAACAAGTTATTTAGTAGTTTAGATAAAGTCTCTTGCTATGTGCTTGAGCATCAAAGTCTCTTGCTCTGAAGCTTGAGTCAAGTAAGTCTTTTTCTATGTGCTAGAGCATTAAATTCTTGATTAATTATTTATTAAGCAGAAGTCTTGGATTCGTGAATCTAAGCAGTAAAGTCTTGTACCTGAGGGGTATGAGCAGAAGTCTTGAATCCATAGGATTTAAGAATGAAGTCTTAGACTATAGGTCTAAGCAGAAGTATTGGATTAATGAAATCTGAGCAGGGAAGTATTCCCTTGTGGAGTATGAGAAGAAGTCTTGAACCTAAGGGGTTTGACCAAGGAAGTCTCGAATCTGTGGGATTTAAGTAGGAAGTCTTAGATTGAGTGTCTAAGCAAGAAGTCTTGAACCTGAGAGGTTTAAGCAGGAAGTCTCTGGCTGAGGGTCTGAGCAGAAAAGTCTTATGTCGAGGGCATAAGCAATTGTAATCATGATTTGATTATAGTGAAAAATATCTTATGATGCAAGAAGACTGGACTACTCTTAGTTTGGGGTGAGCCAGGATAAATCTCTATGTGTTCTGTTATTATGTGTTTGCTTATGTTACTCTTCCGTTGCAACTTATAATCAGATTTTGAACATGGTTTAAAATCTAAACTCTGTTCAGAAGCAAAACAAAAATGGATAACACAATTCAATCCCCGTTCTTATGTATTTTTCTCACCTTCAAAATGCATTTCTTTCTCATGTTGAACCAAGTAATGTCAAGTAAGCCTTATCTCAACCTAAGTCACATTGAGCAATGCAAGTTGAGTATGGTGAACTTATAGAAAACCAAACATGGACTCCTACCACTCTACCAACTTATAGAAAACTATATGGGTGCAAATGGATTTTAAAGTGAAGGAAAATCCAAATGGGACTGTCATTAAGTTTAAATCTTAATTAGTAGTCAAAGGCTACCATAAAAAGTTTGGCTTAGACTTCAATGAAACATTTTTTCCAATTGTCAAGACAACAACAATCATGGTTATATTTACATTTTGTTTCACATACATGTGGGATCTTCAACAAATAGACATAAACATTGCCTTTCTTAATGGCTCTCTCCAAGAGGAAGTTTACATGTCACAACCACCTAGATTTGTGTATCAAGATCAAACTTTGCTATGCAAATTAAACAAAGATACTTATGAACTCAAGCAAGCTCTAAGAACAAAGTATGAGAAAATAACTCAAGCCTTCATTCAATTTGGTCTATATCTTTTAGAGGTGATTTTATTTGAGTAACTGTCGCAGTGAGAATTGGATATCAAGCTATTGATTAACTTGAATCACAAATCATTTTTCACCACCGGTCTTTAATTTGTCCAAGAGAAGGGTAAAAGATCGAAATAACCCATGAGTATGCAATGCAATAGAAAGCTAGAGAATCTAAGGTTCGGGGATTAGTTATACCTAGGGAAAGTGTTAGCATCCTAAGCATCTGTAGTACTCTACAGGAACCTCTTGTTTTAATGTGTTATTTTTTATTTTGTCTACTAAGGCTGAAAAGGTAAAGGGAGACCTAAGGTGTTATTTCTAAGTATGCTCGCTAAGACATCGCATATCATGCCTACGTATCCTGACGGGAATGGGGTCAGAGCATTCGTAATTTCCCTTAAAGGGACGAGGAACTCTTGACCGTGGCCAAGGTTCCAGGAGGGAAGATGTTGATTGGTTTTAGGAGAAGAGACAAGTCATCATCTTATGGAGATTACTCGACTTAAAACCACCATAAACATGCGGAAGACGGTCTTTGCTTCACATTAGGAGAATGGCTCTAACTTGGATTTATAATCGACAAGCACGCCACATACCCCTCTCGAGCGGAAAAGATTCTACATCTTTCTCGATTATATTGTAGGGTAGGAGAATTATATCTCATCTACATAGATGACTCATGTCTAATTCTCTTGTGGGAGAATGGGAATTTAACTGGTAAGTTGTCTAAGTTAATGTCCTGAGGGACTAACCTAATTTTATGACCTAATATTGAGATTAAAAGGGGAGCTATTCTAGAAATTATCATGCAATAGTTCAAAACCTAAAGTATATACTGATTCAATTTATCGAAGATAAGGTTGAATCAACATCCTAAGGGGGTGTAACAATTTAGAAGCAAACAACCAACAATACCAAGCATTAAAGCCAGTCTTCGATCATGTGTACTGAGATTAAGGCAAAGATTAATAAGAATATTCATAAGAACTTAGCCAAGAAAAAAAACCAGGATCATAATCTAATTCAAAATCGATTGACATCAAAACCAAATCCATTCAACACTAAGAATTTAATCAAGAATTAATGCTAACATTTAATTAGGACATAATTCATACCTAAAAAAAATAGACCAAGGTTCACATTTTACCATATTGAACAAAAATGATATCGAATTCTAAAACAACTATGAAATAAACTTAATTCTAAAAATAATGTAAAAATAGAGAAAGAAAAAAGAAAAAAAAACAAAGTAGTAAAAACAATCGAGCTTACAATTAGAAAGCCCATAAGTATCTTAAAAAATAATAGCATGACACAAAAAAATTTTTATGCAAAGCAAACCCTGTAGGCTGATAGTATAAGCCCAAAACCCACTCCAAATGACTATCTTCCTCCAAAAACGTTAGCAAGATCAAACTGCTTCTTCTCTTTCTCAAATTTACCAAGCACGACCTCCCTTCTTCTTCCTTCATTCCACCGACATTTTCTCTCGCAGTTTCACCTTTTTTTGCCGTGCCTCCATCTCTTCTTCTCAATGTCACGTCATGGTTTATGAAAAACTTTGCGGTTTGGATGTGAGGAAGATGAGCTATGACTGTTTTTGTTTTGTGTGATTGCTTGTTTTTTCTAATGCATATATATAGGACTAAAAAATAAACAAGAATGATAATAACAATTAACACAATGTTTTTTTTTGTTTTTTTATAATAAGATAAGAATAAAAGAAATTAAAAAATCATGTTTTTGTGTTTTTTATGACAAAACCAGAATAAAAGGAATTAAAAATCATGTTTTTGTGTTTTTTAAAAAGAAAACATTAATAAATAAATTAAAAATAAAATTAATTAATAAAAATAAAATTTACATTAAATATCTAATTAAATCTAAATAAATCAAATTATTATTTAAATAAAAATGATTAAAAAATCAAATAAAAAGTCGAGCAGAAAAGTGCTCGAAAAAATAAAATGAGCACACCAAAATAATCAGCGCGAAATAAACATATTGGAAAAATACAGCGTTTGATCAGATTTTGAAATAAATTTAGATCGGTTTGTTTGTAAATCTAACAAATTTATTCTGACTGATATTTCAGATACTATGCAAGATGAAGTGCATGCTATGCTATGTAGATGATGCAAAAAAGAATTTTAGTGTCAAAAATTAGGGCATGATAGTAACTGTTAAATATTAAATGTCAATTTAGTTGAGATTTTTTTGATGACAAATAATTATATATAAGTAAAAGGTTAGGAATCCCCAAAGTACAACAAAGATAGTCTAAAATACAAGAAGTATTAGAAGATATAAGAAGCATAAAGACACAACAAAAGATCAACAAACAACAAAAACAAACAAACCAACAATATTGTCCTAGGAATTCCTGAAGGTAAAGACCTAAGTTACTAAAAGACCACCTCGCTTGCAATAGTTTAGATCTCAAACAACCATATCCACCATCAACATATCAGATCCCATCAAAAGGGCGCAAAAAAATTAAATTCCAAAACCAACCCTGTAACAAATGCAAACATTCGATTTGCCATAAGTGCAAGTAGAGGATAATGTTATTAAGTCAATCTGTGAAGGTGCATTAGTTCACTCTAGATCTACCCAAAAATTATTTCCAAGATAAAAAAATACTCTTCTCCTCCATCTCTTTCACTAATTTTTTGACTCCCTAAAAATGACATCATTACGGGCTTTCCAAATAGACCATATTACGTCGTGCCAAATCAAAAGATACCTTTATACTTAATTATTCCGCATAAAGAAAGAAAAGACTCAAAAAGCATCATAGGTTCATTAGGGATAACTACTTGCCACCCCTAACCATGTAAAGATTATATACCACACAGACAATGCTACCTCTAAGGTAACAAAAATATGGGAAATCATCTCAACCAATTACCCACACAAAGGACACGAGATCCTACATGGATAAAAAAATTACCCCTATCTTAGAGAAGTATTCTCTAGACCGGAGTTTTTCTTGCAAAAGTTGACAAAAGAAGACCAAGATCTTAGAGAGGGTCCAACTAATATAGATAAGAGGGAAGAGTCTATCTCTGATGGAAGAGAGCCAAAGAAGACATTAAACTAACCCTTTAGACAAGGTAAGCAGAGGTAAATGAGAAAGTACTATCTCTAGCATGCTTCCAAATCCACTTATCTATATCCAGGGAAAGAGTGACATCTCGAAATAGATATAAAAACTCCTAAAAAAAGTGGCAATCTGGAAAAGCCCTCAACAAATCTTTGGTAATAACCAGCTAAACCCAAGAAGCTTCTAACTTCAGTTACCGTCTTTGGTGGTTCCCATTGTAACACCGCACTAACTTTCGAAGGGTCTACTGAAACATCATCACCCGAAATAACATGCCCTAAGAAACTCACCGTCCTCAACCAAAACTCACACTTCGATAACTTAGCAAACAACTCGTTATCCTTCAACACTTGCAAAGCGATCCTCAAATGTTCCGCATGCTCTTCCTCAGACTTAGAATAAATCAGTATGTCATCAATGAACACGACAATGAACTGATCCAAATAAGAATGGAAGATACGGTTCATATATTCCATAAACACACCCGGCGCATTAGACACTCCGAAAGGCATTACCGCATACTCGTAATGTCCATATCGGGTTCTAAACGTCGTCTTCTGAATATCACCCTCCTTAACTCTTATCTGATGATAGCCCGACCTCAAGTCGATCTTACTGAACACACGAGCCCCCACCAACTGATCCATCAAATCATCAATCCTTGGAAGAGGATAATTGTTCTTGATGGTCACTTTGTTCAACTGACGGTAATCAATGCACAACCGCATGCTACCGTCTTTCTTCTTCACTAACAACACTGGAGCTCCCCACGGCGACACACTCGGTTTGATAAACTTTCTATCCAGCAACTCTCCAATCTGAGTCTTCAACTCGGCCAACTCCACTGCCGACATACTGTACGACACCATAGAAATAGGCCTCGTACCAGGTACCAGATCAATGCTAAACTCAACTTCTCTCTTCGGAGGCAACTCTGTAATATCATCCGGGAATACCTCCGGAAACTCATTCACCACAGCTAACTCATCTAACAATGCCTTGTTGTCAACAGACAGTGATGCAAATAAAGTAAACACCTGAGCTTCGTCTTCCAACAAGGTTCTCAGTTCCTTACTAGACAAGGAATCTGCCAAAGCTTCCTCTTCTGGAGTCAAAAACAATAACACCTTCCGGAAACAATCAATGTACACTCGGTTAAATTCCAACCAGTTCATACCAAGTATAACATCCCAACTACCAAGTGGCAAACAAATCAAATCCACGCCAAAATCTCGGCCAAAGATAGTCAGTGGACACTTCAAACATACAAGCAAAGTAGTCACTGAACCAATTGAGGGAGTTTCAATAGTCATCCGCCGCTCAAGAGTAGTCGGCACCAAACCTAACCTCTTCACACAATCAACAGAGATAAACGAGTGGGTTGCACCCGTGTCAATCATAGCAGTCAAAGGAATGTTATTGATAAAACATGTACCTTTGATTGAACGCTCCTCGTCCGCCGACTGAGTACCTACCACAGCAAACACTTTACCGCTAACCTGAGGCGCTTGCGCCCTCCTCGGCTTCTCAAAATGAGTGCTAATATGGCCTTTCTCACCGCAGTTATAGCAAGTAGGCATATTAGTCCTACAATCCGCCATCACATGGCCCGGCTTCCCGCATTTGAAGCACTTCTTAGCCTCCTAAGGACAATCACTAGCACGATGCCCCACGACACCGCACCGATAACATTTCAAATCTGTCGATGCCTTCCTATCTCGGTATCTCTTATCAAACACGACCTTCTCCTTTCCCTTACCGGTCGACACACTGTAAGGTGTACCACCGAACCTTTGCTTACCCTTGCGGTCACTCGCCGCCTTGTAATGTGCAATCCTCGCACGGTTGTCATTATCATAAATGCGACTTCTACTCACCAACTCAGGATAACTCCGGATTTTCTGACACGCAATTCCCATCTTGATCTCCGACCTCAGCCCATTCTCAAATTTCAGGCACTTAGAAGTCATAGCTTCCTCAGTATTGTAATAAGGACAATACTGAGCCAACTCCTCAAACTTAGCCGCATACTCGGCTATCGACATGCTGCCCTGTTTCAACTCCAGAAATTCCACCTCTTTAGCACTTCTGATATCTTCTGGAAAATACTTTTCCAGAAATCCAGATTGAACCACCTCCCAAGTAATCGGAGTCCCCGAAGCCTCCATCCTCTGACGACAATTGTCCCACCAAGCCTCGGCCTCCCCCTCAAGCATGTGAGTACCGAATCTCACCTTCTGCTCGGTACTGCACCCCATGGTCCTGAAGATCTTCTCTATCTCCTTCAGCCATTTCTGTGCAGCTACCGGATCTGAATTCCCACCTTCAAACTTCGGTGGCTTGTTGCTCTGGAACTGCATCAAGTCTCTGAACTGAGCACCCGCAGCCAGACTCTGATTGGCCACCGCCTGTGCCATAGCCTGCATAGCTGCAGCCAACGCCACATCATTCCTCTTAGCCATACTGCTCAACAACAACAACAGGTTAACAGAAAACAACCAACTCTATCCTACAGACAGACTCAAAACACCACACTGGCCGGACGGACCGACCTGCTCTGATACCAACTTGTAACACCCCGTTTCCCAAAATAAAATAAAACGATTAAAATAAGCACATACCAGAGTTTCTCCCACTTACGGGATGTCACAATTTTTCCACAAGATTCCACATAACATTTCTCAAAATCATTTTCAGTAATATTGCAGCGGAAAAATAAAATTAGTCTGCCATAAACCACATAACATGTATATATACATCATCATATATACAAAAGTCGGCTATCTGCCCAAAATATATATATATATATATATATATATATATATATATATATATATATATATATATATATATATATATATATATATATATATATATATATATATATATATATATATATATATATATATATATATATATATATATATATATATATATATATATATATATATATATATATATATATATATATATATATATATATATATATATATATATATATATATATATATATATATATATATATATATATATATATATATATATATATATATATATATATATATATATATATATATATATATATATATATATATATATATATATATATATATATATATATATATATATATATATATATATATATATATATATATATATATATATATATATATATATATATATATATATATCCATCAAGCATCATCACACATCCCACAAAAGAACAGATACGCCACAGGGGGCACACATAAACAACAAATGACAACAAACTCCCAAAAGCCCCGGTGTTACGTATCAGAGCATGTCCTACAACGACGCCACAAATCCAAACTAGCTAAACACCTAGATTGTCTGTACTTCCGAAGAAGCACATACCACAACAACAACAAAGGGGTGAGATTCACGATCAAATATTAATGGTATAAACATACATGAAATAAAAGGCAGAAAGCAATAAATCATTTATTTCATATACCACATATCCGAAGCTACTGTCCCATCATCAACAATCACAACACATACACAACTCACTATGCAACACATGCACTGGACTCCACAAAATGCGGTACCGACTCAACTCAGGATAGATCGCATACACTCCCTCTGAGCAACGATCTATCCCTACCACGCTCCTCCTGAGCTCATATAATCAAATATCAACGTCCCCCACTTGGGACACGGGTGGTCGCATACACTCCATCCGAGCAACGATCCAAATTCCTGTCCACGCTCCCCCACTGGAGCACGTGAGCCACACAGGCCTCATGTCCACACGCTCCTCATTTGGAGCACGTGAGCCACACAGGCCTCACGTCCACATGCTCCACATTTAGAGCACGTGAGTGAATCGCATACGCTCCACCGAGTAACGACTCACCACGTCCACATACCACGCAAGATGCTATGCATAACCACACGGCACACACGGTGCACACGATTCTACGGATTCATTCATCATAATATGCATACATACACAAGCACACAAAGTGCATCGATCCTACTGATCAACTCACCACACAACATATCACACATCGTGCACCTAAGGCATATCGGTCCTACTGACCAAATCCATCACACAATAGTATTTAACCACAACGCCTATAAAGTGTATCGGTCCTACGGACCCGCTTACCACAACACATCATTACAACATACTCAATGCGTAACGATCCTACTGATTCACATATTTCACACACTGTGCATACATCTCACGTACGCATCCACACATATTCATTCCTAGTCGAAGGATACATAGCCACTTTAGGCATCACAGCGTACTTCAGTTCAATCGTTCGTATCAACGAGTATTCAAGCACACGCCCTCTACATCACCTTCATGCTCTTAACCGATCCACAATAACCACGTACTCGCTCACGACCAACAAGTTTCCAACCACGCGAGAACGGAACAGCACAGCAGAAAAATCACAAAATGCTGTCATGTTCGCTGCCATTCGCCTGGCGAAGCCCCGCAGCAAACACTCGCTGGGAATCGCCCGACGAAACCCCTAGCGAAGCCAAACAAAAGCAAAAGGCAGCATTTGCTGCCCAGTTCGCCTGGCGAAGGCTCGCCCCCATTCTCCCAGCGAATGCACGCGAAATCTGCAGAAAACAGCTCTCAGCTCAGAGTCGGCAACGCACTCCGAGCCCAGCCGATTCTATTCCAAGCCAAACCCCAACATACCAGAAAATCGTTCCACTACCCGACTATAACATCCAACTCAGTTCTGCTCGGTAACGCTTACATCTACGCAATTACCAACTTCTGGTATAACTTCGAATTCACTCGGAAACCCCCAAATTCCCTCAATCAACACATGTAACGAAATCAAGCATTATAAACACAACCATTGCAGAATCATAAACACAAAATCAACATCACATTAACATCAAACTATGGGGATTAGGTATTTTCCCCTTTTCTACCAATTTCATGCATAACCAATTCGATCGATTAATCCCCCCCTTACCTCGAAATGCAGATTGATGATGATGAAGCTTCACGATTTCACCGCCTTGATGATTTCCTCAAGCTTGCTGAACCGTGCTCTTCCCTTCCTTGATCGTTCTTCCTCTCTTGTTCTTCTTCCACGTGTGTTTCTTTCTCTCTTCCAATTCTATTTTCCACACAATGCCAACAATGCCCTTAGTTTCAAATAATCCCTTATTTTCTTTTATTTCAAAATGATATTAATAATCTTATAATATTAATAATAATAATAATAATAATAATAATAATAATATCAACATTAATATTAATTATTAATTATTATCATTATCAATTATCTAATATTAATATTATGCCTCTATTTCTTCCTCAATTCCCACACCAACCACGCTGATGAATAAAATAACACCGGATCTAAAAATAATTAAAATGGGCGTTACACATTCTCCTGCTGGTGTGTTAGAGGGTCGATTTCTCCGACCTTTGAAGAAGGGATTGTAGATCAGAAAGGAACTCAGAATCGCAGTTTGTTAATTCCTTTCTCAAACAAAATCCATAGATTCAGATGATGGTCAGATATGGATACCAACAGGTCTCTCAACGGTCGGGATCCAGGACATCTTTCGTTA
Organism: Lathyrus sativus; assembly: GCA_963859935.3. Lineage (NCBI taxonomy): Eukaryota > Viridiplantae > Streptophyta > Magnoliopsida > Fabales > Fabaceae > Lathyrus > Lathyrus sativus. The sequence goes on from OZ012739.1 coordinate 356,551,713, forward strand.
GGAATTCTTAGTGGACCTCTGCTTCATAGTCCGGTCGGTAAAAACCCTTGTGCATCTGACAAAAATCCTATGGTATCTGTGAGATGCACCTCGGTATTTGATCGACGCCCGACTTTAACTACGAACTTGTAGTATTTGGGTGTCATTAACTACAAATTTTTGGTATCTTGAAAGTGTTACCTTGGTAATAGTTATGGTAGAAGGGAAGCGTAGGTACGACCCTAGGTCGGGAGACAGATTGTGAATTTCTGGTCCGGCCTTGATGGAATTCAGCTTTAGACCTCGGCGCAAGCCCGACTTTAACTATGAACTTGTAGTATTCGGGTGTCATTAACTACAAATTTTTGGTATCTTGAAAGTGCTACCTTGGTAAGAGTTCTGGTAGAAGGGAAGCGTAGGTACGACCCTAGGTCGGGAGACAGATGGTGAATTTCTGGTCCAGCCTTGATGGAATTCAGCTTTAGACTTCGGCGCAACCTTAGATATGTGTTTGAGAGTGTTCTTCTCAGTAATTTTTGGACTTCTCGAGGGAATTGAAGATTCGGTCTCAGACAGGCTGGGATGGATGCGGTAGTTGATAGGATCGACCACGACATATCTCTGCATTCTCCTCTACACACTTCTTAAATATGAAATCTGAGAAGGTTGCGGGCAACGAAGAAGAAAAATGTGAGGGTAGAAATTTGATTCGCTCTTTATTATGCGGCTTGAAGAGGTCTTAAGCTAGAGAGTCAAAGATCTGGATCTGAACCGCCAAAATTCATATTTGGAATTTCAGAGTTTGTTCGATGGAACTTGTGAAGAAAACATGTTTCTCGTGGAAATCATAGGAACCAGAAGTTGATTCTCATAGACGGCGCCACTGTTCCGTTGTAGATCCAGAAATGGAAAACATTGTGGAAGCTACGGTGGAACTAAGCTTCCTAAGCAATTTAGTGATGCAAGATCTTGGACCAAATGTCGCGATCATGATGCATCTTGAATCGGAGATGTTAATCTTGAACTAGCGTTACTAATCTCCGTACGATGTTCCAAACAGGGGTGCTTACATAGTTAGTACTCCAATGCTCAAGTTAGTTTGCAGTTCAAGATAATCGTGGTGAGATTGGAGATTAGAGATTGTGTACCTAAAACCTTCTATGAGTTGTATTTATACCTTGGCCCCAACGAAGTGGACGTGATGAGTGGGTCTTATCTTATTGGGCCTGTGGCCAGCCCAGAACAGGAAGAAAGGTTAATTCTTTGAACAAAACATTGAAGATTGCTTCTAGTAGTACTAAAGGAAGGAAAAATGAAGACGTTATTTAGAAAAGCAACAGTAAGTTTGAATACCACGAAAATAACAAATATTCAATTCCTTATGTTTTTTTTAGCAATGACAGTTGAAGGATCCAGACCAACTAGAGAAAGTGACAAGATCAACAACTAGATTTTCTCTCCTGGATACACGTCAACTCAAGTGCGCTCAAGTGCACTGTAAAATGTGACATGCCCTAGCCAGTCATGTCACTGCACATGTTAGAAGACATCAACAAAATGTTGCAATGATGAGACCACATTTAATGCGCTTATTCCCCCAATACTTTTTCAATTGGTTTCAAGCGTTTTAGTTTCATTTCACATCAGACAACGTCTAGGAAGCCGCCCTGAATCACTTAAGGCTTCCCCCAGCTCCTATAGTGCTTAGTTAAGCCTCAGGGCCAACTATTTTGGATCGGCCAAAGGCGCAGATGACTACGGCACAATTCATCTCAAATCCACTCCATTTATCCAAGATATAAAATCAGTTCAAATGCATTGAGTAAGGTACATTCTCTGATTTTCACTTTTCACTACACTCATCTTGAGTCTTGAATTGACTTGGGTGTTGAAAATCTTACTGTGTAAGTCCATCCCGCGCCGCTGTAAAAGGACATCAGAGTCACCATTCAAGATCATCAATTATTTAACTAAGTCCATTTCTGATTCCTGAACGGAATAATATCATTTTAAAATATCTAATAATATATGTGAAGGTGCAGAATTTTTTTTAAAAATCCGGTAAAAAGAAACTAATTTTTAATATAATTTTAAGTGTTTGATTTTTCATATGTGAAATTTGCTACATGAATAGGTTCGTCGTGGATTTTTTTTCAAATTTTATATTATATGCATTTTTTACATTTTATTAAAATTTTTAAAAGATCGATACCTAATATTATGCATATTTATCACATTTTTTAAAATATTTGATAATATATGTGGGAGGTGTCGAATTTTTTTAAAATGTTCGGTAAAATAAACTTATTTTTTAATAGTATTTTAATTGTTTGATTGACTATTTGTAGAATTATTTGTTGCGGAGAAACGTTAGATGTAAATTTTTCTACAGATTTAATATTTTATGTATTTTTTCTGAATTTTTAAAAGATTGATATCTAAGTTTATGTATTTTCAGCAAATATTTTCGAAAATATTCAATAATTTTATGCAGTAAAACTGAATTGCTTCAAAATATTCAATAAATTTATGTATTTTTATCAAATTTTAAAAATAATCCTGTAATTATTATCTTTTAAAATATTTTTAAGTGTTTAATTTTTGTTTGCATAATTTGTTACATAATTTGCTTGAAAAATATGTTACATGCGAATTTTTCTGCACATTTTATATATTATAAATTCTATGCATTTTATATATTTTTGTAAGAAATTTTGAAATAAAATCATTATAAATCATACCAAATTATGTACCTGAAAGAAAAATTTTAAGGATGTAACTAATAAAAAAATATTTTAAGTATTAAAAAATTAGGGATAATAAAACGGTTATTCCTTCAGTTATATCCTAAACCTGCCAGAAAAGAGGGTGGAAATAGACTTAATTTTAGCTCGTACCATTTGTCCGTTTATTTTTTTTTTTTTAGTAATTTATTAGGTTTACTTTTACATTTTAATTAATTAATTAATTAATTTTTTAGAATAATTTTTTTATAAAATATTTTTTTTATCAAATTTTAGTTAAAAAGTCACATATATGTATAAAATAAAATTGTTGATAAGTATTTTAAAATATAGTTAAATTATTAACCTTCAACCAAAAAATTATAATAATTTTAATGTTTGATAATTGTGTTGTTGGACTGACAGACCAATCTACTTATTTTTTTTGGCAAATTTAAAGAGGGACAGAATTTTAAAGCAGAATCGAGTTAGACAATAAACAGACACAAAATTTCAATTTAACCGACTATTTTTTAACAAATGCGGAGATTGATTCCACGAAGAAATATCCATTTTATCATCCCTAACGAAAATATAAAAAGTGTCACGTAAGGGTTGCAAATTAAAATTCTCTACTTGCTTATAGAATACACTATTAAGATTAGGATCCATCAGCGTCAGTGAACTTTATTAGTCGGTTACCGTATTCATATCATGTTTTTGATAGAGATGTTAAGGATGTGAGTCATAGAACATCATCATTTCTTTTGTTCCAAACTTCACACGGTATGTGTGTTGTTTAAATCATAACCACACGCACCAAATGCATTAAGTTGATTTAAATGTAAAAAGCATGTTTAAGTTATTAGACATTTATTACTACTAAATAAAACAATAAAAGGTTGAGATGGAGATGGAAGATACGTACTTCATTTCATTCCGTCTCAATATATTGCTTAAAAGACGTGCATTACATTAACATGAGGCGTATATAGCTATATAAACTAGTAAACCCCACATCACCGTCTTTTAATGTCTAATTAAAATATTCTTAAATATTTGTTTAAGTTTTTCTCAATTTAAAGAATTTGCAATTATGTTTAAATGATAATTTCAACAAATATACGTTAAAAGAAGTAGTAGCGTACATGAGAACGTAAGTGATATGCATGGTAGCATAAGCTTAGCATGCATAGGTTACAATAAATACTAGGACATTGCTTTTGTAAAAACTCAACTCATTAGTGCATGAAGTTAAAGATGTAATTGTATCATGGTATCAAAGCCTCATTCAATTTCTTATGCATTTTAAGAACTTTAACTAACTCTTAATTATAGTTATCATCAATCTCATGGATTGTAATCGTTTTTTTTTATCGTTGCTTTGCCATAGTCGAACATTTTTGGCCTTAATTTATTGGAATTAAATTAATAACAATTAATTAAAATATACATGCTCAAGAAATTATAATATATAATTTAGACGTAGAAATCAAGCATGTATAAAATTATAAGGTTGAGAAATTGATTTTAAAAATACTTGAATCTATTGAGAAAAATGTTTTTGACGATAATCCTAAACCCATAAGTTATTGGCTTTTGTGGTTCTTCCTCAACAGGTACTCCTTATGTCTCGAATTCTTTTTAAATGGGAAGAAGAGATAATTTACTTGTTGTACAGGTATATTGGGGACCATAGTCTATATATAGTGTGATGGCCAATTAAGGTTCTCATTATTCTCAAATGGGTCATCTTGCCATCCACTTATATTTGAGTTCATACCCAATTATTTAATTAATTAATTAATTAATTAAATAATTCATAAATAAAATCTAAATAGCCTTTTTAACATTTGAGCTTACTGGTTGATCAGAACTTGAGTGGGCCAAAGACAAGCGTCTGTGATACTGGGTGTGAAAGAGGAAGAGGTGGTGTACCTGCAAGGCACTCCGATGATAAAGTAAGAAAACGAGCAAGTACATAATATGAGTGTTTCAGGATGAATATTAGATACCTGACCCTCTCAAGTGAGAGGGATTTTATAGTACCCCCAGCGCTTGGTCATTGGTCTCTATTTTCGGGGCAAGATAATCGTTTCCCAAAGAATAGCTAACTGTCAAAACTAGTCGTTGGTACGAGCAGACGTGCCCATAACTAGTCGTTGGCACGGGCAGAAGCGTAGTTACAGGCACAAGCATTTTGGTTGTTTCTGGATGGTGGAGTTGTGCGTGACGGGCAGAGACTGGCGAGGAGGAGTGTTATGACCAAGGGTAAATTGGCCGGCTTCCCCCGTTGGAGGGGCAAAAAGGTAAATTCTCCCCCCAAAGTGGTTGGACTTAGGCAATTGGGTCGTTCTGGGAGTAGAAGTGGATTGGGTCATGCCTAACCATTGGGTCAGTCCGGAACAGTAGCCCCCTAAGTCGTTGCTAATGAGCATGATAATGATAACTTAAGGATAGTCTGCTTTTCGGGCATAGTCGTCGTAAGCTTCCTTGTGTCCGGAGGAATCCTTGCCTGGGCGTATGAAATGTTGTTGTCGGGGAGCTTGAGGTCGAAGGAGCCCAACGGTTGATGTGATCTAAAGAGTGGGGGTGCCACGTATGCCTCGAGCCATATGCTGCATTAAATGCGTGATGATGGTTAGGCTAGGGTCATGATGATGCCCTACCCACCCGTTCTCGTGCACGTGCCTAGCATTTGTCTATAACTAGTGAGAGGGTCCGTTCATTTAGAACTTTCGCTTCTCTTTCTTCTTACTCACCGTTCCCCGTTCTCCGCCGCTCGCTGCCTTCAAGTTTTGCTTCAGCCACCGTACGACGTCCGACCAGAGCTACTCAAGTCCAGAACTTCTTCCTCGACCAAGTAAGTATGTCGTTTCCTTGCTCACTCTTTGTTTTTCTGTTTTGATGTTGTAGACTGCATGTGGTTAGGACTGAAACAAAGTAGTTCTAGGGCGTTTTTGTGGTGGATGTTGGCGGCAGACAGTGACGCAACCATCTCTCTGCTACCGGCGTTGCAGTGGCCGTTTTTAGGAAAGGACATATTAGTAAGCCATAGGTCTTAGTTGATCCCGGAGTAGTGAAGGTACGGTGGCGTTTGCTGCCGGAGGGGGCCCATGGACTCTAGTGGTTCCCCCATGAGAGTTCTGGGTTTAGCTGTGCCATTTGAGTAGGGCTTAGGTCGAGGATTCTGTCCTTGGCCCTTTGCGTGCCCTTTCACTTGACTAGAAGTGGAAGGGTGGATTTGATTTTGTCATCAAATTCAGTTTTTTCCTCTGCTTTTCAAGTAAAATCGATGTCGCGCAGGTTTGACAAGGACGAACATCCCAGGGATTTTTCCGAGGATAGCTCCTCGGAGGATACTGAAAAGGACGATGACTCCTCGTCCCCTGATGCTGGAGGGATGACTACCGCGAGGAGATCGGCCGATGAGTGAACTGTAGCTGAGCCAATGGAGCATGCCTCGCTCTTCACTTCATACACCGAAGACGCATTCACTACGGTGGGGCCAGATGGAGAGTGGAAGGACCACTTCCCCTTAGAGGACGAACGTATATGTTCGGCGTACAGGGAGAGATTTTCCATGTACGAATATGATTTTAAAGAGATAGGGTTAAGGTTTCCCTTCACGGGCTTTCAACGGGCAGTCTTCGTGCATCTTGTATTGACGCCTTCCCAACTGCACCCAAATTCCATTGCCTTCATGCGGGTATATGAATTGGTGTGTGAATACTTGCAGATCGGGGCCACCCTTTCACTCTTCTTCACCATCTTTCATCTTCAACGACAGGTGTTGGGGAGGAAGTTCGGTTGGGTTTCCTTGAAACAGAGAAGGAAATTGTTCAAACCCTTCTCCGAATCTATCCGGATCTTTAAGGAGAGATTTTATGTGATCGAGCCGGTGTTAGAGAGAGCTACCGACTCAACCTTTGTGTGGGAGGTCTCAACGGACGAAAACAGGGCGGACCTGATAGACGAGGATGGTAAAATAGTTTCAGGGAGGTTGTTTATATTCCCTTTCTGCTGGAGTGGGGCTTACTTTACCCGTTTGACTGATGAGTATATAGTTACTCCTTATCAGTTGATCGATGATGATCAGGCCAGCTACGCCAAGCTGGTGGCCTTTGTGGACAGCTTCCTTCCTGCTCAGTGCGTGACTCACGTCGGGCAGGTGCTTTATGAGGAAGATATGGGGCTACAGGTGGAAGCTCGATACATTAATACTAAAGAGCTCATTGAGTGTAGCACTCGCGAGGAGGCTCTCTAACTTTTGGGTAGCTTCTCGCTTTTTCTTATTTTATTCGAGATGTTTTTCTTTCCACGTGCTGACGTGCTTGTTATTTTTGCAGGTAAAATATCTTCAGCACAGGAGAGGACGGTAAAGCATGCCCAAGGAAAGATGAAGGGCGACACTGCCCTAGGAAGAAGTCACCTTGGTTAACGAACGGCTCCCCACAGATAGGGTCGGAGACTTCATCGTCAACTCCTCTAGCCACTCAGACGTCACCTCTGCCCGTGAGCTCGAGGGCCAAGCATGCCCGCACGAGTGAAATTATAGACCTCATCCGGGAGTCCGTCAAAAGCAAGTTTGAGTTGCCTCCTGCCTGCATAATAAGAAGTTCTTCGAGGGGTCCTCCCTGTCCATTCCTTGGGCATAATCTCTAAAGCTTGAGGAAATGGACCGTCCCAACAAGCGGGTCATGCTTGCAGATGATGCCTTTTCCTTGATGAGGATCCTGGAGATGGTCATGGTATACACCGAGGATGGCTCTCCGCTTGAGCTCGAGCTGAAGAAATCCCAAGTTGCGGTGGCGGCCCTGGAAGAAAAGGTCAAGAAGCTTTAGGAAGAGAAGGATAGAGAGCTCAAAGCGGCTATACGGAAGGGTCGCAAGGAGATGACCACGGAGAGGGACGCCTTGGCGGCCCAGAAGAAAGCCGTCGAGGACTTAGTGGAGAAACTAAAAGCCGTTGTTGCTCCTGCTGAAGATGAGCCTGAGGAGACGAAGAAGCTGTTGACTCGGGTGGATCTGGTTGCCCGGGTTACTCAGGTCAGGGACGACCTTGTGGCTATCGGCGAGGAGGCTTCCCAGAATGTCATGGACCAATTGAAGCCGGTGAACCCTGGTGTCGAGCTAACTACCGAAGGCACATGGTTCCTTTATACGGTCAAGGAAGGCAAGATAGTCGCCCCCGAGTTCCTCCTGTTCGGTGAAGGTGGCAAAGGGCAGGGGCAGGTGACCCAAGTGGAGGCTCAACAAGGGAAGCAGTGAACCTTTCCTAGTTGGTGCTTTGGCCTGCGTGCCATTTGATCAACTTGTAATTTTATTTTGTGGGGCTTGGCCCCTTTTTATTGTATCACACAGAGTTGCGGCCCTTCGTGGTCGTGTTATGTAATATGTATCAGTATGTTGTATGTTTATATCTTGTCTAATATTTTTTAAGTGTACTGCAGCGTCCAACGCGGTCGTAAGAGGCCCTTAGTAATTTGTTATGTTTCGGGTATGCTCGATGGATGATGTTCGACAGTGCGGGGAATTGATCGAAAGGTTTGGGTTGTTTTCGGGCAGGGCGAAGCTCAGGCCACGGTCGCAGCCTGAGTTTGCAGCGTGAACTTCCCATCACGAGTTAGGCGTTCTGCTGTTCATGGCACTTTGATAACGGCGGGCTCGGTCGAGGAACCGCCGTCGAGCATACGTTGAGTCTCTTAGACTAAACCTTGCTTAGATCTGTGTTGATGGCGCAACACTTGTACCTGGGTGTTGGTACCTTAGCTGTAATATTGTTTTAGCTTTTCGGCATTCCATGGTCGAGCTAATTCTTCCCCGGTAAGGTATTTTAGGTAGTAGGCCATGTTCTCCGTTTTTGCTTTAACGCGGTAGGGTCCTTCCCAGTTTACGGCGAGCTTGCCCTCGCGGGAATCTTTGTGATTCCTCCTTAGGACGAGACTTCCTACTTGGAATTCTTGTCGGATAACATTGGTGTTGTGCTTGATTGTAATTTTCTGTTTAAGTGAGGCTTCGCGGAAGGCTGCTTCTGATCAAACTTCTTCGAGGAGATCGAGTTCTTCTCTCAGGGCCTCACTGTTTGTTTCTTTGTCCAAAGGTGCTTCAGCTCGTCTGGACGACACATGGGTTTCAATGGGGATTACCGCCTCTGTCCCGTATGCTAGGAAAAAAGGGGTTTCCCTAGTTGACGAATGACGTGTAGTGCGATAGGCCCAGAGCACGCTGCGCAGCTCCTCGACCCACTGCCTCTTTGTTTCGTCCACTCTTCGTTTGAGGCCTCGTAAGGTTGCTCTGCTCTCCGCTTCGGCTTGCTCACTAGTCTGAGGGTGCTCGACGAATGCAAAGTGTTGTTTAGTGCCTAGTTGAGTGACAAACTCCTGGAACTTTTTTTTTGTGAACTGTGTTTCGTTGTCGGTGACGATTGCTTGAGGAACACTGAAACGGGCAAGGATGTTTCTCTTGTAGAAACGAAGTATGTTGTGGGCCTTTATCTTGGCCAGGGCCTCAACTTCTATCCATTTAGTGTATTCCACGCCTATTATCAAGTACTTATTTTAGTTTGAGCTTACGACAAAGGGTTCCAAGATATCCAGGCCCCGCCAAGCTAATGGCCACGGGGAGGACATTGCCCTGAGCTCGTCGGGTGGTGCCAGGAGCATGTCCCCGTGCTGTTGGCATTTGTCGCACTTCTACACATGTTCCTTTGCATCGTTTTGCATGTCGGCCAGTAGTAACCTGCCCGAAGAGCTTTCCTCACGAGAGATCTCCCATCAAGGTGTTGGGCGTCGATTCCTTCATGGATCTCGCGCAGGATGTGGGCGACCATTTCTTCTTCAATGCACTTGAGGATAAGTATGGAGAATCCTCGCCTGTACATCTTGTTTTCGACTAGAATGTAGGAGCATGCTCTACGCCTTAACATGCTGCCTCCTTAAAGTCGGATGGTAGTTCGTTTTTAATAAGGTAATTGTATACTGGGGTCATCCAGCAATGGACGTCGCCGACGACGTGCACGTCGAGGGTTGTGGACGCTTTCTCGATGCTGGATCGTGGGAGTATTTCCTGGATGACGGATTTGCTTCCCCCTTTCTTCTTCATGTTGGCTAGTTTTGATAGGATGTCTGCCCGAATGTTGTGTTCACGGGGAACGTGTTTTACTTCCACGAAGGTGAACTTTACCATCTTCTTCTTAACCAGAGCCAGTTATTTGAACAAGTTGTCGTTTTTGACTTGGTATTTCCCCCGGACATGGATGGCCACTAGCTGAGAGTCGGTGTAGATGATGACTTCTTCTGCTCCCAAGTCTTTGGTAAGGCTTAGACCGACCATGACGGCTTCATATTCAACCTGGTTGTTGGAGGTGGGGAAGGACAACATAAGCGAAACTTCGATGAGGAAGATCTCCTCATTTTCTAGGATGACATCTACTCCGCTCCCCGCCGAGGTGGACGCTCTGTCGACAAATATAACCCACTTGCGAGCACCCTCGTTCGGTTGGCCGGGCAAGGTCATTTCTGCTACAAAGTCAGTTAGGGCTTGTGCCTTGAGGGACTTTCTGCTCTCGTATTGGATGTCAAATTCTGATAGTTCCAGCGACCATTTGAGCATTCTTCCAGCCATGTTTAGATGACCCAGTAGTTGCTTTATGGGCTGGTCTGTGTGTACCACAATAGTGTGAGCCAGAAAATAGTGCCTCAGTCTCCTTACAACATTGATAAGTGCGAGGGCCATCTTCTCTATCTATTGGTACCTAAGATCTGTCCCTTGCAACGCCTTGCTCATGAAATAGATGGGTTTCTTCCCGTCAGGGGTTTTATAGATGAGGGCGACGCTCATAGCCTCGGTTGCGACGGCGAGGTAGAGAAAAAGGGTTTCCCCATTTTCTGGCCGGGAGAGGACTGGTGGTGCAGATAGGGCTTGCTTCAAGTGGAGGAAAGCTTTGTCACATTCCTCTATCCATTCAAACGCGGCTTCCTTGCAGAGGAGTTTGAAAAAGGGGAGGGTGTGTTGGGTTGATTTGGCTATGAAGCGAGAAAGCGATGCGAGCATCCCGTTGAGGGACTGGATGGACTTTATTGAGTTCGGCGTGGGGAACTCGAAGAAGGCTCTGCACTTGTTGGGGTTAGCTTCAATTCCTCGTTCGGTTAGATAGAACCCAAGGAGCTTTCCCGTTCGCACCCCGAACGTGCACTTCTTCGGATTGAAGCGCATCTTGTACTTCTTAGCTTGCTCGAAAACCTTCCTCAAGTGGGTTGTGTGATCAAATTTCTCGTGGGACTTCATGATCATGTCGTCCATATAGACTTCGAGCATGTCCCCGATTTCTCCTTGGAAGACTTTGTTCATCATCCTTTGGTAGGTAGCGCCGACATTCTTCAGACCGAAGGGCATAACGTTGTAGTAATAGTTGCCCGACTCAGTCATGAAGGTCGTGTACCTCTTATCGCTTTTTGCCATGGGTATCTGGTTGTAGCCCGAATAGGCATCCATGAAAGATAGAAATTTAAAACCGGAATAATTATCAACTAGTTTATCTATGTTGGGGAGGGGTATGCATCTTTAGGGCAGACCCTATTAAGATTGGTATAGTTGATACACATGTGTCATTTTCCATTATTCTTTTTAACGAGTACAACATTGGACAACCAAGTGGTGTACTTGGCCTCCGAAATAAATTTTTCCTCTAGGAAGTCATTTACAGCCTGTTTGGCAGCCTCCGTCTTCTCTGGAGACTGCCGTCGTCTATGTTGAGCCACTACCCTAACGGCGGGGTCGATGGTGAGGTGGTGACAGGCCACGTCAGGGTCTAGCCCGGGCATTTCCGTGACACTCCACGCGAACAGGTCTGCATTCTCCCGGTAGAATGTTCTCAGTTGTTTCCTTGCTAGCTCGGGGAGACTGGTCCCAATCTTCACTCCTTGCTTGGGGTCGTCGCCGAGCAAGACAAGCTCGAATTCTCCATCTGGAATTGGGCAGCTTCGCGCTACTGGAGGGGATGCTCTAGGATGACTGTATCTCTTATAACACTCTAATCCTTGCGTTCTAGTTGAGGATTAGGAGGTTGGTTTTGTTGAGAACCTCGAGGAGGGCGCCATGCCCGGGCCGGCGCTGGGCGGAACTGGAACTGGCAGGTGCTACAGGACAAGTGGGGCTTCATCGTGATCTGCACGAGCAAGGGATGGGGAAGCTATGGCTCCGTCCTTTTGTCGAAGGACGTCGCCGCCATGAGGGGTGATGGCCCCATCAGCATCAGTCTTGTTAACGGGGAGAAAATAGAGTTACAAGCATCAAGATTGTTGTCACGGGTGGCCATGATCAGAAATTTGAAGAATTGTTTTGGTCTTGTGTTCTACGAAGAGAGAAAAGACGGGGATGACAAGTTCCCACAGACGGCGCCACTGACCTTACCGGTTGATCAGAACCTGAGGTGGCCTAAAGACAAGCGTCTATGATGCTGGGTGTGAAAGAGGAGGAGGGGGTGTACCTGCAAGGCACTTCGATGATAAAGTAAGAAAACAAGCAAGAGAGAGAGAGAGAGAGAGAGAGAGAGAGAGAGAGAGAGAGAGAGAGAGAGAGAGAGAGAGAGAGAGAGAGCAAATACAGAATATGAGTGTTTTAAGGTGAATATTGGATACCTGACCCTCTCAAGTGAGAGAGTTTTATAGTGCCCCCAGCGCTTGGCCATTAGTCCCTATTTTTAGGGCGAGATAACCGTTTCCCGAAGAATAAGTAACTGCTAGAACTAGTCGTTGGTACGGGCATATGTTCCCATAACTAGCCATTGGCACGGGCTAGAGCGTAGTTACGGGCACAAGCATTTTTGGCTATTTCTGGATGGTGGAACCGTGCGTGATGGGCAGAGATTGACGGGGAGGAGTGATGTGACCAAGGGTAAATTTGTCGCCCCCGTTGTAGGGGCAGAAAGGTAAATTCTCCCCCTCAAAGTGGTTGGCTTAGGCAATTGGGCCGTTCTGGGAGCAGAAGTGGATTGGGCCATGCCTAGCCATTGGCCCAGTCTGGAACAACATTATTTGTGCACTTAATTATTTAAAGGCACTTAATTGATAAAATAGCTAATATAATAAATAAATATATTTGGCCACATAATTATTCGAATATTAATATATTACTATATTATTAAAATATTCCAACAATCTCCCACTTGGCCAATATATCTTAATCATTATATCATAATTCTTTAGGTGTGCATCCGAATACTATTTTTCTTTAGATTTCAACTTTACAATCTGGTCCACCTCATACATCAATAATGGGATCACTGCGGCTGTCGTTACTAACGTATAATGTAACGGAACCCCGATGACCACCACATCAACTGGTCCTACTGGAGTCTCTAGTGAGATCAAACTGAAGTTCCTTAGGTGCAATTCAAAGTTACAATATTTGCACATAACAAAAAAAACTTGATATTTTTTAACAATAATACCTCATAAGTTTTTATTTCTGCAGAAAATTAAACATAACATAAAGTTTGTACCAAAACAAAACCAAAACATAGAACATAGAAGAATTAAGAAAAAACTCCCACTAATCTAAGGCAATCTCAAAATCAAGACCCATATGAGCAATATGCCCATAAAAAATCTTAGGTGTTAAACCTTGGGTTAGTGGATCAGCTAGCATTAAGTTTGTCCCTATATGTTCTATCAAAATTTGTTTCTCCTGAACTCTTTCTTTCACAACAAGATACTTAATATCGATAAATTTCAATTTTGTAGAACTCATATTGTTGTGGGAGTATAGCACAACTGCACTATTGTCATAATAAACCTTCAAGAGTCTTTCAATGCTTCCAATAATGCGTAGGCTTGTAACAAAGTTCCGCAACCAAATTGCATGATTTGACGCCTCAAAGTAAGCCATAAAATATGCTGCCATGGTGGAATGAGCCACTAAAGTCTGTTTGGAAGACTTTCAGAGACGGCTCTTCCAGCCAAGAGAAAGATGTAACCAGGTGTGGAATGTCTGCTATCCGAGCATCCAACAAAATCTAAGTCAGAATACCCAATGATCTCCAAGTTATCTGACTTTCGATAAGTGAGCACAAAGTCTCTTGTTCTCTTTAGGTAGCGCATTACACGCTTTACCGCTATCCAGTGCTGCATACCAGGGTTGCTTAGATATCTACCAAGAAATCCTACAATGAATGCTAAGTCGGGACAAGTGCAAACTTGAGCATACATAAGACTTCCCAGTGTTGAAGCATATGGAACCTTATGCATCCCTTGTTTTCAAGATCCATAGTGGGACATTGTTTGAGACAAAACTTGTCTCCTTTAGCAACATGTATGTCTCCTGGTTTACTATCTTTCATGGAGAATCTATCCAGAACTGTATCAATATAGCTCCTTTGTCACAATCCTAAAATACCTCGAGAACGGTCTCTAAGTATTTGAATTCCTAAGACAAAGGAGGCGTACCCAAGATCTTTCATCTCAAATTTATTTGTGAGAAATCTCTTGGTTTCATGTAATAAGCCTATATTGTTGCTTTCCAAAAGGATATCATCTACATATAGTACCAAGAAAACAAATTTACTCCCACTGAACTTTTGGTATACACAGTTATCAACTAGATTAGCCTCAAAACCAAATGAGGATATTACTTGATGAAATTTGTAATACCATTGACGGGAAGCCTGTTTAAGGCCATAGATGGATTTCTTGAGTTTGCAAGCCATAGACTTTGGGTCTCCTTACACAAAGTTTTCTGGTTGCACCATATATATTGTCTCTTCAATGTTTTCATTTAGAAAATGCAGATTTTACATCCATCTAATGCAATTCTAAATAAAAATGAGCTACCAATGCCATCACGATCCTAAGAGAGTCCTTCGAAGAAACTGGAGAGAAAGTCTATTTATAATAAATTCCTTCCTTTTGAGTAAAGTCTTTTGTGACAAGACGAGATTTATATCTCTCAATGTTACCCTTTGAATCTCTTTTGGTTTTAAATATCCATTTACAACCAGTGAGTTTCATTCCTCCAGGTAATTTAACGAGATCCCAAACATCATTGTTAGCCATCGACTTCATCTCACCCTTCATGGCATCAACCCACTTAAGTGAGTTTGGACTTCGCATAGCTTGACTAAAGTTTATAGGATCTTCCTCAGTCAAACCAATGCCATCCTCACGTTCCTGAAGAAATACAACATAATCATCTGAAATTGTGCTCTTCCTTTCTCTAGTGGATCTTCTTAATGGTGGGTCTTGAGGTTGTTGAGTTTGAACTATAGGTGGTGCTTGAGGAAGAAATTCAGTATCGTCTTGTTCTTGAGGGATGTTAGGAATAACATCATTATTTATTTTAGGATCTGTTTCTGGAACAAAGATAGGTACAAAGACTTGATCATTGTGAGAAACAGTTTCTTCATCAAAGACAACACCCATTATGCTTCCTTCCCCTCCAAACTCTACATCCTCAAGGAATCTTGCATTTCCCGTTTCAAAAATAGTTCTTGTGATATGATTGTAAAACTTATACCTGTAAGAGCGTTCAACGTATCCAATAAAATAACAGCTAAATGTCTTTGCATCCAACTTACCTTCATAAGGCTTATAAGGCCTCACATCAGCTGAACATCCCCAAATGTGCAAGTGTCTAATGCTGAGGTTTTTCCCAATCCAGAGCTCATAAGGGGTCTTAGCTACTACTTTACTAGGTACTCTATTAAGAATATAAACTGCGGTCTTTAATGCTTCTCCCTAAAATGATTCTGGAAGAGAAGAATGACTAATCATATTTCTTACCATGTCCTTAAGAGTCTGGTTTCGTCATTCTGCAACTCCATTCATGCTGAGTTTTCACAACATTGTGTATTGCGGAACAATTCCACACTCATCGAGGAAAAGCACAAAGGGTCCTGGACGTTGTTCCCCTGATCCATCATACCTACCATTATATTCACCACCATGGTCGGATTTGATAGCTTTTATTTTCTTTCCAAGTTGAAGTTCAACTTCAGCTTTGAATGACTTGAACACATCCAAAGATTGAGACTTCTCATGAATCAAATTCAGGTAACCGTACCTCGAGTAATCATCTATAAACGTAATAAAATATCATTGTCCATTCCAAGAACCTATGGGAAAAGACCACATATATCAGTATGAATTAGTTTTAAGACATCCTTAGTTCTTTCAGTATGGAAATTCCTCTTGTTTGTCTGCTCACCCTTGATACACTGAATGCAAACTTGAAAGTTCGACAAATCAAGGGATCTAAGAATACCGTCCTATATGTCCTAACTGCTTATGACATAAAGTGGTGGAATTCTCATTTAATTTTCATTTTGTACCATGTGATTCTATTTGCATTATTTTGTTATAAGGACATTCAATATCAAGCATATAAAGATTATCATTCAAAGAACCATAACCAACAATATTTGAATCATATGAGAGTCTAAATTTATTATTTCCAAACAAACAAGTATAACTTTATTGGTACAAAATAGAAATAGAAATTAAATTCCGTCAAATAGACGGTGCAACAAAAGTCTCAATCAAATCCAAATGAAAATCGGTCTTTAATAATAATCTAAAAGTCCCTATAGTCTTTACTGCAACTTTATTACCATTGCATACATAGATGAATCTTTCAGCATCACTTGGCGGACGGCTCCACAGGCAACCCCTTCTTTTCACGCCATGCGGTATACTTGGAACACTCTTTCTTCATGTGTCCAACCATTTTGCAAAAGAAGCAAGTGGCCTCCTTAGGTTGTTCATTTGCCTTCTCTTTTTGAGAAAAAAATTCCCGCAGGTTTCTTTTGCATTCTCAGTAGTTGTTATGGGACGCTATTCCCTTAGGGATAAGTCTAAGTCCTACATCCAAGAATGATCTCAACATATTATTTTCAAGACTTGAAGTTCATCTCACTCACCATAGGGATAAAGTTCATGTAAGCAACAAAATTTAAAGCGGTAGCAGTGACAACTGGATCGATTGAAAAGAACAAAAATCATACAACCTTAGTAGGCATGTCAAATAGACATGTACGTTATTATTTATATGTAAATTAAGTAAGACTTGAACAAGATACCAAAAACACCATCAATTCCCAATTTTTTATTGTAAGAACTAACTGTAAGCGGTACTCTCACGCAATGATCAAATATTAGTAATAAGTCCTGTCATTTAATTGACGTCTTTGACATCAATCATCAACTACATGGATAAACTTAAAAATTACTACATATTTACCATCACAGATATGCAATTATTCGGTCAAACCGTGTCTTTCTTTTGGCCGATCATAACAGTTTGCATGAATAACTACACACTACATCTTTTGTGATTTTGATTTAATCAAATTTACAAAACAGAGGTTACTCTTATAACTTATTGTTTCAACCCACTAAACCAAAATTACTAGAAATTTTTAATTTAATAAATTAAATGGCAAGGCCTTAAAATTTACACAACCATTACCCACAAATGTAATTCCAAAATTGTATGTTTATATGATCGCTTAATCAAATGATTATCAAACTATCTTAATTATGCAAGAAAATACTCTCATAACTAAGTCTAAAAAATTAAACACATAATTGTGTTTATGTCATGTACATACCGATTGTACTCGAAAGGTGTTAAAAAAATTTAAAATTAAATTAACACTCATAAAAAATTTCTTAATAAAATAAAATTAGTATTTGAATTTTTCTCACAATTTAAAAATAAATTAAGTTGAATACATAACATAAAAATTGATATAGTTAAGCATTATCGATTCAACGAAAAGTAACCAAATGAGGTTTTTCCAAATCTCATTTGGTTACACATAGTAATAACTATTTGTATCCAAAAACAACCAAATCAACCTTTTACACCAAATTCACAATGATACGTGTATATATAACTCATATTATAACAAACTCAACACTTTTGAGATATTACCATAAAGTAAGACCAAAAGGGTTAAGAGACACCTCATCTAACTTAAATACAAACACACAGAAAACACAAAATACAAACCATAGTAAACCATGATCAATTAAAAAAATAGGATTAACATTCTAAAACTCTTGGCACTGATAAGAGGAGAAGGGAATCCTCATCATCCTGCTGCCTAAAAATCCACGTAAACAATTCTTCCCCTTACGATAACAATAAAAACTTGAACAATATATTCAATAAAAATCACATAATAATATATCATTTGAATTAATAATTTAATCATAACCTAAGCTCTGATACCATTTGTTGGAATTATATTAATAACGATTAATCAAAATATACATACTCAAGAAATTATAATATATATTTTAGACGCGGAAATCAAGCATGTATAAAATTAAAGAATTGATTGATTGGTTTTAAGAATACTTGGATCCATTGAGAAAAATGCCTTTGACGGTAATCATAAACCCAGAAGTTGTTGATTTTTGTGGTTCTTTCTCAACATGTACTCCTTATGCCTCAAATTCTCTTCCGATGGGGAGAAGAGATAATTTGCTTGTTGTTTTAGTATATTGGGGTCCATAGCCTATATATAGTGTGATGGTCAATTAGGATTTCCATTATTCCAAAATGGGTCATTCTGACATCCACTCATATTTGAGTTCATACCTAATTATTTAATTAATTAATTAATTAATTAATAATTCATAAATAAAATCTAAATATCCTTTTTAACATTATTTGGTCACTTAATTATTTAAAGGAACTTAATTGACAAAATAACTAATATAATAAATAAATATATTTTCCACATAATTATTGGAATATTAATATATTACTATATTATTAAAATATTCCAACAAAGTTTACTGTAGAATTTGCAAAGTTTTCCAATCACTCCAGCAAATTCTTCTTCTTCCTCACATTAATTCGGACGGTAGATATCCCTAAAATTGGTGGACAATAACTACTTGTTATATAATCAACAATTTGAGGGAGTGATTCTTACTCAAAGAATGCACAAGATAGTGGTGAACCCTTAGATTCCGCAAAGACTCAAATTAGAACAAGGTCATGTTGAAGGCAAAGTTTCCGATGAATATGAGGCGTGGATAGTGCAAGATCAATCTATTTTCATATGGCTTCTTTCCGCCATCTCAAAATCTATGTTACGTTGCGTGTTATCATGCACACATACATTTGAAGTGTGGGACAATATTCACAATTATTTCAACACTCACATGAAAGCTCGAGTTCGGCAACTTCGAGCCCAATTGAAATATATCAAGAAATGTAATATCTCCATCACTAAGTATGTGTTTGGTGATAAGGCAACTACAAACTCGTTACTAGATGTTGGATATGTTTTTTAGAGCAAAACCAAATTGATTCAATTCTTGTTGGCTTACTAGAAAAGTATAACTCACTACTAGCTGTTGGAGATGTTTTTTAGAGCAAGACTAAATTGATTCGATTCTTGATAGCTTACTGGAAAAGTATAACCCTTTCGTCATGCAAATTTATGGTACCTTTGAACCTCAAATATTGTATGATGTAGAAGCTTTCATCTATGTTCAAGAGGCTTAACTTGACAAGTTTATGTAGGAGCTAGTTATGTCAACTGTCATTGTAAATGTGGCAAATGAAAATAATCAAATATGTGGTGTGCGAGAGAATGTTGCACAAAATCAAGGTAGAGATTACATGACTCAGGGCATAGGTTGTGGTAGAGGTTTATTCTCACCCGGTACAAGACATACATGTCAATTGTGTGATAAATATGGCCATGTTGTAGTTGATTGCTAACACAGTTTGATAAGGCTTTCAAACCTGCTCAAACTTAGTCAAAGTTGACAAAATTTCCAAGTGCCTTGAATGACAAACCAGAAGCTTTCACATCTAATTCTCAAGAACTAGCCATGATGGACTCTATACACACATATTCACTTCTCATCACCTTACCTATAATTCATCTTTATTGCATACTATGAAATCCTATGTAGGACACAATCGAGTCTATGTTGCCAATGGTCAATCCCTAGAAATTCATGGTGTAGGATTCTCTTGTGTGTTTTCAAAACTGTATCATGCTATTTCACTTAAACTTAATGATAAATTTTATGTCCCTTGCATCACAAGAAGCTTAATCTCAGTCTCAAATTTTGTTAGACATGATCATATTGTGCTTGAGTTCATTGTTGACAAATGTTACATCAAATCTAAAGTTTATAGACTCACTTTACTTGAAGGATTTCTTGACTCAATCAGATTGTATTGCTTTTCACAACTTCTATTAAATCCTTCAAGCATATCATCCCATTATCTTCATAGTTCATTTTCTTTATACATAAATGTCAATTCTTTATCTTGTTCTATTTTTTCTGATGTAACTAATCCTAGCATTTGTTTCTTGTGGCACTATAGACTAGGTCATGTCCATTTTCCTGCTATTAAACCCTCTCTCAAACATTGTAATATTTATATTTAAAATAAAAGGAATACTATTTTGTGTAAATATTGTTATTTGTGCAAGTCTCATAGATTGCATGCCTCACTCTCTTTAATTATGTATGCTGCTCTTTTTGATGTTGCGCACACAGATCTTTGGGGACTTGCAATCAATCCCTAAAGTTCTGGTTCCCTATAATATATTACCATTGTTTATGCATATACCAAGTTATTCACCGGTGTTTTTGGTTAACAATCACTTAATTTTAGGTTAATTGCTTGAAGGACCAAACTAGTAAATCCTAGGGTAAGTTTGTGCTAATTTTCTGGGAAAAAAGAGTATTCATTAGATGTTGTCGGATTGCTTGCAATGAATGTTGGATATCTTAATAAGATAATTATGTTTTGAAAATAAACTGACTAACTGATTTCGATAAAGTTGAAATTAGTCTTTTGAATAGTAAAGAACAACTTTAAATAGGAAAAGAAATTTATTTTCATAAATGTAAAAATGGTAGACAAGTACATTTTCTTCAAGAAAACTCATTTCTCTCTTGTGTGCGGGTACTTTGAGTGTACATTGAAGTTTAACAATGTTTCTTTCCACTCTTAACCCTATGACTAGAACACTTATTTATAATTCTATAAACTAACAGTCTCCCAACTTTCATATTCCTTTTTGTCCGACACGTCATCTTTGTATGCGTGACCAGCCTTTGATTGATCTCCATGTGTTCTTGGCAATTTGGATAAGACCAAAAGACGGTTACTTTAGTTTGAAATTTGAATCTACCTCTAGTCAAGTTCCTTAGACTTTATGAAGTCTCAAACCAGACGATTCAACGTAGAAATATTTTTGTTCCTTCTTCCCAAGTCTTTGGTCAAAAAAGGGTTCTCTACTTTGCGTTGTGTTTGTAGAAATTTCAGTTGGCTTCTTCATCGAGTTTCTTCTTTTGGAATTTCTTGGCCAACAAATTATCCCCCAAAAATGTCCCTTTTGAGCTATTTTTTAAGAGATATGTGGCATTTTTAAAGTTCCACCACTATTTGAGGTTATGTGTTAACGTCAACGTTGTAACACCCCCTTTCTATGCCCCCAAATAATACAATTAATCATTTAGGTATAAATTTAAAATTTCATCAGAGTACATTTGCAACATGGCATAAAAGGGAAATATCACATTATCATAAAAATTCCAACACATACAACACCTGCTCAACAGATATGCAACAACGGGATAACACCCACAAGAAATATTTAGAACAAAGGCGGAAATATCCAAATATTTCATAATTCACCAAACATGTATTCACATATACAGTTATCATTCATCATGTTTTACAAAACATATCAACAGTAGATACATACTCAGATGTATCACAAAAGAATCAAAATAAATCCTATCTACCCGGTGCTACATATCAGAGCCGACCGACCAAAAAGGGAAGAAGCCACGCTTCACAAAAATACCTCCAGCAATCTAATCTGCAATGCCTCGTAGAGCATTAAAAGAAACCACAGAAGGGTGAGAAACGATATCATAAAAACAACGCATATAAACATATATATACATAATATCCAATATACGTCTTTCGTATTCTCACCGCAACTCACCTCGTCATACCGTACATCGCAATGTATTCACGTTATCTATTTACAAATAGAACACCATGCATATACAATATGCGTCAACAATGTTTATATCGGTTCATAGACACACAAAACATACATATACATATATTCACACATACATGTGTCTTCAAGCATACCAATCATGCCAATCATCAACAATTCATATAAACATTTACAATTATGCTTACTCACCATACACCGTGCAAGATGTCATTATGCAACTCATAGAGACCGACACACGACTCTATGCAGATGCAAATGCGGTACCGACTCATTTCAGCAGGTTCAATTGAAGAACCCAATAACCATCGCTCACACCCCACATGGGCACACGAGGTTCTGCAGATTCTACGCGGAATCAAGATAACCATCGTAACATATGAGGTTCTGCAAATCCACCGAGGGATCAATAATTAACCACCGCTCACACCCCACAAGGGCACACGAGGTTCTGAAGATTCACCGAGGAATCAATAATTAACCATCACTCACACCCCACAAGGGCACACGAGGTTCTGCAGATTCACCGAGGAATCAATCGACACAAGAATGCATACCATGATGCTTCACATGCAACATGACTCATGACACTCTTGAAATGCACACATGTTTACAAACATACTCATGCATCCTACAAATTCATCACATATATTCATACAAACATCATAGATTTTTAATCAAGCTAAACAATGCACATAATTGCCCAAACGGCCACAATTCATGATCTAGGATTCACGCCATACGGCTACCTACAACACATCACAAACCAGCATATAAGCTATTAAAATAAAGAAGGGTCGATCGCCACCGAAACCCCAAGCCACGACAACACCATGCAACAGGGAAAATTCATCCTGCTACGTTCGCTACACGCTCTCCTAGCGAGCTGCTAGCGAGTGTTCGCTACCTCCTCGCCTAGCGAACTGCTAGCGAGCAAGAACAGAGGCTACATACCTCGTTCGCTACCTCGTTCGCCACAGCGAACCTCCAGCGAGCTCCTCGCTACTCCCTGCGCAGCCAGCGAGGGACATTAAAACCATTCTGTCCCAAGTCTGGGACCGTTCGCTGCGCACTCGCCTAGCGAACTACCAGCGACCACTCTTGACCTGCTCGCCTAGCGAACTGCTAGCGAGCGTCTGCGATTTCCACTTCTCCCCACTATTCAGAATCCAAAACCACCGATAAAATCACCCGATGAACTCCAACTCATATCCAGTAGCCTTAGTCTAACATATATCGACTAATCTACGTCATCTAATCACGATTCTAACCGTTAGACAGCGATTTCTATCGATTAAACCAAATTCAACCTAAAATGGAAAGTGTAGAAAAACTACCAACAATCCAAAACAATCCAACAAAATCATACATGATTATACACATTGATAGAATAATAAAGTTTCACACCCTTACCCGATCAATCGAAAGCTTTGGTGATGATTTCTTGAAGTTCTAGGTTTTCCTCTCCTTTTCTCTCCACTTTCTCTTCTCCTCTTTCTTTCTCTTGTTTTTCTCTCTATGATATTATATTCCTTTCTTTTCCTCTCTCATCTCATATTTCTATTTCTTTCCTCTCAAATTCTTTCCACACACTAATTAATCAATTCTCACAAAAATATCCACTTAGCATAATCACTAATGCCCAAAATACCCTCCAACCTATTTTTACCCAAAACACTCAAAATCGGTAAAAAGAGAAAATAGAATAATATGTACACATAACATATTAAACACATAAATCCTATATTTAAAATAATAATTCAATCAATTAAATTAAAAGGACTCAAAATAAGGGAAATCGGAATCGGGGCGTTACAACTCTCCCCCACTTAGGAATTTTCGTCCTCGAAAATATTACCTGATTCGAACAGCTCAGGATGCGACTCACGCATCTTACTCTCCAATTCCCAAGTCATATTGCCTTCCGCAGCACCTCCCCATGCTACTTTTACAAGCGAAATATCCTTGCCTCTTAGGTTCTTAACTTCGCGGTCCAAAATCATAACCGGTAAAACCTCAACCGTAAGATTATCTCTTACCTCCACCTCATCCATAGGAATCACATGTGACGGATCCGGAACATACTTCCGAAGTTGCGAAACATGGAACACATCATGCAAATTCGAAAGACTCAGAGGCAACGCCACACGATAAGCCACCGCACCAACTCGTGCAATAATTTGATACGGACCAATAAAACGAGAAGTCAACTTCTTCGACTTCAAAGCACGACCCACACCCGTAACCGGTGTAACTCTCAAAAACACATGGTCACCTTCTTGAAATTCAAGATCCTTCCTTCTCTTGTCATGATAACTCTTTTGCCTATTCTGGGAAGCTTTCATCTTCTCCCGAATAAACTTCACCTTCTCCGTCGTTTGTTGTACCATTTCTGGTCCAACTACCAATCTCTCTCCGGTTTCATGCCAACACAAAGGTGTTCGACATCTCCGACCATACAAAGCCTCAAATGGTGCCATACCAATACTTGCATGAAAACTGTTGTTGTAAGTGAATTCAATCAATGCCAAAAAGCTATCCCAAACACCACCTTGCTCGAGCACACAAGCACGCAACAAGTCCTCTAACGATTGAATCGTCCTCTCAGTTTGGCCATCCGTCTGCGGATGATACGCCGAACTCAATCTCAACTTAGAACCTAAAGCCTTTTGCAAACCTTCCCAAAATCTCGAAGTAAATCTAGGATCTCTATCCGACACGATACTCTTGGGAACTCCATGCAACTTCACAATCACCCGAACATAAATCTCGGCTAACTTTCCCAAAGGATAACTAATATCAATCGGAATAAAGTGAGCAGATTTAGTAAGCCTATCAACAATCACCCAAATAGCATTGTGACCTCTTTGCGTATTTGGTAAACCCGTAACAAAATCCATTGATATACTATCCCATTTCCATTCCGGAATATCCAACGGTTGCATCAAACCACTAGGCTTCTGATGTTCCACTTTAGACTTCTGGCAAGTCAAACACGAATACACAAACCGAGCTACATCCCTCTTCAATTCGGACCACCAAAAGATTTTCTTCAAATCTTGATACATCTTATTTGCACCCGGGTGAATACTCAATTTACTCCGGTGTCCTTCCTCCAATATCATGTTTCTCAAATCCACATCGTCGGGAATACAAATACGACCACGGAATTTCAAAACTCCAAAATTATCGACCTTAAAGTCCTCATTCTCATTCATCACCAAATCCACAAATTTCAAATCCAACTTTTGCTTTTCACGAACGGTAGCTAGAAAATCATTCGTAACATACAACATACCAAGTTTCACACTTCTCGGCGTCATTTCACAAACCAAACTCAAATCTCTAAAACTCTCCAAAAGTTCCCATTCTCTTACCATCAATGTAGACATATCCACTAACTTCCGGCTCAAAGCATCGGCTACAACATTTGCCTTACCCGGATGGTAATTCAAACCAAAGTCATAATCCTTCAAAAACTCTAACCACCTCCTTTGCCTCATATTCAATTCCTTTTGTTCAAATAAATACTTCAAACTCTTGTGGTCGCTAAAAACTTCAAATTTCGCACCATAGAGATAATGCCTCCAAATTTTCAAAACAAAGACCACGACCGCCAATTCCAAATCATGCGTGGGATAATTCTTCTCATGCACTCTCAATTGCCTTGAAGCATAAGCCACAACTTTACCGTCTTGCATCAAAACACCACCCAAACCGGACAAAGAAGCATCACAATAAACCACAAACGATTCCGTCGGATTTGGCAAAATCAAAACCGGCGTCGTTGTCAACCGTCTCTTAAGTTCAACAAAACTCTTCTCACAATTAATGTCCCAAACAAAAGTCTTTCCCTTACAAGTCAACTGAGTCAACGGAAGTGCCAACTTCGAAAATCCCTCAATAAACCTCCGATAATAACCGGCCAAGCCCAAAAAGCTTCGGATCTCCGTAACCGACTTAGGAGCCTCCCATTGCATCACCGCATCAATCTTGGACGGATCAACACAAATACCATTACCAGAAATAACATGCCCAAGAAAACTCACTTCCGATAACCAAAACTCGCACTTGGATTACTTAGCATACAATTGCTTCTCCTTTAATACTTGCAACACAACCCGCAAATGCTCTTCATGCTCTTCTTGGGACTTAGAGTAAATCAAAATGTCGTCAATAAACACAACTATGAAACGATCCAACTGCTCATGAAAGATACGATTCATATATTCCATAAACACACCCGGCGCATTAGAAACTCCGAATGGCATCACAGAAAATTCATAATGACCATACCGTGTCCTAAAAGCCGTCTTTTGAATATCTTCTCCTTTAACACGAATCTGGTGATAACCTGACCTCAAATCAATCTTACTAAAAACACGGGCACCAACCAATTGGTCCATCAAATCATCAATTCTAGGAAGCGGATACTTATTCTTAATAGTCACCTTGTTCAACTGCCGATAATCAATACACAACCGCATGCTCCCATCTTTCTTCTTTACCAACAATACCGGCGCACCCCAAGGAGAAACACTCGGCCTAACAAATATCTTTTCCAATAAATCATTCAATTGTCTCTTCAACTCTACCAACTCCGATGCTGACATCGATACGGTGCCATCGAAATCGGTCTAGTATCGGGAACTAGATCAATCGAAAACTCAACTTCCCTTTCTGGCGGTACATCCGTAATGTCCTCCGGAAATACTTCTGGAAAGTCACATACCACTGGAACCAAATCCAATTCAACCTTATTCTCTACCGACAGCGACGCAAATAAACAGAACACTTGAGCTTCATCCGCCAAAAGTTTCTTCAACTCTTTAGTGGATAGAAAACTCTCTTCCTCCTCATCTCCCAAAGATGGAAACCTCACCAACTTGTGATAACAATCAATACGAACTCTATTGTACTGCAACCAATTCATACCCAAAATCACATCTAATCCTTCTAATGGCAAACACACCAAGTCCATAATAAAGTCCTTACCATACATGGTCAAGGGACAACTCAAACATACCGAAGACGTAGTTACCAACCCCGAAGCGGGCGTCTCAATAACCATATCACCACTACAAGAAGAAAAACACAAATCCAAACGCTTAGCGCACTCGAAATAAATAAACGAATGAGTCGCTCTGGTATCGATAATAGCAACTAAAGGCATATTATTAATAAAACATGTACCTTTAATCAACCGATCCGCATTAGTAGTGTCTGCACCCGCTAATGCAAATACCTTCCCGCTTGACGGAGCTTGCTTTGCCTTAGTACACTTCGTACTAATATGACCAACCTCCCCACAGTTAAAACACTTAATCACATTCCTTCTACATTCAGTTGTAGCATGACCGAGACCACCACAGTTAGCACATTTTTCCCCAGCCTTCTTACACTCAAAAGATTTGTGCCCCTCTTTGCCGCACCTATAGCACTTAACGGGACCAGAACTCCCTCCTCCGGATTTCTTGACAAAGTGTTCCCTATGCTTGCCTTTATCAGCAGGCGTCACATAAGGCCCACTCCTTACTGGTTGCTTCCCTAGCCTCTCATTCAAACTCTTATAGTGAGTAGAACGAGCCCTACTATCCTCTTCGAAAATTCTACAGCATTCGGTTAAGTCCGAAAATCTTCGAATCCTCTGATATCCCACAGCTTGCTTGATCTCCGGGCGCAAGCCATTCTCGTACTTAATACACTTGGAAAATTCTGCCGCCACCGCATCATAGTGAGGATGGAATTTCACCAACTCCGTAAACTTAGCCGTGTAGTCGACCACGGACATGTTCCCTTGTTTCAATTCTAGAAACTCCATCTCCTTCTTTCCCTTCACACTCTCCGGATAATACTTCCTCAAAAATTCAGTGCGGAACAAATCCCAAGTTATTTCCTCATCATCAACTCCAAGAATTTGTCTTATACCGACCCACCAGTCATCGGCTTCTTCTCTCAGCATGTGAGACCCAAGTCTCACCTTGTTCCTCTCAGCGCAATTCATAACTCTGAAGATCCTCTCGACCTCCTTCAGCCAAATCTGAGCACTGTCCGGATCAAACCTTCCTTTGAACACCGACGGTTGATTCTTTCTAAACTCATCGTTAGCATTCACATTCGACGCACCATGCAACGCTCGAGCCATAGCTTCCAATGCCGCAGCCATCGCGTTGTCATTACGACCAGCCATATTCTGATTATTCCCAAAAATAACAACAAGGTCAAACAACCGTTCAACCAACAAAACAGCGAGACAGATACAACTGACTCAACACTGGCTCTGATACCACTTAATGTAACACCCCCTTTCTATGCCTCCAAATAATACAATTAATCATTTAGGCATAAATTTAAAATTTCATCAGAGTACATTTGCAACATGGCATAAAAGGGAAATATCACATTATCATAAAAATTCCAACACATACAACACCTGCTCAACAGATATGCAACAACGGGATAACACCCATAAGAAATATTTAGAACAAAGGCGGAAATATCCAAATATTTCATAATTCACCAAACATGTATTCACATATACAGTTATCATTCATCATGTTTTACAAAACATATCAATAGCAGATACATACTCAGATGTATCACAAAAGAATCAAAATAAATCCTATCTACCCGGTGCTACATATCAGAGCCTACCGACCAAAAAGGGAAGAAGCCACGCTTCACAAAAATACCTCCAGCAATCTAATCTGCAATGCCTCGTAGAGCATTAAAAGAAACCACAGAAGGGTGAGAAACGATATCATAAAAACAACACATATAAACATATATATACATAATATCCAATATACGTCTTTCGTATTCTCACCGCAACTCACCTCGTCATACCGTACATCGCAATGTATTCACGTTATCTATTTACAAATAGAACACCATGCATATACAATATGCGTCAACAATGTTTATATCGGTTCATAGACACACAAAACATACATATACATATATTCACACATACATGTGTCTTCAAGCATACCAATCATGCCAATCATCAACAATTCATATAAACATTTACAATTATGCTTACTCACCATACACCGTGCAAGATGTCATTATGCAACTCATAGAGACCGACACACGACTCTATGCAGATGCAAATGCGGTACCGACTCATTTCAGCAGGTTCAATTGAAGAACCCAATAACCATCGCTCACACCCCACATGGGCACACGAGGTTCTGCAGATTCTACGCGAAATCAAGATAACCATCGTAATATACGAGGTTCTGCAAATCCACCGAGGGATCAATAATTAACCATCGCTCACACCCCACAAGGGCACACGAGGTTCTGTAGATTCACCGAGGAATCAATAATTAACCATCGCTCACACCCCACAAGGGCACACGAGGTTCTGCAGATTCACCGAGGAATCAATCGACACAAGAATGCATACCATGATGCTTCACATGCAACATGACTCATGACACTCTTGAAATGCACACATGTTTACAAACATACTCATGCATCCTATACATTCATCACATATATTCATACAAACATCATAGATTCTTAATCAAGCTAAACAATGCACATAATTGCCCAAACGGCCACAATTCATGATCTAGGATTCACGCCATACAACTACCTACAGCACATCACAAGCCAGCATATAAGCTATTAAAATAAAGAAGGGTCGATCGCCACCGAAACCCCAAGCCACGACAGCACCACGCAACAGGGAAAATTCATCCTGCTACGTTCGCTACACGCTCGCCTAGCGAGCTGCTAGCGAGCGTTCGCTACCTCCTCGCCTAGCGAACTGCTAGCGAGCAAGAACAGAGGCTACAGACCTCGTTCGCTACCTCGTTTGCCACAGCGAACCTCCAGCGAGCTCCTCGCTACTCCCTGCACAGCCAGCGAGGGACATTAAAACCATTCTGTCCCAAGTCTGGGACCGTTCACTGCACACTCGCCTAGCGAACTACCAGCGACCACTCGCGACCTGCTCGCCTAGCGAACTGCTAGCGAGGGTCTGCGATTTCCACTTCTCCCCACTGTTCAGAATCCAAAACCACCGATAAAATCACCCGATGAACTCCAACTTATATCCAGTAGCCTTAGTCTAACATATATCGACTAATCTACGTCATCTAATCACGATTCTCCCGTTAGACAATGATTTCTATCGATTAAACCAAATTCAACCTAAAATGGAAAGTGTAGAAAAACTACCAACAATCCAAAACAATCCAACAAAATCATACATGATTATACACATTGATAGAATAATAAAGTTTCACACCCTTACCCGATCAATCGAAAGCTTTGGTGATGATTTCTTGAAGTTCTAGGTTTTCCTCTCCTTTTCTCTCCACTTTCTCTTCTCCTCTTTCTTTCTCTTGTTTTTCTCTCTATGATACTATATTCCTTTCTTTTCCTCTCTCATCTCATATTTCTATTTCTTTCCTCTCAAATTCTTTCCACACACTAATTAATCAATTCTCACAAAAATATCCACTTAGCATAATCACTAATGCCCAAAATACCCTCCAACCTATTTTTACCCGAAACACTCAAAATCGGTAAAAAGAGAAAATAGCATAATATGTACACATAACATATTAAACACATAAATCCTATATTTAAAATAATAATTCAATCAATTAAATTAAAAGGACTCAAAATAAGGGAAATCGGAATCGGGGCGTTACAAACGTCATCATGGTTACTCCTTATAACGCCCTTTTGAGACGTGTAGGTTTAGAAAGGACATTATGGCTCTGAGTTCCCAGGACGACGTAGGATATGTTGAAGATCAAACTTCCCACTTCATCATTATTAGTGGGACACATGTCAAAAAGTTCAAATTTGTTTTTACTTATTTTTAAATGAAAATTGAATCGTTCCTATTTATAAAACTATAAATAGCATTCTCCATCTCTTTTGATACTTTCTTTCAACTTTCTCTATTTTTCACAAAGCTTTCAATCTCTTCTTCCTGTGAAACTCAACCTCCACTTACATAAATGGCCCTCAAATCAACTTCAAAACCAGAGATTCATGTGGCTGCATCCATCATCGTGCCTATCTCTTCGGGAACAAATTGTATGCTTATGAGCCTCCTCTTCAAGGGAAAAAACCGCTTATTTGGAAATCACAAGTATTAATTCCCTTCACCATTGCTAAAATTATGCATGTTTTCTCTGGTCCCTAATAATTGCTAACATTATTACTCCTTACAAGTTGGTTGCAAGGGATGCTTCAATTTTCCTATATATTTATTAATAAAACCTGTTGCAATTTTATGGTGATGAATTGATTTTTGAGTGAATCGATTTTTTAAAATTAATTTTGATAAAAAAAAAAGTTACAGATAAATTAATTTATGTTCATACGAATGTAAGTTCATCCTTAATTTTTGTGTGTGTAAGAATTATATATAAATGCAAAAGTTATAAATTATAGTATTATGTAGAATCAATTGTGTAAGTACAAAATCAATTCTACTTTTGAAAATTGTAATATTTTAAAATTAATTTTATATTTTTAAATTTATTTTTTCCACTTGAAATCTATTGAGAAAAACAAGTGTGAGTTGGAAGTATTGAGAAACAAATGCAGGGAAGTACCACATTGATTAAAAAAAATGGAAATTAAGCATTTTATAAGTGAGAAAACCGACACACCTAAGGTGTATTGCTCATAAAATAAACACACATAAGGTTTATTGCTCATAAAAGAAATTTTTTGGTGAGTATGTGGTGTGTCTCTCATAAGGTGTATTGCTCATAAAACAAATTCCCCAACACAAAATTCTCCCTCATGTTGATCCCCAAATCGATGACCCAACAGTGGTATCCAGAGGTTGATTTGAGTGAAGGATCAACTTACTTGTATCGAAAGTCCTTCCTCCATGGTGGTGGTTATGATACATGTCTTGTTGAAAAAGTGTCAACGACAATACAAGCATATGTGGATATGAAAGAACTTCCACTTCTGGGGAATCATTATATATTAACTCATACTTGAGAGAGAATTGTGAGAAAAATAAGTGTGAGTTGGAAGTGTTGAAAAATAAGTATGAGAAGTCCCATATTGACTATAAAAGTGGAGATTGAGAACTTTATATGTAAGAGAACCCACACACCTATCACCTTAAGATTTTGGGTGAGCATATGGTGTGTCTCTTATAAGGTGTGTTGATCATAAAAGAAAGACCCCAACGAAAAAATGCTCCCTCCTATTAATGCTCAAATTGATGACCTAACAAAATTAAAGGTATAATAAAACTTGGTTGTATGCCTCTATTGAGAAATGACCAGTGAGGATTTTTGCATCTCTTTTGCTCACTTGTGCAATATGTCATGTGTAATGAGTGGCTCATATATCTTAATTAAGATTTGAAAATGTATATGATGATTTGGCCTCCTTTATAGGCATGACAAAGGGCGGGTCGGAGACAGTTTTTACTTCCCACATACCCAAACTCGAATCCCTGAATAATTCTTATTTACTGTACCAATCCTTAACGGAGATAAAGGATTAAAACTCAAATTTGTTCTAAATGTGTTCGAATACCCCCAACCCCACCATCATCCATCCATGTAGTAAAATCAATTTTTTTAATAGAAATATTCATTTTTCTCAACATTAAATTCCATTCAAATAATAAAATAAAACAATCTTAAAAAATTTCATACATAGATTTCAAATATTTTAAATGATATAATACAAATCAAAATGTCAAAGCATTTACCACATATTTAATATATAAATTATCAAAACAAAATAATAAAGTACATAATTAAATAAACAGAGCGGGTTAGAGGTGTTCCTATTATCCAACTCATCCTTTTATTTTGTAATCTAGAAAAACCAAAACTCAGTAAAAGTGAGTTTTCCCTGTCAAACTCGGGGAGGGTTTGATGGGTCTCCATGGATGGGTTATGCTGTCATATCTCAATAAAAAAGTTATAGGTTAAAAAAAATTATGAAAAATTATTTGAAAATTAATCAGTAATTTTAAACTTATATGTTATAAATTAAATGTTGAATTGCAATTTCAATTTCTTTATCTTATTTTTATAGCTCTACCCATTAATGAGAAAAAGAAGAGTCTAAGTCTAAAGGCATCACCACAGACACAAGTCAATTTCAAAATGTCACAATATTAAAGAAAATTAGAAATATGAAGATTTGGATCATCTTTTGATGAACTAGAAAATTAATTTTGTTGTACCATGGACAATAAATTAGATTTTAGTTTAAAATTGTTAATCTCCATAACAAGATGTGTAATACTAGAATGCAGTTCTGTTTTGTTAGGAGAGGAAAAATATCTTAAAGTTTGATTTTCATCCAATTCATGTTCTATTCGTCTTTATGAAAGAATCATTGTTAGAACACCAGCACTGTGATGAAGCACAGTGTATGAGCAGCAAGAAAAAGATGGAAATTGCAAGATGATTTAAATGGTACACACACTCAGTAATGTATGGAAACCTTGGAAGAGAAGAAAGAATAGAGAGTAAAGAGGATAGAAAAGATTCTCACTGATTGTATTGTTCATATTATAAGGTGTTATTTATATGTATTACACAATTACTTACAAAGTAAGTTATCTACATTAGGTAACTAACTAACTAACATGACAATTATGGATTAAATCTCAACACCCCCCTTAATTCATAACTGTTGAACACTTACAACACCAAGCTTCTTTCTCAAAAGCTCAAATGTGTCAAGCTTTAAAGCCTTTATAAAACCATCTGCTAGCCGCACTTTAGTTGGTAAATATTGCACCTCAATCATTCCATTGTTCATGTGCTCTCCAATAAAATGGAACCTTGTATCAATGTGTTTAATTCTACCATGCGAGATTGAATTTTTAGCAAGGATAATAGCCAAATTGTTATCAATTATGAGTATCAAAGGCTTCATCATTTCACACCTCAGTTCCTTCATCACTGAATCCAATCACATTCCTTGACAAGTTGCAAATGTTCCTACAATATATTCAACCTCACAAGATGAAAGTGCAGTCACTGGTTGTTTTTTTGTACACCATGATATAACTGCTTTATTGAACTCGAAAATATAGCCAAAGATACTCCTTCTATCTATATTGTCTCCACACCAATCACTATCTGAGTATCCAATGATTTCACTTCTGTTACATTTTCTTCCATTAAGGAATGGTAAACCAAACTCAATTGTGCCTTTTATATACCTAAGTATCCTTTTAGCAGTTATTAAGTGAGTTTTCCTTGGATCATGCATGAATTTGCTAATTATACTGACTGAGTAGCAAATATAAGGTCTGATGTTGCACAAGTATCTCGGTGACCCAACCATTTATCTGAAAAATGTTGGATCAAATCTTTCTTCCTCACTGCACTCATCAATCTTTGAGTTTATCTCTGATGGATTTGAAATTGAATTGCAGCTATTCATTTCAAATTTCTCAAGAAACTTTTCTATATACTTCTGCTGGTGCATAACTATTACCGTCTTTATCTTCACAAATTCCATTCCTAAGAAGAATGAAAGTTCACCTAGATTAGTCATTTCAAATTCAGATTTCGACTTGTTTTCACCTTGAACTTTGCACATACACACCAAACTCTACTGAATACTTTTTGAAACCTATTTGAATCAGGAACTGAGCACTCCTGTTGTTCAAGGCTCTAGGGGCCTCCTTCAAACCATACAAAGCCTTATGGAGACTAAACACCATATTCTCCTTTCCTTGTACTTCAAAACCAGGAGGCTGTGACACAAACTCAACCTCTTCAAATGGACCATTTAGGAAGGCTTATTTTACATCTAAATGATAGAGTGACCATCTTCTCTTGCAAGCTAGAGCCACCACCAATCTTACAGTCTCAAGCCTTACAACTGGAGCAAACACCTCATTATAATCAATACCATGTTTTTGTAAGAAGCCTCTAGCCACCAACCTTGCCTTATACTTTGAAATTTTCCAATTAGGATTTAATTTCAGTTTGAAAACCCACTTCACGTCTATTTTCTTTTTCTTATTTGGCAAGTTGACGAGCTCCTAGGTGTGATTCTTCTTTATTGATCGAAGTTCTTCCATCATAGCTTTCCTCCATAGATCTATCTTTAGTGCTTCTTTATAATTGAGAGGTTTAAAATCTTCCAACAATACAAAGTGAATGCTATCACCTTCATCATTTACTGCATTATCAAGAATTACTTCACATTCATTCAACCTTCTTGGAGCTTGTCTGATTCTTTAAGATCTCACAACTACTTCCTTTTCTTCTGGTTCATCTACATCATTAATGTTCACTTCTTCATTATCTGATTCATCACTTGAATCAGGATAAATGCAACTTTGTTGGTTCTCTCTACTGTATATTGGCTCCTCTTCCCATTTCCACTTCTCAGCCTCATTCACAATTACATCTCTAATGACATGTACTTTTTGAGTTACGGGATTATAAAGCTTATAGGAACTTGTTGGATGATAGCCTATGAGTATCATAATCTCACTCTAATCTTCAAGCTTGCTTCTTCTAATATCTAATACATGTTTGTAGCACGAAGAGCCCAAAACCTTGAAATACTTCACACTAGGCTTTCTTTCACACCAAGCTTCCTCTGAAACCTTCAAATCCAGCTTCTTTGTAGGACATTTATTCAGAATGCAAGTAGCTTTAGTGACCACTTCACCCCAAAACTTGTGTGGTAGGTTTTTCTACTTGATCATGCTTCTTGACATATTCAATAGAGTTTTATTCCTTTTCTCAGCAAGTCCATTATGTTGAGGTGTATACAAAGTTGTTACCTCATGCACAATACCTTAATTGACACCGAAGGATTCAAATTCTTTTGAGGTGTATTCTCCTCCACCACCAGTTCTCAAGATCTTAATAGATTCATCACTCTCCTTTTCTATTAAGATTTTGAATTTTTTGAATACATATAAGGTCTTACTCTTAAGCTTGATTGTATATAGCTATATCATTCTTGTACGTTCATCAAGAAATATGATGAAGTATCTACTTCCCCCTAATGAAGATACTTCAAAAGGACCACATATACTAGAGTGAACCACTTGCAGTGCTACACTAGCTCTTTTAGGTGCTTCGTAAACAAAGGAGAACCTACTCTGCTTACTTTTCACACACACTTCATAAATGACTTTTTTGACATTCAGTTTTGGCAGGACATACACCAATTCTTTAGAATACAACTAACTATGACTTCTAAAGTTTAGGTGACCATACCTCTTGTGCCATAGATCTTCAACATCTCCACTCACTATTGCAGACAAGCACATCATCTTTTCACTTCAGATGTTGCATCTGTATATTCTATTCTTTGACATGTTTTATTTGAGCACCAAATTCTTATTTGCATCAAACAACTTCAAAGAGTCACTATCCATAGTCACTAAGAATCCCTTCTCCACTAGTTGACCAATGCTCATGAGATTACACTTCATGTCAAGAACATACATCACATCTTCGACACTGATTCTTTTGCCATCATTGCTTCTGATCACTATATATCAACTTCATTCAACCATAAGATTTCTACTATTAGCCAATTTGATGCTTGTTTTCTTTCTAGCATCAAAACTTGTCAACCAATCTCTATGCGATGTCATGTGATTTGAGCATCCAGAGTCAAAAAACCACTCTTCATTCTTAATCTTTTCATCACTAGTAGTAGCCATCATCAACATTATGTTGGAATCATCATCATGAGCCAGATTTACTTCTTCATTAGACTTTTGATCTTTCTTGAACCAATATTCATCAACAAAGTGTCCATACTTCTCACAGTTGTAACATTGCACCTTAATTTTGTCAAAATCCCTCTTCTTGTTTTGACTTCTGCCAGAACCTCCACTCTTTGAAGATTCAACTTTGTCTTCAGTCTTGTCCTTTTCATTGCTGGACCAATTTTCTTTGCTTTTTCCCTTCTTATTGAAAAACTTATGATTTCCCTCTTTCTTGGAAGTTTGAACTTGGAATGCTTGTTGAACTGATCTCTCGGAACTTCTATCAAACACTAGAAGTTCATGTGCTTCCAATGAATTTTGTAACTCTTCAATTTTCATTGTTTTCACTTCCTTTGCTTCTTGGATAGCTACAACTATGAATCAAACTTTAGAATTAAAGATCTCAACACCTTTTCTACTACCATCTAATTTGTAATATTCTCACCACAAGTCTGCATCTAATTTATAATGGTTGTTAACTTTGAGAAGTAATCACTTATCTTATGATCTTCTTCCATCTGCATCATCTCATTCTTTCTTCTATAGGATTGTAGCTTCATTTTGTTGTACCCCAAAATTTGACCAACCTTTTATTTTAACTTGGCTTAAGTTTCATTTCATTTAGCATTTTCATCTGCATATCATTTAGGTAGATCATTTCTCGCATACTGCCAGTGTTATCAGCCGGATTTAGTTTATCGGGATTTCAGCCTCTTTGCTCGCATTTTAGACGATTTAAACCGATTCAAATGAGAAGTTCCATGTCGAAATCGAGAAAAATTTGCTCTCTCCCTGGTGGTTCAGCCCGTACTGATAATTTTGGGTGCGTTTGGGTGTTCGCCCTTTTTTCATTTTTATTTCGCTGCATTTTTGTGATCTTTGCTTTATTTTCTTTTCATAGTTTTGGATTTTTAAATAGATTTTGGTTAGCATAGAAGTTTATTTAGAATTAATTAGATTTTAGAAATAGTCTTAGAATTTTTTTTAAATAGACTTTCATTAGAGTTAGAATAGAATTATATTTTATTAGAACTTAAATAGGATTTTCATTAGTTATTGATTAGTTTAATTTATATTTAGATTAGTCATTAGTATTAATTATATTTTTATTAATTATATTAGGATTAGCTTAAAATTAGTGATTAGAATTAATTAGATTTGTTAGAATTAATTAGGAGTTAATTAACAGCATTTTATTAATTAAATCAGAAAGTCAGCAAAGTCAAAACACACAAAATAGCTTGCCACGTGTCGAACAGTGGGTATATAACCTATTGTTCATCTTCTCTCACCTCCAGACGGACCAAACAACCCTAGTCGCGTACCCATTGTTACTATTCACCATCTTCTTCGTTTTTCAACAGCCACCCCCAAAACTCCGACCCAATCTCACCCACAAACAGAAACCCAGCCATCTCTAATATCTTCCTCCGTAATTCACCTCAACAGAACCACTTCCATTTCGTTTTCTTCTTCACAAAAACAACCCAAACGAAACCCATTTCAAACCCAGAAACAGCCACTATATCCTTCTTCCTCTTCATACTCAACCAATAAAAACCCAGATTCGCGATCCATTTCCATGCCACCTTCATCTAACTCTGTTCATCATCAACCTTCACAAGTCCTCCTTCACAACTACCATCAAACCCATTTCATCAAACTTCCATTAATCTCTCTTCTCCTCAAACCTCGCCTTCAGAAACATCAAACTCTAAACCAACCACCGTGCGTCTTCTCCATTTCCATATTCACCTCAACCATCATCATCAACTCAACACAGAAGTCCAAACCCTCCATTAAAACCAAGCTCAAACCACTTCGACTTCAAAACACTCTGAATCTACACCTTCAATACCCATTCATCATCTTCAATCCATCTGCTTCACCCCATTTTCAATCTTCCTCCGCGAACCATTTTCCGCCATTTTCGGACCTTCAACCTCTTCCCCATCAACAAACCTTCAGCAACACAACCGAAACTGAAAACCTTTCAAACTTCCCTTCTCCAAATCGAACCAAAGCCAAACGCAACAGAAAGGGAGATGGAATCAAAATTGCCATAGAAGGTTGAAGAAGTTGACGATGTGTTGAGAAATCATATACAAGCTTCGTTGGACTTTCTGTTTTGTTTCTGTCATTGGTGTAGTTTTTTTTAGGTTGTTTTGTTTGAGATGGCATTGAAGCTTGTTGGACCGGATTTCTTCGAAGCCCATTTTTATTTCTGTCCAACAACCTCCCTCTGTTTTATTCACACCCTGTTTGTTTTTAAATTGTAAAATATTTTTATATATAATTTAGCTTTTATGTTTTGTTAATATTTTTTATGAACAGTTTTTAGACTATTATTATATTTTTTTTTTTGTATTTAGTTTTTTAGGATTTTGTAAGTATTTCAAAAAATAGTTAATAGATTTATAATATACTTTTTTTTTAAAAAAAGTTTTCTAAGTTTATAATATTTTATGCTCTAATTTCTTTTAGAGGATTTTAATATATTTTTCTTAGAAGTCAGATTTTTATTTACCTTGAGGATTTATTTTCATATTTCCTCGTTTCGGTCGATGACGAGACCCCTAAAACCATCATCGGTCAAATTATTGATAAATGGAGGTTTGCTCGAGACCACCTTCTTTCTCTCCTCATTTCTTCTTCTTTCGATTTTATTTCAATTTCCTCGATCGATGAAGTCTTCTATTCGTAAGCGTCAACTTATCGAAGTCGATAACCTTCTCGGTTTCAAATCTATGGAAAATGACCATTTGGGTCATTTTCTCTACTTTGGGATCGCGATAGGCTACCTTCGATTAATCGACATCATGTTTGCAATTAAGACGAGATCCCACTTTTTAGTCCGTGCGACACGATTAAATCGGAGAATGATCCTCAATATCATTTCTCTATCTTGTCTTTTGCACGGATATCAATTCATGCGACCTCCTATAGTTCGAATTTCATCATAAGTCGAGCTACGAAGGTTTACCGTCACATTTGTCCTGATTCAATTAATAACAAACTAACTACTAACTACTGACTTTACTTCCGTCAAATATTAATTGTTTTAAATTCAGTCATAATATTCTTGTGTGTATATATATATATATATATATATATATATATATATATATATATATATATATATATATATATATATATATATATATATATATATATATATATAGTTAACTTGTATATTGTTCATATCTTGTAAATATTCAAATTGACTTGTACATTCTTTCAAAACACCTAATCAATATTGAAAGCATAAAATCTAAATTGGTAGACTGTTGGTTGTTCATCCTGTATATATTCGCATCCATCTCCGATCTCTTTCGCATCTTCTCAAAAAAAATATCTTTCTCTTTGTATTGAACTAAAGAGAGAGGATTGAGTGTAGACTTCTTCCTCTCCGAGTATTAGGATACTCACTGTAGAGTGTTTGGTCTCGATACTCGTCTTTCAATACGAAGACACGCTTGTATTCGCCACACCATTTTCATAACAAAAAACTTTGAGAATACAAGCGTCTTTGACATATTTCATCCCTCAAAACAACTTCCACAAATCAAATGTGACATCTTGCCTCGCATGGCGAAGATTAATCTTTTAAAAAAGGATATGTTACGTCAGTTCTACTGCAAACAGGTAACGCCTAAGTCTCCAACGAGCGAGCACCGATACACCTAAACTGCTAGAATGCGCTACGATAACATCATCCATAAAAACACCGGTTACCCATTTCACGAACTACGTTGCTCTGATTTCTCATGCCAGATGAGAATACGTAGGAACAAGACGGTGATGCCTTGGCAAGCACCCCTTTTCTTCCCCCCCCCCTCCATAGTTTCACGAACTACGTTGCTCTGATTTCTCATGCCAGATGAGAATACATAGGCACAAGACGACGATGTCTTGGCGAGCACCCCTTTTCTTTTTTCCCCCCGTAGTTTCACGAACTGCATTGCTCTGATTTCTCATGCCAGATGAGAATACTTTAGCACAAGACAGTGATGTACTGGTGAGCATATTCCCCACTTTTACCCGTAGTTCCCCGAACTACGTTGACTCTGACTTTCTCATATCTGTTGAGAATACATAGGCCTAGGACTGCGAAGTCCTACTGAGTCCTTTCTTCCCCCGTTACCTCTCTTTCCCCTGTTTATAAACCTCTCTCTCTCTCTCTCTCTCTCTCTCTCTCTCTCTCTCTCTCTCTCTCTCTCTCTCTCTCTCTCTCTCTCTCTTAGGAACACTCATAAAAAGCAATATCTTTTAGCAAATACCTTCACACGTCAACCAACAAATGGTTCCCATCGAGTACGATGGATGCGAGGGGTGCTAATACCTTCCCTTCACATAACTGGCTTCCGAACCCATTCTTGGTCACGATACCATCTTATCCATTCTCTTCTTGAGGTTTTCTAGATATTTTCCTTTCCCATCATGAGATAAATAAAGTTCGGTGGTGACTCTTCTGTCTTTCCTTTCGCCTCCCCGTCGTTGCATTTTTCGAGTAGCGACACACTTGTTTCACTTT
Source organism: Lathyrus sativus (assembly GCA_963859935.3). NCBI lineage: Eukaryota > Viridiplantae > Streptophyta > Magnoliopsida > Fabales > Fabaceae > Lathyrus > Lathyrus sativus. The sequence continues at coordinate 356,592,676 of OZ012739.1, forward strand.
TTCTTCACCAGTGTGATAGTTTTCTAAAATGTCCTATGCTTGTTTGGATCTTGTAGCTTTATAAATATTCTCAAAGTGTTGATTGTCAACATTCAGCTGAATATAGAATAAAGCTTTGCAATCTTTCTTCTTGGCCTCCTTGAATGTAGTCCTTTGTGCATCATTTGGATTCACTGCCAGATCTTCATAGCCAATCTGCATAATTTCACTCACTTCTTATGCTCAAAATAAAGGTTTCATCAAAGCATCCCAATGATCCCAGTTCTTGTCATTAAGAACCAGAATATTTGATCCAAAACCATTGCTATTTATCTTGCCTATCAAGAACCTATCACTCAGTGTTTCCCTTGAATGTTCCCCTCACTTTTCACTCATGTTTCCCTTAGATCAAACCAGACACTAGATGCTAATTGTTATAAAACCAACATTGTGATGAATCATAGTGTATGCGCAACAACAAAAAAATGGAAATTGAAAGATGGTGTAAATGGTACACACATTCACTAATGTATGGAAAACTTGGAAGAGAAGAAAGAGTAGAGAGTAGAGAGTAGAGAAAATAGAAAAGATTCTCATTGATTGTATTGTTCACGTTATAAGGTGTTATTTATATGTATTACACAATTACTTGCAAACCAAGTTATCTACACTAGGTAACTAACTAACTAACTAACTAAAATGATAGTTGTGGATTAAATCTCAACAATCGTTCTATCTAGTGTATCGATTCAACAAGATCCCTAAGACTTCAGAATCTTCACATTCAAACAAGGAAAAGAATATTTAGTAACAAAAAAATAAAAAAGATTTTTTTAGTCTAGTCCATAGAAAAAAGGAAAGTCAATATCAAAACAAAGTCTCTGACAATGATGTCAAAAACTTAATATGACACAAGCGTACGATTTATATCGAGTAGTAAAATATTGTCCTCGAGGAATTATTACGATTACCGATTTATTTATCATTTTATTAACTTAAAGATATAATTTAGTCGATAGAAGATTTTTTAGAATATTTAAGTTTCTTGAAAATAAGCCTTAGGATTATGATTTAGTGTCGTTTATAGAGAATATAAATCTCACTCTCCTTTCTCTTATAATAATTTAGTTTATATATATATATATATATATATATATATATATATATATATATATATATATATATATATATATATATGTGTGTGTGTGTGTGTGTGTGTGTGTGTGTGTGTGTGTGTGTGTGTGTGTGTGTGTGTGTGTGTGTGTGTGTGTGTGTGTGTGTGTGTGTGTGTGTGTGTGTGTGTGTGTGTGTGTGTGTGTGTGTGTGTGTGTGTGTGTGTGTGTGTGTGTGTGTGTGTGTGTGTGTGTGTGTGTGTGTGTGTGTGTGTGTGTGTGTGTGTGTGTGTGTGTGTGTGTGTGTGTGTGTGTGTGTGTGTGTGTGTGTGTGTGTGTGTGTGTGTGTGTGTGTGTGTGTGTGTGTGTGTGTGTGTGTGTGTGTGTGTGTGTGTGTGTGTGTGTGTGTTTTCTTTTGAAGTATATAAATGTGTCTTTGTTAAATATAATTTATTGTGATTTGATATGATTAGATTTGATATCATATGATTAGATTTGATATCATATGATTAATTTGATATGATATGATTAGATATCATATGATTAGATTTGATATCATATGATTAGATTTGATTTAGAATATTTTAGGCCTTTTATGTTTTGGGCTAGTGTAAACCTAAAACTATAAATAGGGTGCCTTGCTCTGTATTCTACATCACAACAGAACAGATTTCACAGTTGCAGTTAGCAAGTGAAAGTTCAATAAGAAATCCCACAGTTGTGGGTAACACATTCTCTCCAAACACTTCTTCTCTCATTCTTCTCTTTCTTGTTTGTTATTCTTCTTCTCTTTTGTTGTTCTTGATAATTACTTGTTATTACCATCATTATCATATTGTGGGTTTGTTCATCAATCTTGAGATCAAGATTGAAGGGAATTCTTCATAGGGTGTGAGGTGAATTTCCAACATCTGGTATCAGAGTCTGGTTAAGAGATTCAAGGAAGGAAGATAGTGATGGCGATGAACTATCCAAACGACAACTTTCCGGCGACCCTGCCCATTCTCAAGAAAGACAATTATGAGAATTGGTGCAAGCAGGTTAAGGTGATCTTCTATTATCAAGATCTTTGGGATCTTGTAAAGGACGGAGTAACATCGGTGGTGGAGAACGCAACGGAGGCGGAAAAAGCTGCGCACAAAAAATTGAAGAAGAAGGATTATAAAGCACTCTTTGTAATTCATCAGTGTGTTGATCCTGATAACTTTGAAAAGGTTAGTGATGTTGATTCAGTAAAAGAAGCATGGGAGATTCTTGAAAAGTCGTTTGGAGGCGCAGAGAAGGTGAAAGAGGTGAGGTTACAAACTCACAAGAGAACCTATGAGTTGCTTCAGATGGAAGACAACGAAAGCATTACAGATTTCTTCACCAGAGTTACAAGGTTGGTGAATCAAATCAAAGTATATGGAGAAACGCTGACGACGAAAGCAGTTGTCTCAAAGATTTTGAGATCGTTGGCTCCAAAATTCGACCACGTGGTAGTTGCCATAGAAGAGTCGAAAGATCTGTCAGTGTTGACGAAGGAAGAGCTTCAAGGGACTCTTGAGTCTCATGAACAGAGGATGGTTGAGAGAGCTGCAGGAAAGTCGAAAGATATGGCTTTGCAGGCACAAACGGAAAAGGAGAGAAAAGGCAAAGGTAGCTGGAATGGCAACAAAGGAGGAAACCAGTCGAATCAAAAGAAACCTTGGAACCAAGGCAACCAAAGAGGTGGTGCTGCAGGTAAAGGAAGAGGTGGTGATCGAAAGACAGACAAAAGCCACATTCAATGTTTCAATTGCCAGAAGTATGGTCATTATGTTAGTGATTGTCCAGAAAAGAAGAGAAATCAAGGGACTGACGCAAAGCTGGCGAAACATGAAGAAGAAGAAACGTTGCTAATGGTCACAACAAATGATGAAGAAAGATTCCAAGATCAGTGGTACTTGGACTCAGGATGCTCATCACACATGACTGGAAGGAAAGATTAGTTTGTCAACATGAAGCCCTCGTCGAAGAATACAGTGAAGTTTGCAAATGACAACACTCTAGCAGCTGAAGGTGTTGGTGATGTTCTGATTATGAGGAAATATGGCAAAAGGTTAACAATTTCCAATGTGTTGTACATACCAGGCATGAAGAGTAACTTGCTCAGTATAGGGCAGCTTGTCGAAAAGAACTACAAGGTAGTTGTCGAAGACAAGATGATGAGAGTTCTCGACGCAGGTGGTAGATTAATCTTGAAGGCTCCAATGTCTCAGAATAGGACCTTCAAGATTGGACTCAATGTGATAGAGCATAAGTGTCTAGCAACTGCAGCCAGCAGAGATGAGTGGTTATGGCATTTTCGACTAGGTCATCTCAACTTTAATGACATCAGAGAACTGAAGAAAAGAAATATGGTTTCAGGATTACCAGAAATCGACATTCCAAGTGAAGTCTGTGAGGAGTGTGTTCAGTCGAAACAACACAAGAATAGCTTCAGCAAGGATGCAGGAAGGAAGTCGAAGGCAATACTTGAAGTCATATACTCTGATGTATGTGGTCCAATCCAGGTGGATTCAATTGGTGGCAATAGATACTTTGTCACGTTTATAGATGATTACAATCGAAAGCTGTGGACTTACCTCATCAAGAAGAAAAGTGATGTGATTGAGGTATTTTCAAGATTCAAGTCCATGGTCGAAAGACAGAGTGGTCGAAAGTTGAAAATTCTGAGGACTGATGGTGGTGGAGAGTATGTGTCGAAAGAGTTCAATACACTATGTGTAAAAGAAGGGATTATACATGAGGTGGTGCCACCCTACACTCCACAGCAAAATGGGATTGCAGAACGCAAGAACAGAACCATCATGAATATGGTGAGAAGTATGTTGAATGGAAAGCATCTACCCAAAGAATTATGGGGAGAAGCAATTTCGACATCAACATATATATTGATTAGATGTCCGACGAAGAAGCTTGAAGGAATCACACCAGAAGAGTGTTGGTCTGGTGTCAAGCCTAGTCTCAGTCACTTAAAGGTGTTTGGATCTATAGAACATAGACATGTGCCAGATCAGTTGAGAAGGAAGCTTGATGATAAGTCGAATCAGATGATCTTGATAGGATATCATTCGACAGGAGGTTACAAGCTGTTCGACCCAGTGAATAAGCAAGTAGTGATCAGCAGGGACGTGATCATAGATGAGCTTAAAGAATGAGATTGGACCGAGAATGCCAAGAAGGATTCAGTGAGAATATCTTATGAAGAACCAGCCACTGAAGTCGAAATAGAAGTTTGACAGGAACCAGTTGCAAATGAAGCAGGTTCAAGCAGACCTCGACGAACAAGACATATGCCTGGAAGGTTGCAAGAATGTGTAATTACATCCGATGATGTAGTCGATGAAGAGGGTGAGTTGGTACATTATGCTTTCTACGCAGATGTCGAACCAGTCAATGCAGCTGAGGGATTGAAAGATTCGAAGTGGATGAAAGCAATGATTGAAGAGTTGGAGTCCATCAAACCAGTCAATGCAGCTGAGCCCAGATTACAACTGTTGAAGGATTCATATGAAGATGATGTCGACCCAACCCAATACAGAAGACTTATTGGGTCACTTAGATACCTTTGTCACACAAGACCTGACTTAGCATACAATGTTGGTATGGTAAGTAGATTCGTGCAGAAGTCAAAGGTATCACACCTAGCAGCGGCGAAGAGGATACTAAGGTATCTAAAAGGAACTCTCGACTATGGCATTTTATTTCCAGCAGCTGATGAAGGAAAAGAATGCAAGTTAGTGGGATACACAGACTCCAGTTGGTGTAGTGATGATGAGGATCAAAAATCCACAGCTGGATATGTGTTTATGTTAGGTGGTGCACCAGTTGCTTGGAATTCGAGAAAGGAACCAGTGGTGGCATTATCATCATGCGAAGCAGAATATATAGCTGCTTCCCTTTGTGCATGTCAAGCAACTTGGATGGTGAACTTGGTCGAAGAAATCACAGGGAAGAACCATGGAGCAATTACCATGAAGATAGACAGCATGTCAACTATCAACTTGGCAAAGAATCCAATAGCTCATGGTCGAAGCAAGCACATCGAAATGAGGTTCCATTATCTCCGAGAGCGGGTAGCAGAAGGGAAGATGAAGTTGGAACACTGCAGAACTGAGAATCAGATTGCAGATATCATGACGAAGGGAGTGCAGGTCGAAGCCTTCAGAAGACTAAGGGCCATGATGAATGTAGACAGTTTAGACACAATGAATTAGGTGGTGTGTTAAATATAATTCATTGTGATTTGATATGATTAGATTTGATATCATATGATTAGATTTGATATCATATGATTAATTTGATATGATTAGATTTGATATCATATGATTAGATTTGATATCATATGATTAGATTTGATTTAGAATATTTTGGGCCTTTTATGTTTTGTGCTAGTGTAAACCTAAAACTATAAATAGGGTGCCTTGCTTTATATTCTACATCACAACAGAACAGATTTCACAGTTGCAGTTAGCAAGTGAAAGTTCAATAAGAAATCCCACAGTTGTGGGTAACACATTCTCTCCAAATACTTCTTCTCTCATTCTTCTCTTTCTTGTTTGTTATTCTTCTTCTCTTTTGTTGTTCTTGATAATTACTTGTTATTACCATCATTATCATATTGTGGGTTTGTTCATCAATCTTGAGATCAAGATTGAAGGGAATTCTTCATAGGGTGTGAGGTGAATTTCCAACAGTCTTGAGCCAACGAGCCTTCTATTTTCATGGTAAATTCATTGACAATGCCCTTTAAGATAGTCTATTTAAAGTGGTCTACAATCTCACGAGAATTAATACTATTTTCATATTTTGATTCTCTCATCTAATCTTGTATATTGCATATCAACATTCATGTTCTAGTTCATCTGTTAATATTTAATATTATGCATAATTTTCATAGAAGCATGCAGGACAAAACAACAAGATCAAAGTGAAAATTAAAATTCATAACAAATGGTTGAAATTGGGATTTACAAGAAATATATCTTTGGATATTCCTTATAATCTCAAGACTATGAATATGTACTCACACATGATCATAATAGATATATAAAATATAATAAATTACGTCATAAAAGTTTTAAAAAAAAACAATTGAAGAATAAGCTAAAAACAAATAAACTTGGATTAAGAAAATAGAAAAGTAGAAGGTGTGATCCTAAAACCTTAGCCCATCCTGCAAAAGAATATGAATGGCAGTCTGACGGACCTTACACCCTTAAATCCTAAAAGTTATAAAAATTAATGTTAATGTCTGTGCTTGCAAAAGCCCAAAAATGGGGCGGAGAAAATATAGTAGAGGTGCAGGCCCAAAACCTTGACTCGACCCCTAAAAAGGCGTGGGAAAAATAGGTATGCAGGAGGGTCTAGCCCATTTTATCACACGTTTAGATAATTTCACAAACAGATGATTTGAAGCAAGAAAATCTAAAATTAACTGCAAATGACACATATGGTGAGTTAAGAAAGGATTGTAGATTAAAATGTCATAAAAAAACTAAACCAAATCATCTTAAATAAGGTTGAAGAAAATCATTCATAGCTGATCGAAAAAGTAACAGGAGCATTAGTTAATCCAAATGGCATATCCAGAAACTCATAGTTCCAATTAAAAGTATAAATGTTATTTTATGAGTGTCTTCTGATAGAATCCAAATTTGGTGGTGGTATGATCTTCAGTCAATCTTTGTAAGAATATATGCAAAAACTAACTTATTAAAGAGATAATCAATAGTGGGGATAAGGAAACTATTATATAATAAATATGCCAAGTACCATCTGTCTTATGCAGTAATAACAAGTGGATGAGTAAGGGCTATTGCTAGACTTGATTATGACTTCTTGAAACATGTTAGGAATGATTATGGTCATGACTTACTTTTTATGAGTGGGGATAACGATAATGATTTAAATTTATGAGAAGTGTTTCGGGTAAAAGGGATATGGTGATCATGAGATCTAGTAGGAGGCATGCCACATGGGGCTTGAAAAATAGTATGGTAAGATTTTAAAATGTTTGTAGTTTTTGGGGGTAATGACATGGGGAGAAAGTATACATTTTGTTTGGGTTATGGTATGGTGTTGAGAGGTGTCCCAATACCACATCTGCTCTTCCAATAGGAACAAAATAGAAAGGAATACAAATATATGTTTTGCAAAGTGATGGGAACTTGAAGGCAAAGTCCTGAACATTATAAGAGAGAGTCATTGTCCATCATTAAAGAAATATTGGGTATGGATTTGGTGGGGATTTTGAGATGCTTAAATATAAGGTGGGAGAATAATCTGAGTACTTCCAATATCAATTAGGACAGTAACATATGGGCCATAAAGTAACTTTTTAAATTTCAAATTTTTAAGAGGAAATTTGATGACTTCTCGGTAAGTGTACCAATAGTGTCGCAGTAATAAATATTTGTGCAAAGTAAAGAAAACAGTAAATTGGAGGATTTTTCAGGTTTCATAGCGAAAAACTAAATAAGATATTTAAACAGAATGATTAAAACAATCAGGTTGTGTATTAAATCCCCTATTTCTCTCTTGTTGATGTTTTATGCCTTGTATGAATGATCTTATCCCTATGATCCCATAAAGAATTAAAAAATACGCTATAACCAACCCCTCACAAAATAACTCATTAATCACTACTTAGAGCTTCCTATTTCACCAACGTAAGTATGATTAGGCGATGTACAAAATATTAATTCCCTATGCAATTACTCGGGGTCTCCTATTCCTATTTAACTAGTGTAAGTAGAGAAATTGCCCTAGATCTAACACATAGGCTAAGGGTTAGTAATCCCTATGTGCCCAAGATCAATTTAACAAAGTATCTCAAATAAAAAGCATTAAGAACGATATCCAATTAAATAAAATTATAATGCAAAGGATGCATACAAAGTCAAATCAACATATAATCCAACAAGATTGAAAAAAGGTTCATCAAACACAACCTAACCTACAAGAGTTTAGCTACTCATAGTTAAAATCACAATACCAATTGAAATAAGGATAATAACATAGAATTGGCCTCTAATGCTCTCCAAATCACCCTTTGATGTTGTAAAATCATGCTTTAAGTGCCAAAATTTGTAACCCATATAACAGTGCATAAATTCCTCTTAAAAAGAGCTCAGAACGCGTCAGAAAAAGCCCAGAAAAAGGCATCATCAGGTACATTATATATGTATCGCGCGCAACTCATTTTTTACTTCTCTATTGCTCAAGAGATGTTGCATGATACCGCGTGTGATTATTCTAGTAGTTACACGTTTTTGGTCGCTTTTTCACCTGAACTTTGACTAAGTCTAATTCCTTCACACTTAGCTATTTTTTCCTCATTCTTGGGTTTTTCTTCTTCCTTTTTGCTCATTTTTCGCTTGTTTTTCTCTGATTCTTCGCCAAATTTCATGCAATGACAGACTGTCATCACAATCCTAAACTTGAATCGTTACTTGTCCTCAAATAACTCGCTTTCAACTGTACATTTCAACAGAAAACAACTCGCACAATAACAATTGATCATCCCCATATAATATATTTTGTTACCTGACCATTGTTCTAGCCTTTAACTTCCATCCAGCAAATTCGGAACGTCCTCAACATTGACGAGTACTTGACCTGTCTCCCAACTCACTATGACTCACACAATGGATATGGTCATCTCTCAATCAACATGAAAATAATTTATGCTTAGCTTGATCATGTTCTAAAATTGTTCATCACAGAGATCTTAACACACACATTAGAGGTCTTTTCAGGTTGTAACTTGGCTTATATTTGGGTAGGGTATTTTTAGGAAAGTAAGTTTAAACCTTTGAAGTTAGGTGTCTAGTTCTCCTTTATTCTCATACCTCTTTCTTCCTATGTTTCGGTACTAGAGATTTGGTTCTTCTTTTGTATTCTTTTTTTTTTTTGAAGAAGTGTTTTTTTCACGTCTTATTTTTTCAAAATTTTTATTTTTAACCAATTTTCTCTAGTACCACTACCTCAAACTTAGAATTTTTCTCACTTCCAAGAGCAATCCCAAACTTAATGTTTTTCATAAACTTTAAGACTAAACTTCTACCTAACTCTAAAGTGAGGTTGGAAATAAAGAATCTTTCAAGTCATATGGCTAAGAATATTAGGCTACGTCACTAAAAGAAAGACTAGGCTCAAAGTGGTTAGAAAATGGATATTCCTATTATTATAGGGTGGTGTCGCACCATAAAAAATCATCGAAATATGACCCTCACGCGAAAGCATCAAAAATGCGGTTCGACAGAGTCGCCACTGAACTTTATTTATCCCAAAAGAGGGTAAGGAGAATACATAAATACCTATCACAGGAAAGGTATTAGCACCCCTCACGTCCGTTATACTCAACGGGAACCTCTTAGTTCGATTTATGATGAGCGTTATCTAAGCTTGTTTGTTTTCTTCTCAATGATTGATGCAAAACAGTAAGATAAAAGGGAACGATGCTAGGGAAAAATGGGTGATTTTTAGGATAGGGTGCTCGACAAGGATTGGGGCCCTTGTGCCTACATATGCTCATTTGGACGAGAATGAGGAATCAGAGCACTCGTAGTTCGACTACAGGAAAGGATAGGGGAAAACGGAAGATGGATAGAATTGTGAGAAAAGGTGGAAAAGAAAAAGGTAGAAATAATGGAAAAAAGAAAAGGTAGCTCACCAAGATCATCGCAATATTGTGCCTACGTATCTTACATTCAGGCGAGAATGAAGAATCAGATGGTCCGTAGTTCGTGAAGATGGTCACGAAAAGAGATGGGTTAGCGTGTTGAAGTTGGTTTGGATGACGGTTACTCGAAGCTTAAGAAAGGCTCCTCGGGCCCAAGTAATCGAGAGAGTGAGTCAAAGATGTGGCTCTCTCTCTTTTTCATCTTGAAAAGAGGTTGTGTTTGAGAAGTGTTTGAATGATGGATGGTTGGAAGATAGTTGAATGTTGTCGAGTTGGAAGTGTTTTAGAGGCATAAATTGCTCACACACGAGTAAGAGAACTCACATCCAAACAACTGAAGAGAGATCAAAGGCTTAATCTCCCTCTTTTTCACCTTGTAAAGAGTTTCAATAGTTGTTAATTGTTTTGGTAGTTTGATTGAGAAAACCACTTGACGTTGGATCAAAGGTTTGATTATTTTTGTGTGCAAATAAGGTTGAAAGAGATTGTTATCAAAATGGATCGACGACGAGTCAAGGGTTTGGTTGAAAAGAGGTGAGAATCGATCCTAGTCCCTAGGGGTGCTCTTAGTAACGAAACCACAATGAAATGTGAGAGTGTATGCGTTAGGTTGATGACGAATGCTTACGAGAAATCAACTTACAATGGGTGTTTGAAAATGGCTTGATGACGAATCGAGAATTAATTTAAAAATGGTTTAGCCTATGCTAGTCCCTAGGGGTGCTCCTAATAAACAAACCACAATCAAAGCAAAACAAAAGCGTACATCAGAATGGGAGCGGGGTACATGTAAGTTACACGGGATTGCACGAAATAAAAGATCTCATTGTCAGGTAGCCCAAGAGGAAGTTGTGTGTGTGCGAGGTGTCCTAAACTAAGCCTTGAGCAAGAGCCAGTCAAAAGTTTCAAGCTAGGGTTTCTATACAAAGTCCAAGTTCCGTTGCTCAGAAAAGTAACCACAGTCCACCAATTTAGGCTTTCAGGGTTTCGATCCTTATTAATGTGTTTTCGAATAATGTGAACAAAGTATGAACAAGCTAAATATAATATGGAAAATATGATAAATATGACAAGATAATATCAATAATAATCAAGATAATATCCATAATAGTATAATCAAGATAACATTTAACAAGTATATGAGCAATGATAATAACATCAAGATATATTGACGGAAAAATAAATCAAGAATATATTGACTGAAATTAAAGTTAGTTGTTAGTCGTTATTGAATGAATCGGGTCGAATGTAGTGTTAAACCGTCATAGCACGATCTATGACGAAGATCACACTATAGGAGGTTGCACCAGTTGATATTTGTGCTAAAACACGGTGGAGAAATGATATTGAGAATCATTCTCCATAGAAATCGTGCCACACGAAAAGAAAAGAGGACGGTCCCGTCTTAATCATAAACTTGTGTTGATTAATTGAGGGTAATCTATCACGATCCCAAAGTATAGAAAATGATCTCGATGATCATTCACTACATATTTGAAATGATGAAGGTTAAACAACCTCAACTAACCAACATTCGCGGTATTTAGACTTCATGGACCAAGAATATAATCAAAAAATAAAATCAAAGTTAATATGAAATAGAAATCAAGATGGAATAAGATAAATCATGGAATTTAAAGAAAGAGAATAATACCAATAGTAAATACCACATCATTAATAATGGTTTAATATTTTATTTTGAGAAAATAAAAGAAACTACACTGAAAAAAATAAAATAAAATAAGATAAAAATAACAAACAACATAGGAAAAGGGTGGTACAGCAAGTCAAGATGGTGGTAATGTGGAATCATGTAGGCTTTAAGCCCATCATCCACTCCTCAAACAAAACACGGTTGAGTTAAAAAGGGGGTGATGTTTGAATAAAACACCACGAGCCAAGCCCACATCTCATGAAAGGAATATACCCAGCATCCACAAGAATCAAAGGCACGGTCAACTTTAGCCAAATCACCATCAGCTTTTCTTTTTAATAAAAAAAGTAAAGAAACATGGTCAGAACCACCATCATCCTCCATTAAAAGGCAAAAAAAGAAACATCAATTGGTCTTTACTTTCTTCCAACAAGCAAAAATTAAAGAAAATTGGGATGAAACGCAACACAAAACTGATTAAAAGAATAAGAACAGATTGTGAAGAAGACATCTCCAACCTTCCTTCGCTTAATTTTGTCCGTCCCGGTCAGGTTTGTGGTTTTGTTTTGCTTTGTTTCAATCAATTTCTCTTTCTCTATTTCCGTTTGATTAGATTTCATTTCACTCTCTCCTTCTCATTCTCTTTTGCTTCAGTTTTTTTATTGGATCTGGTTTTTTTGAATGGGGTGTGGATGAAGTTAGTTTGAGCAGAGGTCCAATGAAGGTTGGGGAGAGATTTGGCAGCGATTATTTGGGTTCCAAGAACCTTGCAAAATGAGGAGCAGGTTGTTTTGTAGTTTTTGTCTGTGACGTTGCGAAAACGACTTCTTTTTGAAAAGGTTCTATGGATTTGGTTTTTGCAGATAATGAAAGTCCCTCAGTGCTGAGGCGTGTAATGATCTTTTGTATTGCATTCCGTGATTAGTGTTTTTGTAGTGAAAATAAAAGTTGTTGATGTGTCGATTTGTGTCGTTTTCCAATTGTGAGGTCCTTTTGTCGTATGTGGAAAGGTTGGGTATTGGATTTGGCTTGCTGCAGGTTATGCCTTATGAGGAGGCTACGGGTTGCTCGTGAATGGTACACCATGGTTTTGGAAATTAAGTTGCGTTCAGAGCCGCTTGGATGGCTTTGGAAGCACTTTGATGTAGTGTTGGGCATGTCCATGAATTGTGGTAGTATGGATGGGGCAAGAGGCTATTTATTTTTTGACATTTTGGCTTATCAGAGTGTACATTTTTCAATTCAATATTTTCACTTATTTGTAATAAAAATGGACTACGGTCTTAATTGGATTTGTACAATGATATAATCATTCTTTTTTTTGTTGGACTTTTTGTATGACATAATATGGGCTTTTGATTGGTTTTTGGTATAGAATTTGATTCATGGGCTTTGCATTGTTCTTGAAATTTTTTCTAATAATATTGTAATGGGTTTCTAATGTGTAAAATGAACTTGAAATCCTATTTTTGTCCTCTCTTGCAATTTGATTTTTCTTGTAATGAACTTGGATTTCACTATATACACCTTCCATGTTAGCTCTTGAATTGTATGCTTGAGAGCTTGATTTTAGAATTTGAATAATCACGCTTGAATTGGTTCCAAATAAAGAAAGTTATCAAATCTTGAATTGAATCCATCAATTTCCAACAATCCTTGAATTAGTCCTGAGAGAATGAACACAAAACAATATGGATCTTCATATTCATTGGAACCTTGAAACAAATGAAATCACTGATGCATCAATTCCTGAATTTAATCACTTGAGCATCGATAAACTAAAGTTCACTATAATCTAATGGTCAATCAACAATATGACTTAAAATGAACTGCATTACAATTGCACCAAAAAACCCTAGTTGAAAGGAACAAATTCCATGTAATTCTCCACCATGAAGCATCTGAATTCAGCACATTCGAATAACTTAATCCATATACAGATGATTTAGGCACAAAAACCTAATTGAAACCTCAAGTACACACCACTTGGACCATACATACCGTGACCTGATCTTGAAGCACGCTCTTGCCTAATTAACGAATTAGGTCAATACCACAAATGAACCTTAACACATACTTGTTTCCCTTGAAAATTGGAAAACAACCGCTGATCTTCTAAATCTAATTTTGGTGACTCACTGGATCGATCAGATTGATCCTAAGACATGTTCTAAATTTTATTTGAAAGAAAACTACTTAAAATTAAACACTTCGACAGTGTTTTTGAAGAAAAAGTTAATGTAAAGGTAAGATTCGACTGAAAGGAAAGGGCGTGAATTTGTAGAAAACAAAGTAAGCAGAATGCAAAAATGTAAATTGCAAGGAAGTAAAAGATAAACTCTTTAAGATTAAGCAAACTAAAATAAGTTTCATTGAACGTAAAGATTGTGTGTTTACATGACGTACATTCCCCTAGAACTCGTTTCTCTACACTCGGATACTTTGAGTAATTTTTAGGAGTGACTTGTACAAATAGTAAATTACAACACACTAAATTATATTGCTACAACCCTTATTTATAATAGTAAAATTAACTTCCCTTAACCTCTTAAAATGACCAGCCCATGACAAGTGTCACGTCGCATGTAGTCCCTTGCTGGATGTACGCCACTTGTCTTGTTTAGTCATGAGAAAGCATAACTATTCCCTCCTTTATTTTGAATTTCAAAATTCCACCAATACATGGCCAGCAACCTCGGTTGAAGATGGCATCTTTAATATTTGGAAATATTTTCTAAGTCCAAAAGACCTAAATAACTCAACCTACTCGAAAGTCTCTTCACTCGAAGGTTTTTTTCATACTTCTTCAAGAGTTCAATATTTCATCCAGACATTTCAATTTAATATGGGCGTCGAATTTGTGAGCTAACAAATTCCCCCTCAAAAATGTCTTTTTCTACCCTGCTGAAGAAAATACTATTTTTTGACAGCTTCCAATTCGACACTATCTTTCGACCTTCACATAGGTGTCAAAATGTCACTGACTACCCATGACTTTGAAAGAAAATTGTTTAGCTATTTTCACGCATGTCCATGACATCATGGGCCATCATGAACAATTTCTTGGGAACCCCACAAAATCCTAGACCATCATCACTTTTTTAGGACCTATGAAATTTTGGGTCTATGCAATAACTGTCACTGCCCCCCATTGTCAATCCTGGAATGCCGTGTGTCCCACTATTCTTAGCCCTCAATGATGAATAGTGGCTTTTGATTACTTCAAAAATGCCTTATAAATAATTTCACCAGAAATCATTTTAAACTTTTTTCCCCATTATGCTGGTGTCGCTACTGCGAAAATCGGCGCCGGCTGAACAGAAGAGTCGCCACCGTGCGTTATTTATCCCACGGGAGGGAAAGGAAACGCTCGAAGTAAACCTCGCAAAAAACGGGGAAAGGTATGGTCATCGCAACCAAAACCTGGGTTCGGGAGTCGGTTACGCAAGGGGAAGGTATTAGCACCCCTCACGTCCGTCGTACTCGACGGGATCCACGCTTGTTTTCGGGTATGGATTGTTATTCTATCTACTCTAAAGGTCAGGGGTTAAAAAGAAAATAAAATGAAAATAAAAATGACTCGGCAAAGTATCGCACTTTATGCCTACGTATTCCCGTTTGGAACGAGAAATCAGAGTCAACGTAGTTCGCCTACCTACGGGAAAGGAGGGGAAGGTTGCTCGCTAGGATATCGCATCCTATGCCTACGTACTTCCACACAGCATGGAAGATCAGAGCAAACGTAGTTCGGGCCACGTACGACACAAGCTTGTCTTGATTGTTTTTATTCCTTCTGAAAAAGGTTTTCTTGATTAACAGTCCAAGAGGACAAAAATGACGTCTTGATGAGTTCACATTCTTTTACGGAAGAAATGTCTTTTATTGAGTTTGAAATCTTTATGTGTTTTTCTGTTTGTTTTGAGAAAGAAGAGACAGAACTCTAACCTACGGTTGCGAAGGGGAAACAAACTAACCTAATGTTATCATGCATGGGTTAAAACCTAGTGTCTATCATGCTCCTCTCTTGCACAGAGAGAAACAGAGATCCTAAGGGATAGGCAGAAACAGAAACAATATCAGATATATACAGTAAAACAGTAAAATGCATGGATGCAACAGTACAAGCGAGGCAAGGGAGTCCCACTCAACCTCGAACCTGGAAAACAATAGGCGAAAGTGAACAGGATTCACTTTCAACCCAACAGGGTAAACAGCAAACAATACAGTCAGGAAAACCAATCAATACATCAAGAAATGAAATACAGCAAAAATAAACAGCCTCAGCAGCTCTGGATCAACATCTGGCTCCAAGTAATCTCCCATCAGCTACAGGCTTCAACACGCATCAATCTCCATCTTCATGGCCTTCAGGTAAGGGCTTTGATCATCAGTCTTCTATCTGCAATGGCTTTTCTTCAAGTTCAAAACTCCGGGATGAGGGATCAGTCACAAGAGTAAATTGGGTGTTAAGCAATCAGTTGACTACCAAAGGTGGTGAACAGACTGCTTCTAACACAAAAGACATTTTCTCTCAAGAGTTCTATCTCTTAGACACTATCACCAAGCCTTCCAAAGGAAGGGGGTGAGTGTCTTAGAGAGACTCTGAATCACAGAGAAGAATGGATGCAGACAAGGCAATCCATGTTTGAGAAACAATCATTCTAATCTAGAGCTCTGCCTAGCTCCTAAACCCTACTCTCCTCAGCAGCTGCTAGCAAGAAACTCCTCCTCAACTCTGACAGTTGATCTTCAATCTTGGAATCTCCAATGGCTTCATCTTCACAAATCTTCAGCTTCCCCAGGGCCCCAGACAATCCCAATACCCAAACAAGCAAGCAATAATCCCCAGAGGGCACACCACACCAGTCAATCAGATACACAGACAGTATTAATAGCAGTAGGGGAATCCTGACTTTTTCTAAGGGATCTAATAGCTACCCATAGCCCATATAGTCCCATAACTAATCTATTTAAATCCTAAGTCCTAAGGGGAATGAAATCAAACTCCTAAGTTGTCACCTAAAACCCTAGTTTTGTACATGATGTTCAAGCATTTACTAATCACCTAAAATTAACTCCTAAAAATGGGAACTAAAATATTTCTACAAGTTTAATATCTCATCTAAACAATATAACAAGAATGACTAAAAAATACTAAAGCATGTAAGAGAACAAAAATCATAAAAATGATGCATGAAATGAACTATTTAATATGACATTTATTTAGAAAATATGTAAAAAATATGAAATAAAACTAAAAATGAAATTTTATTTTTCTATAATATTCTACACATCCTAAAGAAAATATGGTAAAAAGAATGGATTAAAATGCATTTTTTATGAATTATTTATGAATTTATGAAATTGGTAAAAATTAAAATGGAATTAAGAAAAATTAAACAAAATAAAAATGAAGGAGGGGTGCATTTAGAAACTCGCCCCAGTTATAATCTGGATGGGCCACATAACGGGGGGTGCTGGTAGCGAATTGCCAAGGCCCAGTAAACATTCAGAATCAATGAAACAAATGGAAGAGCGCTGGGGGGTGAGAAAAGTGACAAATTCACGTTAGAACTTGGTTTTGGGCCTAACACGGGGGTGGGGATAACAATATCACTCAGGCCCGCCCGTTTCAATTAATGAAACGGTGCGTTTTGGCCAGGTCCTTCCCTCCACAAATCAGATTAAACGACAGCCACTGGATCACGCCAAAAGTCAAGAGTCCAAGGCCCAAGGAACGGCCACGATTGTCTCTTCTCCAAATGACCTGCAACTAGGGTTTCAATTCACCATTAACTCCATGCACGAGCAAGCTTTACACCAAGCTGTTCTCATCTTACACGCCATGAATCCACATGCTGTAAACACAAAAACCACTCCAAATTCTTCCCTCTACAAGCTTAGGGCATTAGATTATCTTGAAACTCACCACAACAACAAATCCAATTGAATCAAACACTGGCCACCATGAAATCATACTGTTATGAACCATCACCATTCTCCCTCAAACTTACCCTAATCTGATCTATGCACAAAGGTGATTAACCTACACTATCGAGCTAAGATTCTAATGGCTTAACCTAAGAGATATTGATCCAAACAGTTTGTTGCACCTGTCACCAACCATCACCAATCCTTTCCAAATTCATCTAACCTAATCTCCTAACCACCTAGATCAAGTCTAAACTAATAAAATCATGTTAAACTAACTGAATCAAGCTAATCGAATGAAAACTTACCTGATGTAAAACCTTGAGAACAACTATGGAGATTGATGATTTGAGGCTTTTGAGACTTGGATCTTGATCCACAACCTTAGTACTCAATTCTGTATGCAAAATTCTGGAGATTCCTTGCTTGAATTATGCTATTCACTTGAACTTGTGATTTTGATGTTGATGAAAAAAGCACTCGAAAATGGATGAGAATCACCAAAACCTTGCTTCAATTATGATCTATGATGATGATGGAGTCAAATTGAATTGATTTTGATGAAGATTGATGAAGATTTTGGTGAATTGGAATGAAAACTTCAATGAAAAAGTATGAGAAATTTGTGGAATTCTTGGTGCAAAATGAAGCCAACCCTTGCCAAATTCTCCTTTCATGAATATATAGACCCCAATGGTACATTCTAGATCCATCTTACACATTCCCTTGTTTTCCAACTTTGGCTCATTTTGATTATGTTTCTTAAAAGACAAGCAACCATGGATAACTTTCTTTTTTCCTTCTAAACTCAAAAAAGTGTGTGAACCATTGTTCTTAGAATTGTTTTTCCATTCAAAATCATATATTGGAAGCCTCCATTTGGACTTGGAAATCTCCCAAACCATTTTTCACTTTGAAATTATTCACTTTATAAGCCTTTTTAGTTCATATTTTGACCAATCATGCAACTCCATGCTATGAGCTTCTCCAATAACTTGTGACCTTCTTTCTAGACTTAAAATCCCATTTGGAGCAAGTTTGATGTTGTAAGTTTTTCCATTTGAGGCCTCCTTGTATGAGTTTTGGACATAGGTTAAAATGACCTGTAATTCACAAATGCCCAAAATACCCTTTGCTTGCCAAGACCATAAGTTGAGTTCTCCACATCATATGAGGGCATGCCATACCATTCTAGAAAGCTAAGACAATGAGGAACAATTCTTATGTTGACCAAGAATTCACTTGAAATCTCCTTGAGGGGCAAAACTAGCTTGGAAGTCAAGTCACTTTCACAGACAAAAATTCAGACACCCCAGATGACCTGTAACTTGTAAGGACCATAACTTGAGTTCTATAAATCTCCTTGAGGTCTTCCACCACTCAAATTAAAGGTCTTGAGATCCTCTACAAGTTTCATGTTGGCCAAGAAGCCATTTGAAGCTAGAATTTTGACTTATCTTGCTTGGAGATTTGACCTAAACTAGGGGATTTTACAGAGAAACCCTAATTTAGTAACTCCTCTTCTCCTTGATTTCTCTTGAATTCTCCTTGGCATATCTCCATATCCTTCTTTATATGTCCAATGATGAACCCCACATCTCTCAAATAGCCTTGAATGCCCTTTTAAGTCAGTCAATTGACCTAGGGTTGACCTAGGGTTGACCCAGATGAAACCCTAGTTGACTGTCTTCAGTTATAACTATTGTGATCACCTCAACAACTTATTTTCTTCTCCAAATGACCTTTTAAGTCTCTCAAGATGTCTAGATACTCTCCATGCTTTCACTTCACAGCTCATAACCCTCTGGTTGACCCTCAGATACCCTCAGCTAGGAGATGATCTCAAGGATTAATCTGCTGAACTCTTTGCTTTCAAACTCTTTCCTGATGACTTGAATAAGGTTGAATTATGATGATAACCTCTTGATAGGACTCTAGAGATGAAAATAATGATTGGTCCCCTGTTGAATGACTTGCTATGCTTATGCTATGCAGATGGTTAGTCTATGTACATGACTCTATATGCAAATGCTAATGATAATGAAACATAAACCAAGGAATAAGGTTGGGCAAATTTTAGGGTGCAACAGCTGCCCCTATTCAAGCGACTTGGACCCGATTGGGTGAAGAGCCCGGAGCCTTCAGACATTCGCGGTACGAGACGGTTGAATACTAGTGAAACCAGAAATTTGCCAACCGCAAAACTAAATTGCGCTCCTGCTTGGGAGCGACATTCATCAGCTGAATCTGACTGTTACAGTAACCCACTGATCTCGTGCGACTGTTGGGGATTGTCTTCATCGTTCTGAAAAGAATTCTGTCATAACAGGTTGCTTGCTTTCTTGTCCACATTAGGACTCTGTCTGTCATCAATACGAAGAAATCTCAACTAAAACCTGTCCACGTTAGGACTCCACTTACTGTTAACCCAGAAACATCTCGGCAACTCCGCTGGGGATAATCCGTCTGTATTTCCATAAACTGAATCGTCCACGTTAGGACTGACACTCTTCCACGTTAGGAGTAACACCTGTCCACGTTAGGAATCAAAACTCTGTATCTGTCCACGTCAGGACTAACCCTTTCATCTTTCCACGTCAGGAAGCAATCTTCTTCCCCCATAAGGAGAACTACATCAATCTGTCCCCGTAAGGACTCCAATACCACTTGACATGTCCGCGTCAGGACTCCAATCTTTCCACGTAAGGAATTCAACTTCTTCTTCCACGTTAGGAACATCTTCTTTGATCTGTCCGCGTCAGGACTAAATTCTTCCACGTTAGGAATAATCTCTCTCTTTCCACGTCAGGAATCAATCTTGATATGTCCGCGTCAGGACTTAGTCTTTCCACGTAAGGAAACCATTTTTCTTCCATGTAAGGAATGCTCTTGATATGTCCACGTAAGGACTCCGATCTTTCCACGTAAGGAATACCAACTCTCTCTCAATTTGTCCGCGTCAGGACTCATTCTTCCACGTAAGGAATGTCATCTGAACCTGTCCACGTAAGGACTACAACCTTTCCACGTTAGGAATGCAACTTCTGATATGTCCGCGTAAGGACTACATCTTTCCACGTAAGGAATCTCCATCTTTCCACGTCAGGAATAATAATAATTTCTTTGATTTGTCCACGTCAGGACACTGATCTCGTCTTGATTCGTCCACGTTAGGACTCAGGCGTCTTCGACCCATTGAGGAAATAAGGCTTGTCCACGTAAGGACTTACGCGTCTTCGACTTGCTGGGGAAATATCCGCGTCAGGACTTACACTTTGCCCACAACACGAAGAAGGATAAATTTGTCCACGTCAGGATTTCACATCCGATCGATACCGAGAAATCAAATCTGTCCACGTTAGGATTAGCACATATCGTCAACCTGAGAAAATGTCCACGTCAGGACTCCACCTTCCAACAATTCTGAGAAATCGAACATGTCCACGTTAGGACTAGCACCTCCCCTCAGCCCAGGGACATAGACCTGTCCACGTTAGGACGCCCACTTCTGAGGAAATCCCGTCAATATAGGAATAAATCGTCCACCTCAGGACTTAGTTCTCCAATGATCCTCACCCCCAAACTTCTTAGCACTGACGTGACAGCGACTTCGAGATGAACTCTACTGGGGATGTCTGAAAACCAACTATCGGACGCCTGCTCTGATAACCGGCGGTGGCCTCTGAAATTCTGATTCATGCGACCCGTTGATGACAAACAAACTCTGCTTGGGGATAAGGAGATTCTTATCCTGGCCACTCTGGCTGGGGAAAATAAGAGACATTTGCATAAGCGACTCTTCTGGAGACAAAGAGAGTTTTATCATGATAACTCTGTGGGGGAATACCGCCGAAACTGACATTATCATTGAATATCTCCTGCCGAGATCTTGACTGTTTGGTAATTTATTTGAGCAAGAGCTCTCTCCACCTGAATTGCTGGAGTACAGAAACTGCTTCAGCAAAATAAATGCTGGAAGGATGATGCCAACTTGCCGGGGATAGCCTGATGCTACAAGATTATTCCAGCAAAATAAATGCTGGAAGGGTGAAGCCGACCCTGCTGGGAAGTTGGGAACTCAAACCACACGTCTTGTTGAAGTAACCCCCTGCTGGGGAATATGACTTTGCTGAGGAATAGCAGAAATAAATGACAGGAACCGCCATCAACTCTGTTGAGGAGAGTCTTGATCTTCGAATTCCACTGGAAGGAAAGAACATTTACTGAAAAGAGAACTCCGCTGGGGATGGCTGGATTCTCTTGGGGAAAATTAACTGACTCCACTGGGGGAGAGTGCCTGACCCTGCGGGGGGAGATGAACCTGTCTGAATACAGCCTTACGATCTCGGAATCACCAAACTCTGCTGAGGACGAGTAACTTCTCTGGAGCACGTCCCTTGGATAAGCTACGGCCAGCTGGGGAATTCTATCCTTCTTCAGGAAGAACATGCATGACCTGCGTGAAGATCGAGTCTTTCGTTATCGCCATCCTCTGATCATCTTCCTCGTATGGTTATGAAACCTGCAACAACACAAACAAGACACGACAAGCCTGTGCAATCAAATCGATTCAGGTTAGTGACGTTACACTCAGTTAATTCAAAGCTTTAACAATTGTTGGCAAGGGCCAGCGATGTTATACTCATGCTAGTTTCATCAAACTTAGGCGTTTTATCATGCGCAAAACAGTAAAGAACAGGCATCAAGTACTGAATAACACATTTTCATTGATTGGGCCCCTGAATGGGCGGAGTTTTTGTACACGGGATGTAACTCCTGAAAAGAGGAAGCTACGCAAAGCAAATATACAAGTATGCAAGTATTCACAAGAAGCATAAATATTGACAAATTAAATTTTGTACACATGTCGGCAACTGGATGCAGATGAACACCACGAACTGATCCTCCCATGACTCGTCCGACTCTAATGCTTTCCCGGTGTCCCTACTTCTGAAGAGGTTGTATCCGATAACTAACTCCTCAAACATATTCTCCCGCACTGATGCTCATTGAATATCAAATTCGGACCGCAGTCATTTGCTTTTCACATCCCTAACTTTTGCGTGAACCGCCCTTTACGGGTTTTCAGTTCACCGGGATACCCTTTTTTGCCGAAGCCGCCCAGTGTAGGTTTTCAACTTCGCGGGTGTACGTTTTTTTTCAATTTTATCCCTAACTTTTGCCCGAACCTTTCATTCTGTTTTTGGTTCGCCAGGATGCCCCATTTTTGCCTGGACTCTCTTTTTTCTGTCCAGCGGGTCTATTTTAAGCAAAGTATTTTTTAACTGCGTCCGAATTCACAGGTGATGCAAAGTCTTCCCCGTCCATGGTGGACAACAACAACGCTCCTCCTGAAAAGACCTTACTGACAACGTATGGCCCTTCGTAATTGGGGGTCCACTTGCCCCTGTGATCTGCTTGCGGCGGGAGAATCCTTTTCAGCACAAGGTCGCCTGTCTGAAAGCTTCGCGGAAGTATCTTCTTGTCGTACGCTTTCTTCATTCGTCTTTGATACAAACGACCGTATGCCAGAGAAGCTAGCCTCTTCTCATCCATCAAACTCAATTGGTTCAACCTATTCGTTACCCATTCTGCCTCGTCCAACTGAACATCTCGCAATACCCTCAGAGAAGGGATCTCAACCTCCAATGGTAATACCGCCTCCATTCCGTATACCAACGAGAATGGAGTTGCCCCGGTTGATGTGCGTACCGTCGTACGATAACCGTGCAAAGCGAAAGGTAGCATCTCGTGCCAATCCTTGTAAGTCACCACCATTTTCTGGACTATCTTCTTGATGTTCTTATTGGCCGCTTCGACAGCGCCATTCATCTTGGGTCGGTAAGGGGAGGAGTTGTGATGTTCAATCTTGAAATTCTGACAGAGCTCCTTCATCATTTTGTTGTTCAGATTAGAACCATTATCCGTGATTATCCGCTCGGGGATCCCATATCGGCAAATGATATCTCTCTTGATGAATCTAGCCACCACTTGCTTCGTTACATTTGCGTAAGACGCCGCTTCCACCCACTTGGTGAAATAATCGATTGCTACTAAGATGAACCGATGCCCGTTAGAAGCGGTCGGCTCGATCTTTCCGATCATATCGATTCCCCACATCGAGAATGGCCATGGAGATGACATCACATTTAAAGGACTTGGAGGCACGTGTATCTTGTCAGCATAGATTTGGCACTTGTGGCACTTCTTCGCGAACTTGAAACAATCAGTTTCCATCGTCAGCCAAAAGTAACCTGCCCTCAGCAGCTTTCTCGTCATAGCATGTCCACCAGCATGCGTACCAAAGGCACCTTCGTGAATTTCCTCCATGAGAAGCTTTGCCTCTTTCTCGTCTACACAACGCAACAACACCAAATCGTGGTTTCTTCTGTATAAGACGCCATCCGGGTTCAAATAGAAATTGCCTGCTAATCTCCTGAGAGTCTTCTGATCTTGACTGGATGCCCCAGCCGGATACTCTTTATTCTTCAGGAAATTAAGGATATCAAAATACCACGGTTTGTCATCAGATGCTTCATCAATAGCAAATACATAAGCTGGCCTGTCCAGCCGAGAGATAGTGATCTGGGGAGCTTCGTTCCAGAAATTGACCTTGTACATGGAAGACAAAGTGGCAAGGGCGTCAGCCATTTGATTTTCTGCCCGCGGCACGTGATGCAATTCAACCTTGTCGAAGAAAGGCAACAATCTCCTTGCATAATTCATATAATGTATCAAATTGGGCTGCCGTGTCTCCCATTCCCCTTTGATCTGATTCACTACCAGAGCTGAGTCTCCGTATACGTCTAAATGTTTGATTCGCAAATCAATGGCTTCTTCAAGCCCCATTATACAAGCTTCGTATTAGGCCTCATTGTTGGTAACGGCAAAAGTTAATCGGGCAGTAAACGGGATGTGCGACCCGTGCGGCGTAGTAATAATTGCCCCTATTCCGCTACCGTAAGCATTCACAGCTCCATCAAATATCATCTTCCACTGGGACCCCGGCTCTGGTCCTTCGTCTGGTAACGGCTCTTCGCAATCCTTCATCTTGAGATACATGATATCCTCGTCAGGAAAATCAAATCTCATTGATTGGTACTCTTCAATAGGCTGCTCCGCCAGATACTCAGACAGCACACTCCCCTTTATTGCCTTCTGCGAGACGTATTGAATATCATATTCAGTCAAGACCATCTGCCAACGGGCAATTCTACCTGACAACGCCTGTTTTTCGAATATATATTTGATTGGATCCATCTTCGAGATGAGCATGGTTGTATGATTCAGCATGTACTGCCTCAAACGCTTGGCGGCCCAGGCTAGCGCGCAACAAGTTTTCTCCAGCATTGAGTATCGAGATTCACAGTCTGTAAATTTCTTACTCAGATAATAGATCGCATGCTCTTTTCTCCCTGTCTCGTCGTGTTGACCGAGAACACAACCCATGCTTCCCTCAAGAACCGTCAAATACATTATCAAGGGTCTCCCTGCCACTGGGGGTATCAAAATAGGAGGCTCCTGCAAATACTTCTTTATTTTGTCGAACGCCCTTTGACAATTTTCGTTCCACGTTACAGCTTGATCTTTCTTCAAGAGCTTAAATAATGGTTCGCACGTAGCCGTTAGGTGAGATATGAACCGAGCAATGTAGTTCAATCTCCCTAAAAACCCGCGCACCTCTTTCTCTGTTTTAGGCGTCGGCATTTCTTGAATCGCTTTTATTTTAGCAGGATCGACCTCTATTCCTCTTTCGCTTATGATAAACCCCAGCAGTTTACCCGATCTCACCCCGAAGGTGCATTTATTAGGGTTCAGCCTCAGCCTGAACTTCCTAAGCCTTTTAAACAACTTCAACAGATTCACCAGATGCTCTTCCTCCGTCTGGGATTTGGCAATCATATCGTCAACATAAACTTCGATCTCTTTATGCATCATGTCATGAAAAAGAGTCGTCATAGCACGTTGATATGTTGCCCCAGCGTTCTTCAAACCAAAGGGCATCACTTTGTAACAAAATGTTCCCCAAGGCGTTATGAAAGTAGTTTTCTCCATATCCTCTGGCGCCATTTTAATTTGATTATAGCCTGAAAAGCCATCCATGAAGGAGAATACAGAATATTGAGCGGTATTATCAACTAACACGTCAATATGAGGAAGTGGAAAATCGTCTTTTGGGCTTGCTTTATTCAAATCTCTATAATCCACGCACATTCGAACCTTGCCGTCTTTCTTTGGCACTGGTACGATGTTGGCAACCCACGAGGGATATTTCGTCACAGCCAGGAAACCAGCGTCCCACTGTTTCTGAACCTCCTCTTTGATCTTCATTGCCATATCTGGTCGAGTTCGGCGAAGTTTTTGTTTGACAGGCGGGCAGTCTTCTTTCAGTGGCAGGCGATGCACAACCATATCAGTGTCGAGCCCTGGCATATCTTGATACGACCAAGCGAATACATCATTATACTCTCGGAGCATTTCAACCAGTTTTCGCTTGATATCACTCTGCAGTGCGGCTCCGATACGAATATTTTTCTCAACCCCTTCCGACCCCAAGTTGATAATCTCGATAACCTCGTCGTGAGGCAGAATGGCTCTTTCCTCTTGCTTCACCAACCAAGACAGTTCTTCAGGAACGTCGCTATCTTCGACAACCTCTTCTTCGGTCTGGAATACCGGGTGTTCGAAGTCGGGACGAGTCATAGGTGGTTCAAGGATGTCATCTGAAAATGTTATCCTGCAAAAAGGAATGGTTAAGTGCTTCAAAATGCGTATAAAGTGAATAACCACGTTGCCATTTTATTGAAAAATACAAAACGAGAAAGACAGGGATTACAGTATTTGCACATGAAAAACGCCATTTATTTAATGATTAACGAAGCAATGTTCATAACAACACAGCCCTAAGCAAATCCTGATGCCCCGGGCAGGACATCAGATTATTCAACAATTAATAAAGCAAAGCATTACTGTTTAAAAGTCACAGGAACAAGCTCCTGAATAGACCAGTTGCACAGTCCTTGTCCTGGCGTGCTTGGCTGAATCCAGGCATCCATATCACAGTCGCTGTCCCCTTCATCGGACTCTGAAGCAGCATTGACAGATTCATGGCATACTCCACTGGCAGAGATGGTGATTGACTTTCTGAAATGGGGGGCCCCCACGGAAGGAGTTGATGACGACGGTCGGTACCCCAGTCCGAACCGGTCCATTTTCACCGGAATGTCCAATACTTTGCCCCAGCCTTTGGCTTCTCCTGCTTCCACTAGAGCTTGAGCCTCTTTATACGAAGAAACAACTATCTCTGGCACTTTGCTTGGCCTGGGACCCTTGTCTTTTATGCGCAAACCTTCGAATGCCTGGCAGGGCGTCTCGTGGATCTCCCCGTCGACTTCCACATATTTAAACGATGATAAATGGCTGACCAGGATGTCTTCTTCTCCGCACACGGTGACTACACTGTCTCCGACCATATACTTTAACTTCTGATGCAGGGTAGACGTGACTGCCCCTGCCCCGTGAATCCAAGGTCTTCCCAGCAAGCAGCTGTACGCAGGCTGTATATCCATGATATAAAACTCCGTTGCAAACACTTCCGGCCCCACTTGCAGAGGCAAGGTAATCGATCCGAAGACTGTTCTCCGCGTGCCGTCAAACGCTCTGACTACCAAATCGCTAGGTGTACACAAAATCCCTCGAACATCCAGCTTCATCATAGCCTTCTTAGGCAGCACGTTTAAAGACGATCCAGTGTCAACCAATACGTGCGACATTGTCGACCCTCTGCACTCAACTGATACATGTAATGCCATATTATGATCCCTTCCTTTCGGAGTCAAGTCAAAATCAGTAAAGCCCAGACTGTGGCCTGCATTCACGTGTGCCAATACTCCTTCTAACTGGTTCACGGAGACATCCTGTGGCACAAAAGAAGTGTCCAGGACTTTCAACAAAGCGTTCCTGTGGGCTTCCGAACACAACAGCAATGATAAGATAGATATTTTGGATGGCGTTTGCTGCAGATGCTCCACGATTTTATAATCGCTTTTCCGAATCAAGCGCATGAATTCCTCTACATCTTTCGATGCTGCTTCTTTTTCACTTGCTTGTACCGGAACGTTCTCAACCGCTTTCCCTTTTCCTTTCGCTATCCTTTCGGCTTCCACTTCAGGAGATATAAAGATCCTGCCACTCCTCGTCATGCCTCCTGAGCCAACAACATTATCCTCAACCTCCACTGGCTGCTTGTTGACATCGATTTTAATCCCGTCACAATACACCTCCAGCCCATATGACCATGGGACCGCTTTCGTGTTCTCATACGGGATTGGCCCGGCTTTAGTTATAGTAATCGGTGGTCGCTGAGCTGGTGCTGAAATGGTGATCGTCTTCCTAGGAATTGTCACTGTGGCAACATCACTCCGATTATCCACTACTGCCCCTGCAGGCTCATCAGTTGCTGTTCTATCAAACTGCAATATACCATCATCAATTAAGGCCTGAATGCCTTTCTTCAAATCCTCACACCCCTCAGCCAGGGCCCAACAATCTAAACAGTACTCATTACAACCCGGGTAAACACCTCCCTGCAACAGTCGGCTCTTTATTTCGCTCAGCGGCGTCTTTAAATCCTCAACATGCAAAATCAGATTCAGACCTTCCTCAATCAGCACGGCATTCGCCCCATGATTAGGCATGGGTTTCTGGACTATATTTGGAACCGCCGTTCCGAAGTTGATAGACTTGTTGTCCAAAAGATCCTGTACGACGTGCTTAAAAGCATGACAACCTTCAATATCATGGCCCGGGGCCCCAGAATGAAACTCGCAGTGCCTATTTGCATCATAGCCGAACGGGGGAGTTCCCGTTATCGGTGCCAAGGTTCTTTTCTCTACTAGATTCAATCCCAACAAAGTCTGCAATAAATCAGCATAGGTAGAGGGAGGTTTCTCGAACACCCTTCTCGGCTTACCACCCTGGAATTTTCGTTGAGCTTGCTGTGCCCCCTGCTGAGGCTGCTGCTGCTGTGGCATTGGTTGCTGCTGAACCGATTGTTGTTGCTGGATTGGCTGCTGTTGATACGGGATTGTGACACTCGACACTTGCTGCTGCTGACGATATTGATTTCTTCCCCTGCCTCGGCCTCGGCCTCGGCCTCCAAATACCGCGCTGGCTTCGCCCTGACGGCGCCCACCATAAGCTTTCCTATTACTGCCAGATGCAGTTGATTCATCGACTTGGAACTTTCCTTGCTTAATGTTCCGCTCAATCTTTTCCCCCATCAAGATCAGGTCTGAAAAACTAGCCAGAGACGTGTGAAACAGCATGTCATGAAACAGCCCGGTGAATGTGCCGACAAACATATCGTTCATTTCTTTATCTTCTACAGGGGGACGGACCCTGGCAGCCATATCGCGCCACCTTTGCGCGTATTCTTTAAAACTCTCCCCCTTCTTCTGCGAAAGCCCGGCCAACTGGACCCGATTGGGCGCCAGATCGCTGTTATACTTGTAATGGGCTACGAATGCCTCCGCTAATTGCTTCCAAGTCTTGATATCAGTGGGCTCCAACCCCATGTACCACTCTAAGGAAGGACCCGATAGACTATCCTGAAAGAAATGCATGAGCATTCTTTCGTCAGTGGAGTATGCAGACATCTTTCTGTAATAAGCTCGTACATGCACTTTCGGGCATGTGTCTCCTTTGTACTTATCGAACGCAGGCGCCTTGAATTTGATTGGCACCCTCAAGCCAGGTACCAATCCCATAGTTGCCATGTCCAGACCCACAGCACTCTGATTTAAGACTCCCTTCATTTGCTCTTCCAGCATTCTAATCTTTTGAGAATCATCCATCGGCCCGTCAAAACCTCCTCCAGAGAAGGCGTCCTCCTGTTGATCCTCTTGCCACATACCGTTTCCAGCCCCGTATCCATCATATGCATTATTACGTCCAGCTCTGACCTGATTCATCCCCGGAACTCGGCCTCTGTTGCCGTACCCTTGAACACCTCCAGCAGGACCACCAGCCATAAAACCAGCACCGTTTCCGTTTCCAAAACCTCCGTAGCCCTGATTGACCATACCATAACCATCTTGCCCAAAGCCTTGAGCATTAAAGCCATACTTGCCAGTGTTGTCGAATCCCTGATCGTTAAATCCGAACCCAGTATTGACAAAGCCATTGCCTCCGAGATTATCTCCCACATTGACATCACCCAGCCCAGCGTTATGGACAGCAGTTTCATTTCCCCCTCCGACGTTACCATTCACAGCAGCGGTAGCGTTGATGACATTAGCGGCAGGTATATTGACCACGGGCGGAGCCACTGGCGTGGGAGTGCCGTCCCCATGAGCAGTATCAACCCGGACAGACTGATGATCGTCATTACCATGACCAGCGTTGCGAGCCAACAGAGGCTGGACCATGGCCTGCAAATTCTCTTGCCCTTTTGCTATAGCTTCCATGGTCTGCATGAAGAGGGCGAGCTTTTCGCGCACATCCTGCATCTCGTTCTGAATCTGGTCCATGACTTTCCGACAGTTGGATCGTGTAGAATAGCTGTGCGGATGTTGATCTGGAATCCTGTTAAGTACCTGATACAGAGCAGGAAATAAGACACCATTCAAAGATTACCTGTTATGCAATATGAATATGAATGCAATGCAATGTGTCTGTGCATTAGGGAAGTTCATTCCCCCAGTTCTAGTGCGAAGGTGCCGGTGCAGTGACGGTGCTGACAATAAGAATATCGGAGTTGAATCATAGAAAGCCTCGTATATTGCAGAGAGAATCAATAAGCCCAGGGTACAATATCACTGAGAGTACAAAGATGGCATGACCTCAACCAACAATCCTGGTGATGGTCAGCACTATGCAAATAAAGCATACAAATAATGGAATGATCAAATCCTCCCAAAAGTCTGGTACTCCTCTATCAACTTCTTGGTCTCCGGATGGCTTGGTCGATCAAGCAGCCCTTCAACAAGCTGGTTCCTCCTCTTAAGGACACGGCGTACGTCTTCAGCAGTTTCTTCCCATGTTGCTTCCCCGAAGCAATCTTCTAGCTTTCGCTTCTGAGACACTGCTTCATCTCTGGATTTGATTGCCTTATTCAGTGCATGCTGGACACTATACCGGTTCATCACTTCTTCCTCGCACTTCTTGATGCTAGACTTCAACTTCTCTTCGAGGTCGGAGATTTGCTGCTTCAGCTTATCTTCCCTCTTCTTGTTGTTAGTGAGTGTAGCATTCCAAGTCTTATTGCAAGAGGATATCTCTCGGTGTGCTGCATCGAGCGCCTTCTTTTTGGCTTCCAGCATGTCATGGGAGCTTCTGAACTCTTGCCCCAGACGTTCGCGCTTCTTCTTTTCCTCGGTCAATTCAGATCCTAACCTGTTTACCAGCTCAATCTGTTGTTGGAAAGCATATACGGCCTTGTTTTTCTCGCTGCGTGCCTGGGCTAACTCTTGCTCTAACCCTTCGTTAATCTTCATCAGGGCTTCTTTCTCCTTCACAACCTGTTCATAGGCTTCTCTAGAAACAGTAGTCGGCTCTTCTACCGGAACGGGATCAAGAATTGGTGCATCTGGAAACGGCATCTTCAACTGACTAACCCTCTCTTGAATCCAAGCTCTATAAGGTGCATAGGCCTGACAGTCATTCTTTCCTAACAACGGCTTCCCTTTGCGGTTAATACGCGTCCAGGCATGTCGCAACTTGGCTAATAACTCCCCCTTTACGTCACCAGTGAAGTACAGAGATTCCTGTACTTCTTCCTCCTGAGGTGGATTCTTCAGCGCATATCCGAACTGGCGAATGAATAGAGAAGGGTTGTAGTTGATACACCCCTTCCTTCCTATCAGCGACACATTAGGGTACCCAGAACAACTGAAGATGAGCTCAGATCCCAACAGGTCTCTATCAAACCACTCCATATCTTCCGACGATAGCCTCATCAGACGCTCTGACCAACCAACTGGAATTGTAGTCTCTGCAGCAGATCCTCTCTTAGGAAGATGACTCTCAAACCACATACTCAATAAGGGCACACACAGATGAACATTCTTTCCTCTTCCCTTCTCATTCTTGTAATGCAGTGAGTGGTAGAGATCTCCGAGTAAGGTAGGTACAGGATTACCAGCGGCAAACAAGTAGAAAGCATCGAAGTCCACAAAATCCGGTATATTGGGGAATAGTACTATGCCATAAATGCACAAGGCCAACACAGCGTTGAAAGCAACCCAGCACCCATTCTTGGCGTACTCTTGGGCTTTACCCACTAAGAACTGAAATGAGAATCCTGGAACTCCACGGGAAACAGTAGTCACAAGTTCAGAAGCATCAATATGCAAGGCTTTTGCCAATTCCTCCGGCTTAGGTTTGGCATCATAATGAATGAACGGAACCTGGTTCTGCACGGGCAGCTCAACATACTCAGCGTATTCCTCCAGAGTTGGTCCCATAATAAAGTCAGAGAACGTGAAACACCTCAAAGCAGGGTCATAGAATTGCATCAAAGCATACAGCCCATCTAACTCTACCTCTGCAGGTTTGCACACCAATCTCAATAATCTACCATAACTCATCCGGAAACTCCTACGAACATCCTCATCAGCAAGAGAGATCAACCCCAGTAAAGGAACAATATCAGGCGTAGGCAATTTGTAAGCAACCGTTCTCCGTAAGCTAGTCATGATCAACACTCAAAAGTCCGGGCACTAGAACTAGGGAAATGCAAATGCACCTGCAGCACAGACACACGTTAGTGAAATGCAAATGATAATGGATATGCAAGGATGCAATGCAAGTAACATTCAACAGGGACCAAAGCTGCAGCTGAATAGCCTAAACCCAATCAGGAAAGGTCTCAGCTAGACCATCCAGAAGTCATCAAACCCTGGTCTCAGATAGACCTGAAATAAAACTCCAATACTGGTCTCTGACAGACCTCAACCCATAACTCCAACTGGTCTCTGATAGACCTCAAATCTCATCTATAATTGGTCTCTGACAGACCTCATAACATATCTCCAAATGGTCTCTGACAGACCTCAGAACACATCTCCAAATGGTCTCTGACAGACCTCAGAGCACATCTCCAAATGGTCTCTGACAGACCTCATAACTATCCCAATGGTCTCTGACAGACCTCAGAATAAATCTCCAAATGGTCTCTGACAGACCTCATAACTCTCCATAAATAACCAGGATCTCTGATCAAGAGATAACCGGTAGTCTGGAGGTCTAGTTACCTGCATAACCCTGAATCCCCTCACAGGTGGGTGGTCCTATAACTGGCACAAGGTACGGCATCCTATGCGGTCGTCGGCGTCACAGACTTTCAGGGTTGATGATACGATTCCCAGAAGGAGTGGCATCATCGAATCCTGAAGAGGCCTCACTCAGCCAACTTCCAAATGATCGGTCCCCAGAGTCGACAATCCAACTAACCAGCAACCCACGCCAACCAAAGGAAGGGGCAGGAGGCCAACCAGAGGAACCTCGTCTGAGTGTAGATTTCATGGGACACCAAAGCAAGCAAAGCAAGCGGGCGCCCACTAATTTCTACTCTAATTCTAGGTGCACTCAAGCCCAGGTCCGGCTTATCTCTCAATATCAGAACACCCGTCACACCCCAGATACAGCAATAATAATCAATATACAAAGCTGAAAAATACAAGGTTAGAAATATAAAATAACTCCATACAAAATCCTCGACGGGAAAACAAGCGTTAGGATTGACTCTCTCAAGGGACGTTGGATCCCAAATGCATAAGAACCATCGCAGTCCTTAGCAGCCAGGGGACGTTGGGTCCCCAGCAGAGTCGCCAGCTGTCGCTACTGCGAAAATCGGCGCCGGCTGAACAGAAGAGTCGCCACCGTGCGTTATTTATCCCACGGGAGGGAAAGGAAACGCTCGAAGTAAACCTCGCAAAAAACGGGGAAAGGTATGGTCATCGCAACCAAAACCTGGGTTCGGGAGTCGGTTACGCAAGGGGAAGGTATTAGCACCCCTCACGTCCGTCGTACTCGACGGGATCCACGCTTGTTTTCGGGTATGGATTGTTATTCTATCTACTCTAAAGGTCAGGGGTTAAAAAGAAAATAAAATGAAAATAAAAATGACTCGGCAAAGTATCGCACTTTATGCCTACGTATTCCCGTCTGGAACGAGAAATCAGAGTCAACGTAGTTCGCCTACCTACGGGAAAGGAGGGGAAGGTTGCTCGCTAGGATATCGCATCCTATGCCTACGTACTTCCACACAGCATGGAAGATCAGAGCAAACGTAGTTCGGGCCACGTACGACACAAGCTTGTCTTGATTGTTTTTATTCCTTCTGAAAAAGGTTTTCTTGATTAACAGTCCAAGAGGACAAAAATGACGTCTTGATGAGTTCACATTCTTTTACGGAAGAAATGTCTTTTATTGAGTTTGAAATCTTTATGTGTTTTTCTGTTTGTTTTGAGAAAGAAGAGACAGAACTCTAACCTACGGTTGCGAAGGGGAAACAAACTAACCTAATGTTATCATGCATGGGTTAAAACCTAGTGTCTATCATGCTCCTCTCTTGCACAGAGAGAAACAGAGATCCTAAGGGATAGGCAGAAACAGAAACAATATCAGATATATACAGTAAAACAGTAAAATGCATGGATGCAACAGTACAAGCGAGGCAAGGGAGTCCCACTCAACCTCGAACCTGGAAAACAATAGGCGAAAGTGAACAGGATTCACTTTCAACCCAACAGGGTAAACAGCAAACAATACAGTCAGGAAAACCAATCAATACATCAAGAAATGAAATACAGCAAAAATAAACAGCCTCAGCAGCTCTGGATCAACATCTGGCTCCAAGTAATCTCCCATCAGCTACAGGCTTCAACACGCATCAATCTCCATCTTCATGGCCTTCAGGTAAGGGCTTTGATCATCAGTCTTCTATCTGCAATGGCTTTTCTTCAAGTTCAAAACTCCGGGATGAGGGATCAGTCACAAGAGTAAATTGGGTGTTAAGCAATCAGTTGACTACCAAAGGTGGTGAACAGACTGCTTCTAACACAAAAGACATTTTCTCTCAAGAGTTCTATCTCTTAGACACTATCACCAAGCCTTCCAAAGGAAGGGGGTGAGTGTCTTAGAGAGACTCTGAATCACAGAGAAGAATGGATGCAGACAAGGCAATCCATGTTTGAGAAACAATCATTCTAATCTAGAGCTCTGCCTAGCTCCTAAACCCTACTCTCCTCAGCAGCTGCTAGCAAGAAACTCCTCCTCAACTCTGACAGTTGATCTTCAATCTTGGAATCTCCAATGGCTTCATCTTCACAAATCTTCAGCTTCCCCAGGGCCCCAGACAATCCCAATACCCAAACAAGCAAGCAATAATCCCCAGAGGGCACACCACACCAGTCAATCAGATACACAGACAGTATTAATAGCAGTAGGGGAATCCTGACTTTTTCTAAGGGATCTAATAGCTACCCATAGCCCATATAGTCCCATAACTAATCTATTTAAATCCTAAGTCCTAAGGGGAATGAAATCAAACTCCTAAGTTGTCACCTAAAACCCTAGTTTTGTACATGATGTTCAAGCATTTACTAATCACCTAAAATTAACTCCTAAAAATGGGAACTAAAATATTTCTACAAGTTTAATATCTCATCTAAACAATATAACAAGAATGACTAAAAAATACTAAAGCATGTAAGAGAACAAAAATCATAAAAATGATGCATGAAATGAACTATTTAATATGACATTTATTTAGAAAATATGTAAAAAATATGAAATAAAACTAAAAATGAAATTTTATTTTTCTATAATATTCTACACATCCTAAAGAAAATATGGTAAAAAGAATGGATTAAAATGCATTTTTTATGAATTATTTATGAATTTATGAAATTGGTAAAAATTAAAATGGAATTAAGAAAAATTAAACAAAATAAAAATGAAGGAGGGGTGCATTTAGAAACTCGCCCCAGTTATAATCTGGATGGGCCACATAACGGGGGGTGCTGGTAGCGAATTGCCAAGGCCCAGTAAACATTCAGAATCAATGAAACAAATGGAAGAGCGCTGGGGGGTGAGAAAAGTGACAAATTCACGTTAGAACTTGGTTTTGGGCCTAACACGGGGGTGGGGATAACAATATCACTCAGGCCCGCCCGTTTCAATTAATGAAACGGTGCGTTTTGGCCAGGTCCTTCCCTCCACAAATCAGATTAAACGACAGCCACTGGATCACGCCAAAAGTCAAGAGTCCAAGGCCCAAGGAACGGCCACGATTGTCTCTTCTCCAAATGACCTGCAACTAGGGTTTCAATTCACCATTAACTCCATGCACGAGCAAGCTTTACACCAAGCTGTTCTCATCTTACACGCCATGAATCCACATGCTGTAAACACAAAAACCACTCCAAATTCTTCCCTCTACAAGCTTAGGGCATTAGATTATCTTGAAACTCACCACAACAACAAATCCAATTGAATCAAACACTGGCCACCATGAAATCATACTGTTATGAACCATCACCATTCTCCCTCAAACTTACCCTAATCTGATCTATGCACAAAGGTGATTAACCTACACTATCGAGCTAAGATTCTAATGGCTTAACCTAAGAGATATTGATCCAAACAGTTTGTTGCACCTGTCACCAACCATCACCAATCCTTTCCAAATTCATCTAACCTAATCTCCTAACCACCTAGATCAAGTCTAAACTAATAAAATCATGTTAAACTAACTGAATCAAGCTAATCGAATGAAAACTTACCTGATGTAAAACCTTGAGAACAACTATGGAGATTGATGATTTGAGGCTTTTGAGACTTGGATCTTGATCCACAACCTTAGTACTCAATTCTGTATGCAAAATTCTGGAGATTCCTTGCTTGAATTATGCTATTCACTTGAACTTGTGATTTTGATGTTGATGAAAAAAGCACTCGAAAATGGATGAGAATCACCAAAACCTTGCTTCAATTATGATCTATGATGATGATGGAGTCAAATTGAATTGATTTTGATGAAGATTGATGAAGATTTTGGTGAATTGGAATGAAAACTTCAATGAAAAAGTATGAGAAATTTGTGGAATTCTTGGTGCAAAATGAAGCCAACCCTTGCCAAATTCTCCTTTCATGAATATATAGACCCCAATGGTACATTCTAGATCCATCTTACACATTCCCTTGTTTTCCAACTTTGGCTCATTTTGATTATGTTTCTTAAAAGACAAGCAACCATGGATAACTTTCTTTTTTCCTTCTAAACTCAAAAAAGTGTGTGAACCATTGTTCTTAGAATTGTTTTTCCATTCAAAATCATATATTGGAAGCCTCCATTTGGACTTGGAAATCTCCCAAACCATTTTTCACTTTGAAATTATTCACTTTATAAGCCTTTTTAGTTCATATTTTGACCAATCATGCAACTCCATGCTATGAGCTTCTCCAATAACTTGTGACCTTCTTTCTAGACTTAAAATCCCATTTGGAGCAAGTTTGATGTTGTAAGTTTTTCCATTTGAGGCCTCCTTGTATGAGTTTTGGACATAGGTTAAAATGACCTGTAATTCACAAATGCCCAAAATACCCTTTGCTTGCCAAGACCATAAGTTGAGTTCTCCACATCATATGAGGGCATGCCATACCATTCTAGAAAGCTAAGACAATGAGGAACAATTCTTATGTTGACCAAGAATTCACTTGAAATCTCCTTGAGGGGCAAAACTAGCTTGGAAGTCAAGTCACTTTCACAGACAAAAATTCAGACACCCCAGATGACCTGTAACTTGTAAGGACCATAACTTGAGTTCTATAAATCTCCTTGAGGTCTTCCACCACTCAAATTAAAGGTCTTGAGATCCTCTACAAGTTTCATGTTGGCCAAGAAGCCATTTGAAGCTAGCATTTTGACTTATCTTGCTTGGAGATTTGACCTAAACTAGGGGATTTTACAGAGAAACCCTAATTTAGTAACTCCTCTTCTCCTTGATTTCTCTTGAATTCTCCTTGGCATATCTCCATATCCTTCTTTATATGTCCAATGATGAACCCCACATCTCTCAAATAGCCTTGAATGCCCTTTTAAGTCAGTCAATTGACCTAGGGTTGACCTAGGGTTGACCCAGATGAAACCCTAGTTGACTGTCTTCAGTTATAACTATTGTGATCACCTCAACAACTTATTTTCTTCTCCAAATGACCTTTTAAGTCTCTCAAGATGTCTAGATACTCTCCATGCTTTCACTTCACAGCTCATAACCCTCTGGTTGACCCTCAGATACCCTCAGCTAGGAGATGATCTCAAGGATTAATCTGCTGAACTCTTTGCTTTCAAACTCTTTCCTGATGACTTGAATAAGGTTGAATTATGATGATAACCTCTTGATAGGACTCTAGAGATGAAAATAATGATTGGTCCCCTGTTGAATGACTTGCTATGCTTATGCTATGCAGATGGTTAGTCTATGTACATGACTCTATATGCAAATGCTAATGATAATGAAACATAAACCAAGGAATAAGGTTGGGCAAATTTTAGGGTGCAACAGCTGGCATTTTCACTGTACTTCTGGGATATCACCCATTACACTTTTCATCTTCCTTGTGGGATGATGACGCCCACTCTCTCCTTCTGCAACCACTATTTTAAATAGCCAAGGTGAGCCTTCTTACCATCCCACGTCTGATTTGGGCTCTGGCATGAGTTCCCTTGGCGAAATTAATAAACCTGGCCTTGAAACAGTTCCTCCTTCACCTACAAAAACTACTACTCAACAATCCCAAACTGATGGTTCTGATCGTGAAGAAGATGATGCACAACAGACTCTTGAGACAACCAATGCAAGAGACGTCCTGATGGAGGAAAATACAACTTTAGCTGATGTAGGTAATTCTCTATTGGGAAACACTCTTGGCATCGAAAATACTGAGCCAACAGGGAGTGAGGACACCGGTGAGGACGAAACCATGCATCAATTTGAATTGGACGGCCATAGTGATGATAATACTGGCAATGGAATAGATGAAGACAAGGCGGACGATGGTCAAAATGAGGAGGATGAATTTGAAAAGGCCCTGCCAATGAACCAACCCAAGTCGAGGTTGCTGCTATTCCATCCCCCGCCGTGGCCAAAGAAGGCAAAGCAATGCCCATTTGTGTGGTACAGGCCTTACTGAAATAGAACTTAGTGCCTTAAAAATCAGCAACCCTCGACAGTACATCAAGATTCTTCTTGAAAGTCGGGGGAGTTCTT
Source organism: Lathyrus sativus (assembly GCA_963859935.3). NCBI lineage: Eukaryota > Viridiplantae > Streptophyta > Magnoliopsida > Fabales > Fabaceae > Lathyrus > Lathyrus sativus. The sequence goes on from OZ012739.1 coordinate 356,631,337, forward strand.
CTGGCAGGACTGTGAGTACTTCGACTTCTAAAGGTCAAGCTTCGAGCAAGCTTGAAGAGAACATCCTCCAAAAGATCAAATAAAAATCTTCAAGGGTGATCTTTTCTCTATCTTACAAATGGACCATGTCACTCATCTTTCTCTGAAAAGTCTCCTTCAACAAGTGGACATTCACGCTATTTCCCTTGAATCTGCTACCATTATCCTAGAACTTGGCACTATGATCGACCAAGTCTATGGAGACCTCAAACGGCTGCCTCAGATTGAAAAAACTATTTCCACCAAAGCTGTGAGTGAGGTTGCCGCATGGGCTTCTGCTGCTGAGTCTAAGAAAAAGGTAGCAGAATTAGAGGAGGCAAAAGAAAAGAACAAGCAAGAGATTGCCTTAAATGAAAAGAACATTTCTTTTTGGGAGAGAAAAATTAAGAAACTTCGAAGCAAGATCTCGAAGGCTAAAAAACGGAATGTTGAGCTATCTGCCTTCGACGATTCCAGCCTTTCGAAAGAGCTTGATCATGCCATTACCTTCGTTGAGGAAGCTCAACAACTGGAAGCAGAGGTTGCCCGTCTGAAGTCTGATAAGACCTTGTGTAAAAGGAGCCTTGAACTCCAGAAGTCGAGATATTTCAAAATGAAAGAGAATCTCCCCTTTTAGCTTGTTATCATTTTTATAATGTTTTCCTTTTCTTGGCCATCATATGCCATAGTCTTGAGACTTGATTATGTAATGTCTCGAGCCATTTTGGCATTTTATAAATACCATTTTTGGCTTTGCTTTATGTATTGAGTTATTCTGTAGAGATTTTAATTTCTTGAAGCGTTGGTTTGTATTTTTTAAAATACTTGCCATTTACTTTCAAAATTCTCTTATCTTCGTTTAATTCTTTGACTTCATAAGCTCCATTGAATAACACTTGCGTAATTTGGAACGGGTCTTCCCACTTTGGGGACCATTTGCCCAAGGCTTTGACCTTTTGATCCATATGCAAAATTACCCTCCAAACTAAGTCTCCAAGAAAAAAGGTCTTAACCTTAACCTTTTTATTGTACGATCTTTCTACCCTCTTCTTTTGCCTTTTCAAAAGTTCCAGAGCTTTAAGTCTTTCCTCATCTAAATCCACCAACTCGTCTAACATCATATTCCAATAAGTCCTGCGAGGAATTTTATGATGTCTCTGAATCCTAATCGACTGAAGGTAGATCTCAACAGGTAATACTGCATAATGGCCAAAAGTCTATCGAAATGGAGTGCTATTGGTGGCTTCTTTAGGAGAGGTTCGACATGCCCAAAGGATATGGTCTAACGCCTTATGCCAATTTCTAGGCTTCTTTCCCACATGCTTTTTTATCAACCCAATCACTACTTTATTTGCTGCCTCGACCTGACCATTAGCCTGAGCATAATAAGGTGTCGAGGTTATGAGCTTAAATCCCATCTCCTTAGAAAACTCCTGCATCTTTCGACCAATACACACTGACCCTTGATCTGTCGTGATTGTTTCTGGTATTCCAAATCTGTAAATGATATATTTTTGAATGAACTCGATAATGTCCTCTTGATCCATCTTTGGTAGAGGTGCCGCTTTGATCCACTTCGTAAAGTAGTCAATCCCTACCAGGATGTACTTCTAATTTTTGGAGGATGTTGGTCGAATCTCTCCAATCAAATCCAAAGCCCACCCTCTAAAAGGCCATGGTTTGATTATAGAGTGTAACTCACTTGCTGGGACATGCTGTATGCCAGCCTGGACCTGACATTCCTGGCAGCCCTTGGCGAATTCAATGCAATCTTTTAACATGGTAGGCCAATATACTCCTTGACGGATACTAGCCATTTCATCTTATGGCCTACTTGATGTGTCCCACATGCCCCACTATGGACCGTTGAAAGGGCCAGATATGCCTCAGATTCGCTAAGGCTTTTAAGTAAGACCCCCTCAAAGGTCTTCTTAAACAATTCATTTCCTAGAAGCACGTAACTTAGAGCTTGATACTTAACCTTTAGCTCTATAGACGTTGATAGATTCCGTAAGTACTCGACCAAAGGCTTCCTCCAGTCTTTATCCGTCAAACTGTCTACTGCAAAAATCTCAAAGTTCTCTTCGTCAGCATACCTAAACTTCGTTATTTCTAGGTCTGATGGACGTAATCCAACAGACACAACTTTACCCCTAGCTTTGATTGCTTTCTGTAAGCTTTCTTTCAAAACCTTATACCTAGAAGCAATTTGTGCTAAGTCATTTGCTACTTGGTTCTTTAGTTGAGGTATATGTCGAATGCTTGCCATTTCAAATTTTTTCAGTAGTCTGTTGGCTATTACAAAATACATGATATGATTTTCCTTAACACATTTGTACTCCTTTGTAATTTGCTTTATAACCAACTCTAAATCTCCCCTTATTTCAACTCGGGTTGCCTCCAATTCTAACAAAATTTCAAGTCCTGCTATCAAGGCCTCGTATTCAGTCTCATTACTGAAGCAAAGTCCTTCGACTTTATACTTGAATTTTGTTGGAATTCTTTATGGCTGGAGCCATCAAAGTATAGCTTCCAAGGTTCTAGTTTGACGTAATTTAAAGCGCTTTCATTTATGGAGTGGCCGACAATAAAGTCTACTACCACTTGTCCTTTAACTGCCTTCAAAGGCTTATACATTAAATAATATTCAGTTAACGTTAGTGCCCACTTACCTATTCGACTATGTAAAATAGGTTTAGATAACATATGTTTGATAACATCGAAGTAAGACGAAACATAAACATCAACTGGTTTTATATATTGCTTCAGTTTTGTACAAGAGAAATACAAGCATAGACATAACTTTTCTATCATGCTATACCTAGTTTCTGCATCATTCAAAACTCTACTAAGGTAGTAGATGGCTCTTTCGACGTCATTCTCATCCTCTTGAGCCAACATGCTCCATAAAGTTTTGTCTGATGCTGTTATGTATAGCCTCATACTCCTACCCTTACATGGTGGAGAAAGAATTGGAGGGTGGCTCAGGTAGTCTTTGATTTATCGAAGGCTTCCTGTTGATATTTCCCCCATTCGAACCCTTATTTATTGAATTGAAGCAATGGTGAAAAAGCCTGCATTTTTCCGCTTAAGTTTGATATGAACCTCCTCAGGAAGTTGATCTTACCCGACAGTGAGTGCAGCTCCCTTTTTGTCGATAACGCTTTTGCCTCCATGATGGATTTAGTTTTATTCTAGTTAATTTCGATCCTTTTTTGTGGACCATAAAGCCTAAGAAATCCCCTGCCTGCACACAAAACGCACACTTAAGAGGATTCATCTTAAGACCATACCTCCTCATCCTCTCAAAGGATTGTCAAAGATGATCCAAGTGTTTTTTCCCTGAAAAAGACTTAACCATAATATCATCAATGTATATTTGCATAAAAGTCTTTATATAATCATGGAAAATTGAGTTCATTGCTCTCTGATATGTTGCCCCAACATTTTTTAGGCCAAAAGACATCACTACCCATTCGTAGGTGCCTAAGGCTCCAGGACATCGAAAAGCTGTCTTGAGGACATCATCTTCAGCAATGAAAATCTGATTATAACCAGAGTATCCATCCAACATGCTGAGGTGCTCATGTCCCACTGGGGAATTGACTAGCATTTCTGCCACAGACATAGAATATTCATCCTTAGGAGCTGCTGAATTTAGATCTCTAAAGTCTATGCAAACCCTTAAAGACCCATTCTTTTTAATAACAGGGACAATGTTAGCCAGCCATTCGACATACCTGGCAGTGTGGATGAACCTGCATCGAAGGAGTCTCTCGAATTCCTCTTTTATCTTTGAGAGAATTCTCGGGGTGAAACGTCATGGATTTTGTTTGACTGGCTTCTTCCCAGGCTTGATTGACAGTTTGTGTTCGACCAATTCTCTTTTTAAAAAAGGTATCTCATCATAATCCAGGCGAAACAATCTTTATACTCTCGCAGTAGCTGGATGATTTCGACCTTTAGTTGAGGGTCGAGGTTGGCACTCACGTATGTTGGCCTTTTAATTACCCTTTCTCCTAGATCGAATTCTTCCAATGGGTCCTGCGCTAGCATCTTGATATCATTTGCCAGTGGACCCTTTTCAAATCCCAGAGGCTCTTCATCATAGATGGCGTCAAGCCTCTAGCTTTGCTCCACATTGTCGCACCCTAATTTTTGACCTTAAGATCCCACCTCCTTTTTCTTCTTTCGTGAATGATATCTTTTACTTTTGTATGTGTTTATTATAGCTAAGCAGTTTGTGCGGGTGCAGTAATGACAAGTGTGAATCCTTACAATCAAGTACTTCAAAGTGCGACCCTTGAATTATAAGGATCCCGGAATTGTACTAGGCCGCTCTCCTCAAAGTTTCTCAGAATATGAGGCATAAGGCAAAGGAGTCGAGGCATTGTTTTTTTCGCAAGTTAGTGTTAATAAAACCATGAACTCAGGTGGAATGTCTGTTTATTGCTTGGCATTCAATTTGTCAAAGTTGGTTCAAATTTTCAATCCTTCGACCTATCAAGAATTTGATTCAAGGCATGAACAAGTTGTTTACGTAAATTACTTGGAACCATACCCTTTTTTTTTCCAAAGAGTGAGAGGGGTATTTAATGTGCTATTCAAAAGACAATTCTTATTGAAGCCATCCAGGCAGGTTTGTCACAGGAAATATTGCTACAATTACCGTGTTAGAGCCCAAAAGCTAAACAAACGTTGGGTGTTCATTATTACAAAAAAACTCATTAAACATTTCCTGGAATGAGAAACATGATTGTAGACAGAAACAAAGCCTCAACTTCTGCTCGGTGAGAACTCCTTGAGGCAACCTTCTAAACCGTTTTGAAGAAGCCTCCCACGATAGGCAACACACAAGTGTTCTTTCCTTCCGTCCATATGCAGTTTGGTGCAGCTCTTAATGGTAGGACCGTCAACGTGAGCTTATGTCGGTGCCGGCTTCAGCTTCCGCATTTCATCTTGCCACTTGAAAACTGCTTCCGATGGGGAGTTAATTTGTAACGCCACCGCTTTAAGACAAAATGTAAACCTGCTGCGTTTAAAACAAGAGAACAATTCATATCATAACCATGTTTATCAATTTTTCACCACGCCTACTGTTACGACAACAACTTACATGGAAAGTGGAAATTCAAAGGGGTAGCAGTATAATGTACCTTCCCCTTGTTCCCGCAAGGCGTTGTTTACAAGCACACCCCTTACAAGAAAACCCAGAATGGCTGACATGAACAATAACAGCTCCCCAAAGGCATTCGATCATTGATCGCGAAATATGTATGGAAAGTCCTTCCTCGAAGCAAATCTAGGAACAAGATTTGCATCTGGTGCAACCTTATTCCGTCTGGTGCGTCTCCCACCTGGGGACATGCCCTGTCTCCGCTTTTAGCCGGAAGTCGCATTTCGCCACACCTGAAAAAAGCAGCCTTAGTCTCAAATCTGATACGATACGGCGGATTCAATATATCAAATCCACAGATCACCATTTAAAAGTATGAAGAGAGTTTTGGCTACTCATCTTAGGACCAAGCGTAAATTGAAGACGACGGGTGATACGAGAATTGAACTCTACTAAGAATCCAAATCCTATGTATGATGACACTCTAACTCCGCTGAATGAGATAATCGTCACGTATGCGACCAAACCGCTTTGCGAATCCTGTTTACAATGAGCTTGACACGCTGAGGAAAATAATACAGGGTCCATAAGTGAATCTAGACAGCAAAGTCAGGATTAAGACCAAAAGCAACTACCTTGATCTTCATGTTTTCTATTAGATATGTCCTCCACGGTTGTGACGACAAGAGACCCGGTGTTGAATGGTTCTCCGAAACAAGCATCTGTGAACATAAAAGGATACCATTACTGTGGTGACAAGAAAATCTTCATAGTCCATCAAAACCTATTCAAAATCCATCAAGTCTATTGAATCAAAAGGGAAAAGGATGATGTCAGAATGTTGGTAACCATGAAAGAGGCGAAGGAGGTCAAGAGGTCATGCCTATCGTACCTTCCGCCGCTGACACCAGACAATTAAATTCTTGACACATTTTGGCTTGCATAGATTGAAGCTAACCTGCAGTTTGATTTAACATATTGGATTAGGAGGAAGGGAACAAAAAGACCTGGACATATCTGGTAAGGAACACAAAGACTACACTAAGAAGGAAATCAAAAGAAACCAGACATAACCTTGTTAAGGAGGTTTACTATCTTCACCAGTTCGTGTTAGTAACTTAATGGCCACTTCCGTTGCACTTCGAACATAAGCCATGGAGCAATTGGGGGATCCATGATCATAGACTTCAAGTCCTTACATTTGAGAAGGTGTAATCTTGCTGTATTAGCGAAAGAGAGAAGTCCAAGGAGCTTCACGTAACATTTTGGACATGATTCTTGCTGGAACAACTGACCATACGCAGAATGAGGAGTCGCTTTTGAGAGAATTTGTGTATTTGTCGAGTCTGTCTTCATCGTTGCGCTATTACCTGTAGCTAGCATTCAAACTTGCCAGATCAAGGGGAAACGTGAATCAACTATCGCCAAATCAAAAACAACAGGAAATCAGGGCATTCAAAAGCTTCCAAAACAGGACTAGAACTTAAGGAAAGAGTTTAACATGTTTCCAACATCTTCAAACAAGTTTGGAAAAAACTTATCGCATCCACCCCACCTTTGATTCGCGGCATCATTAGACATTAAAGGCGTGCACCTATAAAAGCCCAAGGGATCCATCCACAACAAGGCAAAAAATCAAAAAAGCCCCAAATCAAAACCTAACTGCTAAATCGTAAAGTTCTCACCTTCCATTCCGTCACAACACATCTGTCACCGCGAAGCACCTTTCGCGAGCCACCAGAAATCACCTCGAAACCACCGGCGCCAGGAATCGCTAAACTTCCGTCAAAAACCCCCAAAACCTTCATCGCTGTTGACGAGGCCACACGCCGACCATCCACCTTCACCTTCGCCACCGCCGTTCAAAAAACCTTTGCGAAGATCACCACCTTCCCCATCGAACCTTTTTACCGTGAGCTTCTTTTTTTCACTAACGGTTTAATCTCTGTTTTTTCTTCTTGAGTTATGTAGGAAATGGGGAGGAATACGGAGAAAATAAAAAATGGGAGATGAAGGAGAATGGCGGAAGGTTCATTGAAATTGGAAGAAGAAAATTGAAGAGGGAGAGAACGAGATGCAAATCGGCGGAAGAGATGGGAGAATTAGGGATTAGGGTTCTGTTTCTTTTTTAATTTTATGTTGTAATTTAATCTTGCGCGCGCACACACACACACACACACACACCGTTACAACCATGCACCTCCAGATCAACACCACACACCTCACCTACCACACGATCGAACGATCCACCCGCGTTCACACCATAAACCGCAGGCCAGCGCGCCACACCGAACCACACGACCCCTAATTAACCATTTAATAGGCGTCTTAATCCACTTAATCATAACATAATCCTTTTAATTAATCTGCCGTTTATTATAATTATTAACTTAATTAATTTAAATTAATATTATCTTTTTATAATCAGCCCTTTTATTAAAAAACAAATTAATAACCTATTATTTAATTAATCCTTTTCTCTAACTTAATCATCCTTTTAATTAATCAATTTTTTTTTATTAAAATCAATTTCTCTAATAATTCTAGACTTATTTTATTAATTAACTCATATCTTTTATTAATAACAATCTAATTATCCACCCAACTTCCTACAATTTTTTATTTATAAAAAGAAAAACCTTTAAATAAATTAACATTTTATGTAACAACAACTTTTATAATATTACAACTCATTTTATAATAATCTATTTAATTTATTTTCTTATTTACTAATAATAATAACCAAACTTTTATTCAAACCTATACCTTTCTATTTAATAAATCCACCTAATAAATAATAAAAAGAACCTTTTTTTATACAATCACTACTTACCTGAAAATATTTCTATCCAAACTTAATTTATCCCATAATTTTTCGCTAAGATAAATAAAACCAATTCCTCTAATATAATTTTGTTTCTTAAAGCCAAACAACTAAAATTAATCGAATCAATCGTGCACGCTCCGATTCCACTCACATCCATAATTTACACACTTGTACACTTAGCGCTTTCATGCGTGTGTATGTTTACTTTATCTACTTTTATTTCTTTCCGCAATTTACAATTATCATATTTATCTTTCTTGCGTCGCATTCCGTCCAAAGGAAGAACCTACACATGACTTAACAGTTGTGTGTATCGCACCTACATTTTGCATCATTTCCCCCTTGATCCTTGATCCCATTCAAGTCGATCTTCTAAGTTAGATCCTACCCCATAGGAAGGGCCTTTATCTTTATAACTTAGACAAACAAATAAAACAATATTCAAACACCTTAGAGAATAAGATGTTAATCATCTTAAGTGGGATAAAACTCCTACCCCATAACAATTCAATCAATCAATTCGTAAGGACTTTGCCTTAAGAGAGATTGTGGCATACTTGTCGATTAAATTCCGAGTGCTTGAGCCCTTCTCTTAAGACGATGCGTAGACTATTTTCATACAAAGTTGTGGTGGTTAAATCAAGTAATCTCCCTTAAAATGACAACTCATCTTTTCTCCTAAACTCAATCAATCAACTACCCTAAACCCGTAGGAACTTTGACCACAGTCAACGAACTCCTCAAACCCTTTAGGGGAACTACAGATACTCTGATTCCACTCCCGTAAGGATATGTAGGCATAAGATGCGATATCTTATCGAGTATACTTAGAAATAAACCCCTAGGTCTTTTATCCCTTAAGCAGATAAAACTTAGCAATAAACAACATAAAACAAGTGGTTCTTGTAGAGTACTACAGAAACTTAGGATGCTAGCACCTTCCCTAAGTTTAACCAACCCCCAAACCTATAACTCTCTAGCTTGCATTTGCATTGCATTATGGTTATTTCGATCTTTTTCCCTTCCTTTGGACAAATTAAAGTTCGGTTGCAAAATGAATTAAAGATTCAAACTAATCAATAGTTTGGTATCCGATTTTCACCACGACACACATCCTGAACCTTGTCGGGTGGTTCTGGGTTGAAGTCCTTACCAGGACCTTCATGGTGAAAGTCTAACTTAGCTTTGTCAGCCATTTGTTCGCTAGCTGCTTCCAAACCCGCCTGAAGTTTGGTTTCAGCCACGTAGGCCGAAATTCTTTTCAGTGTTTCGAACTCAGCCATTCTCACTGAATTTACTTCCCCATCCTATGTCTTGGATAGGCCATTTTGTTGTGTTCCTCTTGGCAACTTAATTTTTCGTTTTCCATGGCCTCGTGCTGTGTTATTTCAACCATATTCACATCCATGTCGACGTCATTATTCAGGTTTAGCTTGCGGAGGTCTGACTCAAGGCCTTCAGCAGCCTTATCCATCCTAATAAAATCATCTGTAGCTTCTTTGGTTACCAGCATCAGGCTGGAGCCTTCAGTATCCCCTTTACTTGAGTCATCAACAATCTTGTCGAGGACTTTAGCAACCTTATTCATGAGTACTTTTAGGGTACCATGCTCAAAGCCTATAGTGACCTTGGCCAACACAGTTTCATTGGCGAAATCCTCACTGATTTCCACCATGTTAATCAAAAAATCAAAGCCATAAGTAACTTCGATCATATGTGCCTCTGTGGGCTCAGTATAGTGGGCATCCGCCACTTGTTGTGGATCAGTATCAATTTTCATCTGGCTATTGCCTTTCTCTCCAAACTTCAATCTTCCCTCTTGGATAACATTCTACACCAAATCCCTGAAAAGAAAACATTGAGACGTTTTATGACCCCCAAAATTATGGTATTTACAAAACCCTCTCTTTTTTCTCTGTTCTAAAGGTGGAATTTTAGCACCAACGGGCACTATCATTTGCCCATCCTTAAATAACAAATCAAAAATTTCGTCACGTTTAGTGATATCAAAAGTATATGTTTTCTTTGAAAATTTGTCATTCTTTTCAGATTCGACAAAACTTTTTCCATTTGGGGGAGCTAATAATTTGCAAGCGTAAGAAGGACCCTATTTTAATTCAGCAACATCTATCTAATTTTCGTCGAAGTATAATGACTCATCCCGTGCACCTTCGATATTTTCATTATATTCGACGTAAGCTACCTTCTTACTCTTATTAAATTTGGCCTTTTCATCTTTAAGACGCTCTAGTTGTCGAACCCTGTCAGCTAGTTAATGTTAGAACACAGATTGATGTTCAATATATCTCATTGTTTTGCTGATAAAATTAATGAAATTTTGTATAGAGAACTTATATACTCTAATTTTGTTCAAGTGTTTATTTGTTTCAGATATCAAAATTAACATCATTCTGGAAGCAAGAACGCCTCTGAACATTAAAGAACGAGAAAGCTCTGAGCGTCAGAAGCAAACACATCATAAGACTTTGATCTGCTACAATGACTCTGAGCGAAGCTAAGAAGAACTTGAGCTAAGAACATACGCAAAGCTTCAGAAGACTCTGAAAGTACTCAACGCTACAAGTACAGAAGTTCTGATAAGCAAGTATGCTCTGATAAGGATTTCACGCTTAAAGCACTTGGCTGCAAACTCTGATAGAGAAACTCTGAGTGAGTTAACTCTGACCTGAACAACTAAGAACATCATCAGAAGTTCTGATGCAAGGCGTTCCAAAGTTGTTGAAGAAGATTCTATTCAAATAAAGATCCGTTGGCATATTCTTTGGCATTATCCTAAACGACTCTTTCCTTATTTGTGCTTGACACAGGATTTCAGACAAAAAGGATTTGTCTGAACATTCCTCTTCTGAGAAAGGAAAAGTCAAGAGAAGACAAAAAGAACAAAATGCACAGATTGCACAGTCTTTGAGAAAAGGATTTTAAAGTACTATAAAAGCATTTCTAAGCAGCACTTCAAAGGTTAACGAACTTGAAACGAATTACTGTCAAATTATTCAAAAGCTCTCATACAACATTCTTCAAAAGCTGAATAGTTTATTTTCATTCTAAAACTTGTGTAAAAATCACTGTTGTGATATAGCTTTTTAGAAGCACATCTTTAACACAAATTGTTATTATCTTTGTAAAAGATTTCCTTAAGAAGACCAAGTTGTGGTCAGAATTTCTTGAGAAGACTAAGACAGTTGTCTTAGTGGTTTACACTGTAATCAAGTTTGATATAATGGATTAAGTCCTTGTTGAGAAAGGCAAATCACCTTGGTAGGATAAAAATTCTGTGTTATTTTTCTATCAACTAAATTGTTTTACAACCCTTATTCAACCCCCCCTTCTAAGTGTTTTTCTCACCTTCAGTTAAGCCATATCTCTCAGATACTAGGTATCTAGTTTCTTCCTAATAAAGTAATCGAGGCCACCAGCGGCCATTTCAACTAACTCGTGTTCAGGTACTTAAGTAAAACACCTATATTTGAGTAGTCGAAACCTATTTAGATAATCTTCTATTGGCTCAGAAAACTTTTGTTTTATACTAGCAAGTTCCTTCAAACTAATCTTGGTTTGCCCCATATAGAACTGTTCATGAAATAAACGTTCCAACTGGGTCCAATTGCAAACTGAGTTAGGGGTAAGGTTGTATACAAAGTGAAAGCATTTTTAGTGAGAGAGCTTGGAAGTATTTTATCCTAAGGCTTTCATCGTTTGCAATCTCTCCGACTTTGATCATATACCAGGAAACGTGTTCGACAGTAGATTCCGTCGTATCTCCTGAAAACTTGGTAAACCTTGGCACCTTCGTCCTAGGAGGTAATTCTGACTGGAGAATATAATCTACTATTGGTGACATATAATTTGGCCTAGTGAAATCAGAGTTTACCCCATTTCATGCCATTATTCTTTCGACTATGGCTGCTAAGTTGTTATCGATGGCCAGGTTGTTACGTCAAACCCGTTGTATGACATTATCTACATCATGGTTTCGATTCACCATAATTACTTCTGGGTCTCTATCTACTAGAATTGGTACTTGGACCCTTTGTGGTTCGACCCTGAGAGGCTCGAGTCGAGGGAGTTCGACCCTCCCTTGATTTTCTAGATTGGCCTCGGGTAGGTTCCCTAAGTCCTGTCGTGGAATGTTCTCCATAATAGTTGTGTTTCTGACAATGGCTGGCACGCCCATAAATTCTGCCAGCTGTGCCAATTGCGCTGCTAACTATTGGTTAGTCTACGTAGTATTTTGGATTAGAGGTTGAAATACACAGTCTGGGATAAGGTTTGGACCATTTGCAGGTTACTCTTATCCATCTGCTGCCTCAAACAAGCTATCAAAGTATTGGTAAGATTGGGGCCCTGAGTGGAATACCCCACACCTATACTTTTATTTTTTTGACCAACATTTACCCCTGACCCTGATCCTTGTAATGGTGAAGCCATCACATTCTCTGAGAATATTGGGGGAGCATTCTGGAGGCTCTGCATTACTGTTGTTGGCATTTCATATGATGGGTTTCTTGGCAATGGTTGTGAAAACCCTAGAGGGAAAACATGTCTAGACGTTGAAGTCCCTCCTGGCAGATTTGGGGGATTCGATGTTTAAGGCCCAATATACTCTGACACTGGTTGGGTGTAGGCCCTTATACTTGCCGACCCTGATCCCAACACTAATGGCGCTGGTTCGGGCCTAACAGGAGGCGGTATCTGCTCCCCTGTCGAGGGTACTGAGGGTGGAACCACATCACTCCTAGACACATCTCGGGGATTAGTATTACTAGGCTGGAGATTAGAGCCATTTCCTCGAAGGTTTGGGTTATTTGGCTGATTTACATCTGTCGCCATTTCCCTAGTATAATTTTTTCTTGTTCTTTCTTCCTTTGTAGCGGCTATCTTACCACTTCTTAATAACATGCAATGAAGTTTTATCAAAGACAAAAACAACTGTAGTTTTTGCAAATTTTACAAAAATTAGAAGAATTTCTTAGCACTGTCCCACTGGGCATGCCAATTTGTTTCCCTTGAAAATTGGAAAACAATCGCTGATGTTCCAAATCTAACTTTGGTGACTCACAGGATCGATTAGATTGATCCTAGGACATGTGCTAAATTCTATTTGAAAGAAAACTACTTAAAACTAAACACTTCGGCAATGTTTTTGAAGAAAAAGTTAATGTAAAGGTAAGATTCGACTGAAAGGAAAGGGCGTGAATTTGTAAAAAACAAAGTAAAGCAGAATGCAAAAATGTAAATTGTAAGGGAGTAAAAGATAAACTCTTTAAGTTTAAGAAAACTAAAATAAGTTTCATTGAACGTAAAGATGGTGTGTTTACATGGCGTACATTCTCCTAGAACTCGTTTCTCTACACTCGGATACTTTGAGTAATTTTTGGGAGTGACTTGTACAAATAGTAAATTACAACACACTGAATTCTATTGCTACAACCCTTATTTATAATAGTAAAATTAACTGCCCTTAACCTCCTAAAATGACCAGCCCATGACAAGTGTCACGTCGCATATAGTCCCTTGCTGGATGTACGTCACTTGCCTTGTTTAGTCATGAGAAAGCATAACTGCTCCCTCCTTTATTTGAATTTCAAAATTCCACTAATACTTGACCAGCAGCCTCGGTCGAAGGTGGCATCTTTAGTATTTGGAAATATTTTCTAAGTCCCAAAGACCTAAATAACTCAGCCTACTCGAAAGTCTCTTCACTCGAAGGTTTTTTTCATACTTCTTCAAGAGTTCAATATTTCATCCAGACATTTTAATTTAATATGGGCGTCGAATTTGTGAGCTAACAATACTGCACTTTATTCATGCTCTGATGAACCTCAAATGAAATTCAATTTAATTCAACCTAGCAACACCTTGAACAGGAAGAACATTTTTTTTTGGATTTTCTAAATGATGGTTAGTGGGTGGATGTACAGATGAAAATTATATATAGGTAGGACAAATTTGGGGTATGACAGGTGGTTATAAAGGCTCAAAGTTATAAACAAAGAACTTCCTCAGTGTGTGTCAATCAAACTAGATGAATTTAATCGGAAACATATCAAATCAGATAAAATAATAATGCATGGATCACTAAAAAGAAAGAAAAGTGAACACTGGAATTTATTTTGGCTCAAACTTTACTAGATGAGGTATCTAAAGGCTGAGTACAAGTCCGTTGATTGTTTTCTCATCCTTTGCCTTCAAGTTTCCAGTTGCTTTCCGGATGATCAAGTCTCTTTTATTTCTTGGATCACTTGTTCATTTATAAAATTATAACTTGTAAATATGAAGAAAAAAATAGCTACAAACTTGCTTATTAAAAATAATTATAAATTTATTGGTACCAAGAGGAACCAAGTATTATAGCTAATACTCTAGATTGACTTGAGAGATTGACTTGTAGGACGTAAAAGGGAATCACAAAAATTAATACTAATTAAAAAAACTCCAAATTAACAAGTCATTGGAGCGGAAAAAGTCTTGCACGTCATACATGGTGTTGTAGAAGTCTTGCATCTGTTTGGTCCACTATACCCTCGTCTGATTGATGACAATGCTCAAGAGGAGCAGATTCGCTTTGGACCCATTCCCTAAAACAACAACAGCAACACTAGAAAGTGCAACGAGATTATAAGAAACAAGAATAGGATTAGAGAGAGTTTTTAGTATCTCTTTCTTCTTTCAATCCCTTTCTCAAGTCTTTGTCTGACTGCTCCTATATGTGACATGTTACAATACAAAAATAATTAATTGAAATAAACTAAAATTTAAAATTTTCAAATTAAATAAAAAATCACCTGATAAGTTGTCTCCCATTAAGAGCTTCTTTAAGGTCCTAAGCTTGACCTTTCGATTTTTGTGTCAGGGCGACATATTTGACTAGAAAACACATCATCCTTCTTCTTCCTTTTATTTGATAGGAATTCCATCACTTTAAGGAATTGAAGGTTTTTCTTCCATATTCTCTTCTGTTGGATAGTATTGAACAAGGCATAAATCTCATCTAATACTTCATCTATTTCTCCTCTTTTATCAACCTTGTTTCTAGGTGTAGGACTATTCTTTTGTTGAAGATCTTGTAGTTGGATATCTAAGTCTGAACAAATTATTAAAATTGAAGCTTCCTCTAAAATGATAAAATCTTCATCTTGCATTCTTACTCTTGTCCCACATATCTTTTTCACCTCAGTTGCTTCTATTTTTGCTTCTATCTTTTTATCAGGTGTTTTGCATTTTTCTTCTTCTTTCTCTTTTTCAACTTCTCCTTCATCGAATACCTAACATTCATGTTTGAATTCTCTTTCAATTTCCATATCTCTAGGACTATCTAACATATTTTTATAGAAATACTCACTAGATCTTAGTTTTAATTCTAATTGGCTAGATGCTTGACCAAGTTGCATCTCTACATTCTCGAGGGATATTTCAATGTTACTTCGCATGGTTTCTTGATGCCTGTTGATTTTCTTGAAATTGAGTTGAGTCATCTTTATAAACTGAGTCAAGGTTTCTTTAAATTGAGATGATGAATCCTCCTCCCAAGAACGATCAGTGTAAGATTCTAGTTCTAAGTAATTTCTAGCATTTTCTAGAATGAGCATATTTGTTGCAAGTTCTTTTGCATAAGCTTAATGCTTTGCAAAGATAGCATAAACACCTTAGTAGCATTGCAGTAGATAAAAAAATAAAATAAAAATAAATAGAGAAAGAATATGAAAGAAAAGTTAAGAGAAAACAAAAATAAAATATTTGCAATTGAAAACAAAAATAAATAAAAATATTAAACATTGCACAAGCGTTTCCTTATTGCAATCAACAGTCTCGGTAACGACGCCAAAAACTTGATAACTTCTCGGCAAGTGTACTGATAATGTCACAATAATAAAAGATCAAATTCACAGGGACTGTAGTTGAACAAGACAATGTTTGTGCAAAGTAAAATAGTAAATGGGAGAGTTTTTCAGGTTGCAGAGCAAAAAACAAAACAAGATATTTAAACAGAATGACTAAGACAGTCAGGTTGTGTATCGAATCCCCTAATTCTTTCTTCTTGATGTTGATGCTTTATATGAATGATCTTATCCTGATAATCCCATAGAAAATTAACAAAGCCACTATAACCAATCTCTTACGAAATAACTCATTAATCACTACTCAGAGCCTCCTATTCCTAGTCCACCGGCGTAAGCAGAATTAGGAAATGTACATAACATTAATTCCATATGTCACTTGGGGTCAACTATTCCTATTCAACCAACATAAGTAGATAAATTTTCCTAGATCTAACACATAGGCTAAGGGTCGGTAATCCCTATGTACCCGAGATCAATTTAATAGAGTATCTCAAATAAAAAGTATTAAGAACGATAACCAATTAAATAAAATTATAGTTCAAAGGATTCATACAAAGTCAAATCAACACATAATCCAACAAGATTGAAAAAGGTTCATCACACACCTAGAAGAGTTTAGTAACTCATAGCTAAAATTACAATACCAATTGAAATAAGGATAATACATATGAATTCCCTTGAAGGATTGGTTTCCAATGCTCTCCAAATCACCCTTTGATGTTGTAAAATCGTGTTTCAAGTGTCAAAATTCGTAATCCTTGTAGCAGTGCAGAAATTCCTCTTAAAAAGAGCTTAGAACGGGTCATAGCGCATGAGAAAAAGCCCAGAAAAAGGCATCATCGCACACATTATATATGTATTATGCGTACGATGCATTTAGTACATCCCTATCGCACGAGCGATGTTGCACGATACCACGTGTGCTTATTCTAGTAGCTACATGTTTTTGGTCGCTTTTCACCTGAATTTCTACTTAGTCCAATTCTTTCACACTTAACTATTTATTTCTCATTCTTGGATCTTTCTTCTTCCTTTTGACTCATTTTTCACTTGTTTTTCTCCGATTCTTCGTCAAATTTCATGCAATGGCGAACTGTCATCAAAATTTCTTTATAGCAAACTAGCAGTGATAATAAAAAATATGCTTCTTCTGTTTTTGTCTCAAGTTCAACTGCATTAAAAATCTCATTAGTCTCTTGGGTTCCTATGAGATCATTATCCTATGCCATGAGTTAAAAGAATTTTTCTAATACACATTTCTTAAAGGTTTTGGGAGTTAGAGGATCTCCGGGTTTGATTAATGGGTTTAGTACATTCACATTTTGAATCCTTCAATTTGGCTTCAATTAACATGACTAGCCCTAAAACATGTGAGATAGAATAAAGACGTTGAATGACAATTATATTTCCAATTTTTAGGTTTAAATATAATATGAAACAATTAATAATTGTATCTAGTGGTAACCTTAATACATTATTGCCTAATTTTTCAAAGTTAACTTGGTATTCTAAAATAGACCCATGTTTTCTAAGCTTAAACAATTGAGTTTGGTGGTTTTCATAAATTTAAAAAAATTGTAACACTTAGAAATAATATATATAAAAAAAAGAATAACAAACATGCTCTTAGTGTATCCCGTCAATACAATCTAATAGTTGCAGAAACATTTAATATGATATAGAGTTTAAATTTAGAATTCTTTATTTCTCTTTATATATTTTTTTAAAAATAACAAAATAGAAAGTGTTATCAACTTTCAGATAAACAATTTATTTTATATGTTTTTTATCGAGTAGTTTCACTATTTATGAGAAATTCATTCATAAAATAATGTAATAAAAAGAGATTAAAAATGCATGTTACATTCTTCTTAAGAACCAAACAAATGCAAAAGAGAACGTGACAAAGTCTGACAATTATTAACAACGGTTCATGGTCATTTCAGGCACCGAACAAACTGACATGACTGGTGACTCATTAAAGTGAACCACAATTTCTTAAGACAAAATAGCATATACAGCCATAACTTTTTTATGCCATCTTGAGTAGTGAAATATATTCTATAAAAATTCAAAATATTCTTCAAATTTTAAAAATGTATTTTCGGTAAAAAAAAAAATAATATTTGAAGTATCATTGATACTCATGGATCATTTTTAAAATTTCTATATAAAAATGATTAAATATTAAACTATGATATACGGTACCACATATGAAGGAGGTCCATCATAACATTACTCATTAATCTAATGCAAATCTATTTTCTATAATTTAGAATTTCTAGTTAAAATAAACATTATCACATCACACGATCAAAAGAATTTTATATTATTAATAAAAATAATAGTACATGATAAAAACTACTTTTTAAAGTGAAAAATTATCATTGATTTAGATCAATTTGTCTGGTTAGCGACCTTTATAAAATCATTGTTAAATTATTGGCAAATAGGTTTAAAAAAGTCATTGATAGTATTATTTAAGCTGGTTAGTCTGCGTTTGTGTTGTAGGAAAATGTTGGATGGTGTTTTGATAACGAATGAGGTTGTGGATTCAATTACGAAGGATAAGAAAGAGTGCATCCTTTTCAATTAGACTTTGAAAAAGCGTATGATTGCTTCAATTGGAATTTTCTGCGTGCTATGGCGATTAGAATGGGCTTTGGAGGAACTTGGATGAGGTTGATGGAAGCTTGCATATTCAAGTGTCACTTGTTTATATTGGTGAATGGAAGTCCTACATCAGATTTCGAAGTGGACAAAAGCTTAAGACAGGGAGACCCGCTTTTTCCCTTTCTTTTCGTGATTGTAGCTGAAGGCTTATTGGGGATGTTCAAAAGGCATTCGAGACAGGGGAATTCAAAGGTTTTAAAGTGGATGATGCGACTTCGATGGAATTGATTCAATTTGCTGACGACACCTTGATAGTTGGGGAGGCGAATGAAAGATTTTTTGGAGCATCAAGGTCATTCTTAGGGGATTCGAACTTGTGTTAGGTTTGGTTGTGAACTTCCATAAAAGTATATTAATAAGTATTAATGTGAGTTTCCACTCTCTTTTGGCTGCTTCCAATTTTTTATCCTGTAAAATTGAGGGTGCCTCATTCTCTTTCTTGGATATTCCAATTGGAAGTAATCCTAGAAGGATCCAGACTTGAAAACATTTAGTTGAAAAACTCAAAACCAAGTTGGTTGTTATCCAGCCTCTCTGTATTTCTCCTTTCATTCTACAAAGCCCCTGTGAGTATTTGGGGAGAAATTGATAAGATTTGGAAGCGCTTTCTTTGGGGTGGAAGTGAAGCTAAAAGAAAAATCCATTGGGTGAATTGGGATTCGGTGTGTAAGAGCAAGGAGTTGGGGGGTCTTAGTATCAGAAGTATTAAAGAGTTTAATTTAGCCCTTTTAACAAAATGGAGGTGGAAAATCTTGGTTGATAAGAAATCTTTATGGAAAAGAGTGTTAAAAGTTAGATACGGAAGGATAAAGCATATTGTGCTAAAGGATGTTAATTTCAAATTAAGAAAGTCAACATCCAATTGGTGGAAGGACATTCTTAATCTTGGAGTTTCTAATGCTAACTTAGGATTCTGTTTTGGAGGCTCAGTCTTGTATAAGATTGGGATGAGAAATATGACACCATTTTGGTCTGCTAGTTGGACTGGTTTGATGTCTTTGTCAGATCAGTTCCAGGTTCTGTATTTAGCAAGCAGACACAAAGATGAATATGTTGAAAACATGGGAAATTGGTGTGATGGATCTTGGGTGTGGGGTGATCTAGGAATTCCATTGCGGGTTCAACTTGAGGAATAGGAATCGGTTCAAAACTTGAAGTTTTTGTTGTCTGATAAGTTACCTTTGGTTGATTCGGCAGTCTGCTTGCTTTGGGAGAAAGAAGATATTGCTCAATATCCTGTTAGAGAGACTTATCGAGCTTTAATCAAGTACAAAACTCATTAGTCTTTGCCTTCAGATCAGATGCTGTAACACCCCCTTTCTATACCCCCAAGGAATCAAACGAATCATTTAAGCACGGATTCAAAATTTCATCAGAGTATTATTTAAAATACGGTATAAAAGGAACATGTCACATTATGCTTGAATTAAAACACATACCACACCTGCTCATAATAGATATGCAACAATGGGTAACAAACACATCAGAGGATCTTAGTCCTTATACCCACATCTCAAATATTTAGAATAAAAGCGGAAAATCTAAACATTTTAATCACAACCGACATGTATTCACATATATACATATTCACATTATTCAATGTAATTCATCAACAACATTCATGTTTACAAAACATACAACACCAATAATACATATACAAATGTATTCATCAAAAATAGCCCAAGGCTTCCTATGCTACCCGGTGTTACATATCAGAGCCATCTGACCAAAACTAATGAAGACGCGCTTCACAAAAAGGGATCACCAGCACCTAATCTGCAATGCCTCATAGAGCATCATAAAACAACAGAAGGGTGAGAAACAATATCATAATATACAATGCATAAATCATATATATACATATCATTAGTTTACGCATCTTCCGCATTCACACCACAACTCACCTCAATCATTTTATACATCGCAATGTATCCATATAAGTATCTATATAAAAATAGAACATCAAGCATATACAATATGCAATCACCAATGTTTATATCAATCCATATAAACCTACATATATACATATATTCACACACACACACACACACACACAGATATATATATATATATATATATATATATATATATATATATATATATATATATATATATATATATATATATATATATATATATATATATATATATATATATATATATATATATATATATATATATATATATATATATATATATATATATATATATATATATATATATATATATATATATATATATATATATATATATATATATATATATATATATATATATATATATATATATATATATATATATATATATATATATATATATATATATATATATATATATATATATATATATATATATATATATATATATATATATATATATATATATATATATATATATATATATATATATATATATATATATATATATATATATATATATATATATATATATATATATATATATATATATATATATATATATATATATAATTTCAAGCATACCCACTCATGCCATTATCACAATTCGCATTAATTCACATAAACATACACAATATGTTTATATCATCACCATTTCACATAAACATCCATGTACATGTTTATTTCACCAATGAATCATATAAAGATGATAATGCAACTCATAAAGACCGACTCACGACTCTATGCAGATGCAAATGCGGTACTGACACAATTCAGCAGGTTCAATTGAAGAACCAAAATGGAACCATCGTTCGTTACCGAAGTAACTCCTCGTCGGGCCTACGATGTTCATCCATCGCTCACACTCCACATAGGCACACGATGTTTCAGGATTGCTCACACCCCACATGGGCACACGATGTTTTAGGATTGCTCACACCCCACATGGGCATACAATCGTTCTGCAGATTCTACGCGGAATCAAATATAACCATCGCATCATACGAGGTTCTGCAGATCCTACACGGGATCAAAGGTAACCATCGCTCACACGAGGTTCTGCAGATCCTACACGGGATCAATTAACACAAATGCATATCATGATGCTTCACATGCTAACATGACTCAATCAACTATAAACCATCCCTCACACGAGGTTCTGCAGATCCTACGCGGGATCAATTAACACAAAATGCATACATATTCGCAAATATATTATCATGCATTCTTCACATTCATCACAATTACCATGCATTTTTATTCAATTCAAACAATGCATATAATTTGCCCAACGACCACACTCACATTTGATCCATAACCTAGGATTCACGCCATACGGCTACCCACAGCATAACATATCACCATAGCACACAAATCGTCCGTTCAGATAAGGATTAACGTAACCGAAACAAACAATTAACATTGGAAAAGAAAATACAGGAACAGGAAAAATGTTGTCACATTCGCTGACCTTCGCCTGGCGAAGCCTCTGGCGAATGCTCGCTACCTCCTTCGCCTGGCGAACTCGCTAGTGAAGGCAGTCAGAAGCTACTGGAAGTATTCGCTACCACTCGCTGGATTCATTCGCCTGGCGAACCCTCACCACTAGCCTTCGCCCGGCGAACTTGCCAGCGAAGACTGAATTTGGCTACTGACTTGGTTCGCTGACCACTCGCTAGGCTTCGCCTGGCGAAGCTTCGCTGCCACTCGTCTGGCGAACCTGGGAACTCAAAAATCCCTAACTGTCCAAAAATTCCAAAACTCACCGAATTTAACCGATTCTATTCCAACTCGTCTCAGCAACACCACCCAACATCCCTCGACTTAAACTTTACCACTTATTCTCATTTTCAACCATTAAAACTCGATTCTACCGATTAAATCAAATTTGACCTAAAAATGAAAGATGAATAAAACTCTCTCCAATCTCAAAGACAACCGACATAAATGTACATAATCATACACATTGAGAGAATAATAAAGCTTCACACTCTTACCCGATTAATCAAAAGCTTGGATGTTGGTTCTTGATGATTCTAGGTTTTGCTCTTCTTCCTCCTCTTTCTCTTCTCTTTCTCTTGTTCTTTCCCTCTAACTCTATTTTCTTTCTTTCTTTCTTTCTATTTTTCCTCTCTATTTCCTCTTATACTTTTCCCCTCAATTCTATTTTTATCAAAAGACTAAAATATCCTCCAATCTAAAGTTTACCCGAAACTCTCCGAAACGGTAAAATATTAAAACATACTAAATTAACACATCAAATTCACAATTAAAACAATTATTACTCAATTCAAATAAAACACTCAATAAAATGAAATAATCGAAATCGGGGCGTTACAGATGCGAGCATTATCCTGTTTATGAAAGATTCGTGCTCCGGCGATATTATATTTTGGTTGGAGAACGATTTGGAACAGAGTCGCAACCACGGATCAATTGATCAAAAGAGGTATGCAAAATATTGAGAGTTTTGTGTTCTCCGTGAACAGGAAGATGAAAACTTAGTTCATTTATTGTTTGAGTGCCCGATGTCAACTTTGGTTTGAGAGGCAATGGGATTGTGGTGCAGTTTCTTCGATATTTTCGTAGGATGTACTTGGAAGTTCTTTCAGAATTGATGTAGGGTGGAAACAATCAAGAGGGAAATTATAACTCGGGAATTATATGGCTTGCAGTGATTTGGAGTATATGGAACACTAGGAATGAAAAAGTTTTCAAAGAAGGAGTTTGTAATGTAAATGATTTATGTTGGAATGCTAAATTCTTTGTTTGGAGATGGGCTTTTTGTGGTGAAATTATTTATTCCAACTCTATCTTTCTGGCCTTTTACTTGAATCTCTTGAGTTGTTTAGGTTAGTTTTGGTGTTGGTCGGGAATTTCCCATTGTGATCTTTGTTTTTGTATTGGGTTAAAATACTCTTTGTATTCTATTATCAATAAAATCGTTCTGTTAGAAAGAAAAAAAGATATACAATTGAACGATATACAATCCACAATGCCAAAAGAAGTCATACTATTTTATGAACAATAACATAATGTTTTGATTTATTTCAAAAGTATAATTTTGATATTTTTTTTAAACAAGGAAGTGATTCACTACACATATTTGGTGTATTTGGGATGAGTTCAAAAATATTTTTTCAAATTTATTTTAGAAGTATATTTTCGTTTTTTACAAAATAAATATCAAACTTACTTATATGTGTATTGATGTATTTATGATGTATTCGGAAGTGCAATTTCAAATTTTAAAAAACATTTTAAATTTTTCACTGAAATGAAGAAGCAATACCTTAAATAATCTAAGAAATAAAAATCAAAAGTAGTTGTTAACTAACTATGCATTTGAGAGCAAGTCTTACATTGGGAACATAGTCACAAATCTATAGGCATAAAGTCTTTGGCACACTGCATAAAAGTAAAATGTATAATTAACTTTTTAATTACTTTTGAAATAATTAAAGGAATAAAATGTATAATCAATATTTTGTGGTTGTGTCTAACAAATTTATATTTCGTGTTTTGAGCGTATAAAAATAACCCATGCATTTGACTCATTTTTGGCAAAAGCTTATTTTAAATAAAACATTTTTGTAAGATTAACTTTAGTTAAAATTAATTGAATCTAATAATTTGTATGTTTAAATGCAGTTTTGGTCACATTATATCTATTTTAATATTTTTGTATCTATTAAAAAATAATTTTTTAATTCCTTAATATTATATTTTATATTTATTTTATGGTCTTCCGTCACATGTCAGTTTCATATGTAAATGTGACATTAAAATTTATGAAGTGACATCTTTTTAATGTTGACACGTCATTAAAATTCAACAAAATTATTGGTTTTAAACTTGAAGTCAATTTAATTAATTATATTTTCATGTAAAATTAAAAATAAATATTTAAGAATTGAATCATAATGTCTCAATGTTCCATCGCCTTCTTTGTTTTAGTTCCTCTCCTCCTTTCTAAAACTATAACAATAATTTCTTTAATTCCTCTTAAATCGTATGTACTTTCAGTCAATTTTAACCAAACAATTTCTATTCATCATGTCCCAGTGAATTATTAGAAGTCTTCATGTTCATTTCAGGACGAGTGCAAATGTGGTATGTGAAGGTGAGAAAAATACACAAGAAATGAGAGTTAAATTGTGCTTTCTGTTTCTTAACTTTGCCTCTGATCAGAATTCAGAATCTAAACTGGTGTTCAAATTCTAATTATACGTTGTAGCGGAATGTTAATATAAGCAAATAAAATATAAAGAACACACAAAGATTTATACTGGTTTCTCCCAAATGAGAGTAGTCTAGTCCCCTTGCATCACAAGATATTTTCACTATAACCAAAACATGATTACAATCGGTTATGCACTTAAGCATAAAAAATTTCTTTGCTCAGACCTTCAGTCTAAGACTTCCTGCTTAAACCCCTCAGGTCCAAGACTTCTACTTAGGTTCCACGAACCTAAGAATTCCTTGCTTAAACCCCTCAGGCTTAAGACTTCTGCTTAGACCTTTGGCCCAAGACTTCCCTACTTAGATTCAACGAATCTAAGACTTCTGCTCAAGCCCCTCAGGCTCAAGACTTTCTTTCTTAAGTTTCACGAACTCAAGACTTCCTTACTCAAGTTCCATGCACCCAAGACTTCTGCTCAAACTCACAGTCTAATATTTTTTGCTCAATCAACAATTGATAAAGAATTTGAATGATCTAGCACATAACAAGATACTTACTTGGCTCAAGCTTCTCAGCAAGAGACTTTGATGCTCAAGCACATAGCAAAAGACTTTATCTAAACTACTAAACAATCATATTTAGCATACTAGAGAACAAGGTGTACTTGATAAAAAAAATCAGAGGTACATGGTAATCATCATAACAAAGATCTTAAACACTTAAGATTTCTAAGATGTTCAATGTTTAAGAAATCTTAAGGCTTATTACAATTTACAACATATAACAGAAATTCTGCATACTCGACTGTGTTGTTTATTGTTGATCTTATTATTCCTCCATTCAGACAGAAGTGTAGAACACTTCTATTGTTCTTGGATTTCTTTATATATTTTCCTTTTTGATTGCTCCTTGTTGAAGACTTCAGTTTGAATCTTCAACAACTTATATGACAGTTGTAGAAGACTAGCCGTTGGAATAGATAACTTGAACAAGTGTCTCTGTCCTTCTATAGTACAAGAGACGTTGAACAGAGATACACCAAAGATTTTAATCCATTGTGTAACATGTTTCATCATTGCATCTTCCATGTAATTACTTCAGTTTGAATCTTCATCAGCTTATATAACAGTTGTAGAAGACTAGCCGTTGGAATAGATAACTTGAACAAATGTCTTTGTCCTTCTATAGTACAAGAGACGTTGAACAGAGATACACCAAAGATTTTAATCCATTGTGTAACATGTTTCACCATTGCATCTTCTATGTAATATTGTATTATAGATCCATTGAGAGTAGATATTCGTACAACATATCAACTCTTCTTGAGCCTTGTGAACATAGACTCTAGCTAACAAGTTGATTTGACAATGCAACTTACTTTCTGTAGTACGAATAACTCAAGCTTTATTACTAACTCTAAATTTTTACTAGAAGTTGATACATTAACTTAGTGTAAAGACATTATGTTGATCTTCTGATGTTAAGGCCTTCAACTTCAGAGTCTACGCCAGATATCACTTAGATATTGTTCTTTAGGTTTTGATCCACCAGAAGCTAGTAACTCAATTCCTCTCAAATGCGTCCTAATATCAAATTTTGGATGCTTTCTCTTCAAGATTTAGAAACTGCATACTTGGAACACATATTAGATAACACCATTGTTCTTTCAATACTTTGTTATCATAACAATCCAAGAGATATATGTCATGCACAAATCTTGTTCTAACAATCTCCCCCCTTTTTGATGATGACAAACATAAGTATTTAAAGGACAACGTTGGACAATTATAATTTCTTTGCAACATTGGGGTATAAGGTTTGTAAGCCCCCCTGAGTCTAACACTCCAAGGTTGAGTTCTATAAACTCCCCATAAGTACTATATTCAATAAAAAATATTTTAATTTTCTAAGCAACATCAGAGTCTGAGGTTTGTAAGCTCCATCTAAGTCTAATAGTCCAAGGTTAAGGTTTGTAAGCTCCCCCTTAGTTCTATATTCAAGAAAATTAAAATATATCACTCGGGCAAGATCACCAAAACAAAAAATAACCAAAATAAGAAAAAATATCATAAATTTAAAAATACATTAATTATAAATGAACAACATTAATCTGAAGCATTCATATCCTTTATTAAATACTATTATATCTTTCTCCCCCTTTTGTCACATAAAAAAGAATAAAAAAGAAAAAAAATTGCAGTCATAAATGCATTAACAGAGCATCATTATGTGACTAGTTTTCAAGGAAGAGAAAATAATCAAGTAGCAGAGATCATAAAAGAGTTGTACAATACATGTTTATTATTTATTGGTCATAATAGTTCCAAGAATCAAGCAAAGGATTTTATTACAATGTTTAGGTTACCCAGAATCCACTATAAAAGCAACTGAAGCCTATGCCATTTTCATCAACATCCAAAAAAATAACATGGAGTCCTCAGCTGAAAGTGTCAGCATCTTAATTATGATAGATGTCTCAGAGAGCTCTACTAGTTTGAAGGCACAAGATCTTTAGAAGCCATCAGATTCTGAGGCATCTGCAACTGGTCCTTTATCCTTTACATTGAATACTTCTGCCGAGGATTCGTCCTCAGCACCTCAGAGACCTACTGAAGAAGGTCTTTCTGCCACTGAATTGAAACCGAAAAGGAAATTAATGAAGAAAAGAAAGAAGAAGAAGATAAACAAGATGTTTTATCAGATGGTTATCCCAAAAGCAGAAAATGAGTTAGTGGATGAAACCGAGTCTGACATCAGTTGAGAAAACTAGGTTGGTTATAAGACCATGGAAGAGTTAGATTAGAATAATCTTAGTTTCTTCCAATCTCTTTTTATAATAATCCTTTAAATTTTTTATTAATGAAAACGTTATTTGAACCAATTTTATTTTGCATGTGTACCTTTTTAATTTTTCTCTATGATTTTCTGACAAATGCATAAATGAAGTAAGAAGATAAATATAAACAACAATTAACATGTTAATAATAATATTTACAGTAGTTAAGAGATTCATAATAGGACTGAATGCAAGACATCATTTCCCAAGAGTCAGAATGTTAAAATATTGACTTGACTAATCAAACTTAAAACAATTAAATACTCAAGGTGCTTGGATGAATAGAGTCTATAAAACTATCAACAAACTGACTTTCCTTATCACTTAATCTTCTGAGCATAAAAATGTATAACCAGAAACAAATTCGGGTTCCAAAGAGAGATTTCAGAAAGACAAAAATGTTGAATGCATCAGCTCAAGCAAGCACAAAGAATGCAGCAACTAAAGGGTCTACAAGCAAGCAAGTAGCCTCAGAAGTACGTACTTCTCCAGCAACCTTTGTTGAGAAAGAAAAAAGAAGGAAAACTTCTAGGTCAATACGCAGGAATCATCTGAGGAAGAAGGCTATTGAGTTTGCTTGAGAAGATTGGGAAGATTATTTAAACAATTTGGATATGTCAAATGAGCCTAGGGAATACCTTAGGACATATTCAAATATTTAGAATGTTTAGTTAAGAAATTGTAACAGCTCTCAATCTTTCAATAAGAATGATGATTTTTTTTTAGTTTTAATCCTATTTATTATTCCCTTGAACAGCATGATAAACATTATATATATATATATATATATATATATATATATATATATATATATATATATATATATATATATATATATATATATATATATATATATATATATATATATATATATATATATATATATATAAAACAGTTAAGATAAACAAGAACTTGAACAAGAATATAAACAAGAACAATTTTAATAACAAGACAGCTTAATATAAGATGTTTAACAATTACAACACATATATTTGTAGAAATCAAACATCGTAAACTCTCATAGATAGCTTCAAGCTTTTCTCTCCAGATTTTAGAAGAATCATCCTTTAAACTTATGATAACTCCATGTTGGATCATCAGTTCTAAAAGAACTCATCCATATGGAATGAAGAATGTCTTTCCCTTGTGAAAGGATGAAAGATTCTTCTTCATATAGTTAAACATAACTTGAGGAAGATCAATTTGCAGATCTGAATTTAGAAGAAGTAGCAAATCCTTTTCAATAGGGTTTACAAGGTCCAGATCTTTGTCCTTAGGTAGCAAGTTTGAGTTCAGAATCTGATTTCAAATAATTGCATTAGGACAAAGATTTGAGACCTAAGAGATGTTTGATGGATCCACAAAAGTACACAAAGTAGGAAGATAATATTCTCAAACAAGAGTGCCTGGAATTTTTTCAATCTCCTCACAGTTGATTACATTGGTAATCGTCTTAGAGGTTACTGTTATAGAAATATCATAAACCTTGGAAAGAATAGCACACTCAGAACTTAGCTCAACAATGGAGGCATTAATTCAAAACTCTTTGACAAGACTTGGATAAGTGAAACCACAAATCATATCAAAGTATTCATTCCAAACTTGTTCAGACACGATTTTATGAAAGTTTAAACCAAGTTTAAGCAGCTCATCAAAATCCCCAAACATTTCATTGATGACAACTAGTTGATTCAAAGGAGAATTGACTAGATAATTCATCTCAAGTTTGATTTGAACAACACAGAAGAAAACAATATAAAAAAAGAAACCGAACAAGACTCTAAAGGGATAAGAATCTTGTCAGAAGAATAGAAAGAAGACATGAAATGACGTTTCACAAAGATAAGGGATAAAGATAATATAAATATATAAAATAAAACATCATTAACCTAAGGTTCTTACTCAATAGATTTCTTATATCCACCAGATGATAATCAAATTTATGGAGTTTTAAGTAAACAAAGTTTCTGAATCTCAGAGACTGACAATTTTCAGAAGCTATATGTCATTAGAGTCTAGTGGGATTAGACTTTGAGTGAAACATCTTCTATTAGTCATCAGTCTTTGATATTCTATTCAGGATCAAGCCTTTTTCTCTTGGAACTAGAGTCAAGCTTGAATAATGAATATCAAATTGGTTTCTTCCACAACTAACTAGCAACAATATCATCAAAAAATGTGAATGTACTGATTCCATAAATATGATCATCACCTAGTTAATGACGTATTCAGTATAGACAAGTACAACATAGTTTCTTTTTAAAGATCTTTGAAGATTCTTATTAGAATGTCTCTAGAGATATAACAGAGACTTTACATTTATTCAAACATAAATATTTCATTGAGTCAAGAAATTTGCAAGGAAAGAACATAACATACCTTTTTTTCCTTGGTCATGCTCCAGATGAGTATTCAGATCTGACCATGGAATCTGAATACTGTCTTGAGTGGATTCTGATTCATTGGCTTTTACACCAATAATTCCACTTTTTCCACCAAACTTTGATCTTTTAACACTTGAGTTTGGGATGCAGACTCTTCTTCCATCAAATGTTGTAAACAACCATGGAAGATGTTTTGCTCCTTACTTCCGCCATATATGTAGCAAATACAAATATAGATATTGGTACTCATATTTCTATGAGTCCAAAAGTGTTAGTCTTGACAGGCTTCTTCTTACTTTATGCCTCAACCTGATAGTAGTACCATGATTCATTCCAGAGTATAAGTCTAGGATGAGTAATGGTACTAACACAAACTTGTTCTTAGCTAAGTCTTTGATTTCACTGTCTTGGATTAAATCTTTTGACTTTGAAATTTTACGAGCATAGATTCAGATATTGTTTGCTATCAAATATTGGCATAAAATAAGTTTACACCACTATCATAGTATTGCTACAAATAGAAGAAGAAATAAAAGGTTTCTTATAGAATTGTGTTTTAACACAGATTCTATGATAGCCTTAAATCTAAAGGAGCAATGGAGTCACTTCAGATATTATCCTTAGATGCAGAATCCTTATTATCAATATTGAAGCAAGATAGATTAAAGTTATCTCTTTCTCTTTAATAATTGGTTTTTATTCTTGGATTCAGATTGGTTCTTCAGAAGAAGTAATGACCAGCAATGCATGATTACATTCTTCATCAGATTCTGAATCCTCAACTATGTTAGTTTCATTAGAATAGACTATGAAGATCTCTGGCACTTTTTTTTGGTTTTTCTGGTAGTATTTCTCATTATTCTTAAGATTTAAGAAATCAATTGAAATAAGAATATTTCAGAAGCTATTGAAGTTGCTCCTTTATCAACAGATATCACATTCCGTTCATCCAGTTGAAAGAGTTCTTTAATAGGGAATGTCAATTCCACATCATCAAACATTCCAGAGGAATTTTCTTCAATAGGCTTGAGGAAGGATGATTTGTTTGACAGCTTTTCATCATCTAATTCCATTTATTTTATTCGAAGAATGCTATCAAACCTTTCAAGACACAATCTACTCAAACTTTTGACTTCCTGAGTAAATGTGACTTTATGGTTTAATATCAACAAGCAAACTTCTTAGGATTTGCTTGAAAAATTTGATGAAGTGTAACTTAATAAGCTTCAACCTAGTTTCTTTCAAATAAGAACACAAGGATTCAAAGATAGTCTTGAGCATTAGATATATCAATGATTTTGATATACTCATAATAAGATAGAGCACCTACCAGAATGCATCTAACTCTAAAGATATTTTCAATAAACTTCTTCTGAGCAGGTGTGAGATACTTTCAAACTTTGATCATCTCTACACCATCAACTTCTATAGTAATACCTTTCTCAAGAGTATTTTATAGACCTTCATCAAAATCCTTTATTAAGACCAATGAGTTAAAAATATATTTTTCTTAACCCATCATATAAATTTAGCAAAATAACCCTTTAAATATGGTAGGATTAGCATCATAATATTTTTCATATGGTATATAACTCCTTCTTGAAGGAAAGTCTTTAGCAGACATATTTTTGTCATTGGATCATTATATGCACCACTGTTAAGTGTTATGTGCAGACCATGCTCTGATACCAACTGAAGGTGAGAAAAATACACAAGAATAGGCGTTTAATTCTGTTTTCTGTTTCTTAACTTTACCTCTGATCAGAGTTCAGAATCTAAACTAGTGTTCAGATTCTGATTATACGTTGCAGTGGAATGTTAACTGAAGCTAATAAAATATAAGGAACATACAAATATTTATACAGGTTACTCCTAAATGAGAGTAGTCTAGTAACCTTGCATCACAATAGATTGTCACTATAACCAAAATATGATTACAATCGCTTATGCACCTAAGCATAAGACTTTTCTTTGCTTAAACCCACAGCCCGAGACTTCCTACATAAGCCCCTTAGGTCAAAGACTTCTACTTAGGTTCCACAAACAGAAGACTTCCTTGCTTAAGCCCCCCAGGCTTAAGACTTCCCTGCTAAGATTCCACGAATCCAAGACTTTTGCTTAAGCTCCTCAGGCCCAAGACTTCCTTGCTTAAGTTCCATGAACTCAAGACTTTCTTGCTCAGGTTCCGCGAACCCAAGACTTCTGCTTATACTCTCAAGTACAAGACTTGTGCTCAGACACACTATCTAAGACTTTATTCTCAATCAAAAACTGACAAATGATTTCAATGCTCTAGCACATAGCAGGAGACTTACTTGGCTCAAGCTTCTCAGCAAGAGACTTTGATGCTTAAGCACATAGTAAGAGACTTTATATAAACTACTAAACAATCATGTTTAGCAGAATAGAGAAAAGGTGTACTTGGTACAAAATCAGAGGTACGTGGTAATCACCAAAATAAAGACCTTAAAAACTTAAGATTTCTAAGATATTCAATGTTTAAGAAATCTTAAGGCTTATTACAATTTATACCATATAACAAAAATTCTACATACTCGATTGTGTTGCTTATTGTTGATCTTATTATTCTTCTATCCAGACAGAAGTATATAACACTTTTATCCTTCTTGGCTTTCCTTCTATATTTTCCCTTTTGGTTACTCCTTGTTGAAGACTTTAGTTTGAATAGCAATTGTAGAAGACTAGCCGTTGAAAGAGATAACTTGAACAAATGTCTTTATTTTTCCATAGTACAAGACACGTTGAAGAGAGATACACCAAAATATTTTAATCCATTATGTATCATGTTACACCATTGTGTCTTCCGCGTAATCTTGTATTATATATTCGTTGAGAGTAAATATCTGTAAAGCATGTCAACCCTTCTTGATCCTTATGAACATAGACTCTAGCAGACAAGCTGATTTGACAATGCAACTTACTTTCTGCAGTACAAATAACTCAAGTTTTATTACTAACTTTGAATGTTTACCAGAAGCTGATTCATTAAGTGAGTGTAGAGATAATATGTTACTCTTTTAATGCTGAGGCCTTCTGCTTCAGAGTCTATGCCAAACATCGCTTAGAGAGTCTTCTTCAGGTTCTGACCCACCAGAAGCTAGTAACTCAGCTCCTCTCAAATGCGTTCTAATAAAAGATTTTGAATGTCTTCTCTTCAAGCTTTAGAACCTGCATACTTGGAACACACATTAGATAACATCATTGTTCTTTCAATACTTTGTTATCATAAAAAACCAAGAGATATATGTCATGAACAAATCTTGTTTTAATAGTCTAGAATTATGATGGTGGACCTAGACTGTTAAAACAAGATTTGTTCATGACATATATCTCTTGAGTAAGAAGTCTATTGAGTAAGAATTATGATGTAAGAAATCTATTGAGTAAGAAGTCTTTGTTATCCTAATGTCGTTGTGTTGTCTCTGTTGATTTGAAACCTAAGATACAGATTTATCATGTTGTCTTCTAGGTCCACCACAATGTTAGCTTCTTCAAGTTGATTTTCTTCATCATTTTCATATGTGAAGATGTCATGTGACAAAATGATACCTTATGCATAGTTGTTAGGATTATTGTTATTGTTGTTATTTGGGTTATTGTTATTGTTGTTGTGGTTGGTAAAGGTAGAAGGAGAGGAAGAGAGTGGCATGAAAGACGAGAAAAAGTTATGGATATGGATTAGCCGAGACCAATGTTGGTGAAGTCATTGTGTGGAGAGAACATGGAGAATGGAGAGGAAAAAGAAGATGAGAGAATATGGAATGTTTCATTTGTGAAGGAGAGAAAGAGAAATTAAGGAAGAAAGTTAAAGAGATAAGATGAGATTATTTTTTCAATTAAGTTTTTTTCTTTTTAATATTTAACCACAAATTAAATAATGTTACTTGTTTTATTGAGAATAACCATGAATCAAATAATTGTTAAATTTTAATTACGTGACAACATTAAAACGATGTCACCTCATTGATTCTAATGTCACCTCTGCAAATGAGTCTGACGTGTGACGTGGGGCCATCAAAAAATATGAAATTTGATACTAGAGGACCAGAAAACTAGTTTTTTTAAACGGGGATTAAAAAGTTATCAAAATTGATATGGGGGAACCAAAACTACATTTAAGCATAGTTTTCATTTAGAAATTGATCTATCTTGGCCAAAATATTTCAGCGGTGGGTTCAAAACTTGATAATGTTGGACATTTGACTCCACACATAAAAGAAGGTGAATTGTTGATTTTAGAAAAATTATAGTTTGAAAATTTTTCTTTATTGTTATGAGATTTTAAAAATATTTTGATAAAAATGTTTTAAGAAATAGTAGCGTAAAATAAATATGTGAAAAATAAAAAAATTAATGGTAAGAGAAATGACATCGAGAATTATAAAGGTTGGCTAATTATAGTATAATAAGGGAATTGAGCCCTTAGTTTAATTATATGTGCATGAAATTTCGTAAATGCAATATCACGACTTGACGATAAACATACATACATACATTAATCAATACCATAAAGTACCTGAATTTTCTTGACATGGAAGGATAGGTCCACATATATCACTTTGAATTCTTTCAAGAAATGTAAGTGATTATGTATGAATCTTGCTTGACAAATGTTTTTTTATTATTAATTTTCCAAGAGAACAAACTTCATGTGATTTATCTTCTTTTTTAAAATTTAAACCTTTCAATAGATGATCATGGGTACTTTCAACTATTTTACGCATCAGTGTTGAATTAGGGTGACCTAAACGATCATGCCATAAGTATAATATAATCCATAAGATAATTTTGATAGTTTTTCTAAAAAAAATTTCTTTCCCAAAATATTAGTAGTAATATTAATATATTTCATATTACCTTCATTTGCACTTTCAGTATCATATCTTTGACGATATGTCATTAAAACTCAATAAATTTCTCTTTGATTTGGAGAGCATAAAGCAGACAAACTTGGTTCCATTTGGTAACATGAACATAACATTACACGTTCCTTCAATCATATCTGCAAGACCTAGTGTAGTAATAACTTATGATATAAACGATCGTGATGATAACGTGTTGAAAAAAATCTAATATTTGAATCAAACTTTATTAATATTTTTGAACTAACCTAGTTATATAATACTACAAAATATATCTATGATTATAAGATATATCAAACTTAAGAGAGAAATAAGATGGCATCACTTGTGTCTTTTAAAGAAATTGATGTGTATTTACATGAATTAAAGAGGGATATTTATACTACTAAAAATATAATTATTATACTAATGTAATAATTAACATTTACTATTTTAAGTTTGACATATTAAACATCTATAATAATTAAAATTATTATTTTAAATTTGACATTAAAATATATATTTTTAAATAATAGTAAATAATTTTCTTATTTATTATAGCAAATATGAGATTTCTAACAATTTTAAGATGTTACATTTTACCGAGCCAATAGATTAGAAAAACAGAAACCTTATAGAATGTCTTAAAATACTGTATTTTTTATGTTAAATTCTAATATTGTATTGAAATTTAAAGTATTATTTATTTTTGTGGTATTTTGATCGAACTCTAGTATTGACAATGGTAGATTCATGGTTCGACATGAGTTATGTATGTTGTAGTCAAAGTCTGTTAGAGTATAATGTCGAAATATATTAACTTGTAATTTAGGTTAGTATGTCGAATTGAGTCTTGCTTCTAAACCCAATTGTTAAGTTAGTTTGTATCATAAGTTAGCTTAGTAGTCTATAAATAGACTAGTTCTCTCAGGTTGTTAAGAGAGGTTAATTGTTGATATTCACTTCTAATCATTAAACCCTTATTGAGAAAGTGAATAGAAAAACAAATTTAACCAATTCTTTATTCTTCGTCCTTCTTCTCTACCATTTGAAAAAATCTAATAGGATTTCTTGTGTTTGTTCAAAAAACTCAAAAACAATTTCTCATATTTTGGATTGTTCTTGATGATATCAATTCACAACAAATTGACGCGGTAAGCATGGAGAAGAAGATGTCGTTAACAAAGTATGAGATTGAGAAATTCACCAGTGGGAATGATTTCGGTTTGTGGCGCATGAAGATGCAAGCCCTTCTTGTTCAACGAGGTTTGTTAGAAGCGTTGAAAGGGTCAGAGAGGATGGGCACAACACTATCGGGAAAAGAGAAGACAACGATGGTCGAAAAAGTCTATAGTGCCATTGTATTGAGCCTTGGTGATAAGGTTTTCTGGCATGTTTCAAAGGAGAAAATTGCAGCGAGTGTATGGACGAAACTTGAAGGTTTGTACATGAAAAAATCGTTGGTTGATCGTCTCTACCTGAAGCAAGCTTTGAATTCATTCAAGATGAGTGAAAACAAAGCCTTAGCTGAGCAGCTGGATATGTTCAACAAGTTAATTTTTGATCTTGAAAATATTGAGGTCAAAATTGATGATGAAGATCAAGCGATGTTGCCATTATGCTTTTTACCTAAGTCTTATAATCACTTCAAAGAAACTCCCTTGTATGGAAGAGATTCGTGGAGCTTTGAAGATGTTCAAGTTTCCTTGTACTCTAAGGATTTGAACAAACGAAAGAAGCACAAGCTATCTTCTGTTGGTGAAGGTTTATTCATTAAGGGGAAATTCTTGAAGAAAGATGGTAGGTTTTCCAAGAAGAAGGGTAAAGTTCTACAAAATTCTTATGGTGGTAATGCTTTTACTATTAAGTGTTATCATTGTAAGAAGGATGATCATACAAGAAAAATATGCCCTGATCGTCTGAAAATCATGGTGTAAATGATAATGGCAATGCAGCCATTGTGCAAGATGGTCATGAATCATCTGATGTCCTAGTGGTTTCAATCAGCGATTTTAGCAAGGAATGGATTATGGATTCAGGGTGTAATTGACACATGACTCCAAATAAAGGTGTGTTTGAGAAAATTTATGATCAAGATGGTGGATAAGTGCTGTTGGGAAACAACAAAGCTTGCAAAATTGTAGGTATTGGATCTATGAGATTCAAGTTCCATGATGAGTCAATAAATATATTAGCTGATGTTAGGCATGTACCTGATCTTAAGAGCAATTGGATTTCTCTTGGTAAATTTAACAAGAAAGGATATGTTTTTAAAGGAGAGAAAAACATCCTAAGGATAATGAAGGAGTCGAAGGAAGTCTTGAGAGGCATGAAGAAACAACGCTTAGATACACTTGAGGCTGATGTTGTAAGTGGTTCAGCAGATGTGGCATCCACGAAACTTGTGTCGAAGACTATGCTATTGCACAAGATACTTGACCATATCAGTGAAAGAGGCTTGGTCGAATTGTCGAAATAAAATATGTTAGGTGGTGATAAGGTCAAAAATTTGGAGTTTTGTGAACCTTGTTTATTTGGTAAATCCTGTAGAATGGAGTTTAACAAAGGCAAACAAAGAAAACATGGATCCCTTGATTACATTCATGTTGATCTTTGGGTGCCTGCAAGAAATTCTTCACACTCAGGTGCAAAGTATTTTCTATCCAAAGTTGATGATTACTTCAGAAAGTTATGGGTATTTATCCAGAAGACTAAGGATGAAACTTTTGAAAGTTCAAAAGTTGGAAGACTCTGGTCGAA
The DNA here is from genome assembly GCA_963859935.3 of Lathyrus sativus. Lineage (NCBI taxonomy): Eukaryota > Viridiplantae > Streptophyta > Magnoliopsida > Fabales > Fabaceae > Lathyrus > Lathyrus sativus. Next base: position 356,668,774 of record OZ012739.1, read on the forward strand.
AATCAGACTGGCAGAAAGGTCAAGAGGTTGAGAATCGACATTGGCCTTAAATTTTGCAATGAGGCGTTCGATAATTTTTGTGCACCCTCTGGTATTGCAAGACACAAAACTACTATAGGTACTCCCCAATAAAATGGTTTGGCTGAAAAGTTTAATCAGACTATTTTGGAAAGAGTTAGATGCATGTTGACTAGTGCTGGGCTAAAGAAAGTGTTTTGGGCAAAGGTTATTTTGCCAGCAACATATCTGATAAAAAGATGTCATTCGATTGCGTTAGATATGAAGACACCTGAAGAAGTTTGGTTACATAGTGTCGCAACTATGAAAAACACCCGGCAAAAACAGAAGAGTCGCCACCTCTCGTTATTTTTCCCATAGAGAGGGAAAGGAAACGATCGGAAAAACCTGACGAAAAAGGAAAGACAAGGTCATCGCAACCAAGTCTTGGATTCGGGAGTCGGTTACGCAAGGGGAAGGTATTAGCACCCCTCACATCCGTCGTACTCGATGGGATCCACGCTTGTTGTCTATCTAAGTGTGTGTTTAAACTATCTACGCTACAGGCTTGCGAGACAAAAAGAAAAGAAAGAGAAGTGACTCGGCAGAGCGTCGCAGCTCTGTACCTACGCACTTTCATCTGGTATGAAAGATCAGAGTCAACGTAGTTTGGCTAACTACGGGAGAGAAGGGGGAAGGTTGCTTGCCAAGACATCGCGTCTTGTGCCTACGTACTTTCATATGGTATGGAAGATCATAGCAAACGTAGTTCGGGCGGACACAAAACCACGAGTTGATTAAGTGTTTTATCCGAGTAGGGTTAAACATTCGTTCCATCAGTTAGGGACAAAGCCTGTTTGCGGTAGAACCGAAGCTTAACAACACTCTTTTCTGAAAAACGTTTCCAATTAATCCCGAAGGAAAAAAGGTTTGAGTTTTGTTTGTGTTTTTTAGTGAAGTGAATTAATTCGGTTTGTGATTCACGTTGCACTAAAGACTATGACATGAAGGCGAATGCGTCGTATATCGCCCCCAAACGAGACACACACTAAACACTCTAGATAAGCGAGAGGAGACCCCTCACTCATAATTCCCCATGTAGCTTAAGGCTCGTAGCGCGCAACGTTTATTGCCTTTATTAAATGAGTTAACATGGTTTTGAGATGAGAAAGAGAAGACGCACAGAAGGTCTAAGGGAAACTCGGCCCTAACATTGTCATGCAAAGTGGTCCTAAAGTTTGGATTAAAAAGGGGAATCATCTACCCTAATGTTAGCATACTTGGATTGAACACCTAATGTCTCTCCTACTCCCATCCTAAATGGAGGGACTAGGAATCCTATGGGGATCATGGCAAGGAAGCACAAGAAGAACAAAGGAAGGATCAATCACAAGTAGAGAAATGCAAACACGAAAATGCACAATTAGAATGGTGGGAGGGAGGAAAAATGTGTGGGGCAGTAGCCGCCACAAGCGTGTCTCGACCTCAACAACGATGCAGGAATGATGCAAACATGTGGAGAAAAGCAAGAGATGAAAGCAAATAAACATGCAAACGAAAACTCAATTCGAACCACATACACCAGCATGCAAACAATTGAAAAATGATCATACATGTCAACAAAATTCTAATTAAACAGCCACAAACAGCCAAAATAATTCAATCCTAATGCATCACATTGATCTATGATGATTCGAATCAAACTGGTACGCGAACAAGCAAGCAAAATAACAAATATGGCATTCTGGCATAATGTTAATCGGTTAACCTGTGTAAAACAAGTGAAAATATGGAAATTCGTAGGTGTTAATCGGTTAACACCAGGCGTTAACCGGTTAACACCCTGAAATCTTTGAAAAATTTGAATATTTGAATTGGTTAACCGGTTAACCATATACGTTAACCGGTTGACACTGTACCAGAAGCCAAAAACAGCAAACAGAAAATCACTTTTAGCAACAGAACATCTTATCCAAGATTCCAGCAGATCAACTTATCAAATAAGCATGAAATTAACAATAGCAAACAGAGATCCAACAGCATGGATACACAATTACACAGCCATATCACAAATTGAACGGATCAAAATCAACAAAATTCAATCGAATATGAAGATTAACATGATAAGCTCAAAAATTAAATCGGATCGAGAATTCCAACCTTCGAAGCGGAGATTTGCTCCGGTTAGTGTTGATTTGCTTTGAATTGAATAGATCCAATACTAGAAGTCCAGAAAACTTCAAGATCCAAGCCAATGGTTGTTGTATGAATGAAGATCCACCAAATTTGAGTCAAAAAGCTTCAAATAATCACTTCTAGATCTAACTCCAGATTCAGATCCAAGCTTGCACGAAAATTGAAGATGAGAATTGGTCAAATGATGATGGTAGATGGAGGATTATCCTCAAGAATCCATTGATTCTAATGAAGAATCAAGAATTCCAATGAAAAAGAGCTTTCAGTGAATTTTGGTTATGGAGGGAATTTGGAGAATTGAGAGAGAATTCTGATAAATTCTGAAAATGGATGTGAGAAATGAAAATTGGATGGCTTGCTTTGGAGTAAATCACTTAAATATGACTTAGGTTTGGGATCCAAAGCAAGGATTGGAATTTGGATTGGAAATCAAGGCTTGGAATGTGGAATGGGATTTTAGAGGGAAATCTGAAATTTAAAGGTGTTCTAGATCCTTCCCAAGTGAAAATTTGAATTCCAAAGTGATCAAAATTGGACCCCAAGTGCATTTGGCTTGCAAAATCACGTACAGAGCAAATTCTGTTATGGTTAATCATTTAACCATATGCGTTAATCGGTTAACACTGTTAAAACTTCCAATATGGGCTACTTTTCCTTTGGTTAATTGATTAACCATATAGGTTAACCGATTAACACCTTCAAAATTTGAATTTTGGCGCATTTTGATGGGAAACCTGTCCATTTGCCCTGTTTCAACTGTCTGGAGCTTTGTTTAGCTGCTGAACCTCACTTTGAACATTATCACTATGAAAATGCTTGTTATGAGACTGAGTGCTGATTTCTGATCTAAAATTAACCTACAAAATAGAATAAAATCGACCGCTCGATTGCTGGGCAAAATGAATGCCGAAGCTCTTGCTTGTTGTGCCGTTGCTTGCACGGAAATGAAACCTGAGCCACGAGAACCTTGATCCCCTACCTCGAGAACAAATGCTATGCAAATGCCGGGATGCAAAAATGCAAAATGAAAAGAAACAAAAGCCGGCCAAGAAAAAGGTCGGACAAATTTTAGGGTGCAACATATAGCCTATGTTTACATTAGGCAAGACAAGGTCGAACCTAGAGCTTTGAAATGTATGTTCCTTGGATACCCTAAAGGAGTCAAAGCTTATAGATTGTAGTGCCTAGAGCCAGGTTACAAGAGGTGTATCACAAGTCGAGATGTAGTTTTCAATGAAGCTGAGATGGCTTTCAAGAAAACAGATGACATTGGTCGAAGTTCAAAGATCTTTGAAGAAGAGCTGGAACAGGAAGAGATTCCTGTTGAGGTAGAGCATAGTGATGATGAATTGTATAACACAAATGAATTCAAAGAAGAATCTCAAGTTGCTGATGAAGACGAGGATACTGATAATGACTACCTGCTAGCAAGAGACAGGTCGAGAAGAGTCATTAAGCCACCTCAGAGACTTGGTTATGCAGATCTTATAACTTATGTCTTAATCTCTGCAAGTGAGGTTTTGGACGAAGAACCTAGAGACTATAAGAAAGTTATGAGGTGTCGAGACAAGACTGAATGACTGAAAGCCATGTATGATGAGATGAAATCTCTTCATGACAATAACATTTGAGAGATGATCGAGAAACCTGCAGGGGCCATGTTAGTCAGCTTTAAATGGATGCACTTGATAAAGCTACATGATGTAAGTTTGTTTGTTCCCTTATTATAGAGTTTGTTCTAAGGTGGATATTTGTGGTATTTGGATCGAACTCTAGTGTCGACAATGGTAGCTTCATGGTTCGACAGGAGTTGTATATGTTGTAGTCGAAGTCTGTTCGAGCATAAAGTCGAAATATATTAACTTATAATTTAGGTTAGTATGTCGAATATGACCTTACTTCTAAGCCCAATTGTTAAGTTAACTTGTATACTAAGTTAACTTAATAGTCTATAAATAGACTAATTCTCTCATGTTGTTGACAGAGGTTAATTGTTAGTATTCACTTATAATCTTTAAACCCTTATTGAGAAAGTGAATAGAAAATAGATTTAACTAATTCTTTATTCTTCTTCCTTCTTCTCCTCCTTTTAAAATAAAATCTAATAAAATTTTGTGTTTGTTAAAAAAACTCAAATATTTTTCTTATATTTTAATTAATTTTTTAACCACATCGATTCATAACCATTTTAAAACAATTTTATTTTATAAATGACTTACTAGTATTAGTATTGTATATTACATCAAATCATTCTCTTACGATGTTATTGATTCGACTTTCACTAAAATCTCAAATACTTTTTAGTTGTTTAATATTACTACTTTGGAACCCTAGTAAAGTTGTATTCAATTCATGTCTTGTTTTGCTGCTCTATGTCACGTGAAAATATTTTTAAATAATTAATGTTTTAAAAAAATCTTACACTTTCTAAACGAATTTTTGCTAACACTATAGTATATATACTTGCTCACATTTATATATAATTTATGAGTGGTGGCTTTGTCATTAGCCTCGTTAGATCCATCCAAAAACATAAACAATAATACAATATTATATAGTTAAGATCTCAGTTATATATTTCCCATATTTTTGTTTGTCTATTATGATTGAGATCTAGTGTTGATTAAAAGATTCCAATCGTACTACGAAGCATGTAATTATTAATTTTTATATAAAAAGTTGGTTGCTTTTTATTACTATAATTTAATAATAAAACGAGTACAGTATCTTTGGGAGAATAAAAAAGGTATGTCTTTGAACCATGCTGGAAACATGTTTTTCTACTTTATTTAATCGGTGCTGTCAGAAAGTAAAACAATTGTGTTTTGTAACATGTTTTGCTACCAACAAAAGCATTGCAAAGTGGTTTCTTTCTTCCATATTTTTGTGATATATGTTGGCCCCATTGCCTAACTTGTTGGAGAAATTTAAAGACCAAGGCCAAATTGATTTCCACTTTGTGTCTATGCACGATTGTATTTAACTTTTTAAATGTTTGGTTGAATCTCACTAATAAAAGCTATTGCATTTCACCTCTTAATTGGTTCAATGTCATTAATAAAAGCTACTCCCTCCAATTTTATTATAAATCGCTTACTGGTAAAAAAAAATTGTACCATTTTAGAATCTAAAAACGGATGCAGATTGATAACTGAAAATTTTGAATAAAGATGATAATTTATTTTACAATGACGTAAGATGAATCTGTATGATTTGTATTTAACTGATTTGAATACATTGTAAAATTGTATGATAATTTATTTATTTTATATATTGTAAAATATTTATTATTTTATTTTAGAATAGAACAATGTTAACTCAAAAATTTGAATGAGGAGCTTCAAAATTGAAGAAAAAAGAGTTGAATCTTTAGTTGAATCATAAAAGGGGGTTTTAGAAAAATTTATCAAAACAAAAAAATAATAATTTGAAATTTTAGGCGATTATTCATTGAATGAACAAGTTACTATATATTATCCAACAGAGAAAAACGTAAAAGAAGATGGTTAATATATTATCAAGATTTTGGATGAAGTATTTTGTTTTTGTTATAAATTGTTTAATACTCTTTCTAGCACAAGGAATTTAACAAGTTGTGGTATTAATGATTAGAAAAATTTGAGTTGTAAGTTGAGGAGTTATGAGATGACTTTGAATATATCGTTAATATAAGTTCATGGGTTGATCTAGAAACAAAATTGTTAAAAAATATGACAATTGACGTTAATGCTCAAGAACAAATAAATAGAGATAGAGAACATTGGAGAAATATTTTATTTAGAATAATTGCAATGGTTAAAACTATTGGAAAAAACAACTTAGCCTTTCACTAAACAAATGAAAAGATTTACGAAAAACAAAATGAAAATTTCTTAAGTCTCATTGAAATGATTGCTGAATTTGATTCTTTAATACAAGAACATATTTGTAATTAAAGATAAAGAAATTCATAATCATTACTTTGGACATAAGATACAAAATGAATTAATAAATTTGATATGATAGCGAATGAAATTAAAATAAAAACTATTCAAAAAATTAAAAATGTAAGGAATTTTTCAATTATACTTAACAACGCTCCTGATATAAGCCATCGAGAACAAATAACTTTTGTCTTACGATGTATTTCTTCTAGTCCAATACAAAATTTTGAATATTTTGTAGAATTTTTAGTAGTAAATATACAACTGAAAAATGTCGTTTTGATGCAATTGTAAATGAGATAAATATTATTGGACTTATATTAGTAACTTAAGAGGACAATGTTATGACAATGGGTCTAATATGAAAGGAAAATATTAAGGAGTGTAAAAAAATTTAGATATTAATCCTAGATCATTTTATACTCCATGTGGTTGTCATAGTTTAAATTTATTACTTCGTGACATGGCTAATTGTTGTCATAAAGCTACATTTTTTGGGACTGTTATAACGTATATACACACTACTATTTTCTTCTACTAAAATATGGAAAATTTTACAAGATCATATTCTTAGTCTAACACTTAAAACATTATCACAAACACATTGGAAAAATCGTATCGAAAGAGTGAAAGATTTGAGAGTTCAAACTTTACAAATAAGAGATGTTTTATTGAAATTATGTGAAATTACCGATGAACCTAAAATAAAAAGCGAAGCTGAATATTTAGCGACTTATGAGCTTGAAAATTTTAAATTTCTATTAGGCATGATTATTTAGTCTGATATATTATTTGCAATAAACACTATTAGTAAAAATATGCAATCAAAAGATATGTGTATTGATGTTGCTATTGAACAATTGAAAGGTCTTATTTTATTTTTTGAAAAATATAAGGAAAATGGATTTGAAAATGCTATAATTTCTTTTTTGAAATGAATATAGAATCAAATTTTTTTTTAAAAAACGTATTATTCGCAGAAAGAAACAATTTGATGAGATTATTAACAATGAAGTTATAAAATCTCCTAAATGGTCATTTAAAACTGGTCACTTTTTATTTATAATAGATCAAGCAATCACTTCATTTCAGAGTAGATTTGAATAATTTAAAATATATAATAATATTTTTTATTTGCTATTTAATTTTGAGATGTTAAATTGAAGTTGAAAATTTAAAAGAAAGAATAATTCATAATATGTAGTGTGTGTTTGGTTGTACTGTGAGATAATTATTTAGGAGTGAATTGATTATATAAAATTAATTTTAAATAAAAGTAACTTGAAGATAAAGTAATTTATATTTAAATGAATTCTTTTAAAAATAGTTAAATTGTAATATAAAAATCACGTTTAAATTTAAAATTTATAAATTTTAAGTTTAAATAAAATCAATTTAGAAAAAAATATCTTCTAAAATAACAACCAAACATAACAAGTTCAATTTTCCACATCTAAAATTAATTCTAAATATTGAAACAATAAAACTAAAAATAAACGTAGTTGTTCAGCTACATGTTTATTTCAGACATTTATCATCATGAGAGCTTTAGTATTATAGGATTTCAATATCCACCATCATGTTTAGCAAGAGTCTTAGGTCAAATTCTTACAATGTCATTCTTAACCAGTAGTATGTTAAATTTAGTTGAATTTTATTTCAAAAACAAATTAGTAAGGTAGAGTTGTTCAACTGCATATACATTTGTTAGTCTAAAAACTCAAAATATAAAACTACAATTCAACTTCAATAGCCCCTACATTTTCTCTATTATTATTATCATCATCATAACTTGTCCCAAAAACACAAAGTTAAGGATATTACAATTAAAAAATATGTGTTGAATAAAACAATGTCTTAAATTTTAAGAAATTAAATACTCGCATTCTCATAAAATATTTATAAAAATAAGCCATTAATCTGGGCATTTATGCCGCATATTAACATTAGTCTTATTATTCACTACTATAAATAACACATGTCATATCCGACGCAAAATAGATATCAACTCGATTACACTCTTACGAAAAACCCATTTAACAATGGTTGAGAAAGATATATAATTACGCGGGATCAGACGTTGTTATATAGAGTGTCGTTGTATATATGATACTTACAATCACGGCTCAATAACTATTGTAATAAACTAGAAAGCACGCGCCCGATCACAACGGATTTTCCAAAAGACCGTTGTGATAAAAATATTTTTTCTGGTCAACGCGCGAGATATTATAACGGTTATAATATATAACCGTTGTTAAATTTTTTGCAGAATTAACAAATATTATTCTGCTTTTATAATTAATCTCATTTTTAACCTGTATTATTGTTCACCATATCGCAGCAGAAAATACAACTCACATTTGTAATGAAGTTATCATAATAATATTAATTGTATCATATTGATAATATCACATAATTGTATCATATTCAATACACCATAACATCATCACATAAATTCTAGGTAACCAATACATCAACCATTACACCATCAGTCAACATACAAACCTAATCAACTATAACCTATTTTGTCTTTATTTATCGCGGTGAGAATCAGATATCAAACTATTGAATTAACTTGAATCACAAATCATGAAGTTCACCACCGAGCTTTGGTTTATCCGAAGGAAAGGGTAAGGATCGAAGAAAACCCTAAGTGCGCTATGTAACAACACAACTAAGAGATCTAAGGTTCGGGGGTTGGTTATACCTAGGGAATGTGTTAGCATTCTAAGTATCTGTAGTACTCTACAGGAAACTCTTGTTAGTATTTGTGTTATGCTAAAGTGTGCTTGCTAAAGGGAAAAATGCTAAGGTAAAGATCTAAAGTATATACAAAGTATGCTCGCCAAGACATCGCATCTCGTGCCTACGTATCCTGATGGGAATGAAATCAGAGAAATCGTAGTTCCCCTTAATAAGGGTGAGGAACTTTTGACTATGGCCAAGGTTCCAAAGGGAAAGTAAATGTCTGCGGTGAGACACCTACATATATTACGACGACTCTAAACCTAAGGTTAGGTTAAACGGGGAAGGAAATGTCCATGACAGGACACTCACATAGAGTACGGTGACTCTAATCCTAAGGTTATGATAAAGGGTAAGGACCTAAAGTTAGGCTAAGTATGACATGGAAATCAACAAGGGTAACTCTTTCCTTTGGAACTTAAATATAGGCAACATAGAGGTTCAAGAGCCGCAAGTAAATATCAAACAAAGTAGGTATCATGAAGATAGTATCCAGGTAAAGCAAAGCGAAACCTTAAACAAAGAAATTAAACCAATGGACAAATCACAAAATATGTACACAGCAAGGATCAAAGTACCCAATAAACTCATAGAGCATCATAATACAAACAATCGTAACAAAACACATGGTATAATATCAAGCTATAAATTAGGCATATAAATATGTCAAAGACAAAAAAAACACTTTATTTTTCTTCATATTTTCCTCAACATTTAATCTTCAACGAAATAGTAGAAGAAACAAACAAAACAATAAAAGAAAGATAACAATAAATAATTAGAAATGTATTTATTTTGAGATTTTCATCCTATAAAGAAAAAGAAAAAGATTAAAATAAGTATTAACAAAAAAAAGTGTTAGTTAAAAAAAAGTAGGAAATAAATACTAAGTTTGTCGATGCCCTCCAATAACATCAAAGCCAAAGAATAAATGATTGTCACCTATAATATTTCAATACATATAGTCTTTAGTTGAGTATGTAAAAAAGTTGTTTTGCTTTTCCTGTGCCCAAATGCCACAAAATAACTTGTTTCCCATCCTAACATAGCCACTATTTAACAACAATGCATGCAATTATAAAAACAATCTTTATTCGGCATACGACTTTTCATGTATAAAAGAGAGCATACAAAGCAATACAGAATAGACTTACAATGAGGTATTCGATTGAATGTTCTCAATAACCTTGAAGTTTGAATTGAAACACAACAAACTTCCACCAAAACGGCAAGCATCTTATAACAATTTATCACAGTTTTTATCATGCAATCACACTGCACATGCTAATACACAAATATCATGCACACGCTCACACAGTCCCACAAGGATTGTGCATGACACACAATGTGAACATACATACATCTAACAACAACAAAGACGTGGTAAACCGAACAATGACGACAGAGGGAGAAAGCAGATTGTTTCCTTTGTATGAATGCACACTATCAATATCCATTACTATCAATGAGAACACACAACAATAACATCACATACTCAGACTTGAACTTCAATTAAATTTATACATACATGATAGGATGAAACCAATCAACAATGACAACTACGTTTATCATGAACTGTCGATTAACAAAGCTGAAGAAAAACACGCACATGATACAACTTGATTCATTAACATGGTGAGCATAACAACAACTTGAAAGAAAAGAAAAGAGAGAAGGTTTCGCATGTCATTCATTATAGTTTTCACACAAGAAATGAATATCTCAAAACATAACATGAATGTAAAAAGAAAGAAAACTTACAGAGCTTGATGGAGAAAAACGAAATCTTATGCGAGAGTCACGAGGTTGCTTTGCGGAGATGAACAAAACGAAAGCGTAAAGACTTTGTCGGAACGAGGTACACTGTTGGATGTTGTGAGTTGAAGTGAAGAGTGGAAAAGCTTGTAAAGGCTTGCTAATCTCGTGCTTCCTAAGATGAATAAAGTGATATCATCATCAAGTGAAAGTCATGGAGAAGGCTGTTCTTTTATGGTTGAAGATGTTGTGAAGTTTGTGAGATGATTTAAAAGGAGTATGGTGTAGATTGGCGTGCTGCTCTTATCATGAAGAAGATGTTAATCGGTTATATTCAGTGTGTGAGGTGGGTTTGTATGCTTCTAAAAAAATAGGTTTTCGCAAGTGGGTGGTGATCTTTGTGCTTGGAGGTTATGGCAGGTCTTTTTTGGTCCGCCCCCTTTCCAAGTGTGATGTGTCGTGATTTTTGTTGTGACATGCTAAGATAATTCAAACAAACTTTGCCAAAAACTATAGCTCCAAAAGATACTTTTTGTATTGTGCAGTCTCTTTCATGTGACAAGGTTGCGTCATTAGATAAAAATGGTAGGATGTGCAAGGACCCTTTTCTTGAGCAAGACAAAAGAGATATTTTTAGGCATTCTAATTCATAGTCCTATGACCCTCTAGCTGGTATTTTTCTTCTTTCTTGAGCAAAACACACCTGCTAAACATGTTTCCACATGATGGCAAACAAACTTTGGGCGAAGCACTTTGGGGCAGATTTTGGGTATAACATAGATGGCTATTTTTCACCAAATTGGTATTCTTAGATAGATAAAATGGAAAGGAATAACTTCTTAGTTGAAGGAAAGTGCAGAAAAAGCTAGGGAAGGCCTCAAAATAGCCTCTCGATTCGTGTCCTCAAATCTGATCCTCATTTCTCTATGAATACTTTGGCATCTTGTCTCCATCATAACTTCTTGCTCAAACCACCAATGTTTACAAATTTGGTATCAATTTAAAGCTAAGATAACCATCTACAACTTTCATGCTTTAAGAAAATTTAAATAAGGCTTGGAAGCACATGAAAAATTGTATGGAAGTTTGGTAAAACATTGTCACTCATGGGACTTAGCAGAATTTTTCTAAGTTACCAAAACATGATCTTAAAAACCCTTCACTTTAGAACTTCATAACTTGAGATTGGTTGGTCCAAATGAAAATTTCTTCGTATTCTTCAAAAGCTTGGAGAATAAGAAATAACTCTTATGTTTGAGAAATTTTGACTTGAGGCTTGGATTATTAAGAAAAATCTACATGAAGTTACCTTCAAAATGCTGAAAATTATATTGTCAATTTTAACAACTTTGCAACCCTAACTTTACAGCACCATAACTTGAGTTCTAGACATGCTTTTGAGGCGTTCTTGATATCGAAAGAAAGTTGAGAAGATTATCTACAACTTTAATGTTCATGAAAAAGTCAAATTAGACTTGGAACCCTCTTGAATTTGGCCATGAAAATCAACCCAACAAGCTGAAATTTATAACTTAGAAAATTTCTAAGTATGAAATTTTCAAATCAAGCTTTTCCTAACTTTGAATCAATATAACTCCGAATCCATTCATCTTTTGGACATGATTTCTTCTACACACTTGTAGTTTAGGATACCCTCTTTACAAATATCATTGGTTTGCTCCAATTGGCTCATGTATGAGTGAGATATGACTCTTGCAAGATGACTAGAATTCTTGATTTCCATACTTAGAATTTTTCAACTAAAACCCTAATTTCACAAAACTCTTGATTTTATGATTCTAACTTAATTTTTCTTGATCCATTCATATGAGACCGTGAAATAAGACTTGTGAATTACATAATTTGTCACAAAACCCAATGTTTGACTTTTACGAAGCTACATTCGACTTTTGAATCAAATGAAGACAAAACCTCTCCTATCCACTTAGGACACTCTTGACTTGAGATTCTTGGGACCAAATGAGCTCTTAGGGACCCTTGAGATGCATGAGGGCCTCCTTGATTTATTCCTCAATCAACTCTTGATTAATCAGGACTTTCTCCTTTCCTTCACAAACCATAATTTCACAAAACAAACAAAACCACAAAGCTAGATGAATTGGCTAGTGATGCAAGGATGATTGACCTATGATGCTCATGCAAATGTTGACAACATCTAAGGGGTAAAATTTGGGGTATGACAGTTGCCCCTATTTAAATAGCTTCACTGGATGACCTGAGTGATAAAAATACTCATGAAATCATGGTGGAAGGTATTTAAATACAGATAACCGAAAAGTTTGCCCTTAGATGCAATAATATGTTATATTATGGAAAAAAGAGACTATACATGCCATGAATTCTAGCATGATGAAAATGATGGGATGATAAATGCAAAAATCAGACAAAAATGAAAGCAAATGGGGATAAAGTCCACACAATGAATAACCACTCACTGGGGAGAGGCAACATCACTGGGGAAGCAACAGTCATCATCCATGAATGAAACTGGATGGAAAAGAGTCACAACATACAAAAGATCATTGAATGAAGTAAGGAGAAAACCTGGGAAATATATCAGGGACATGAAACAAACATCAGAGACGTTCAGAAAAGCAATGAATACTCTGGGACACAACAAACATTAGAGACATCCATAAAAGCAATGAATGGACTTTGGAAACCATCAGAGATATTTGATAAATCATCGAATAAACTCCGGGACACACCCAAAAAAGCATTGGATGGAGGATGGAAACAGACCCGAAAACAATCAAAAAGCTATCAACCAAAGTCAGGACAAATTTAAAGACATCTAGAAGAGCATTAGATGAAGACAAAGATTATGAAGGTATATCCAAAACATTTATAAAATCATTAAATGTACGGGAAAAGGTTTAAATACATATCTGGAAGAACATCAGATAAGCAACAAAAGAGTTATGGAAGAACATCAGAACATAAATACATATCCAAAAAAGCATTAGATAGGTACAAAGGAGTTCTAGAAAAACATCATAACAAAAGTCATATCCGGAAAAGTATCAGATAGACACAAAAGGAGTTATGGAAGAACATCAAAACAAAAGTCATATCTGGAAAAGCATCAGATAGACACAAAGGGGCTATGGAAAAACATCATAAGCAAAAGTCATATTCGGAAAAGCATCAGATGGACACAAAGAGGCTCTGGAAAAATATCAGAAGTAAAAGTCATATCTGGAAAAGCATCAGATAGACACAAAGGAGTTCTGGAAGAATATCAGAACAAAAGTCATATCTGGAAAAGTATCAGATAGAGACAAAAGGCATTCTTGAAAAACATCAGAAGAAAAGTCATATCCGGAAAAACATCAGATAGGCACAAAGGGAATGAGATTATGGAACAGTGTCAGAATCACAAAGGACTATCTGGAAAAACATCAGATTAAAGACTCAATCTGGAAAAACATCAAAGAGAGAAACATATCCGAAAAAACCTCGGATATATTCTAGAAAAACATCAGATAAGTTATGGAAGAACATCAGAACAAAGACTCAATCTGGAAAAAACATTAGAGAGAGAGAAACATATCCGAAAAAATATTGGATAGATTCTGGAAAAGCATCAAAGTTAAAAGACCATCTGGAAAAACATCAGATAAGTTCTGGAAGAACATCATAGCAAAGTCTCAATCTGGAAAAACATCAGAGAGAGAAACATATCCAGAAAAACATCGGATAGATTATGGAAAAACATCATAATCAAAGGAAATATCTTGAAAAACATCAGATAAGTTCTGGAAGAACATTAGAATAAAGACTCAATCTGGAAAAACATCAGAGAGAGAAACATATCCGAAAAAAGATATGATAGATTCTGGAAAAACATCAGAATCAAAGAAAATATCTGAAAAAACATCAGATAAGTTTTGGAAGAACATCAAAACAAAGACTCAATCTGGAAAAACATCATAGATAGAAACGTAGGTGACATCCAAGAATGACATTGGATAAAAATATACCATACATCTAATAATGGCTTTGAATGAAAGGTATAAACATAATACCTGATAATAGTATTGGATGTAAGAAGAACAAACATATCCGAAAAAACAATCAGATAAGAAAAATGTCATATCTGGAAGAACGTCAGATAGACACGACAAAATCTGTTTGGTAGGTGCCAAGTGAGTTGGACTTTGACCACAAGGTAAGACATGGATAACAACACGACCTCGAGAGGAATGCAAATGAGGATAAAACACTCATGATATGAATATGTATATGAATTATGCAGATAATATATGATCAAATGCAAATGCAGACGCTGACAACATGGCTCGACTCATTTGGTGAGATGACAAGACTGAAAAACTGATTCCTCAACACAGAGTTCACTGCCATTCTGCTTGGGGACTAAAGATGCTACTGTTGAACGTATCTCTGCCATACTGCTAAACTGTACCAAGTTGATGGTCCTTATAGGAAAGATGAAGAACTATTTGAGGATTCTTCAACTAAACTGCCCCAGATTAGCTGACTGTGGTAGATGAACTGATCATTGCTTCAGCTTAACTGATTCTTGAAAATAACCGCTTTACTACGTGCTTGGAAAGCTTGCCCCAGTCCGAGTCTTGAAAGAGTTTCTTGATAAACTAAATTTGAGAAGGACTTGCATTGAGCAACAGACCTAGAACTGATTCTCAACAGGATTTGGAAGGAACTTACCCCTGATAGGATCACCGACCAAATTTCTCAACTGTTTGAAAATTCCATGAGAGGAAAGCCAATTTACAAATAAAAGTGTTCATACAAACATGGTAATGAAAAGTTCATGGAACTTTTGAAATCAAAATTACTTTGAATCATGCAAAGTATAAGAGTTTCATCCCAGAACGCGGGTTCAAAATACTTAAAGTGTAAAACAAAGGTGTAATGACAAAATAATTGATTTGCAAAAATCTTTTTCAGTCAATTTACGCAACCTTGTTGTAGTATGCTTTCAAAATAACCTCGCTTCAGTTAGGTATTTTGAGAGTTGTAACGTGGTCTGGTTCACAGTTTAAGAAATAAAGGATAAAGACTCAAAGTTTATTTGTACCCATCTAATCTACGTGATGATCTTCAGTCCTACACTCAGTTAACTCATACTATTCACTCAGGTTCCCATAGGTTGGAAATTGCACTGATGATAGTGATGATGGTTCAGAAGTCAAGGGACCTTTGAAAAGGCAGTCACTACTTCCTTATAACATTTGGTTGTTTTAACATTTGAGGATTCTCATGGTGAAGGGTTTAAAGATTCCTCTTTTTATTATCCCTAACTTTTTCTTGAACTCTTTCTTGCGAAGATTATAGTCAGCGGGATGCCCCAGTTTTTCCTAAGTCTCCTTCATAGGTTTTGACTTAACGGACTTTTTTTTTGTTTTTATTTTTATTTTTGGAGAAAGAGAGTGACTGTTTGGCTTTAATGATTATGGTGAACCATCATCGGCTTTTTGGCTTGAAAAACATCTTCAACACTTGCTTGTTGTGCGCGAAGGAAAACTTGTGAATGCAACCTTTATATGAAAGGTGTCTCGTATGAACAAACAACCAAGTTAATTAAGAACTACCCTGTCCCAGGTGAAGATCATGGGTTATTTGTAAAGAAAGAAACTCCAACTTCTAGGCTCGAAGGGGTTGACAAGGGAATAACTTCCTTAGTGTTTGAGAGTTGAAACAATGCCTTACATCATCAGCAAAGTTTGATTGAAAGTGTACCAATAGCAGTTATTGGTACAATGTTTTTGTCATCCTCCCTCAAATATTTGTATAATCAAAAGTTTGGACAATAAGTAAATATTTGAAAGATAAAACATAAAAGTGCAAATAATAGACAAAATGAATTGCAATCAAAAGTTGCAATGCTCATTTCATTAATACGAAAGTACAAACACTAATTAAAAGAAAAAAACTTAAACAAAATGAAGGAAAGTATAAACAACGAGAAACAAAAAACCTAGTGACTAATCAGTAACAAAGACGAGTTGTCCTGTCTGAAACACTGGCTTTTAGGAAGATAGTTTGCTGAAATCGACTAAAGCTTCACTTTTGATGCACTGGCAAGGGATTGTTCTGGATATTCGGATGGCTATCCTTAAAATCAAGGATTCCAGTTCTAATCAACTCACGCACTCTGGCTTTCAATGCATAACAATTCTCCAAGTCGTGGCCCGGGGCACCCTCATGAAATGCACAGTGAATATCAAATCTAAATCCAACTGGAAAAGGATTAGGAGGAGGTTGCAAATTCCTTGTAGTGATCAACCCTTGTTGAACCAAGTCAAGATAAAGTTATGTATATGTCATGGGAATAGGATTAAATTGATTCCTATTCTGATACCGGTTTTGTCCAACAGCTGGATGTTGAGGAATTTCTGCTGGTCATAGAGCAGCGACAACAGGAGTAATGGCAGCAATAGTAGGGTGATTATACCGAGGTTGCTGATGAGGCCTTCTCACTTCAACCATGACAACGTTGGTCTAATCTTCTCTCTTCTTATGGAATGTCCCAAAGGATTTCTTCGTACAATTAGAAGATTCAGCAACCTTAGATACTTTACCATTTTTCTTACCTTCTTCCAATCTCTGCCTAATAGTTACCAGATCTGTAAAGCTTGAAGAGACGCTTCCAATCATCTTCTCCCAATAGAAAGGGGATAGAGTGTCGATGAACATTCCAGTTAGCTCCTTCTCCGCTAGAGGGGGTTCAACTTGGGAAGCTAACTTTCTCCAACACTGAGCATATTCCTTGAACGACTCTCTCTCGTTCTGAGACATATTCTGAAGTTGACGACGGTCAGGAGCCATGTCAAGATTGTACTTATATTGCTTCATAAAAGCATTGGCAAGATCTTGGAAGCAGTGGATACTGTTTTGTTCTAAGTTCATATACCACTTGAGAGAGGTGCCACTCAAACTGTTCTGAAAGCAGTGGATGAGCATCTTCTGATTGTTGGTATAAGCAACCATCCTTTGACAATACATGACTATATGAGCTCTTGGGCAAGAGTGACCCTTGTACTTCACGAACTCAGGAGTCTTGAACTTAGCAGGCATAACAAAGCCAGAAACTAGGCACATTTTGTATGCATCCACATTGGAGAAATCAGTACCATCAACAACTTTGAGTCTCTTATCTATAATCTGAAACTATTCACGGACAACCTCAGGCTCAAAAAAATATTTATGTTTCTTCACCTAGAGCACTGGAAATATTGTACTCATATAGAGGATTCTCAAAGGGAGCTCGAACAGTCTGGGTAACAGTGTGGACTACAGGTCTATGCTCAGCAAATATTGGAGCTTGAAAAACTGGTTTGACAGTCTGACCAATCACAGGAGTAGATGCAATAGATGGAGAGAAGTTATGATGTAAACCAAACTTTGGCCAAGTTGAAGGCGGCATTTGAACAGGTTGAGGATCAACACTTGAAACTTCCTGAATGGCAGTCCTTTGAGGTGGCTCTCCTCTAGCAATCAAGACTTGAAGTATCTCGGTGAGCTTGGTCATGCCTGATTTTAAATCATCGATCTCCATTCATATCTCTGCATTATTTCCTTCTTACTCTGACATCCTACGTCTGTAGTTAGCTCTAGTCTGGTATCGGTGTCGAGGAATCAGCTTGACGACTCACATGTGAAACTGGAAGATAGAGACAACTGGAAATGAGTTGCTGGAAAAATAGAGGTATGCAATGAATCATGCAAAGATGCAAATGCAATGCAATGCGATGCAAGACAGGATGCAAAACACATATAACATGATCAAAGGTTCGAGATCACAACATGAGGTCTAGGGAAAGAACCAACCATAGGGTGTGTACTAGGGGTAAAGCACTTGCACAACGGGTTCTAACAAAGTTCCCAGAGTCATCGATAAACATTTCGGATATTATCATCTTGCACGACTACTCGTGGGCTAATAATATTCTCAAGATAAACTCGTCTGAGTGTAGTATCGCATGAAAACCATCACAGGTCTACACCTAGATAATCACTGCATTATGTCCTAAAAAGCAAAGAGGGATGCATAGTAACTAAAGGTCCTCAGCTTCACGGGCTCCCAGGTCAGAAAAAGTGATGCAATACAACTACTCGCATCAGACACCATTAATTCTAAAGGGGCCTCCACTGAGCGTGGTTATCATATGCTAGACATGTTAGGACCAATCCCAACAGCTAAATATTGATTATACCACAATCCTATCATAGGTGTACACTCAAGTTCGGGTTAGGACTTATCTCACCACTCAAGATAATAACCCTGCATACAGAAAACCCAAGCACAAATAGATATATATACAAATATATACAAATATACAAGCAAGCAAACATATAGCAAATACAAATACAAACAAGGCTAGCTTAACCCTCTTAGGGGTTTCCCCAGAGAAGTCGCCATTTTTGTCGCGGTGAGAATCGAATATCAAGCTATTGAATTAACTTGAATTACAAATCATGAAGTTCATCACCGAGCTTTGATTTATCCAAAGGAAAGGGTAAAGATCGAAGAAAACCCTAAGTGCGCTATGTAACAATACAACTAAGAGATCTAAGGTTAGGGGGTTGGTTATACCTAAAGAAGGTGTTAGCATCCTAAGTATTTGTAGTACTTTATATGAACCTCTTGCTAATATTTGTGTTATGCTAAAGTTTGCTTGCTAAAGGCAAAAATACTAAGGTAAAGATCTAAAGTATATACAAATTATGCTCGCCAAGACATCGTATCTCGTGCCTATGTATCCTGACGGAAGTGGAATCAGAGAAACCGTAGTTCCCCTCAATAGGGGTGAGGAACTCTTGACTGTGGTCAAGGTTTCAAAGGGAAAGTAAATATCTGCGGTGAGACACCTATTTAGAGTACGACGACTCTAAACCTAAGGCTAGGTTAAACGGGGAAGGAAATGTCCATGGAAGGACACTCACATATAGTATGATGACTCTAATCCTAAGGTTAGGATAAAGGGTAGGGACCTAAGGTTAGGCTAAGTATGACATGACAGTCAACAAGGGGAACCCTTTCCTTTGGAACTTAAACACAGGCAACATATAGGTTCAAGAGCCGCAAGTAAATATCAAATAAAGTAGGTATCATGAAGATGATATCCAGGTAGGGAAAAGCGAAACCTTAAACAAAGAAATTAAACCGATGGACAAATCACAAAATATGTACAAAGCAAGGATCAAAGTACCCAATAAACTGATAGAGCATCACAGTATAAATAATCGTAACAAGACACATGGCATAATATCATGCCACAAATTAGGCATATAAATATGTCAAAGAAAATAAAAAGACACTTTTTTTCTTCATATTTTCCTCAACATCTAACCATCAACAAAATAGTGGAAGAAACAAACAAAACAATAAAAGAAAGATAGCAATAAATAATTAGAAATGTATTTCTTTTGAGATTTTCATCCTATAAAAAAAAGAAAAAGATTAAAATAAGTATTAACACAAAAAAATAGTTAGTTAAAAAAGAGTAGGAAACAAATACTAAGTTTGTCGATGCCCTTCAATAGCATCAAAGCCTAGAATAAATGATTATCACCTATAATATTTCACTACATATAGTCTTCAACTGAGTACGTAAAAATATTGTTTTGCTTTTCCTGTGCCCAAATGCCGCAAAATAACTCGTTTCCCATCCTAACATAGCCACTATTTAACAACAATGTGGGCAGTTACAAAAACAATCTTTATTTGGTATACGTCTTTTCGTGTATAAAAGAAAGCATACAAAGAAATACAAAATAGACTTACAATGAGGTATTCGATTGAATGTTCTCAATAACACTGAAGTTTGAATTGAAACACAACAAACTTCCACCAAAACAGCAAGCATCTTATAACAATTTATCACAGTTTTTATCATGCAATCACACTGCACATGCTAACACACAAATATCATGCACACGCTCACACAGTTCCACAAGGATTGTGCATGGCACACAATATGAACATACATACATCTAACAACAACAAAGACACGATAAATAGAACATTGATGACGGAGGGAGAAAGCGGATTATTTCCTTTGTATGAATGCACACTATCAATATCCATCACTATCAATGAGAACACACAATAATAACATCACATACTCAGACCTGAACATCAGTGAAATGTACACATACACGATATGATGAAACCAACCAACAATGACAACTATGTTCATCATGAACTGTTGATTAACAAAGTCGTAGAATAACACGCATATGATACAACTTGATTTATTAACATGGTGAGCATAACGACAACTTAAAAGAAAAGAAAAGAGAGAAGGTTTCACATGTCATTCATTATAGATTTCACACAAGAAATGAATATCTAAAAACACAACATGAATGTAAAAAGAAATAAAACTTATAGGGCTTGATGGAGAAAAACAAAATCTTACGCGAGAGTCACAGGGTTGCTTCGTGGAGATGAATGAAACGAAAGCGTAAAGACTTTGTCAGAACAAGGTACGGTGTTGGATGTTGTAAGTTGAAGCAAAGAGTGGAAAATCTTATAAAAACTTGCTAGTCTCGTGCTTGCTAAGATGAATAAAGTGATATCATCATCAAGTGAAGGTCATGGAGAAGGTTGTTCTTTTATGGTTGAAGATGCTGTGAAGTTTTTGAGATGATTTAAAAGGAGTATGGTGTAGATTAGCGTGCTGCTCTTATCATGAAAAAGATGTTAATCAGCCATGTTCGATGTATGAGGTAGGTTTGTATGCTTCTAAAAAAAACAAGTTTTCGCAGGCGGGTGGTGAGCTTTGTGCTTGGAGGTTATGGCAGGTCTTTTTTGGTCCGTCCCCTTTCCAAATGTGATGTGTTATGATTTTTGTTGTGACATGCTAAGATAATCCAAACAAAGTGTGCCAAAAACTGTAGCTCCAAAAGATACTTTTTGTATTGTGCAGTCTCTTTCATGTGACAAGGTTGTGTCATTAGATAAAAATGGTAGGATGTGCAAGGACCCTTTTCTTGAGCAAGACAAAAGAGCTATTTTAAGCATTCTAATTCACAGTCCTATGACCCTCTAGCTGGTATTTTTCTGCTTTCTTGAACAAATCACACATGCTAAACATGTTTCGACATGATGCCAAACAAACTTTGGGCATAACATCAATGGATATTTTTCACCAAAATGGTAAAATTGGGTAGATAACATGGAAACAAATAACTTCCCAGTTTAAGGAAAGTGCATAAAAGGCTTGGAAAGGCCTCAAAATAGCCTCTCAATTTGTGTCATCAAATCTGATCCTCATTTCTCTATGAATACTTTGGCATCTTGTCTCCACTATAACTTCTTGCTCAAACCACGAATCTTTACAAATTTGGTATCAATGGAAAGCTGAGATAACTATCTACAACTTTCATGCTTTATAAAAATTGAAATAAGGCTTGGAAGTACATGAAAAAAGGCATGGAAGTTTGGTAAAACATTGTCACTCAAGGGACGTAGTAGAATTTTTCTAAGTTACTAAAACATGACCTTAAAAACCCTTCACTTTAGAGCTTTATAACTTGAGATTGGTTGGTCCAAATGAGAAGTTCTTGGTATGCTTAGAAAGCTTGGAAAACAAGGAATAACTCTTATGTTTGAGAAATTTTGACTTGAGGCTTGGTTCATTAAGAAAAATCTACATGAAGTTGCCTTCAAAATGCTGAAAATTATATTATCAATTTCAACAACTTTGCATCCCTAACTTTACAGCACCATAACTTGAGTTCTATACATGCTTTTGAGGTGTTCTTGATATCGAAAGAAAGTTGAGGAAAATTCAAATTAGAATTGGGAGCCTCTTGAATTTGGCCATGAAAATCAACCCAACAAGCTGAAATTTATAACTTAGAAAATTTCTAAGTATGGAATTTCCAAATCAAGCTTTTCTTAACTTTGAATCAATATAACTCCAAATCCATTCATCTTTTGGACATAATTTCTTCTATGCACTTGTAGTTTAGGATATCATCTTTTCAAAGATCATTGGTTTTCTCCAAATTGGCTCATGGATGAGTGAGATATGACTCTTGCAAGATGACTAGAATTCTTGATTTCCACACTTAAAAATTTTCAACCAAAACCCTAATTTCACCAAACTCTTGATTTTATGATTCTAACTTAATTTTTCTTGATTCATTCATATGAGACCATGGAATAAGACTTGTGAATTTCATAGTTGACCGCAAAACCCAATGGTTGACTTTTATGAAGCTATAGTCGACTTTTGAATCAGATGAAGACAAAACTTCTCCTATCCACTTAGGACACTCTTGACTTGAGTTTATTGGGACCAAATGAGCTCTTAGGGACCCTTGAGATGCATGAGGGCTTCTTTGATTTATTCCTCAATCAACTCTTGATTAATAAGGACTTTCTCCTTTCCTTCACAAACTCTAATTCCACAAAACAAACAAAAGCGCAAAGTTAGATGAATTGGTTAGTGATGCAAGAATGATTGACTTATGATGCTCATGCAAATGTTGACAACATCTAACGGGTAAAATTTGAGGTATGAAATTATTGTTACAACAAATGCAATGAACACTACAAATAAAAAAATTCAGGTAAGCTTCAACTGTTTCTTTATGATCTTCACCTTCAACTTCAATTCGTCCTCTTTGGCTTTGTAGGTGTTAACGATCTCCTTCTCCTTATTCAAGTTTTTTACCATTGAAGAAATTATTTGTTTTGCCCTAGGATCCATCTCTTCATCCAACCAAGCAAAGTGAGAGCATTTTTTATATCCTTGAATCTTATACATCCCACAACCATAAAAACAGCGACCTGGGTTCAAATTGGTCCATGCCTCATCAATGGAGCGTCGAGACCACACTTGCATACGTACCTTGAATGAATTTAGGACCTGCTTCCATGGCAACAACCGGACTGCTGAGACCTTTTAATGGAAGGATTTGATGGAAACTTGAAGAAACTGGGTGAGAAGAAGACGAACAATGACTAGGGGAAAAAAAGACAAAAAGTAATTCAAAAGGATAAAAAACGCAACATATAATAAACAAAAACAACAACAATAATGTTTCAAGATACACCTTTTTATAAATTAGTCGTGGATGTCGAACAAATTATAAAGTTCATCTAGTTTATGAAGTTATGAAGAAGAAATATAAGGTGAATAAAGTTTACACAATAGCTTCACACTTCTTGTATTTCTCTTCATAGCTACACAAACCATATGTATCATAGCCAAAGTATGTCCTTTGTTAAGACGAATCTGAAAAAATGAGAACATTAACCAAATGAAAAAATGAGAATTCATTATTAACAAGAAACGTAAACGAAATTGAAGCATAAGTTTAATGTACGAACCTTAAGTTAGCGATTGGTGAAGACGAATCTGAAGATGTATCTGAATGTTAAAGTATGTTTAAAAGGTGAAATGGATGTTAGGATTATGTTATGAGAGAGAAGAGTGAAATATGTTAGGGTTTTATTTTGAGAAAAATAGTTGTTACGTACTGAACGATAGATACTTTCGCTTATATACTAAAAATATCACTTTTCATCACGGTTAGAAAGAAAAACCCTGATGCAATTTATTTTTGCAATTTATTTTACAACGGTCGTATTGTAAAACTGTGGTTAAATAACTTGGTTAAATAACTTTTAAATTTTACAATGGTTGGTTTATTTCGCCGTTGTAAAATCATTTACAATTTATTTTTTAAATAATAGACTTAAGTGGCACACGCTTAATGTACTATAAAAAATGAAAAAAATGTAGTTGCTGAGAATCGAAGCTTGCTGCACATTATTTATTACTACGGTGTTTTATGACAATCGTCATTAAATTATTGTTTATAAATCTAGCTACTCACTGGGCGCGAAAATTTTAACCTATTACAATGGTGTATATGAATCCGTTGTAAACCTGGCGTTGTTGTTTGTGCATTTTGTAGTATTGTTACAACGTCGAGATAACTAAAGGTGACATGAAAATGTGAGAATTTTACCCATCGAATTTCAAATAACCGAGGGATTTGTTTAAATGGTCATGAATTCAAATCCCAACAATAACTTTTTTATGTTTTTCAAACTAGTACACTATATCTCACGATTTATTGATAAAAGAAGGTGGTATATATATATATATATATATATATATATATATATATATATATATATATATATATATATATATATATATATATATATATATATATATATATATATATATATATATATATATATATATATATATATATATATATATATATATATATATATATATATATATATATATATATATATATATATATATATATATATATATATATATATATATATATATATATATATATATATATATATATATATATATATATATATATATATATATATATATATATATATATATATATATATATATATATATATATATATATATATATATATATATATATATATATATATATATATATATATATATATATATATATATATATATATATATATATAATACTCATTACATTGTTCACATAAAATATTAATAAATTAATTTGGTTACAAACTATATTATTTACACAGAATATTATATTATTTAGACAAAATATTAAAGTAATAATGTTGTTCTTCATCGTAATCACTGTCGGTGAAGAACAAATGTTGGATATCTTGAGGAAGATCAAATGTTGAAGCAATATATTCTTTATGAATTTTGAATTCATTTCTTTCTGATATAAAACAAAAAAAAAGTTAGATAAATAAAATAAATATTCAATTATATAATTATTTAAGAATACAAACCTTGAACCTATGATAATTTTCTGCTCTTGCAATCCATCACATTAATCTTTGGCAAAGTAAATACAATCTTACCAACCACATACCTAATAATCCTACATTTTTTTCTTCTCTTGCAATATATCACATTGATACTTTTACTTTGTAAAATCTCATGACGATCTAATTAAACTTAGAGGGTTTCACAACAACGTTTGGATTTCTTGTGGATTCACTACTATCAAATATATTGTATTCAGAATGCTTTTATAATGAGGGTTTCACAAGGATCATTAGTGACAATTTCTTGATCATTGATACTCATTAAATGGACGATAAATATTTGTTTAAAGACGGTGAAGAAACTGAATAAACACGCTTAAATTTTACCACGGTTATCACTCAAAATTGAGGTAAAATGTGTTTCTTTTTAAATTAAAAAAACAACAAAATATGTTCCAACCCAAGTCATATACCTCTCACTTTTATATATTTACATTGTTTACAGAAAATATTAAAATAAATTACTTAAACATATCAAGAGTTCGACAATGGATTCTTGGAGAACAACTCATAGGAGTTATTTGTTCCAAACAAGAGAATTTTTTTTATATTTACATTTTTTTCATATTTTGGAGAAGTTATTTGTTCCAACCAAGAAATTTTTTTTTGTACTTGCAGTCCATCCCAGAGAGATTTCATTATCTTGAGAAAATGTTTTCACATGAAAGAGAACATGAAGAGAAATTGATGATTGTGTTTAGTAATAAATTTCTCAATATTTTCAATCGAGGAAAGTAATAAATTTCTCAATGTTTCCTTTGATTGACAACTTAAGAATATTATTACATAAATACAACAACATCAACATTAGTATGTGAGATAGATTGCAAGAACAAAAAAAATATTTTGTTTAAGATTGAAGAATATTGAAGATTTTTTCTGTCTTGAAACCCATCTAAAAAATGATGCGTAAGACTTTGAAATGACTACATATAAGTTAGATTTAGGGTAAAATCTGATTGACGAGTGCTTTTATAGTAAAATATGATAATTTAATTCATTGGTTATTAAATATAACTGAAGGAATAAATCATTAATTTAAAAATTAAAAATTAAATAAAAAGAATGACACCACTTTTTAAGAAATAAAAACATAAGCTACTGATGCTGAGATTCGAAGCGTGTCCTAAAATATTTTTTCCCTCGATTTTATTTTGTAATCGAGGGAATATGTGGTATTTATTAAAAAATAATATAAAACATGACATGCCTTGAGTTGTGATCTCGATTTTTGGTAGGGTGAAGTGAAATTTTTGTCATGAAATGTATTATTTGTAGTAGTGATTATTGTTGTTTTTATGGTTGTCGGAGGACTTGAAAGTCAGTTGAGATATAGTTAAATCCTTTATTATATTCTATATTCTTCAAGAAGTTATCTCATGAAAGAATGTTATCTATCAGTTATAAATTTCTTAACTATTTTAAATGGTGTTAAATATAATTTTATGACTTATTAAACTAAGAAATATATGAAAAGACAGATAAATACATAAAGATTAAAGGACATGCTTCTTTGTTTGTATCTTTTTTTAGATAATGGTGCTAAAAATATGAAACATCGATAAAATTCTCAATTATCAGGCCTATTAAGTCTTGAGTTATTCTTACAATTCAAAATATTTATGGATCTCATTAGACCTAAGAAAAATTTGACTTTTTCACATTCAATTGTGCTTGAACTATCCTAACTTCTTCTCGATTTATGGAAGATGACTTAATGTAAAATCCCATCTTTTTTAATCTCGACTAACATATTATTTATTTTTAAAGTGTAAATGAATTCCCCCATTAGTTTCTCTATCAACTTTATTTGAGTTGGAAAAAACTTATTAACCTTTTCCAATTTAGTTATCTAAAGATAATGTTAATCTCCCAAACTAATTTAGAGATATTCATGTCTAATCATTAAGTTAACTCCTTCTATAAATAGTTTTCAATCAAATATTAAACCTCCCACTCTACTATATTTTCTTGCTCTTTGTTTTCTTTCTAATCTTTTGATTTTGTCTCCTAGAGCATTCATATATTTTTCCTCTTCTTGTAAATACCCTAATTTCTAGAAAATTTGAACATTAGACTCTTAAAATTGCAACCACAACAATTAAGTCGTTGAGAGTTTCGACAATTGGTCTTCCACTTAATGGCATGCTCACATTGGGGGTTATCTTGTCGATTTGACACCATTTATCACTTTTTCCTTCAAACCTTTGTTGTTATTAATGAAACATTTAATGTTTAGAATAACCATCTGCAGCCGCTCCATACTCTTAAACATCATTATGTCTGATGGATTACGAGACATTATTTTTTTGTTGTGTTATTGTTCTTCTTACACCAACATTTAAGAAAATATTTTTCTGTTCTTGCAATCTATCTCACATAGTGGTGTTGTTGTTGTTCTTGTTGTTGTTCACATTAATGTTTAATGGAATAAATTTCCAATGTTGCTAATCAAAGAAATTTTTCTATAATATATATTGATTTCTTCAGTTGAGAACATTGAGAAATTTATTCTTAATTATATTGTAACACACAAAGAAATTGGTGAATGATAAAAAAGATGAAAAAGAAAACAATACACGTTACTTAATTTTTTTTCCATTCACCATTTTTTGGCAATAAAAGTCATCTATTATCTCGGCTCTTTTAGAGACCGAGGTTAAAACCGAAGGGAAACATAAGTGTGTTTATTAAATTTCTTCACACTCCTTAAACAAATTTGTGTCGTCCATTTAGTGAGTATCAACGCTCAAGACATTGTCATTAGTGATCCACGTGAAACCTGAAAGACATTCATTCAAAAGGCTAATGCTATATTATAAAAGCATTCTGAATATTAAAAATTTATCATGAAAGTATTTTCCATGAAAATATTGAAACTTATTTGTTTATATCAGAAACATTATTCTCTACGTTGGATTGTAAAAGTAGAAAAATATTTGAGTTTAAGGCTTGTGTTCTTATATAAACATATAACTGCAATTTTATTTTATTTATCTAACTTGTTTTATATCATAAACAAATACATAAAATATTCAACATTTGATCTTCCCTGAGATTCAATGAAATATGGATCCAAAATTTGTTCTTCACCTACAGTGATGACGATGAATCAGATTGAAAATTTGTTATATATTTAAATTTAATATTATGTGTAAACAATGCAATATTTTGTGTAAATAATATAATTTGTAAATAATTTAATTTAATATTGTGTGTAAATAATGTAATTTGTATTAAAAACATTATTTTCCCTTCGATTTCAGTCATAAACCGATAGGTATGTGGCACTAGTTTTGAAAATATAAAAATGTTGTTGTTGGGGATCGAAACAATGACCATTTCAACTATCCCCTAAGTTTTTCAGAAATCGAGGGGTAAAGTGGTAAGTTTTCATGACGTCTTTCGTTACCTCGCTTGTAACTGAGGTAAAATCCCCTTCGTATCCGAGGTAACATGTGTTTTTTGTAGTAGTGGAAAAACTAGATTGTGGTAGTGAAGAAAATGCATTGGATGTTACTTTTGAAGATTCTGAGGATGATGTGTTATATATGAAGATCTACCAATTGTTGAGGAGGGTGTTCATGAAGAGCATGTTGATGAAAAGAAAGGAAAGGGAAAAGGGAAAGGCAAAGGTAAAAGGAAGGTTAAGTGTAGCACCCCAAAATTTGCCCTCACTTTTTCTAACCTTAACCGACTTTTGTTTCACATTCATCTGCATCATTCATTAGGTCTTAGTTTATAATCATAATTTGCATTGGTCTTCTAAGACATGAGATCAGGAGTTTCTGAATCAGATAATTAAGTATCAGGCTTACTTTCTTCAAGAATTGTCACACATCGAGGGCCTAGGGTTTCATCACTTCCTTTGTTCGAATTTGTTGACAAGCTTATGTACAATTGGTTCAAGGTTAAGGATTTCCTCTCATCATGGATAGGGGGTCATGTTTATCAGGGACGATGACATGGTTTCAAGTTAAGTGTAGTTGTTCAGTCACGATCAAGATTAGACAGAATTTTGACCTAATCTGGGTCAAACCATCAAGAAATTTCTTCAGTTGCAAGTTATCTGTACCAGTGGCTATTTCTCGAGAAATGTATATTCAAGGTCAATTTGTTTTATGTGGAGGTTATCAGGTTATCAAATATTTGTTTATGAAGAGTTTGGTGTAAAAGTCAGGATCATCATGATCATCAGTTTAAATCGTGTTCCACTGTGGATTTATTCAAACAAATTCAAAGTGATTTAGGACTCTCTTGATTGGAGATTCAGAGGTTATCTCATTCAGATGGTTATTCATTGGTAGTTGCGACTATTTTATCAGAGGTTGTTGGAAGAGTTTCAAGTGTGGTTTTTGAATTAAATTCAGTCAAGGTGGATGTTGGTGGAAGGTATTGGTGGAGTATTATTCAGGTTCATCAAATTCAGAGTCAAGTTCAAATGTCCATTTGTAGATACCCAAAACCATTTTCTATCCAAATAAAATCCACATTTCAAAACCAAGTCAATTCTAAATCCAATTCATTTTTCTAGTCTATTTCTTAACCATTTTGGTTTACCATATCCATTCTTCATAGTCTAATATATACATATCCATCGATATTTCTAAGTCCATTTCTATATCAAAACCAATAATTCATTAACCCATTTTCAATTCAATTTATTCACAAAAGATCCATTTTTTTAAAAAAAAATTTCATTCACCATTCATATCCATCCATTACCATATCCAAAGTGATCCAATATAATTTACTCTTGTTTTTATTATCCATAATCCAAACAAAGCATTTGTCCATAAACCCATTTGATAAAATAAAAAAGCCCATACAAGTCATATAGCCCATTATGCAAAGTCCATAATAAAAAAAATAGAAAAAAATAAAGAACATAAAGCCCAAAGCCTTTGACCGATAGAAAAATAGAGGAGACTTAAAAACCTAAAATATTTTTTCAAGAGCCGTCGAAAATCACAAGCTCATCTCCTTCGTATCATTTTTTTTCATTTCTTCTTCACCACACGAAACCCCATTTCCCGCTGCTACCTCTACACTGTTCAAACCGTCGAACAACCTTCTGCATCAACCACCAAGAACAACTCACAGTCATTACACAATACTGACCCTCCTCCACCAATAACCAAAATCGCATTCCTAACCTCAACACGACATCACTCAGATCTTCCTCTTTACCAAAACTCGGCTTAAACTCACTCAAACTCGCTTCGTCGCACACGAGGTTCCAACTAACCTCTCCTCTATCCAATCAATAAACCACCGTCTCGAGAAGGATCCCCGCGCGTTATGGTGGTGGCGCTGTGTAAGCTGGCTCTACCGGCACAAGGAAAGCGGATTGTATCTCGAGGTGAGCTGGGTCAGGTTTACTGATGAGTTTGTTGAGAAGATGGAGTCGCATTTGCAGGACGCGCTATTGAAAAGATGGAAGATGAAGCGGTCACGAATCCAAGTGAAGATCGTAGTGGGATTTTTCAGGAACACTTCCTGATTGCGGCGTCAATTCAAGATCCGGAGGAGATAATGATTTGGCCAATGGTGGTTTGAGAAAACCCGGAGGAATTCAGTAGCAGGTATATCAGATTCTTCAACGATTCTAGAAGTTGAGGTTTCGGTTCGAGGAGTATGCATCGAGGGAGAAATACTTTGTTAAACCTTTCTGGTACTTCATTAGCTGCTGCATCCACTTGTTTTTGATTTGTTTTATTATTATATTAATTAGTTAATTAGTGTTATAATAATTGGATTTGGGCTTTGTTTAGTTCTGATTTAGATTTTGGTTTATATTATTTTAATTATTTAGTTTTTTTATCATTATTATTTAATTTCAGAATTTGGTTTATTTAGATGTTTTAGTTTTGTTAATACTTTAATTTTGAGCAAAACTTTATCCTCAATTTTGCTTCTAATTTTTAATGTTAGTTTTTAATATCATTTTAGTTTTGATATTTGAGTTGAATTTTGATTAAATTTCATTGATTAGAATTTTTCCTCGATCCCAGTTGAATTTTATGTTAATATTGTGATTTAACTTCCTTGATTTTAATTGAACTCCTATTTGAATTTTTTGTTGAACTTGGGTTTTAATTCCCAATTGAATTTCATTAAGTTTTGGTTGAATATTTGGTGATCTTTTTTGGTTGATCCTTTGGTTAAGTTCTTGTAGAATCTCTAATTGTTTATCTTGTTGAGTTCTCTTAAACTTTTGGTGACTAACTCTGGTTATCTTTCTTGATGACTCTTAAATTATCTTGATGAGGTTTGTGCTTTGACATTTGAGATATTTGTACTTGCTTGATTTTATTGATGCTTTGAAATGGCATATGAATTCTCATTGGTTGGTGTTGCTTATACTCTCTTTGTGCATAAATTGATTTGAATGTAGGAAATGATGCTGATGTATACACTTCTATTTCAAAGATAGGAATTGTTCTGGTTTGCTTGCTGGAATTTACAACTATGTTGTGTTGGAGCGCTGTCATTGCCACTGTTTTGGTTTAGTTTATACTTGTATAGATTTGACTTATTCTTTGCCATGTTATTGATGATATGAAGCATATTTAGGGTTTGGCATTGTTGATTATGACTTGTTGTTGATTGAGGAGTCTTCCCTCCTAGTTGTATGTTTGGCTGGCATGATAATTCATTTGATACTTTGGCTTTGCTGGTTACCATTTTTTTTTAACTTTATGGTGAACGAGGAGTCACTCAGTCTTACTTTATGGCTGAGATCATGACGTCGTTCTTTTGGTCATGGACGAGGAGTCACTCTGTTTTGTTTCTTAGTTGAGATCACGTCATCGTTCTCATTTATGATTGATTAGTATGGTGTTTACTTGTGCTTGTTCACATGATCCCTTAGGATTCCTAGTTCCACATAATTTCTTATTA
The DNA here is from genome assembly GCA_963859935.3 of Lathyrus sativus. NCBI lineage: Eukaryota > Viridiplantae > Streptophyta > Magnoliopsida > Fabales > Fabaceae > Lathyrus > Lathyrus sativus. The sequence continues at coordinate 356,701,126 of OZ012739.1, forward strand.
AGTTGGGTGTAGGAGAGACACTAGGCTTTCAATCCTTTCCATGATAACAACTAGGATAGTCCCTCCTAATTCTAAACTTAGGACCACATTGTATAATAACAATTAGGATTCAGTTTCCCTTAGACCTTGCGTGCGTCTTTCTCTTCTCTCTCTCTTCTTTCTCAAAGTAATAATCAAAATACTTAATAAACATGATGAGTATTGTGCGCCACGAGCCTTGAGTACATGGGAAATGATGAGTGAGGGATTTTTCCTTACTTGTCTATAGTGTTTAGCGTACGTCTCGTCTGGGGGTGATATGCGATGCATTCGCTCCTATGTCATAGACTTTAGTGCAATACACATCTCAAACAAAGTCAATTCATTTATGTTAAGGCGTATCAGATCCATAATCCTTTCTCTCGCCCCCGTGCGATCGTGATCCCGTTTTCCCGTAGTGCGTGAACTACAAATGCTCTAATTACTTATTCCCTAATGAGGATATGTAGGGACGAGGATTCCTGTCCTTGGCGAAAACACTAACAACTAACTCCCTTTTTCTCTCGCCTCAGTGCGATCGAGACCAACCTTTTATTCAAACCTTTTCTCTCGCCCCAGTGTGATATAGACCTTCTCCTTTTTCATAGTTACTCGGACTATGTTTGCTCTGATTTCTCATACCAAATGAGAATACATAGGTACAAGACGGTGATGTCTTCATGAGTAACCTTCCCCCATCACCAGTAGTTTTTCGAACTATGTTGACTCTGACTTTCCCATTGCACGAAGGAATATGTAGGCATAGGGAGACGATGTCCTATCGAGTCTCCTTCTTCTTTTCCCTTTCCTATTTTTGTTTAGCAGTAGCTTTTATATAACTCACCCTTTTATTAGACAACAAGCTTGGGTCCCGTTGAGTACAACGGATGTGAGAGGGTGCTAATACCTTCCCCTTGTGTAACCGGCTCCGAAAACCAAGGTTTAATTGCGATGATCTTGTCTTCTCCTTTCTTTTAGGTTTTCTTTGATAGCTTCCTTTCCCTCGTTGAGATAAATAACGTTTGGTGGCAAATTTTCTGTTTGTTTCTGTCGGTTGTTTTTTTGGCAGTTGCGACAGTTGGGGACTCTAGTTCCCTATGCGAGTCAATCCTAGCACTTGTCTGTTTTATTTCATTGGGTGTTTATTTGTTTTGTGCGTTTGTATGTTGTATTTGTAGTGCATTACTGTCGTATATTATTGCATTTGCATTTTGTTTTTGCACTTTTATCATTGTTATTCTATTATGCTGCTGTTGCTGTACTGTTGAGTGGGTTGTTCCGCGAGAGATAAGCCCAATACCCATGCTTGAGTACACACATAGGATTAGTGTGGAGAGTAGTGGGAGCTTACATGGCGTCTATCCATGTAAAAGCTCGTACAAAATTCACGTCCAGACGAGGTTTTTCTTTGGAGATACTCTATCCCGCATGTCTGGTGTAGTTGAGAGGGTATTGACTTAGAAAGCTAACGACTCTAGAAACCGTTCATTGGGAAGTTAGTTGAGACCTCCTTTATTGACCATGATGCCAAACCAGAAATGCTAAGCGTATTGCCGTTTCTCGACCTGAGAGTTCGTGATCTTGGTAACTTATTAGGATTGCCATGTCTTCCAAGACTAGAACCCACATGCGAGGGGGGATGGGTTTTTGTAGGAAACATTGACTTTCAACCAACCCGACTTTCTAGTTTTCTTATCAGCGTGAACTTATCAGCCTGGTATTTTGATTATTTCGGCACTCTAAAATTCTGGTTATTCTAGTTATTCTGGTGTTCCGGTATTTCCTTCAGAGCAGGCTTATGATCTTATTCAGTCAGCAGCATAACAATTATTCAGATATTTGTGGAAGCTTTGATCCCATGTCTGTTGCATCCATAACATTGCATTGCATAAGCATTTGTGTATCATTTTTGTATTTCTTTCCTCAGCCAGAAACAACAAAGCTCATCCGTCTTTTGTCCGACCCATAGTTGATTTCCCGACACTCGTATTGGACTTGAATAAACTTTTGGAAGAATCATGAACTCAAGAGAGAAAAATCTATTTATTACAAGGGAAGATGTTGAATTGATGAAGAATCAGTTGGATCAACTTGTGGAAGCAATGACAACCATGACAAGGGGAGAGGCCAATATTTAGAGGGCACCAATTTCTGGAAATGTCATTCCACCTCCAGTGAACAATGTTTCTCAAGCTTAGCATGTGCAAATTCCTATTGAGGATCAGGTTATACAAGAGTGTACCATTGTCCGAGATTGACATTCCTCTTCTCTTAATGCCATGGACTATCAGAGTTTCACATTCTCTGTGCCAGATTTCCAAGGGGTAGTTCCAAAGATGAAACCTAAAGACCCACAAAATGTTGAGTTTATGAAAAGGTATCGTGTGTTAGAGGAGAAGCTTGATGCCCTAGAGGGTCGTGATGCTCTTAATCTGAATGCTTCATGCATGTGTTTGGGGCCAGGCCTTGTGATGCCTCCGAAGTTTAAGACACCGGATTTTGAGAAGTATAAAGGGGATAGTTGTCTGAAGCAACATTTGGTGATGTTTTGTAGAAGAATGACCTCGTATGTCCATAACGACAAGCTTATGATCCACTATTTTCAGGATTGTCTAAGTGGGCATCACTGAGTTGGTACATGCAGTTAGAGAGTGGTTGCATCTGATCAAGGTCAGACCTAGCCAACGCCTTTGTGAGGCAATACAACTACAATCTTGATATGGCTCACAGCCGCATGCAGTTACAAGATTTATCTCAAGCGAACGATGAATCTTTCAGAGCGTATGTTCAGAGATGGAGAGAGTTAGCTGCTCGCGTTCAACCACCACTTCTAGACAGAGAATTAGTTGACCTATTCATGGGTACTTTGCAAGGTCCATACTTTGATAAGATGATTGGTAATGGGGCATTAAACTTTTCTGACTTGATAGTAGTTGGGGAACGTATCGAGAGTAGCCTCAAGAGTGGAAAGATTCAAGACACCTCAGACATCTCAGCTAGTGAAAGTGAATCAGTTGTCAGTTCTCAAGAAGAATGGGAGAAGGAAAGTAATTCCATCTGGGAATCTCCGATACCTCAGCCTAAGTCCTCAGATATTTCAACTATTCAGAGTCAATAATCTTCTGGGTCTCTGTATCAGATACCATTCTCTGCACAGGGACGATATCCTTCTTCAGATCAAGGACCTCCTCAGAGTCAATGGTCATACTGCCATCATCCGCGTCAACATGCCCGATAGAGACCAAGGAAGCCAAAGAGGCATTTCACTTAGTTGCCAATTTCATACATTCAGATGTTGCTAGATTTGATCAAAGGTGGACTGATAGTGCCAAAGGAGATAAATCGAGTGATTCCTCCATACCCACCAGGTTTTGATGTCAACGCTCGTTGTGATTACCATGATGGGGCATAGGGGCATTCAAATGAAGATTGTAAGGTGCGTAAGAGCAAGATTCAGACTCTGCTTGACTCCAATATATTTTCAGTCACACCTCAGGGTATTCAGATCAACAATCCTCTTCATCCAGTCACGTAGGTTCATCAGTCCATTTTATGGAAGAATTCACTGAGAGCAGATGTTCAGATGAGTATCAGACTGACTTCGACGAGCAATCCTGAAGATGGCTAGCCCAGTAGCAAATCAAGTTTGGAAAGCCCAATTCCCCGAAGCTGGCAATCTTTTTTATCATGTCATTTCTTTGCATTTGTAGTTTCTTTTCTGTTAAAGTGCAATCTTATTTGTAAAACTTGTCTGTTTTCGATTGATAATGATAATGAAATGAATATGCATGTTTTGATTAAATCCATTTGTGTTCACTTATACTTTTTATGGATGTCAAACGCTTGTTTAAGCAAAATCTGAGGGAGGATGACGAAATTGAAAGACGCAAAACATCTGATTGTATGCTTTTGAACAAAACCTTGCTGATGATGTACATGCATTGTTTCAAATCCCCAAACACCAAAGATATAAGGAAGATAATCCCTTGCCAACCCCTTCGAGCCTAGAAGTAGGAGTTTCTTCCTGAAAACGAAAAAACCCCTCAATCTTAACCTAGGGCAAAGTATGTGTCAGTTAATTTAATCGTGCGTTCAAATTTCAAAAAGAAGAGTGTTCTCGTTCGAGGATCAATCACATCTCAAGAGGTCACACCTCACAAAACCTCAATGGTTTTCCCTCACCAACCGAGGAGTGATACAGTCATAACCTTTTCGGAGAAATCAAGACATCCAGTGTCACACGATTTGTTCAAAAAAAGAGAGAGAAAAGAAGAATAAAAAGAAAAAGTAAAAGGAAAAAGCCCGCTAAGTCGATAACTTGAAAGCAAGTGACTTAGGCAAAAAAAAAGGAGCATCCCGCTGGACTTCAAAATCGAAAAAAATTTAGTCCTGGCAAAATCAGGGAGAAAAGTGAAAAAAGAAAAATGAAAGGATGACAAAAGAAAAATCTTTGATAAAGAACAAGTCGTGTGACTCCAAACACCAAAGAAGAAAAGAGAGTGAATGTCACCCCGAAAACCTTGTAGGTTCCGTAACCATCACTCTTGTCATTCAATAATCTTTGAAAGGTGAGCGCTTGTGCCAAATTAGCTGAGCATAGGACTGAAGAACATCAAGGAGAATGGGTGGGTTAAAACAAAACTTTGAACCTTATATCTTTTCTTTCTTAAATCGTGAACCAAACCACGTTACAACCTACAAAAGACCTAATTGAAGCAGGGCTGTTTCAAACGCATACTTCGGTAAAGATCGTGTCAAAACTGACTCTTAAAAGGATTTTCTTACCATTCATGCTGGTATAGATATGACATTCTAATCAGTGATTCACTCACTATATGTCATAGCTTTTTTCTAATGAACAGACTTGGATTTCAAAACTGTCGTATGCATCGCATTAAAATTATCTTTTCAAAATGAATTGTTTTACTTGCGAGTAAGTACTTGACATCAGGAGAGATTCTGCAATGTAAGGATTGATCAAGATAAGATGTAAAATTCCTGAGTACTCCGTTGAGCATGGGCAAGTTATATCAAATGATCATGCCAGGGGGGCTAACCATCCAAGATTAAGTTAATCTGGGACAATTAGGTCGAGATTCGATAAATCTCTCGAAGGTTAGTTGGTATGAGGCAATTCATTTAGAGATAAGCCAATCAGGGGAAAAATCATTTCAAGGCTAGGGCAGGCCACCCCAAGAGCATAAAAGATATCCTTATCTAGAAGGCAATTAATATGAAACAATTCTCCGAGGTTCAGAATACTAAGGCAGCTCATCTTAAACCATCAGGGTACAGAGGTTCTAGGTTTCCTTTCGAGGAAGATTTTTATAGAGAGCCCACAAGTTGGGGTAAGATTAGAGACAAAGTAATGTTTCTTCTCCATATTTTCAGAGCCACTCAGAGCTACTTAAGCAGGTTCTTTCAACATTCAAGTTCAAGACGAATGTCGGGAAGTCACGTTAACCATTCCCTAACCTTTCAACCAGAAACCTTGTATCCAGACAAGACATTTTCCAGCGTCAGCCATACCTGACTTACCTTGAAACCATCAGTTGAGCCGTCATATCATTGCATAATCATTGCATATTATCATAACATAGCATAATATGAAGCCTTGTGAAACCGAACAAGAGATCCAAAGCCCAATCCCTATTGGCATCCCCATCAAAGCAAAGCCAAATCTATATTGACACCTCAAACCAAAAGTCCAATCCATATTGGCATCCCCTTCATCTAAAACCCAATCCTATTGGTGTCTCTTAAACCAAAATCCCACTTTACTGGCATCGTCTCAACCACCAAAAAACCAATCCCCATTAGCAACCACAAGAAGTCCAACCCTTATTAGCACCTCATTTCAAAATCCAATCCACATCGGTACCCAGAAAATATCACCTTCAGAAAAATCAATCACCATCAGGGTTCAACATGTTCTTACCAGCAAAGTCCAATCATACTTGAAACATCCTTCTTTCCCTGGCAGCCCGAGCCTGTGTCTGCATTCTGCATATAGTAGTCATCATTACATCCTCAAATGCGTAGCATTTCCATCTTGTATAGAGCATTACGCCATATAAAGAAAATTCAAACATATGCATGTGAAGCATAAGCCAGATTTGTTACCTTATTTTGAAGTTCGAATCAACTTTCAGTCAAATCAGTGACGTATCCTCAGAGAATGTCAGGCCATTCCCCATTAGACATTTCAGTCATCTCATATGCTTACTTTCTTTTGGATCTTAGATCATACGTCGATCTTACCCTCGATCAGTCCTTGTTCATCAACCCTTTGACGACGACATCCTAAAATCAGGTTTTCTTCCCGTTAACTCTTTGACAAGATGTTTCTTCAAACAAATCTTCTCTCCGTCAACTCTTTGATGATGTGTTTCTTCAGAAAAAGTATTTCTATCCTGTCAACTCCTTGACGAGATGTTCTTTCAGACATGTTTTCTTTCCATAAACTCTTTGATGATGTGTCTCTTCGGTGAAGTTTCCTCTACTCTGTCAATCCTTTGACAAAGTCTGTTTTCTTTCTGTCAACCATTTTATGACGACATTCCAGATATTATTCTTTTTCAACTCTTTGACAAAGCGTCTCTCTAATGAGACTTCTTCCTGTCAACCCTTTGACGATGTCAGCTTCCTTTCCATCAACTCTTTGATGACGTGTCCCTCTGATAAGGAAGTTTTTCCTCCCATTAACTCTTTAGTAGATAGAACTGGTTTTCTTTTATTCCCCAACAGAGTCATTCCTTTCAGGTCATAAGTCGGTTGGTTCTACTTCCTGTATATCTTGTTGTATTCTAATTTTTGGTTGGTATCCCTTTTGTGAGTCGTATCCCAACTTTTGGCTGATATCCCTTGTGGTTATTCTAAATTTTGGTTAGTACCCCTTCTGTTGGTCATCCTAACTTTTGGCTAGTAGTCTCCAGCTTTATCCCAACTTTTAGTTGGTATTCTCCCCTACGAAGTCGTTATCCCAACTTTTGGTTAATAGTCTTCTTTTTTGTGTGTTCACCTTCGATCGACGTTCTGGCGATCCTAACTTTTGGTTAGTAGCCTTTTATTCCAACTTTTGATTGGTATCTTTTGTTGATGATCCCAACTTTTGGTTGGTAGTCTTCATTTTTGTGAGTTCGCCTTCGATCAGCGTTCTAGCGATCCTAACTTTTGGTTAGTAACCTTTTATTCCAACTTTTGGTTGGTACCTTATACTTGTATCCCAACTTTTTATTGGCACTCTCTCTGGTGATCCTAACTTTGGTTAGTAGCCTTTATTCTAAATTTTGGTTAGTACCCTTTTGACTGTTATCTCTTGTCATCCCAACTTTTGGTTGGTATCTTATGTCTGTTGGCTATCCCAACTTTTGGTTAGTATCCACTGTCTTTTAAGTCTACCTTCGGATGGCAATCACTTTGCTCTGTACATCCTCACAGTCTGTAAATTTCAGGGTTCTTTTGTACTCAATCACCTTTTACCTTGAATGTTTGAAAGCGGTTGCTTTTCATACCTTCAGGTCCAAGTCAATTGAATAGGGGCAATTATAGCACCCCAAAATTTTCCCTTACTTTTTCTAACCTTAACCTGCTTTTGTTTCGCATTCATATGCATCATTCATTAGGTCATAGTTCATAATCATACTTTACGCTGGTCTTCTAAGACATGGGATCAGGTGTTTCTGAATCATATTATCAAGTATCAGGCTTACTTTCTTCAAGAATTGTCAGGCATCGAGGACCTAGGGTTTCATCACTTTCTTGGTTCGAAATTATTGACAAGCTTATGTTCAATTGACTCAAGGTTAGGAATTTCCTCTCATCATGGATAGGAGATCAGGTTTATCAGGGACCATGGTATGGTTTCAAGTCAAGTCTAGTTGTTCACTCACGATCAAGATTAGATAGAAAATTGACCTAATCTGGGTTAAACCATTAAGAAATGTCTTCAATTGCGAGTTATCTGTACCAGATGCTATTTCTCAGGCAATGTGTATTCAAGGTCAATTTGTTCTATGTGGAGGTTATCAGGTTATCAAATATTGGTTCATGAAGAGTTTTGTGTAAAAGTCATGATCATCAGTTTAAATCGTGCTCCACTATGGATTTATTCAAACAGATTCAAAGTGATTCAGGATTCTCTTGATCAGAGATTCAGAGGTTGTCTCATTCAGATGGTTATTCATAGTTGCACCTATTTTATCAGAGGCTGTTGGAAGAGTTTCAAGTGTGGTTTTTAAATTAAACTCAATCAAGGTGGGTGTTGGTGGAAGGTATTGGTGGAGGATTATTCAGGTTCATCAAATTCAGAGTCAAGTTCAAATGTTCATTTGTAGATACCCAAAACCATTTCCTATCCAAATAAAATCCACATTTCAAAACTAAGTCAATTTTAAATCCAATTCATTTTTCTAATTCATTTCTTAACTATTTTTATTTACCATATCCATTCTTCATACTCTAATATATACATATCCATCGATATTTATAAGTCCATTTCTATATTGAAACCAATAATTCATTAACCCATTTTCAATTCAGTTTATTCACAAAAGATCCATTTTTTTTATGTTTTTCATTCACCATTCATTATCCATCCATTACCATATCCAAATTGATCCAATTCAATTTACTCTTGTTTTTATTATCCATAATCCAAACAAAGCATTTGTCCATAAGCCCATTTGATAAAATAAAAAGTCCATCCAAGTCATATAGCCCATCATACAAAGTCGATTATAAAAAAAATTGCAAACAAAAAAGAGCATAAAGCCTAAAGCCTTTGACCGGTAGAAAAATGGAGGAGACTTAAAAACCTAAAAGATTTTTTCAGTAGCCGCCGAAAATCACAGGCTCATCTCCTTAGTATCATTTTTGTCTTCATTTCTCCTTCACCACACGAAACCTCACTTCACGCTGTTACTCTACACTGTTCAAACCTATGAATAGCCTTGTGCAATAACCACCAAGAATAACTCACAATCATTACATAATACTGACCTTCCTCCACCAATAACCAAAATCGCACTCCTAACCTCAACACGACATCACTCGGATCTTCCTCTTTACCAAAACTCGGCTTAAAATCACTCAAACCTGCTCTATCACACGCGAGGTTCTGACTAACCTCTCCTATGTCCAATCAACAAACCACCGTCTCAAGAAGGATCCTTGTGCGTTATGCTGGCGGCGCTACGTTGGGTGGCTCTACCAACACAAGGAAAGCGGATTGTATCTCGAGGTGAGATGGGTCGGGTTTACTTCTAAGTTTATTGAGAAAATTGAGCCGCGTTTGCAAGACGCGCTATCAAGAAGCTGGAAGATGAAGCGGTCGCAAATCCAGGTGAAGATTGTAGCGGGAGTTTTCACGAACACTTCCTGATTGCTGCGTTAATTCAAGATTCATAGGAGATAATGATTTGGCCAACGATTGTTCGAGAAAACCCGGAGAAATTCAGAAGCAGGGATATCAGATTCATCAAAGATTCTAGAAGTCGAGGTTTCGGTTCGAGGAGTATGCATCGAGGGAGAAATACTTTCTTAAACCTTTCTTCTACTTCATTAGCTGTTGCATCCACTTGTTTTTGATTTGTTTTATTCTCAATTTTGCTTCTAATTTTTAATGTTAGTTTTTAATATCATTTTAGTTTTGATTTTTGAGTTGAATTTTGATTAAATTTCTTTGATTAGAATTTTTCCTCGATCCCCGTTGAATTTTGTGTTGATATCGTGATTTAATTTCCTTGTTGATTTTAATTGAACTCCTATTTGAATTTTTGTTGAACTTGGGTTTTAATTTCCAATTGAGTTTCATTGAGTTTTGGTTGAATATTTGGTGATCTTTTTTGGTTGATCCTTTGGTTAAGTTCTTGTAGAATCTCTAATTTTTTTATCGTGTTGAGTTCTCTTAAACTTTTGGTGACTAACTCTGGTTATCTTTCTTGATGATTCTTAAATTTTCTTGATGAGGTTTATGCTTTGACACTTGAGATATTTGTGCTTGCTTGATCTTGTTGATGCTTTGTATTGACATATGAATTCTCATTGGTTGGTGTTGCTAATACTCTCTTTGTGCATAAGTTGATTTGAATGTAGGAAATGATGTTGATGTATACACTTTTGTTTGAAAGATAGAAGTTGTTCTTGTTTGCTTGCTGGAATTTACATCTATGTTGTACTAGAGCGCTGTCGTTGCCACTTTTTTGGTTTAGTTTATACTTGTATAGCTAAGACTCATTCTTTGCCATGTTATTGATTATATGAAGCATATTTAGGGTTTTACATTGTTGATTATAATTTGTTGTTGATTGAGGAGTCTTCACTCCTAGTTGTATGTTTGGCTGGCATGATAATTCATTTGATACTTTGGCTTTGTTGGTTACCATTTTCTTGTACTTTGTGGTGAACGAGGAGTCACTCAGTCTTGCCTTATGGCTGAGATCACGTCATCTTTCTTTTGTTCATGGACGAGGAGTCTCTCTATTTTGTTTCTTAGTTGAGATCACGACATCGTTCTCATTTGTGGTTGATTAGTATGGTGTTTACTTGTGCTTGTTCACATGATCCCTTAGGATTCCTAGTCCTTTTTAATTTCTAATTAAGTTGGGAGTAGGAGAGGCACTAGGCTTTCAATCCTTTGCATGATAACAACTAGGATAGTCCCTCCTAATCCTGACCTTAGGGCCACATTGTATGATAACTGTTAGGATTCAGTTTCCCCTAGACCTTGCCTGCATCTTCCTCTTCTCTCTCTTCTTTCTCAAAGCAATAACCAAAACACTTAATAAATACGATGGGTATTGTGCGCCACGAGCCTTGAGTACATGGGAAATGATGAGTGAGAGATTTTTCCTTGCTTGTCTAAAGTGTTCAGCGTACGTCCCATCTGGGGGCGATATGCGATGCATTTGCTCGTATGTCATAGACTTTAGTGCAATACACATCTCAAACAAAGTCAATCCATTTCTCTTAAGGCATTTCAAATCTAGAATCTTTTCTCTTGCCCCAGTGTGATAGAGACCTTCTCCTTTTCCATAGTTACCCAAACTACGTTTGCTCTGATTTCTCAAGCCAGATGAGAATACGTAGGCATAAGACGATGATGTTTTGGCGAGAAATCTTCCCCATCACCCGTAGTTCCCCGAACTACATTGACTCTGACTTTCCCATTGGACGTGGGAATACGTAGGTGTAGGGAGACGATATCCTATCGACTCTCCTTTTTTCTTTTCCCTTTCCCATCTTCGTTTAGCAGTAGCTTTTAGATAACACACCCTTTGATTAGACAACTAGCATAAATTTCGTTCAGTACAATGGACATGAGGGGGTGCTAATACCTTCCCCTTACGTAACCGACTCCCGAACTCAAGATTTAGTTGCGATGACCTTGTCTTCTCCTTTCTCTTAAGTTTTTTTTGATCGTTTCCTTTCCCTCGTTAGGATAAATAACGTTTGGTGGTGACTCTTCTGTTTGTTTCTTCCGCTTGTTTTTTTCGTAGTTGCGAAGTTAAGGGTAAAGGTAAGAAAAAGGAGAAATAGAAAGGGAAATGGAAAGTTGGAAGACCAACTAAACAATGAAAGCATGTTGAATGTAGTGGTGAAGAAAGTATTTTGCATGATAATATGAATGAAGAGGGTGATACCAATGTATACTTGAAAGGTTTGAACGACATTGAAGAGTATAACAGTGATGACTTATTTGAAGATTATTATAGTGAATATGGAATTAGTGTTATGGCAGATTTTTAAACATTCAAGCTTCTTAGAAGAATCGAGAATTACAAGTGAAAAGTGGGGATCTATTTTGCAATAAAACATGATTTTAAAGATCATATGAGAACATATGTTATACATTCTAGTAGGAATTTTTAATTCAAGAAAAATGACAATAAAAGACTGCTATTGCTAGTTATGTCAATGCATGGGAAAAAGGGTGATTGAAATCAAGGAAGTAAATTAGGAGGCACTCAAGCACTTGATGAATATTCCACCAAGGTTTTGGAGAAAATATAGGTTTAACACCACTCCAATTTGTGATACTTTGGTGAAGAATATGTAGAGGCATTCAACCCTGTTTTTGTCACAACTGGGCCAAGCTAATTATCACAATGATTGAAGTAATCAGAGTTTATCTCACGCTGAGGTGGGAGTCAAATAGGCAGACGATTGCAAAATATCAAGGTGATTATATTCTACAAAACATCAAAAGAAGGATAGCAAAGGAATCACAAAATAACAACAATTGGATAGTGAGGTAATGAATGCCGAATTTTCGTTGTGTTTTACAATTGTATATGAAGTTGAATTTTTGTTATATTTTACATTTGTTATGGATTTTTCTTATAGGCGAGCAGGTGAATACGATTATGAGGTTAGGCATATATCATATAATGGAGAAAATATATTGTGAATCTGTTCAAAAAGAATGCTCTTGTAGAAGATAGATGCTGATTGGGTTGCCATGCTGTCTTGCAATATCCTGCATGAAGGATCAACAATTGGAAATTGAAGATTTTGTAATTGAATGCTACAAAAGAGAATGCTATGAAGCCTAAAACATATTATGTTGATTTACAACCACCACCAATCAAAAGACAACATGGAAGGACAAAAAAGAAGAGGAACAAGGATGTTGGATAAATTATGAAAGATGAGGCACAATTGAAGCGGGAAAAGTTTGGAATCAAGTGCAATAGGTGGCACATGATGGGACGCAACAAATCTACTTGTAAACAGCCAGTTACATAAGACACAAGTCAGCTTGCACCAAGTTAACCCACACCAAGTCAGCCTAAACCTAGTCAGGGACCTAGTTAACTTGCACCAACTCAGCTTGAACTAACGACATTGTCATTTTATGTCACACTTTTGCTATAGTGTTGGCCATACTTTTTGTATTAGTGTTTGTGGACATTTTTTATATTAGTGTATGTGAATGCAAACAGTTATAACATTATCATTTGATGGCAACATTTGGTGGTTTTATGGGTTCAAGACCAATATGGTTCAATGTAACAAGATTTTTCATCTAATCATGTTAATGCAACCAACTTCGTTTACTTCTATATTACTCTCATGATAAATATCAACTTTGTATCTTATTTGGTATGATAAATGACCTAACATAATACATGGATAATTTATTTACAATTTGGTTATGCTAACAAACTTAACATGTCTGATAAATAACATATTTTGTCCTTTTATTTACGTTAAGGTTTCAATTTAGTCCCTTATCTATCAAACTGAACATTTCAAGTCCTGTAACTAATAAATTTTATTTCAAAATGATTTATATACTGCAATTTTACTCAACATAGAACATAACACAAATTCTGCTATAACTGTAATAAATCGAAATTTCACCATTTTTACTCAACACATATTATGCTATGACTGTATTAAACCAAAAGTTTCACCAATTTTAACACAAAACACAACAAAGATTGTTTTAATTAACCTTTTTTTTTTGAATATTTGATCAACCAATTTTCTTAACCAAGAAAGATACTACATAGATTTTCCTTAACAATAGGATAAACACAGGTATTACGTCGATTTTAATTAAACCTTATTTGAAATACATTGTTAAAAACACTATCCTCAATCCTAAACTAAAAATGGCCAACACCATTGACATTTTCAACATCCCTCTTACGTGGACAACCTCATTCTTCAACTTTAAATTTTTCTTCTTTTGTTTTTTAATTTTCAAATCCCTTCCATCAACAATATCATCACATAACCACTTGAAAAAATTAAATCCCTTTTTTATTTGATTTATGTAATTTATACAACTCCAAAACTTTTTCTCAACATCCACATTATTCATATCTATAATTAAATGAAGAACACACTCTTCTTGGCAAAAACACTTCCTCCTCTTGTTTCGTTTGAGAACATATTCAAATGTCCCACAACTTTGTTTGGTTGAAGATGTGCTGAATTTTTTTGACATTTGAACATAAATTTTGAAGAAGAAAAAGAATGTTTATGAAGATGAAAGTTGGAGAATACAAATATAAAAGAAAATGAATGAAAAACTCTATAAACTTAAGAAGACAAATAAAATAATACAATAAATAATAAAATATTAATATAACTAGTTTGATTTTAAGTTTTTCCTATCTGTCATGCTATGTCAGCCCTTTTTTCAAAATTAATAGAAAATATTAAGTTGATTAATAAAACTAATTTAAGAAACTAATATATTTTATTTATTAGATAAAAGAATAAAGTAAAAAAATTAAATTAAATTAAAATTTTTTAACATTAATTAAAGCGTATACATATCTGCGTACACATTTACCATTCAACTACTCCTTTTTTTGAACTCGACGAAATAAGATAAACCATCTAATTTTATCATATGACATGAATAATATATATATATATATATATATATATATATATATATATATATATATATATATATATATATATATATATATATATATATATATATATATATATATATATATATATATATATATATATATATATATATATATATATATATATATATATATATATATATATATATATATATATATATATATATATATATATATATATATATATATATATATATATATATATATATATATATATATATATATATATATATATATATATACACTAACACTATCACCCCTTAATTATACAATATATGGTTTTTTTTTATTAATTAAGTTTGGTGGAAGTGGAGGCCATAAAATCATACAATATATGTACCCATCACAAAGTCCATATTTTGGAGCTTATTCTATTTTATCATTTAAGCATGGTGGAAGTGGATGCCATAAAATTGATAAAGAGAATGTTCGATGCCGTTAACTTATCTTGTTCAAGGTAGTCTGACCTCTCATAAAGCATAATAGAATGATCCAGTCAAAATTTAAACAAATTTCCAATTTACTTATCATTAATTTTGTATTTTTTAAATTTTAATTTTAACGATTTTCAAATTCAATGAAGAATCCTTACAATAGATTTGTTCAAAATATTTTGAATGACCCTTTTAATATATTTTTTTAATTTAGTTGTTTTCAAGTCAGGCTCAATATAGAAAGACTTCTTCCAAAATTGTTTCAATAACTTTTTCCTACATTTATTACAAAATAGTTTTTTAATACACGTAAATAGTTTTTTAATACATCTAATAGAGTAATTACAAAATACATTTACAGACAAAAAAACGTTATTAAAGCAGTTGAACATCGTCGGTTTATACTAACATTTATCTTTAACATGTTTATGTTGGCATGCAATTTAAATATTATAATTGTGTGATGTATAGATATGGATGATAAGTTATTTTTTATTTAAACTTTATTGTGATTACTCTATTATTTTCATTCAGAAGCATTTTTAAAGGGAGTCTTGATATTACTTTAAACATACAAATGACTTCTAGAAGGGTGAACTCAATATTATAGATGCCTATGAGTTACAAATGTTATAGATGCCTATGAGTTACAAATGTTATCAATTAGTGATTTTTGAGAAGTTTGAGTTAAAATCAGGTTCATTATAGTTCATTAGTCTAAATTGTGTTCATCTGTAAATTTATTTTCTTGAAGATCGATTCAGACAATTTCAAAGTGTCAGGACTTACTTCATGTTAATCAAAAATTCAGAGAAATTATGGAAAGGTTAAAGATTGATTCAAACGGCAGTTGTTTCAGTGTAAAAGGTTCTAATTTGGTTTTTGGATTAAATTCAGTTAAGGTGTGCATCAATGAAAAATATTGGCGGAGGATTCATTCAAGTTCATCAACCATTATCCACCTTTCATATTCAAACCAAAATCAATATCCAGATAGCCATTACCAATTTTACATTCTTCATTATCCATTTTTTCCCCATAACCATGTTCCTACTAAAACCATTTTCCCGTATTCAAATCCAAATATTCATTTCATAACCCATTTCCTAACCATATCCATAAACCAATTCCAAAATCCATTTTTTTAACCATTTATCCAAACTCACATCAATATCCACTTTTAATAAAACAAGTTCTAAACATGTCCTAGACAAATTTGAATTCTTTCCAAATAAGTTCCAAACATGTCCCAGACAAATTTGAATTCTTTCCAAATAAGTTCCAAACATGTCCCAGACAGATTTGAATTCTTCCCAAATAAGTTCCAAATATGTCCCAGACAAATTTGAATTCTTTCCAAATAACTTTCAAACATGTCCAAGACAGATTTGAATTTTTTTCCAAAACAAAAGATTGCAACACAATTATCAGCATTCAAATAGCACTTCAATACCAAGTTTCAAGATGACTAAAAAGAGAACAACACACACAATATTAAAAGGGGGGAGATAGTATACACGAATTAAAGGAAGACGGGAACATAGTAGAAGAGAAGAAAGCAGAAGCAATTACAAGCATACTTGAACTACACACTATCGGAGATGAGAAATTTGTCGGACTAGCTCCGACTAGGTAAGCTTCCCTCGTTTTTTCTTGTTATCAGATGGTTCTTCATGATGTATTTAGTAAAAACCCTTCATTTTTCTTAAGCACCCCATGTTTCACTCTTCTCTTAAAACTTTTCTCACTAGATTATTTTTTGCTAATATTTTTATCTTAATTTTCTTAGAATTTTGATTTTGGTAAAATTACCATTTATTTTTCTAAACTAGATATTTGATTGGTATTTAAAATTTATTTTTTAATATTTTTTCTTACTAGTTAAATCCGTTATTTAAAAAAAAATTATGATTAGAATGTTGATTTAGAGTTTATCTTATAGACCTGTGATTAACTTCTAATTAAAATATTGAGTCTTTTATTTAAATTATAATTTGGGATTTTTTAGTATAGTTACAATTAGGATTGTGATATTATGGTGATTGATTATTCAAAGATTTCTCAAGTACCTTGAATGAAAAGTTGTGATTCCCTATGATGAACAGTGACTTTGATATTGATGCATGATATGCTTGTATGATTTGGACAGTCCCTTAGGATATTCTATTAAGTGATTATATCCCATCTTGATCACTTAATATTGAATTAGACATTATGATTAATTCTTTGCACGATAACATTTGGTAGACTTCCATTTCTCATCCTCAATTATAGGACCATTTTGCATGGTAACATCTAAGTGAGTTTCCCTTATATTTTTCTTTTCCCCTTGGAGTCTTCTCTTCTCTCTCTCAAATCATATCAAAACACTTAATAAATATGAGGTGCATAGTGCGTCACGACCCTTAAACATATGGGAAAAGATGAACGGATGTATTTATAACCTTATCTTATAGTACTTTGCACGCGAGACGTTTGGATCGTTAGCGTGAAGTATTCGATCTTATGTCATAGACTTTAGTGTTATACACATCTCAAACAATGTCAATTCACTTCTGATAAAGCTCTCAAACAAACTGAAAATTATTTTGTCCTTCGAGATTTTCTGTCAAACCTTTTCAGAAAGGGCATGCTACTTTCGTTCTACCGCAAACAGACATTGACTCTAATTGCTGGAATGCGAGCTTATCATCGCTCATAAAGACACCAACCAACCCGTGATAGATCGAACTACGAGCGCTCTGACTTCTTCATTCTTGTCTGAATGAGGATACGTAGGCACAAGATGACGATGACTTGGCGGACACGATCCCGCATCCACCCGTAGTCCTCCGAACTACGATGACTCTGGCTTTCCCATTGCACGAGGGAATAGGTAGGCCTGGGACGAGGAATTCCTATCGAGTCTCCTTTTACTTTTCTTCTTTTTCATTTTCGCATTCCCCTAACAAGTAGGTCTTTAGATATACACACCATATGATTAGAGCAACATGAGTGGATCCCGTTGAGTACAATGGACGCGAGGGGGTGTTAATACCTTTCTCTCGCATAATCGACTCCCGAGCCCACGATTTGGTTGTGAGACCATGTCTTATCCATTTTTGAGGTTTCTTCGATCGTTTCCTTTCCCCCTTTGGGATAAATAACGTTTGGTGGCGACTCTATTTTTCCGCTGGTTGTTTTTTGTGTTGTGACAACTGGCGACTCTGTTGGGGTCACTGGTTCCATATGTGAGTCAATCCTAGCGCTTGTCTATTTCTTGTCATTGGGTCTTTATCTTTGTGCATTTATGCACATTATCTATTGTATTTTACTGCATTTGTATTGCATTTATTTGCATTTGATTACTATTGTCATATTGTTTGGGTTGGCTGTTGTGTTGTTGGATGGGATGGTTCTATGAGAGATAAACTCATTACCCAGGCTTGAGTACACACATAGGATTAGAGTGGACTCTTGTTGACTTACGTGGGTTTTGACACGTATTGTTTGCTTGAGTTCACGTCCAGTCGAGGTTTTCTTGAGGATATTCTAAACTGCATGTTTATGTAGTAACCAGGGTGGTCTGATAGGAGCTTATGACTCTGGAGACCATTCATGGAGAGTCAGTTGAGGCCTCTTTGATTGATGATGATTCCAAACCAGAAATGATGAACGTATTATCATTTCTCGACCTGAGAGTCCGTGATACTGATGACCTTCTAAGATTGCCCCTGTCCAAGACTAGAACCCACATGTGAGAGGGGATGGATTTTGCAAGAAACCTTGACTTTTAACTTACCTGGTTTTCTAGTTTTATTATCAATGTGGACTTATGAATTTGTTATTCTGGTACTCTGGTATTCTGGTTTTCTCTTCAAAGTGAACTTTTGATATTATTCAGTCAGTAACACAGTGGTTATTCAAAATATGAAGGCTTTGATCCTATGTTTGTTGCATTGCATAGCATAAACATCTTTGCATCATTTTACATATCATTCTTCAACCAACCAGAACTTTCATCCCGCCTTTATCCATGACTGACTAGTTGATTCCCCGGTGCTCGTTCTGAACAAGTGGTGACTATTGAAAGACGAAAAAGTGTTTGAAGAAAGATCAAGAAGTAATGTCAAATTGGAAACTGTTGGTAGTTATGTCAAGGAACAACCTCTAGAATGTTGATCCCCCACCAAGTTTTACTGTGACGACTAACCCATTATACGGGTTTCTGCCTGATGAGGATTCTCTACAAGTGAACAATCTTACCCAAGCTTAGTCTGTGCAAATCTCTGTTGAGAATTAGAATATACATGAGCAGCCTGTTGTCCAAAGTGGACAACATTCCTCTTCTCTTGATAGAACGAACTATCGTGGTTTTGCATTATCTATGTCGAATTCTCAAAGGGAGGTCCCGTTGATGAAAACCAAGGACCTGAGAGCTCTTGAGTTTGCTGAAAGTTATCATGTGTTGGACGAGAAACTCAAAGCCATGGAAGTTTAGGATGCTTTTGGTCTCGACGCTTTAGACATGTGCCTGGTACCCGACTTAATGTTACCTCCAAGTTTTAAAGCACCAAAGTTTGAGAAGTACAAGAGGGACAGTTGCCCAAAGAAACATCTAGTGATGTTTTGCAGAAGAATGACTTTGTATATTCATAACGATAAGCTAATGACCCACTCTTTCCAAGACAGTCTGAGTGGAACTTCTTTAAGATGGTACATAGACTTAGAAAGAAGCCACATCCATTTATGGTGGGACTTGGCCGAAGATTTTCTGAAGCAGTACAAATACAATCTTGACATGGCTCTTAGCCACATGCAGGTGCAAGGCTTGTCTCAAGAAAACAATGAATCCTTTAGAGGGTATGCTTAGAGATGGAGAGAATTGACTTCCAAAGTACAACCACCACTTCTAGACAGAGAGTTGGTTGACATTTTCATGAATACTTTGCAAGGCCCGTACCTAGATAAAATGATTAGCAATGGGACGTCAAACTTATATGACTTGGTAATAACTGGAGAAGACAATGAGAGTGGCCTAAAGAGTGGAAAAATCCAAGACGTCTCAAGCAGCCAGGTGTAGCACCCTAAAATTTGCCCTTTCGTTTTAACCTTTACTGGCTTATGTTTCTCTGTATTTTGCATTTCCGCATATCATAACATTGGCTCTCGATACATGGGATCAATGTATTTCCATGACTCAGGGTTCCCTTTTAGTGCAAAAGTTTAAACTACGAGCATCAAAGGCTCCGACATTTATTTTGCCTAGAGATCGAGCGATCGATTTTATTTTATTCAGCAGGTTATTTTCAGCCCGAGAGACGGTGTACAGGCTATCTCAGGCGTTTCTCACATATATTCAAGAGCAAGTTTCAGAGGCATAACAGGGTTCAGAACAAGTGGCAACGGGCAATTGTACAGGATTCCCTCCATTTGGCGCCAAAAGTGGCAAATTTTGAACAGGGTAATCAGTTACTGCATATAGAGTAACCGGTTACTTCAAGTGCAATTCGCCAAGATATTTGAATTTTCAGCATGTGCAATTTCCCCATCTTTTTCAACCATTGATTTCACTTGATCATATTTGGAAGGATCTAGAATTGCATCAACTTTCACCATTTCCCTCCAAATTTCAAACACTCCATTCCTAATTCCACTCCTAATTTCCATTTCAAATGTTAATCCACACTCGAAACCATATTTTGACTCCAAACCTAGAGCTTATTTAAGTGAATTTGCTCCAAACCTCACACAATAACCCTTGATTTTCAGATTTCACTCTCATTCTTGAGAATTGGCTCTCAATTTTTTCTCCATTTTTCACTCCCAAAATTTCCATTAAAGCTCTTCCACTTGAATTCTTTGATTCTTCATTGGAATCGTAGAATTCTAGAGCTAAACCTCCATCATTCATCTCCATTATCTTCAATTCATCACTATTCAATTTTCGTTTGGTTTTGGATATGAATTTGGAAGCTAGATTGAAAGTGCTTTTTGTGGATTATTTTGCTTGATCTTGCTTGTTCTTCATTTCTACCACAAGGAAACTCTTGGATCTTGAAGAATCTATGGGTTTCTTGCTTGGATTTGTTAATTTCAAGTGAATCAACACATACCAAAGCAAATCTCAGCTTTGAAGATTGGGGAATTCTATATCTAATCCAATTTTGAGCTTATTTGAATAATCACAATGTAGATCCATGGTTTTTGTTGATTTTTGATCCATTTTGATGATTTGGATATTGGTGATTTGTGATGTCAATGCTTGATTGTGTTTACATGATGCTTGATCAATATTTCTTGATGATAATTTCGTGCTTGATTGATATCATGATCATATGGATGATTGTAGAAGTTGTTTGATGCTGAAAATTGCTTTAAAAAATTGATTTTCCGCTTCTGGTTCAGTGGTAACCGGTTACCCTATCAAATTTCACATTTCTGGGTTGTTTTTCATCAAGTAACCGGTTACCCTATATAGGTTAACCCGTTACTTGGGGCAGATTTGCCTATTTTTTGCATTTTTACATTTTTTGCCCTTTTTTTGTTGTTGCAGTTTTTTGCATTTTTTTGCTTGTTTGAGTTCCTTTTCATATGTAAACTTCATGGGTTGATATGATGCATTTATGTGATTTGTTTTGGACATATTTCATCATTCTTAAATGTTTGATCTCGATTCTTCGACGCACAACTTTTGGTTTCCGTTTTGAATGTTTAACATGTTCATGTGATTTGTTTGGTGAAAGATCATTTCACTTGTTTGTTTATAGCATGATAATTGATTATCATTGATGATTATGTTGATGAAGGTTAGGATGTATGATTGTATTTGTTTCTAGTTCCGCTTTGTTGCGTGTTTGTTTGATCGTTCGATCGTTCATTTAATTTGAAAAGAACATGTTGATCTTGATGACTCTTATTGATGCATTGTTGTTGATCGATTATGTTTGATTGTTGAAGCATGTCCATTGTTGCATGGTGTCTACCCATGATTGTTTTTTGTTCTTGATTAATTGCATTCAAGCTTGCTTGCTCCATACTTTCCACAGCTGTTCATGCTTTAAACTTGCATGTTGTCTTTGTGTTACTTGCTTGCTGCTTGACTTTTCACACCTGTTTTTGTGCTGAAACATATGCTGTTATATGTTGTCTTGCTTGTGTGCTGGATCTTATTGTTTTCTTATGCAGGAGGCTCTGTTGTAGCTGTTATTTTTACCTTGTTTTCTTGCTTTTTTCCTTGTCTTTGCATGCTCCCTTAGGATTCTTATTCCAATTTAATTTTCGATTAAATATGGAGTAAGATAGACATTAGGATTGCAACCCATGCATGATAATAAGTAGGCTAGTCCCTTTTAACCTCAACCTTAGGTCCATCTTTTTCATGCTAACATTAGGATAAAAGCTCCTTTCGCATCCTAACTTTAGGACCACTTTGCATGACAATGTTAGGGCCGAGTTTTCCCTTAGACCTTCCACGCGTCTCTCTTCTCATCTCAAAACCATTCTAACTCATCTAATAAATATGTTGAACATTGTATGCTACGAGCCTTAAGTATGTGGGAAATGATGAGTGGGTGGTTTCTCCTCACTTGTCTAGAGTGTTTAGTGTATGCCCTTTGGGCGATATGCAACGTATTCACTCCTATGTCATAGTCTTTAGTGTAACGTGAATCTCAAAGCAAACTAGTTCACTTCACTAAAACTCACAAACAAACTCAAACTTTTTATCCTTCAGGATCGTTGTTTCAAACTTCATTTTCAGAAAAGAGCACGTTACTTTTCCGTTCTACCGCAAACAGGCATCTTCTCTAACTGCTAGAATGGGAACTTAACATCACTCATAAAAGACACTTAACCAACTCGTGGTCTAGTTACCCGAACTACGTTTGCTCTGATTTCTCATACCATATGAGGATACGTAGGCACAAGACGACGATGTCTTGGGGAGAAACCTTCCCCCACCACCTGTAGTTTCCCGAACTACGTTGACTCTAACTTTCCTATTTAACGAGGGAATATGTAGGCATTAGGCGGTGATGTCCTATCGAGTCTCTTTCTTTTTTCTTTTGTTCTCATTTCCATTTAGCAGTAGCTTATAGTTAAACACACCCTTTGATTAGACAACAAGCATGGATCCCGTTGAGTACAACGGACGTGAGGGGTGCTAATACCTTCCCCTTGCATAACCGACTCTCGAACCCAAGATTTGGTTGCAATGACCTCGTCTTTTTCCATTATTCAGGTTTTCTTCGATCGTTTCCTTTCCCTCTCTTTGGGATAAATAACGTTCAATGGCGACTCTTTTATATTTTCTCCGGGTGTTTTTTGCAATTGCAACAGTTGGAGACTCTGCTGGGGAGAAAGGTTCCCTATACGAGTCAATCCTAACCCTTATTTGTTGCGTTTCTTTGGGTGTTTACTTTTATGCAGTTATTTGCTTTTATGTACATTATCTGTTGTATATTATTGCATTTGCATTTTGTTATCATATTATGTTGTTGTTGTTATGTTGTTAGGTGGGTTGTTCCATTGAGAGATAAGCCCAATACCCAGGCTTGAGTACACACTTAGTATTAGTATGGAGAGTAGTGTGGGCTTGCAGGTTTGGCATGCAAGAGCCCTCACGAAATTTGCGTCCAAACGAGGTTTTCTTTGGAGACATCCTATCCTGAGAATTTAGGGCAGTTGAGAGGATGTTGAATTAGAAAGCTAACGACTCTGGAGACTGTTCATTGGGAAGTCAGTTGAGACCTCCTCGATTGACCATGATGCCAAACCAGAAATGGTGAACGTGTCATTGTTTCTTGACCTGAGAGTCCTTGATACCGATAATCTGCATAGGATTTCGTACCTTCCAAGACTAAAATTCACATGTGAGAGGGGATGAGTTTTGCAGGAAACTTCGACCTTCAACCAACCCGGTTTTTTGGTTTTCTTGTCAGAGCGGACTTTTGATCTTGAATACTCTGGTTTTCTATCATCTCAGTGTTCTGAGTTTTGATTCAGTCAATAGCACAACAACAATTTTGAGCATTGGATACCTTGATCCCATGTTTGCATCTGCGTAATCATCCTGCACTTAACATTGCATGTCTGTGTGTTTTACAAGTTCTCGTCTTTCCCTTGATTCTGGTCCTGGTTTTCTATAGAGATGGAAGCTGAGAAAAAAAAGACGACTATGTACAAATTTCTGACGCTTGAGTTAGGACCTTTATTTGGTCTGATTTCCATGGCTGATCCTGGAGTTCTTGAGGTATTCAAGAAATATTATGGGAGGATCTTGAGCCTCATCTGAAAGGTCACGAGCTACGAGCAGGGAGCCACTCTCACTCTATTGCAGTTTTATGATCCGCCATTATGATATTTCACCTTCCCGGATTATATGTTGGTTCCGACTTTGGAGGAGTTCACTTTCATCGTAGGTGTTCCAATCCGAGATGAGGTGCCATTCTTTAGTTTAGAAGAAGAACCTGATTTCAAAAAGTTATCTACTGCTCTTTATTTGAGTGCATCTGAGTTGGTTGGTCGTGTTGTTAGCAGGAATGGAGTTTCTGGATTTACTTTATCTTGCTTGGTTGATAAAGCCCGAAAGTATGCTGAAGAGGGTTGTTGGGTGGTTTTCAGTGTTATCTTGGCTTTGTGTATTTACGGCATCGTGATGTTTCCCAACATACCGGACTTTGTTGATTTGGATGCTTTTTGTATTTTCGCTTCCAGGAATCTCGTACCTACTCTCCTAGGAGATTTGTATCATTCAGTACATTACAAGAACGAGAGGAGAAGAGGGAAGATTGTTTCTTATTGTACACCTCTTTTTCACAGGTGGTTTGTCGATCATCTTCCTTGCTCTGAAGCTTTTGTAGATTCAAGGATTTCGTTTGAATAACCAAAGAGACTTATGGGTTTAACAGAAAAGGATATCTTCTGGTTCAACCGAGATCTGCTTGGTCGTGAGCTCATCTTTAGTTGTGGTAGTTTCTCTAATGTGCCTTTGATGGGGAGGAAAGGCGGTATCAACTATAATCCTTCTCTTGCCGTCAAACAGTTTGGTTATGCTTTGAGGGGACCTCCGAAGGAAGAAGAAGTGCAGGAATCTCTATACTTCACCGGTGTAGCTGATCCTTGTATTTTGGTCAGATTCGTTGATGCGTGGGGTAAAATCCACAAGAAGGGAAAGCTTTCTTTGGGCAAAGGTGATTGTAGAGCCTACGATCCATATGTGGAATGGATTTAGAAGAGAGTTGAAAGGGTATTGTTGTTATTTCCTGCTGAAAAACCATTATATCCCTTAGTCATTGAGTCGTCTACTGTTGCGGTGAAATTTGGATGTCAAGCTATTGATTAACTTGAATGTTAATTCATTTACAACCGGTCTTTGATTTATCCGAAGGAAAGGTTAAAGAAAGGGGAAAACCTATTTTGCATCGTAAACACAATGCGGGGAGAGATCTAGGGTTCGGGGGTTGGTTAAGCTTAGGGAAGGTATTAGCATCCTAAACTTCTGTAGTACTCTATAGGAACCTCTTGTTTTAAATGCGCTATTGCTATAGTTATCTGCTTAAGGTAATGCTAAGGGTTAAAGGTTAAGAGAAGAACCTAAGGGGTTAGTCCTAAGTTTACTCGCCAAGATTCGCATCTTGTACCTACGTATCCGAGGTAGGGGATGGAATAAGAGTAATTGTAGTTCCCCTCACAGAGGGAGATGAGGAACTTCTTGAGTATGGTCAAGGTTCCAGGGGGAAATAAACGTTCATAGGGAAACACTTATTTTGGAGTGCGGCGACTCTGATTTCTATGTTATAAAGTTGAACTAAAAGGGTGTGAGATAAGTATTTCACAGCGGGAAACTTATATGGAGTGCGGCGACTCCTGATCATAAGGCTAGGGTAAAGCGTAAAATTGTCCAAGGCGGGACGCTTAAGCATGAGTATGGCGACTCAAAGTCTAAAGGTTCGAAAGTTGAGGTGTGTCTACGGCGGGACGCCTAAGCCCGAGCACGGGGGCTCAGATCCTAAGGCTAGGATGGGGTGAAGGTGAGGCCTTGACACGGCGGTCAAACGAGGTGGGGATTAGCGGTAAAGCGGAAATGATAATGGTAAATGCAAGCAATGGTATATAATTGATGATAGCAATGTGAATATTGTACAGCAAGCAAATGATTAAAGATAAATGGATAAATGGATAGTGATGATTAAGTGAGGGTTTGATTTAGAAATTAATGATTAATTGTTTTTGAGATTTTTTTGAGAATATTAAAAATTAAGTCTAAGTTAAGATGTTAAAATTAAATAAGTGAATATGGGAAAAATTAGGTTAATCTTAAATTAAAAGTTATTTATTTTTAAGAAAAGTGGATTAATTATAAATTAGCAAAAGATTAAAGTTCTAAGGAAATAAACTGTTTTTGGATTTTTAGATAAAATATGTTTTGGGTTATTTCTACCTATTATTTTATTTTATTATTATTATTTTAAATAAATAAACTTTAGATTTTTTTTAAATTTTATTTAAGTTAGTTTATTAGTGTTAGTAGTGTTAGTATTGTATTATAATTAATAGTAAACAATTACAAAACAAAGGCAAAACAGAAATATAAAAAAAAAAAATTGGGTCGGGCCGGGTGGTCAGGCCCCAGACCCGACCCGGTTAACACAAATGAAAGGGAAGGGTTTCAATGGAAACCCTAAATCACAAGAAGCTCCTACGGTTCCCCCTATTCCTTCTCCTCTCTCTGCGATTTCCTCTCCACCTCTCACGACCTCCTTTCTACATTTCTTCTTCGTCTTCTACCTTCCCTCACCGCGAGTTGTCTTCCTCCTCGTTTTCAAGTTGAATCTGAAACACAAAAAAGATTCTCAGTCAAAAAAATGACGCTTACGGTGTAACGGTTTGCTTTGTAGGGATCTCGATGGTGGATTCGCTAATGAGGTGCGAAGGTTCTGACGGGTAACCGGTAGTTGCGACAAGTCTGGTGACGAGAACGACAGTGATGACTTCGAAGTGATTTGGTGGAATTACAAGACAAGTTTTTCTTTTTCCGATTTAGGGTACCTAAGCCTGTATTTCGTATGTGTTGTTGTGAAATCTGCCTCTTCTTCCTGCTCTCTTATGCTTCTTATATAGATTAACAATTTGGTTCTGAAATTAATACATGATTTGTTTGTCGGTTCCTGTTTTGGGAAGAAACTTAAATTGTTCGATTGTTGGTTTGAAGCTGTGAGTATCCTTCCAATTCTGTGTGATCCTGTTTGATATATGTTTGAAGCTTGTAATAGGAAGAAATTAAATTTGTTTTTTGAATGCCACTAATATCTTTCTTATTTTTAGGATTGTGTGGATCACAAAGATGGTGTGAAACATTTCCATTTTTTTGGGGTGATTTTAACTAGGACCTGTTTTGGAAAGGTGGCAAAGACGGTGTGAGGGCTTTGAATTTCTTCTCGAATTCTTGGGGTAAAACAAATTAATCTTACTTTGGGATAAAACTTGAACCATAACATTGCTTTCACTTGCGGCCTCATGATATTGACATTAAATTACACTCATCTACAGGACAATCACGACTACCTGCGGAATTACAAATTGGATGGTGTCGTTGTCTTCATTTGTGATGTTATTGTTGCTGTTTTGGTAACAGAAATAAGGTTTAGACGACCGCGCAGTTGGAGTGGTCGATGTAACGGCAGATGCTCATTCTAAGCTCGTGATCCTTTGACTTGTGTGTATCATCATGTACAATAAATTTTACAAGCGAGGTCCATGGTTATTGTATCTTGAGCTTCCATACTAGATGCCTTGATTTTGTATCTTCCATACCCGAGTATTGCATGATGGCACCAGATTTGGAAACACACAAGTGGTAAGAGCAATTCCTCACCATTTTCGTTTTATAGCAGTTTGGGTCATACTGCAAGTTATTACATGAGCTATGCTGGTATTCTAACATTTTCCCTTCCTTTTCTTGTACATAATGGGAGTAAAGCTATCTTGGGGGGAAGCATCAAGGCTTTATCATGGAAATAAGAGATGCCACAAGAATGCTTAACCGTGCTGCTGGGTTTGTTGCAGTGATGACAGTAATTTGGCGACGATAGTTGCGACTCTCAACACCGATGTCAAAATGAAAGGTGAGGGTATCTGAATTTTTGTCGTAAAAGTAAAGGTTTAGGCCGAATCTTCTTGTAACATCATTACAGGACCAAAATATTTGAAATATAATTAATCATGGTTTTACATTTTGAAAACATCTTCATGTAATCAGGAAAATAAACAGGGAAAGATTCATCATAAACCATGTTAACGTAAAAAAGTACATGGGGGATTAACACCAACAAGCTTTAGACCACACCCCGACATCTTTTAGCATATAAAAGAGGCTAGACAACAAGGGCAATATAGTAGATATTTGTTTTGATCTCTAACAAATAATCTTTCAATCTCCCACGTATTTCTAGAGGCCAACTTCTATAATTTCCCCTTCGAGTTATTTATAACACGTGGTACTGCTTTTTGAAGGAAATTGATAAAATCAATATGTCTCCCACCAGCTCGGCCCTTCGGGTTATTTATAACACGTGGTACTGCTTTCTGAAGGAAATTGATAAAATCAATATGTCTCCCACCATGCTCGAAATTTGAAATCTTGGGTCATGTGTGATTCAAGGAGGATTGAACTAGTAAATAAATTTCCACGCTTTGCATTACCTCAACTTCTTGAAATGAAACAATGATGTAGATCACACAGCTAGGTTGATTATGGTTCCGTTGCCGGGACTTTGGGCATAGACTTCACGGACTCGAGATATGAATCATTATTCACTAACGTTCACGGGCTTGACAAGAAAAGCAACATATTGATTTTTAACTTTGTAGATATATTGGCACACCAATTCGAAATCTTGTAGAGGATACATCCTTGCATTTCTCTTAGGAAGCCAAACGCACGCTTTTGCCCGCAACGCTTAATACTTCATACTAACGAATGAGTGAAATTAAATCCTCTTTATGGGGAACCTCTGAGAACATCCTGGAGAGGGACTGTATGGATAAGGGTATATATTTTCTTCTGCGTCCACATGTATTCACTACGACTTGATGGGCGCACAAGACTACTTTTCAATTTCTTTAACAAACCTGCAAAATGAACAAAACTAGACAACTAAAAACATAGAAAATGAAATGATTAGCGAATCTAAGGGTAAAATTTGGGGTATGACAGTTGCCCCTATTTAAATAACTTCACCGGATGATTTGAGCAACGAAGGCTCGAGAAATCATGGTGAAAGGGATTTAAATACAGATAACCAAAAATTTTACCCTTAGATGCAGTGATATGCAATGCTAAGGACAACACGACAATGCTGACGATGCCATTAATCTAAAATGATGCATATGATAGAAAATGATGCAGGGATGCATACGAAACGACGACACAGGGGAAGACGACGCACTAGGGAAACAACATCGAACTGGGGAAATCTAAAGTGATAGACCAACAAGTTCAAGCATGATCAGTTGTCACTTTAGAAGGAAAGCAAGAAGAGATCCTCAATGGAGATGGCACCGGCGAGACGGCCTCCACTGAGGAAAATATCTGAGAGTAGCTGCTCAACAGGTCCAGGCATGACCGGTTGACACTCTAGGATGAAAAGGTAACGCGGGATCCACACGAAGGTAGGATCAAGTAAACAGAATGCTGGAGCATTGAGCGAGAATAACATCCAAGCTTCTGAAAAATCTTGAGCGAAGAGATCAAACGGGATCTTTGATGGAGATGGCACCGGCAAGACGGCCTCCACTAGGGAAAATATCCAAAAGTAGTTGCTCAACAGGTTTAAACATGACCGGTTGACACTCTAGGGTAGGACCGAGTAGACAGAATGTTGGAGCATTGAGTAAGAATAACATCCGAGCTTCTGAAAACAGGATCTTCAAGACTCATTAGAAAGTTGTTAGATGCCCAATTATGCTTATTTGAGCTATCAAATGTGGGCATCTTTCGCTCCTTTTTGTCAAGTTTGTGTTCAAAATTGCCTTGCTTTTGTTTATATGCAACATTATGTGAAATACTCTTGGTCCTTTTGATTTGTGTGTTATTGTGCAGTATTTAGGCATGAAAGAGTAGAACTTGAAGACACAAGAAAAATGGCAAAGGAATCAAGAAAGAAAGCAATCAAAAGCAAGCTCGCTAGCATGTTCGCTAAGCGAGTGAGGTAGCGAACGTTCTCTAAGCGAGCTCATAGCGAGCTGCTAGCGAACACTCCCAGACTTGGACATAATCAAATTGATCAGCTTCGCTTGGGGCGAGGAAGGCAGCGAAGAACTCGCTAGGCGAGCACCTAGCGAGCAAGTCAGCGAACGCTTCCAGTAGCAACATCCCAGACCTCGCTAGCATGTTCGCTGTGCGAGCAGGTAGCGAACGCTCGCTATGACCTTGCTAGGCGAGCAAGGTAGTGAGCGTGGCAGAACAACACTTTATTTGTCTATAAGTAGCATGGGCTACTTTTGTAAAAAATATCTTTTTTTTCTTTTTTCTGCTTTTTCAACCACTTTGTTTTGTTTTGCTCCAAGAGAGGTATTTGTGACCTAGAAACCCAATCGTTCATTATTCTTCATCTCTTAACAAGATCTTCCAAAAAGAAGGTGGATTCCCATCCAAACTCGACTCTTCGACTCAGATGTTGATTAACCTTCTCCCGGAACTTCTTGTGCAAGCTACCATGAAAATGAGTAGCTAAGTCCTTCCTTTTGTCAAGGTTAGATGTAGATGATCACAAGCTTTGTATGTAAATGGGATGATCTTCATTTGTAAACTCTTTGATGATGAATATATGGTGAAAAATTTGTTTTATTGTTAACTCTTTGTGTTGGTTTATGATTGAAAGGTATTTTCCAACTCTTTACCTAGGTTTTCATCCATCTATGTTCTTGAGATAGAGATAGTCTTGAATGTGGTTGTTCACTAAAATATCAAACCCTAAAAGTTGTCATTTTGATAGATTGTGTGAGAAATCAACAATGGATCAAAATGGGAAAAACCACAACATGTGTTAGAAATAAACACATTGAGAGGATGTTGTGAATGTGTTTATCATCTAACATAGTTTATGAGTTTTGTTGATCGAACATATACATGCAAAGTGATCGCCGAACCATAACTTTGACAATATTTCTCAAATCGTAAAACCTAAACTTTTACCGCATTTATTACTTTTTCTATGCAAGCTACCGTAATGAAAAACCAAAACCCCCCTTGTTACTATAAGTTAAAAACTTGACAACTATAGAACGACGGCAATATCTCATATTCCCTGTGGAGACGATAACAAACCCCGATACTCCTCATCAGACTCATACAGGGTAAAAACCTGTTGTATGCCAAAATAAATGGACTTTAAGGGGGGAATGCCCTGATAAGCTTCTCGACAGAGACTGCCACTTATCGCTGAAAGGGACTTACATGCCAAAATGGATAAGCTCTCAAATAAAGAGATTGTCGCTTATCCGGGGGTACCGATGAAATGATAAGCTCCTCTGGAAGGACTGCCGCTCATCTGATAAAATAAACTTCCGTGAGGTCCCCAATGAAGAAAGCACCGGCGAGACGACCTCCACTGGGGAAATAAGCAATAAGATAAAGGCTCAACATGTTTAGGCATGACCAGCTGATACTCTAAAGTGATAGACCAACAGGTTTAGGCATGACTAGTTGACACTTTAGAAACTAGATAAAGGGTAAATGGTAAGCTTCCATGATCAAAATATGATTTAGGTTCTTCTTTAACTAAATGATTCATTTAGAAAGGGTAAATAAACTTCTTCACGTTCGAGGTCTGTTGCTCCCTGAATATGATTCAGTTTCTTCTTTTACTAAAGGGTAAAATAAACCTCCCCCATACTTCAAGGTTTGTATTCCATGAACGGGTCTCTGTTTCTTCTTTTACTAAAGGGTAAAATAAACCTCCCCCATACTTCAAGGTTTGTATGCCATGAACAGGTCTCAATTTCTTCTTTTACTAAAGGGTAAAATAAACCCCCCCCCCCATACTTCAAGGTTTGTATGCCATGAACGGGTCTCAAATTCTTCTTTTACTAAAGGGTAAAATAAACCACCCCCATACTTCAAGGTTTGTATTCCATGAACGGGTCTCAGTTTCTTCTTTTACTAAAGGGTAAAATAAACCTCCCCCATACTTCAAGGTTTGTATGCCATGAACGGGTCTCAGTCGGGACGCCGAAGAATGAGTACGGCGACTCAATGTCTTAAGGTTCAGGAAATGATATGTCCACGGCGGGAGGCCCAAGAAAGAGTATGGAGACTCAACGTCTTAAGGTTTAGGAAAGAATATGTCCATGGAGGGACGCCCAAGAATGAGTACGGCGACTCAACGTCTTAAGGTTTAAGGAGATAAAATGTCCACGGCGGGACGCCCAAGAATGAGTACGGCGACTCAACGTCTTAAGGTTTAGGGAAATGATATGTCCATGGCAGGACGCCCAAGAATGAGCACGGAAAATCAACGTTTTAAGGTTTAGGGAAATGATATGTCCACGGCGGGACGCCCAAGAATGAGTACGACGACTCAACGTCTTAAGGTTTAGGGAAATGATATGTCCACGGAGGGACGCCCAAGAATGAGTACGGCGAATCAACATCTTAGGGTTTAGGAAATGATTTGTCCACGGCGGGACGCCCAAGAATGAGTATGGTGACTCAACGTCTTAAGGTTGCGGTCACTTGTTGCTAGTCATAATAAAGATAGGGTAGGTTTCTCAGGCGAGAATTGTTGCATACCGTTGTTTGTAGTGATAAGCTTCTCAGGCGAGAACTGTGGCATATCTATGAAGGTTGTAAAAGGGCTCTTCTTGACAGATAGTGCAAAATAAATGCACGTCCAGGTAGGTTTAGCGACCGAAGGGACTAAAGTTCAATCTAGAGTCAAACTAGAAGGAAACTGTCAAACAAGACTCCATTGAGGGAATGAACTCAAATGGGTATTATCCTATCCATGCATGGAAAAGATAACTGAAATAACCATCATCCACGAGGGTTGAACTCTGTGGGGAGACTGAAAATGGTAAGTACTTTATGCTTAAAGGTTGATGACTCTATTTGGAGAGAACGGACAAACCCAGTTACTTGGCGGTAACCACAGCCAAAGTAACGACAAAAGACAACGAGGATAGCAAACATGCAGATGCTGATGCGTATGTCGATACGTATGAAAATGCAAAAATGCAATGAGTATGCAAAATGCTTATGCTTATGTCCATGCACATGCTGACAAAACAGACGAACAAAGGAGCAAACATGAGATGAAATAAACATCTCGACGGGGATACCTGGCGACCTCTACAAAGTACATCTACCAAGGGATAGAAATATTGATGGCGGAACCAAATCTTGCTTCAAAGTTCCAAATTATTTGGGGAGGACAAAATTCCACTTGGGGATATGATATCATGATTTCACTAGAAGGGTTGCCATCATGAATCTGAATTCTGATCAAAGAGGACCTGTTCCCTGGGAGAGTCATCTTAGGGTTAGAGACTTCTGGAGATAAAATAAATATCCGTTGTATTGGGGAAGTGTGGAGGTAGGAAACTTCATGGAGAAAAGGTAACAACTTCCTGGAAAAGTACATCAACTTCCTGGGGAAATTACCAAAGCTTCCCTGGGAAAGTATTTTGACTTCTTGGGGAGAATGTGGGAATCTCCTGGGGAAAAAATCCTGAGACGGTACGGTAACTTCAGTGAGGAAATGATGGTTTCACCGGGAGTGGGTTCTCAAATAATATGTATCACTTGGAAGATGCTGGGGAGATCTCTGCAGTCTTGAAAGTCGCTGGAGATTACCGGATCGGTCCAAGGTGTTGTAAGCTTATAGTCTCGTTGGGGACTCGCGCTGAGGTAATGGCTTAAAAGTGCTTCTGCAGCATGAGACTTACTGGGGAATGAAGACCGCCTGCAGTAAAATTTATCGGGGCATGAAGAGTGTAATAGTCACCATTTTGAAAAACAATAATTCCCCAGAGTACCTGCTTTATGCGAAGGAGTCATCTCAAAAGGAGTTTACAGAGAACATGGAGTCTGATTTCCCCACTGTTTTCAAAATCATGGAGAGATTTGTCGGATCTCGACGTAACTGACCCAGATTAGCAGTGTTATGACTGAGTCTTCAAGAACCAGACTTGCATCAGTAAGTAATTTGGAAACCACCTGCCCCTGTGTAGCAGAATCTTCAAGTTCCATTGTTGATGTCTATATGTAAATTTTCTAAGATATCAAGCAAACTCAACATGCATGAACTGCTAACCCTGAAACTGTCAATGTAACATATATATTTGTCTTGAATTTTGTTTTTCTCTTTGTTTTGAAAAGGATATCACAGTAACTTGTGACCGAATCACTAGTTAGGATCTGAATTTTAATTTATAAAGCCAATATTGAATTGAGCATAGCTTGTAGGAGTTAGGAAACGTTCTCATCGAGTATGCTTTCAAAGTGAACCCTACTTCAATTAGGTCTTTTAAGGGTTCTATCATGGTTTGGTTCACAGTTTAAGAAACAAAGGATAAAGGCTCAGAGTATATTTTCACCCACCCATTCTTCGTGATGTTCTCCAATCCTATATTTAGTTAACTAGATACGAGCACTCATATCTCAAGCGGATTTGGCATGGCCGAGAATTCATCAAGGCTTTGGACATGGCCGTCACTCACCTATTTTCTTTGGTGTTTGATCACACAACTTTGTTCTCTACTGGGATTCTTCATTGTAATCCTTTGTTTTTTGCTTTTCGTATTTTTATTCCCTAACTTTTGCCTGGACGAAGTCTTTTGATTTAACTTTGGGAGTCTAGCGGGATGCCCCAGTTTTTCCTAAGTCTCCTTCATAGGTTTTGACTTAGCGGGCTCTTTCTTTTTTGTTCATTATTTTTTATAAACAAGTCGTGTGACTCTAAGTTATTTTGACCCTTTTAAAGAATTGTGACTGCCCCACTCTTTAGGTAGTCGAGAGATAATCATTGTGTTTTTGGCTTCCAGCCTCCTAGTATGTTAAGGATTGATGGATTCTCGAATGTTTGCTCCTCCTTTGAAAGTCTGAGTGCTCGATCAGTTTAATTGAAAAACTACCCTTGCCCCAGGTTAAGAATTTTGAGGGTTATTTTTTTCTTGGAAAAGAAAAACTTCTACTTCATGGCTCGAAGGGGTTAAAGAGGGATTATCTTCCTTATATCTCCAGTGTTTAGGATTTGAAACAATTCCTTACATCATCAGCAGGGTTTCATTCGAAAGCATATGACAAGAGATTTGACGTTTTTGGTTCATCCTCCTCCTCCCAATTCTCTATTAAGAGATCGGGTAAAAGTTGACATTATAAATTATGAAAAATAATTTTATGAGTGAAACGAATGGATTTATTCAAGACAAACATATGCATTGCATTAATTATTCAAAATAAACCAAGTTCGTACATGCTAATTATGCTTTTATAATCAAAGAAACAAAATACATATAGATAAATATAATGAACTGTCTAACAAAGCCCTCTAAAAGAGTTTATTAGGTCTCTATATTCAAGACCGGCACAGTAGTGGTGGTTTCTTCTAGCGGAGCCTCATCGGAACGAGTCGTCTTGCTTGCTCCAGCTATATTGGTCACATCTCCATCAACAGTCTTCAATTCTTCCTTTGGAATAATTTTCCCAGATTCTTTGTCAATCATGCCCCTATCATACTTCCAGGGTATAGCTTAAGGATCACTAAAATGAGATGGATTTGGCTTTTGAGTAATTACCGGCTTCAGCTGATTCACTGTAGGAGTCACTGGCTTAGACATGTTAAAAACAAGCTTTGCAGAGCTTGATCTTGGCAAATGGAAAACCCTGCGAGAAGTCCTGATCGGAGAAGCCTTGACAGCCCCATGATTTGGTAATGAGTTGTTCGGCTGAGGATCATTAAAGGATAGGATATTCGTTTCCATTAACTCCTTAACAATGTGCTTGAGAGCATAGCAGTGTTCGAGATCGTGGCCAGGTGCACCCTTATGAAATAAACAATGAGCGGCGGCGTTGTAATTGGCTGGAAGAGGATTTGGAGGCGGACCCAAAGCTCTGGTAGTAATTAGACCTTGTTGCACTAGTGAAGGATACAACTCGTTGAAAGTCATCGGAATTGGAGGACACAGCTTATATTGTCTCCTCTTGGGAGCATTCTGACGAGGTACCTACTTCTTCTGGTGTTGATAAGTAGGAGTGTTGGGCACTCGTTGATAGTTTGCAGGAACTTGTGCAGGCTGATAACCAGGAGGTTATTGATAGATCGGAGGTTGATAAACAGGAGCCGGTTGCACAGGATGATATGCAGGTGTAACAGTGTTGCGGTGAGAATCGTGATATCAAGCTATTGATTAACTTGAATCTTAATTCTTAAATTCACAACCGGACTTTAATTTATCCAAAGGAAAGGTCTAAAGAAATAAAGAACCCTTTTGCGCGATGTAATGACAACGCTAAGAGATTCGGGGTTCGGGGGTTGGTTATGCATAGGGTAGGTATTTCACATCCTAAACATCTGTAGTACTCTACAGGAACCTTTTGTTCGTTTGCATGCTAAGTTTGTTAAATATTTGCTAAGGATTGGAATTGGGTAAAAGGTGTAGATTACGACAGGTAAAGACCTAAAGATTGCTTCTAAGTTTTCTCGCAAAGACATCGTGTCCTCTGCCTATGTATCCTAACTAGGATAGAATCAGCGCAATCGTAGTTCACCTCACTAGGGTTGAAGAACACTTGATATGATTAAGATTCAAAGGGGAACAAACATAATAATGCTTGTAAAGAGTTTAACAAAACTCTCTAGATCTATGTTGTAACACTCAAGAGGGGAGTAAGTAATCATTACTATGATTCTTACATAGAGTTTACAAACTCTATCCTAGGGTTCTAGTTGAAGAAAACTCCTAGCAAAGGTGGGTCTTTTAGACTTGGAGCAAATTCTAATGGCTTATACTAAGGTTCAAGATGACTTCACAAAGTCAAGGGAGCGGGTAATGAGCTATCCATGTCACAAGGGTCAACAGAGAGACTTTTCCTTTGGATGGAGAGAGATAAGGCAACTTGGATGAGAACTACAGAGTTCCATCACTTGGGGAAAAGATACTTAACAAAGTACTAAACATTTAAGCATGATGAATACAAGGAATATGGTTACAACCAAGCAAGCAAGCATATCACAATAAGCAAGGATTAAATTGATACAAATGGTTACAACCAAGAATGACATATCTTCACAAAGATAAACGTAACAACCCAAGGGATACATATTAAAAAATACGGAAACAACAATCATGCAAATAAGTCACAACTTAAGATGATCATGTTATAAGTTCAAATGTAATAACATTTAGGCATTGATGACAATCAAGTATGTAAAGTATGTAAGACAATAGTTAAGTTCAAGATTTAGGAGGAGAAAATGTAGGTTCATGGTAACAACCAATGAGAAAATAAAGCTTTAACATGTTAACAAACACAAAGGAGTCAATCACAAACAAATCTTACAAGACAAGTTAAGCATGGTATAAAATAAAGTCATCAAGACGCAAGGTAACGACCTTAAAAAGAGACAACTTTCAAGTAGGCAAAAGGCATTACAAACATGAACAACTTGAAATATTTTCTCTCAATATGAAACTAGACAACATTATGACTATTTTGCAAAAAGAATGGATTAAAAATAATGAGGCATGCAAAAGTTATGAATTTTTGAGTTTTGGTGAAGATAAAGAAATAACAAGTGATTAAAAAAAGGAAATGGCCACGACAGGAGTTGAACTCAGGCCCTCATGCTCACAAACACAAGGCCTAACCACTTGGGCACTAGGCGCGCGTGCTGAAAGGGTGGGAAAGAAGAAGAAAATAATACAAACATGGCAATTAAGATAAAAAAAAATGGGTCATCACTGAGGATCGAACCCAGGCATGATAGGTGAAAGGTGCATGTTGTAACCACTGGGGTGGCGATACATCCAAGTATTTAGCCACCCCTAAAAATACATAAGGCATTCTATGCAAAGAAATCTGGGCCAAATTCACAAGCAACTAAGGCCAAAGGCGTGAAGGTTCCAAACCAGATTAAATCAACACCAAAATCAACAAAATTAAAGTCCAACATGATTGTCTTTTCACAAGGATGATGATGGTAACAACTGTTTCTTAAAATGATGCACAAACAACAAGATTCGAATGAACACACAAATATGAGTTTTGGGATGCACTTTGGTATTTTCATGATCAAAACAGATGCAAATGGATAATTAAAGGCCTGAACATACCTAAATCATGATATGCACCTAATTCCAACAGAAAAAAACAGTCATAATGCAGCAGAATAAAGAAAAGGCATGTGAGTTGCTTTAATGAACATAGCTAAAACCAAGTGATCAAAATATCAACCAAACACAAAACTGCCACATGCCATACACATAAAGTCCAGTCCAAATTTAACAAACTTCTGGTTCTACTGCTAACTTGAAGATTGAAAGCTTAAAGTGCTGTTAAGTTAAAGCCAAAATCTAGAACACAATTACCAAGTGGTAAGCTAATGAAATGCTGCAGCAATAGACTCACACATTCACACAAAACTGATGCAAGGAAACCAAATTATGGATCAGCTGCCATGAGTTTAAGAAACTCATACTCAAACTGCATAAGTTACAAACTTAGAAGAAAAAATAGGAGTAATCCAAACCTAGACCAAAGGACTGACATCATAACAATGCATCAAAACTTTAACAGAGGTGGCTTACTTTGTTTGGAAAACAAGAACAACAGTGGGATTGCAGATTCAAAGCCAAATACACAAAAGATTTTCATGTTAAAAGTGAGGCTATCAAGGCAAAATGGTTCTGTTGTCCAGATTTCCAATCAAAAGGCCAAAATGGATATATCTCAAACTTTGATCAAATCAAACATCAAATTTCATGAGATCTCACCCTAACTTACTTGAAATGTAACGAACAACAAAATGGTAACAACCAAATGCCAAGATCATGCACCAACAACAAAACTGAAATTAAAATGCCATGTGAAGTTTGAAGAATGCATTTTGGAGGTTATGTCATGAATTGAGTAGATTCAGGTTGAAAAATCTTTACACACAAACTATAAACATGTCAACAAGTGTTTCTACAATTCAAGATCAGTCACAAACCAAACAGAAATAAAAATGGTTCACTAGTTGCAATTAGCAAATGAAATGCATAATGGAAATCATGACATGAATGGAACAGTTTTAGATCACATAATCACCATACATAAGTTTCAAATGTGTCCATAGATGATTCTACAACTCAAGATTGAACATAAAATAAACACAACAAAAATTGGTTCAAAGGTTGCAAGTATGGTATTCATGTGAGCATGCTGTTATAGCAGGATGAGGTGCAAATTGGCACAGTTCAAGTGAGGTTTAGTTCATACACACGTACAAGCCCTAATCATGTTGACAAATGATCTTATGCTCATGAAATAATCCAAAATACTTCAAACAGAACAAATGTATGGTGTGTGTGCAGCTGTGGTTTGCAAAAAGTTGTTTTGACAGCAAGATGATGAGGCAAGTTGGTTCAGTTTCAAATGGGTGGTTTCATGTCATGTAAATGATACACACACATCACATATATGCTTAACAGATGATTTCATGCTCAAGGATCAGTTCAAATCACTCCAAACAGAAAAAGGTATATTGGTTGCAATTATAGCATGAATGTGATACAAGCTGCCAAAGTTCAAATGAAGTAGGTTCAGATCAAATGCACATTACATACAATTTTCAAATGTGTCAACAGATGATTTCATGCTCATGAATCAATCAAAGCATGCTTTAAACATAAAAGGAATGTGATGCAGCTGTCATGGTAGGATGAGGTGCAAGACTGTCACAGTTCAAAATGTGTATGCTTCAACTCATGCAAAATATCACATACATATCCTAATCATGTTAACTAAGGGATTCATGCTCACAGCTCAGACATAAGTCAATCAGAACAGGAAATGGCATGTTGTTTGCAAAAATGTAAAACTGTTGAACAAGAAGCAGCCAGTGATGCAGCAGGGTAAGTCATGGTATACATGGTAAGCTTAAATCATCTCACACAAATCTAAAACATGCTAACTAGTGACCACAGTCTCATAGCTCAAACAGAAACATCTTAAATCATGAATTGGATATGCTACAACTAAAATGATTGGAAAATGCAAACTGTTTTGAAAGTGCAGGACAAGTTTCATTATGCAAATACCACACACCAATTACAAACATGTTATCTAATGGTTCTAGGCCTAAAGATTAGTCAAAATCAGCTTAACATGGAAATTGGTATGTTTATGGAAAATGTGTATGTACAAGATGCAGCAAACTCAAAACAGCTCAGGTCATGGTTAACACATACATGAAACATACATGGAAGATGCATTCACAATCAGTCATGGTTAAATCATTTGAAAACAGCTGCAATGCAACAAACACACAGTTCACAAATTCCACAAATTTTGCATACAAGCAATTCATGATGACAGCCAATGAAGTGTTCACAAAGACAGCAT
Organism: Lathyrus sativus; assembly: GCA_963859935.3. Taxonomy (NCBI): domain Eukaryota; kingdom Viridiplantae; phylum Streptophyta; class Magnoliopsida; order Fabales; family Fabaceae; genus Lathyrus; species Lathyrus sativus. The sequence goes on from OZ012739.1 coordinate 356,741,559, forward strand.
GGATATTACTTGATCAAGCCAAAATATACAAGTTAAACAAGTTTGATGCAAAAACAGGCAGGCACATAACATCTTGGCACAACATTCATGAAAATGGTATGGAAATTGAAACAAACATCACAACTGTGAAACAAAAGCCCCTCTAGATTCATACATGACCTATGGGCAGGGAAACCTCATGAAATAACTAACAAGTTATTCAGATATAACAAATAACAAGAGCTGATAGATTTGTATCAAACACATCAACATTTCATGTTAAGACCTCTAAAGCTACTCTTGTGGACAAGTTTCTCAAAAACAGTTGGAACAAATATGCAAAGTTCAATCTTGACAGAACATCATCAATACATCATTTTATAAAACATCATGCCTTAACAAAAGCTAAGATACTGCAGTAAACACAAACTCTTGACAAAGAGTAATTTTGGGACAGCATGGACATTGTTTTTCAAAACAGAATTTCAAAATTACAAGACATGACAATGTGATGTATAATGAGGAGGCTTAGCATTACATACCTCTTGTAGACCTTCTTGAACTAGCTAGAAAGAAAAGAAATCCAGAGATCCTCTTCTTTGGCACAAACTTGGAGCTTGCTTCCTCTTGAAGCAATAAGCAACTTTTAGGACAGTTTGAGCAATGAACCTTCCAACTGTTTTTTGATCTTTTGGATAGTTGAAACAAGATATATATGAGGTGTGTGGATGGTTAGAACAACTAGAGCAGGTCTGGACAGAGTTTTGCTTGAGTTTGTGTATGAAGTCAAACTTCACTTAGTTGAAAGTTGACTTTTGAGAAAATGAGGATTTTTGGTGGTTTAAGTGTATGAACACCTTCTACACAATATTTGTGGATTGTGCAGATGGTTTTTGGTGGTTTGGAATGGGTGGAAATGAATGAGAACAACCAACTGCCCAAGACAACTTTTTGGCAAACTTGAGATTTTGAAGAATGAGGTATGTGAGAAAATGAGTGAGAGCTGTGATTTCTCTTGGTTTTTAAGAGTGATATGGTGTCTTTAACAACATAGAGAAGGCCTCTATTTGTAGGGAGAGTGAGGGTGAGGGCAGACTTGGTTTTTCCACTTTTGGAGGGAGATTTTGAAGCAAATCTTGCCAAAATCATGTGGCAGGTTTTCTCCTCAGTTCTTGGGCTCAAGGCAGGGCAAAAATCAAGTGAAATGAGAGGGATGAGGTGAATGAAGTGAGGCTAGAAGAGTAGGGGACTGCTGTTGCACCCCAAAATTTGACCAACATTTATTTACCCATCAAGTGTTTGAAGGTTGAGACCTTTATCAGAAAGTTCAAGAGATCCTTAGAGGAATTGGTTGAAACCAAGGTTGTGTGTCTCATAACTTGAGAGTTGTGGGAGCTCCTCAGATGATTCTGAGACTTTGAGAATGAACTTGAAGCTTTGAGAAAGTTTATGAGATGTCTTGAAAGCCGTCACGAAGCCCAGAGAGGTCATTATGCAAGAATTCAGAAGATTCAACCATGAATGGTAGAATTAGGGTTTTGACTGGGTCAACCCTAGGTCAACTGATGATTTGGAGAAGGTTGAGACCTAATCCAAGGGCCATGTGATCATGGAATGAGGTATTGAGATACTATAAGGATAATTCCAAGACCAACTCATCATGACTGAGGAGTTTGAGAAGTTTTAAGCTAGGGTTTCTAAGGATTGTCAGTGTAAAATCCCCTAGTTTGATCCCTATCTTCCAGGCAGTTTTAGCTCAAGATGTGATTGTCATCTGATCTTCCCCACAACATGAATGTTGTATAGATTGTTCTTAGCTTTAATTTGAGTGGTAGAAGTCCTTGATAGGATTTGCAGAGCTCACGTTATGGTTTTGACAAATTACAGGTCATCTGAGGTATGTGAATCTGGGTCTTTGAAAGTCACCCAACTTGCAGACAACTTTTGCCCTAGTAGGATGATTCCTATGATCTCTTGGTCAACATGAATGTTTAAGAGAATCTTCTTAGATTTTTGAAGAGTACTAGAAGTCCTTGATAGGATTTGTAGAACTCAAGTTATGGCTTTGACAAGCCAAGGGTATTTTGGTCATTTTGAAGTTATAGGTCATTTCAAGCATATGGCCATATCTCCTACTTCCAAGATTCAAATGGAAAAACCTTCAACATCAAAGTTGCTTAGAATGATGTTTTAAGGCTAGTAGGGTGGTCATGAGATGTTGGAAAGACTCATGGCAAAAAGTGATAAAAATGGCCTAAAAAAGGGACATAAGTTAATTAAAGTGAAATGGAAAATCCTAAAATTCAAGCTATAAACCCTAACCATGGCATATGATAGGTCATTTTGACTCCCAAGGGCATTTTAAGAACAATGGTTCATCCACAATTTTGATTTGAGGCTTAAATTTTGGAGTTTCTTTGTAAAAGTCTTACTTGCATAATGGGGCACCAAGTCAAAACAAAGAAAAGCTTCATAAACAAGGTGTTTAAGCTTTGTATCTTGTCCAAAATACTACTTAAGGAGAAAATGAAGATAATTACTCAAGTTATGGGGTTTTTGTCATGATATCTCATGTGGTGGGAAGTAAAATGCAAGTACCATACCCTAGAAACTTCAAGTTCCTACTAGATTGATCTAGATGATTCTAGACCCTTCTAAACACCTCTATATATTGATTACACTCTCCATTGGTGAAGGGTTGGTGATTGTTGATGTTCATGGTGGTAGAAAAAGAGTTTGAACCAAAACTTTCCATTTTGCAAATTGTATTGAAACTCCATTTTTCTCTTCATTACCCTTCCATATTTTCACACAAATCATCTCCATAAACATCCCTGAACATGTTCATGCTGGAGTGAGCCACCATTGTTGAAGAATTGGAGCTTTTAAAGTGAAGTTGCAAGAGAGCAAAAGGGATTGAATCTGAAGATACAAGCCATCTCCATCAAATCTTGTGCAAGAGGAGTGTTATTCATCACCTAGGGACCATTTGTGAAGATCTACAAGGATTGATTCGAAGCCTTTCAACATCCACCATTGCAAGAGGCAAGGTATGTAAAACTGTTCTTACCTCTCACTTTAGGCATGGCTAGGATTAGTTCTTGTTGGAAAACCATTAGTGACCATTAGGTGATTAATCATGGGAAGTTATAGAGCCATTGGTGAAGATTGAAAATTGGACATGATTCTTTAATGGTCAAGAACTCATTGGATAGAGAGTATTATTTCGTGTGCTATAGCTTAGGATGATGAGCATAACATGGAGGTCATTTATATACAAAGATTGTTGAGTTTTATGATGGTCAAAAATTGAAGAAAGTTTGGATCCATGGAGTTGTGTGGTTCGGTTTGCATGGTGTAGTTAGTTTCAACGAAATCCAAAGGCATGGTTGTATTCTACGTTAAATTCTAGCCAAGTTTGGTTCTTGGATCATGAAATTTGATGGAGAAATGAGAGAGAACAAGTGGTGGAAAGTTCATGCATGAGATTGTATTTTCATGGTGTTACTACAAACCCTAGATGGACCAAGGAAGAAGACAATGCTTGAACCGTTAGATTCGCGTAAGACTCTTTGACTTGGAGGCCTATCCAACGGCCGAGATTGATTCACGAAATTGGATTAGTACATCAGCATGGGCATCACACGAATTACTCTCCCCACCCTCATATTCTTGGCCCAATTGATTTTTAGCTGAATATATTTGCTTCATGCACCCCTCATCAATTTTCATATTAAATATTTCTCCAAATTTCATTAATCTTCAAAAATTCATAACAAATTGAAAAATCATTATTTTTTAATGAAACTTTTTTTCCCAATTTTCATTTTCTGTCTAGAAAAATATAAAATCATAAAATAGCCATTTTATTTCAGTTTTATATTTTTTGTGCATTTTTACTTTTAATTGCTTTTTTAATTCTTTTAGTTGGTATACTAATTTGTAGAATTTAATTAGGGTAGTTCCCTTAGGAGTTTGAGTTCATTTTTTTTAGGATAATTAGATGAATGGTTTAGGTTACCCCTGAATTAATTTCATAATTTTGTGATAATTTTTAGGATAGTTTTAATTAGGTAGTTCTAAGTAGTGTAGAATTTGATTAAAACTTTAATATAGGTCAATAACAATTTTAGATTTAGGTTTTATAGGGCAATTTAGTCTATGGGGAATATATGGGACTTAAGGGTACTTATGTAGGGTCCCCTAGCATTTATATTAGGAATTAATAGAATAATATACTATTTTTGGTTGATTTTTGAATTGAATGATTGTTTGTGTGGCCTTTAGGGCAAGTTTTGTTTAGTTTGCTTTGCTTTGGAGTTCCCTTTGGTTTGAGGAGTTTGGCATCTCATTGTGGAGCATGGTGGAGCATACTAGAAGATTGGAAAAGGCTTGGAGGAGCTTGGGGAGCTTGTTCTTCTTTTCTTTTTGTCTTGTTTTAGGGTTAGGATTAGGAAGAGCTTAGATGTAGATAATTTCTTTCTTAAACATGGATAGTATTCTTCACATCCATTCCTCCCTGTGATTCAAAGTCCTTCCAGGGTATGCACCTCTCTCCTTTGAAGGGATTAGTGCTATACCCAGGAGGTAGAACTTTTGAGGGAACCCTTCATTTGATATTGAACCCTTATAGGTCACCTTTGGTGATCAAATAAGCAGTTCAATATCCCCCAGCTTATCCAGTAGTGACTTTTCTCTGTTTGATTTGTCTTGAGAGCTGTCAGAGCCTGAGCATGAAGATGAAGACTTCGTTGGAGATTATTGAAGAGGATGAATCCTTGAAGACTGCCATTCCAGCTGAAGCTTGAGGAGCATGAAGATCAAGTTGATACTTGAAGATCCCTGAAGATAGTGAAGCCTGAAGGTGGAGCTGATCAAAGAAGCTGAAGCTTAAGGGGAGAAGATGAGTTGATACTCATGTTGTAAGGTTGATACCTGGAAAGCAGTTGATGATTGAAGTCTGAAGACTGAGTAGCTGCGGGAGGAGCTGAGGCTTTCTTCTGTTTTTCTTTTCTGTATTGTGTGTTTTGCTTGATTTGTCTGTTGCATTAGATTAAGTCCATCTAGAATAGGTAGAATCTAGGAGCATGATTGCATTAGAGGTTGAGCTGCTCCCTCTGCTTGTATTGTTATTGCGTGGCTTTGCTTGCGGGTATTCGATAGAGTCCAACTCCCTTGCCCATGTGGTTTGTCTGCCTGATGGCAATTTCATTTCTTTTATCTGTATGATTGCAGTTTACTGTTTATTGCTTGATAGCATGTTGTTTATTTTTCAGTATGATTACTGTTATTTCATGACTGGCTTGAGGTTGAGACGAGCTTGTGGAGGCTGAAGCCCCACACACATTTCCTCCCTCACTTGCATTGCATGCATTTTACTGTTAAGCTGATGCGTTGTCTGTTTTGGTGTATCATTGACATGATCCCTTAGGACTCTCATTTCCTTTGGTAAGGACTTGATGATAGACTTTTAGGTTGAAACCTATGCATGACAACTTCTAGGAGTTCCCTGTTCAAACCGCAACCATAGGATGAATCCACGACATGATAACAGTAGGACTTGATAGTCTCCCTCCTAGTTGGGCCTGTTCTCTTCTCATCTCAAAACAGTTTAAGATTCAGTAATCATGAATGATTTCTTTCGTACGTTACGAGCCTTAAGCTATCTGAGAAAGGAGTGTGGGAGAGTTTCTTTTCCACAGTCTGGATGTTTAGTATGGTACCCTTTGGGTGACATGCGACGCATTCACTCTCAGGTCATAGTCTCTAGTGCGGTTGAAATCGCAAACACAATAAAAGACACTTCTTTCGTAAACAGGAAATGAACCGTAGTTTCCCGAACTACGTGAGCTCTGATCTCTCATGCCTGTTGAGAGTACGTAGGCACAAGATGACGATGTCTTGGCGAGCTACCTTCCCCCATAATCCTTCGTAGGCCGAACTACGTTGACTCTGATTTCTCATTCTCTGATGAGAATACGTAGGCATAAAGTGCGACGCTTTGCCGAGTCATTTTTCTTTTCTTTTTCAGCCAGCCTTGATAGGTAGATAGAATAAAACCAACCCGTCCAAGTAAACAAACAAGCGAGGATCCCGTCGAGTACGATGGACGTGAGGGGTGCTAATACCTTCCTTGCGTAACCGACTCTCGAACCCAGACAATGGTTGCGATGACCTTGTCTTACCCTTTTTCGTCAGGTTTTTTCCGATCGTTTCCTTTCCCGCTCTGAGGGATAAATAACGAAAGGTGGCGACTCTTCTGTCATGTCGGCACCTTATTTTCGCGCAAGCGACAACTGCAGCTGCACAACTCATTCAAAAAGTTTCTCTTTCTTCTTCCTTTCAATGATTATTATATTAGCAATTTGCTTGCAAGTTGCAAAGTCCATCAATCCTTCTTTTCTTCTAGTTTTCCTTTCATCCAAGCCTCAAATTATCATCATGAAACATGATCCAATGGCTGAGGGTGGTCCAAGTTGTTGAAATTTGAATTTTGGAAAGAGTTGAAGTGGTGACTTCAAGTGTGGCAGCCCCAACTTCCATGATCCATAACTCTCAGCTCACAAATGCTATTGAGGAGTTCTACCACATTTTAGAAAACCATAATGTATCTCTACAACTTTCATGTTTTTGAGATTTTCAAATTCCCACTGCAACTAGGTCAAAAGACCTCTCAAAGTTGCTGGAAAAAAACATGCCTAAAAGGCCAAATAACTTAGAATATTTCTAAGTTATTTCCCTTCTTGAAATGAATTTGGTCATAACTCTAAATCTATGCATTTTATGATCATGGACCACTTTGGAACTTTTGTAGGACTTGTCAAGAGCTTTCTAATGAGCTTTGAACCAACTCAATTGGATGTGTGGTTGAGGAGTTATGGTCTTGCCCCTTTCAAAACCCTAATTCCCGACTTTTGCGATTACTCCTCAATCCTTGATCAAATGGTCATGAAATTTTATAGGTAGATGCAATATGTCATTAGGAACATTTTTTATTCACATCTTGAATTCAAATTCCTTATGAGTGAAGAGTTGACTTTTCGGTCAACCGAACGATCAATCGATGATTACCGAGTCGACTGTTGATGTTACGGGTATTTTGAGGCCTTGAAACTTCTTGAGTAGACTTTAATAATCCATAGTAACTTCATGGACCATGATCCCACCATTGGAACACCTTTTAAATCAAAAGTCAAACTACAGTTGACTTTTCCTAATCGAAAACCCTAATCGGGTATCCTGAACTGCACTGTTCTTAATTCCTGGGTGACAACCTCAAATTGGATTCATACTTGATCCAATGGAATATATTTGATGATGTGGAGACTTAATTCAACGAGAACCAATCCAAAACGTTGACTGATTAACCCTTGAAACCTCAATTTCGGCTGTACAAAACCCTGATTCCTGTATCTTGACAAAGACAAACTTGAAATAGGTTATGGTTAGATAATCAAATGAATATGATTCTAAAAAGATGAGGAGGATCTAAGGGGTCAAAATTTGGGGTGCAACAAACAACAACTACATATGGTTGTTGAGCATGTTGAACAGGATAACCTTGTTGTTGAACATAATTCTGCTGATGTTGATAAGGTTGATGAGCAGCCATTTTACGGTAGTACATGGTCAAGTGAATCTTCAGGTAAATAGCACCTTCATAACGGTCAAAGTTCGGAGTTTTGAACTTTGGAGGAACAACTTGTTGAACTGGTTGAGCAATAGGAACCGCAAGAGGAGTCGACACAAAACTAGGTTGAAGACCATAAGGAGGTAGACTTGCAGTAGTAATAGATGGTTGAGGATCCACAATATTACCGATAATCTCAGAAAAAACAGTAGGCTGAGTATCCATTCTTGCATTAATGGCCTGAAGCATCTCCATTATCTGCCCAACACTTCCCCGAAGGTCTTCAAGTTCACTTCTGACACGATCAAGCTCTTGATTTTATTCCGCCATCTTTTTCCAAGCTCGAGCTTTGATGTTGTACTGATGTAGAGGACTCATGGTGATAGAACTGGAAGTGAGATAACCGACAATGAGAAACCGGAAGGAAAATTCAAATGCAAAAACAAGATGCAATGCAATGCAACGGTTTCAAGGATTTCAATGGTCAATTGCAAATATTTTCTAGGAAAGCTAAAAAACGTTTTAGACTTTGAATTCAAGATTTTTTTGCATTTGCAAAGGACAGTTGAATTCCTTGAAACCAGGAATGATATGATGCTGGATGCAATGCACAAACACACAAAGAAAACAAAGGTCCTAGGTTAGAGGAACATAAGCGGACCAAGGTCTACCCATCCCGAAAGGTAAGTACTATGGGTTATTTGTACCTGCAGAACAAAGGTTCTAAAGAGGTGCCCAAAGTCATTAGTCCATCTTTCGGATATTATCAATTTCCCATTTACTCGGTGGTTAATAATATTCTCAAGAGAACCTCTTTTGAGTGTAGCGTCGCGTAGCAACTATTTCGGGAGTACTCCTTCATAGTCCTTGCACTACGTCCTAAATAAGTCCAAAGTTGTGTTTAGGTAACTACGATCCTCAGTATCACAGGCTCCAATCGAAAATAGTGAATGTTCTCACAATTAACTCGTTCAACAGTACTACTTTCCAAAAGGGCCTCAACTGAGTGGTGCTTCTCAAGTCAGCTTGGTCAGGATTCAACTCCCTATAAGCCTCGTCGAATATATCACCTTCCTATAATAATTGCACTCAAGTCCGGCTGTAGGACTTATCTCACAACAATGTATAACCCCAAGAAAGGTACAACAATTATATATAAGCAGATAATAAGCAAAAGCAAGCATAAAAAACAAGATAGGGATAACCCTCAAAAGATGTCCACTCCCCAGTGAAGTCGTCATTTTCTGTTGCGGTGAAATTTGGATGTCAAGCTATTGATTAACTTGAATCTTAATTCATTTACAACCGGTATTTGATTTATCCGAAGGAAAGGTTAAAGAAAGGGGAAAACCTGTTTTGCATCGTAAACACAATGCGGGGAGAGATCTAGGGTTCGGGGGTTGGTTAAGCTTAAGGAAGTATTAGCATCCTAAACTTCTGTAGTACTCTACAGGAACCTCTTGTTTCAAATACGCTATTGCTATAGTTATCTGCTTAAGGTAATGCTAAGGGTTAAAGGTTAAGAGAATAACCTAAGGGGTTAGTCCTAAGTTTACTCGCCAAGATTCACATCTTGTGCCTACGTATCTGAGGTAGGGGATGGAATCATAGTAATCATAGTTCCCCTCACAGAGGGAGATGAGGAACTTCTTGACTGTAGTCAAGGTTCCGGGGGGAAATAAACGTTCATAGGGAAGCGCTTATTTTGGAGTGCGGCGACTCTGATTTCTACGTTATAAATTTGAATTAAAAGGGTGTGAGATAAGTATTTCACAGCGGGAAACTTATATGGAGTGCGGCGAATCCTGATCCTAAGGCTAGGGTAAATGGTAAAATTGTCCACGGAGGGACGCCTAAGCATGATTATGGCGACTCAAAGTATCAAGGTTCGAAAGGTGATGCGTGTCCACGGCGGGATGCCTAAGCACGAGCACGGGGGCTCGGATCCTAAGGCTAGGATGGGGTGAAGGTGAGGCCTTGACACGACGGTCAAACAAGGTAACCTTTCATTCGGAGGGGATTAGCGGTAAAGCGAAAATGATAATGGTAAATGCAAGAAATGGTATATAATTGATGATAGCAATGTGAATATTGTATAGCAAGCAAATGATTAAAGATAAATGGATAAATGGATAAATGGATAGTGATGATTAAGTGAGGGTTTGATTTAGAAATTAATGATTAATTGTTTTTGAGATTTTTTTGAGAATATTAAAAATTAAGTCTAAGTTAAAATGTTAAAATTAACTAAGTGAATATGGGAAAAATTAGGTTAATCTTAAATTAAAAGTTATTTATTTTTAAGAAAAGTGGATTAATTATAAGTTAGCAAAAGATTAAAGTTCTAAGGAAATAAATTGTTTTTGGATTTTTAGATAAAATATTTTTTGGGTTATTTCTACCTATTATTTTATTTAATTATTATTTTTTAAAATAAATTAACTTCAGATTTTTTTTAAATTTTATTTAAGTTAGTTTGTTAGTGTTAGTAGTGTTAGTATTGTATTATAATTAATAGTAAACAATTACAAAACAAAGGCAAAACAGAAATAAAAAAAAACAAAAAATTGGGTCGGGCCGGGTGGTTAGGCCCCAGACCCGACCCGATTAACACAAATAAAAGGGAAGGGTTTCAATGGAAACCCTAAATCACAAGAAGCTCTGACGGCGCCCCCTATTCCTTCTCCTCTCTCTGCGATTTCCTCTCCACCTCTCACGACCTCCTTTCTACATTTCTTCTTCGTCTTCTACCTTCCCTCGCCGCGAGTTGTCTTCCTCCTCTTTTTCAAGTTGAATCTTAAACACACAAAAAATTATCATTAAAAAAAACGACGCTTACGGTGTAACGGTTTGCTTCATAGGGATCTCGATGGTGGATTCTCTAAGGAGGTGCGAAGGTTCTGACGGATGACCGGTAGTTGCGACAAGTTCGGCGACGAGAACGATAGTGATGACTTCGAAGTGGTTTGGTGGGATTACAAGACAAGTTTTTCTTTTTCCGATTTAGGGTTCCTAAGCCTGTATTTCGTATGTGTTGTTGTGAAATCTGCCCCTTCTTCCTGCTCTCTTATGCTTCTTATATAGATTAATAATTTGGTTCTGAAATTAATACGTGATTTGTTTGTCGATTCCTATTTTGGGAATAAACTTAAATTGTTCGATTGTTGGTTTGAAGCTGTGAATATCCTTCCAATTCTGTGCGATCCTGTTTGATATATGTTTGAAGCTTGTAATAGGAAGAAATTAAATTTGTTTTATGAATGCCACTAATATCTTTCTTATTTTCAGGATTGTGTGGATCACAAAGATGGTGTGAAACATTTCCGTTTTTTTTGGGTGATTTTGACTAGGACCTGTTTTGAAAAGGTGGCAAAGACGATGTGAGGGCTTTGAATTTCTTCTCGAATTCTTGGGGTAAAACAAATTAATCTTACTTCGGGATAAAACTTGAACCATAACATTGCTTTCACTTGCGGCCTCATGATATTGACATTAAATTACACTCATCTGCAGGACAATCATGACTACCTGCGGAATTACAAATTGGATGGTGTCGTTGTCTTCATTTGTGATGTTATTGCTGCTTTTTTGGTAACAGAAACAAGGTTTAGACGGCTGCGCAGTTGAAGTGGTCGATGTAACGACAAATGCTCATTCTAAACTCGTGATCCTTTGACTTGTGTGTATCATCATGTACAATAAATTTTACAAGCGAGGTACATGGTTATTGTATCTTGAGCTTCCATCCTAGATGCCTTGATTTTGCATCTTCTATACCCGAGTATTGCATGATGGCACCAGATTTGGAAACACATAAGTGGTAAGAGCAATTCCTCACCATTTGCGTTCTAGAGCAGTTTGGGTCATACTGCAAGTTATTACATGAGCTATGCTGGTATTCTAACATTTTCCCTTCCTTTTCTTGTACATAATGGGAGTAAAGATATCTTGGGGGGAAGCATCAAGGCTTTATCATGGAAATAAGAGATGCCACAAGAATGCTTAACCGTGCTGCTGGGTTTGTTGCAGTGATGACAGTAATTTGGCGACGATAGTTGTGACTCTCAACACCGATGTCAAAATGAAAGGGGAGGGTATCTGACTTTTTTCCATAAGCGAACTTGAACTTCTTTTTTCTTTCGGAAATGGAAGTTAAGTTACCTCGATCATCTCACACTCTTCTAATTTTTAGGTACCAAATGCTGCTGGCATAAAACCAAATCTGCTGCTGATATTTTGAACGACTCAATCCCACCTTCTGGTGCTGGCCCAGGTATTGTTGGTTGAAGTTTAGATTTAAATGTCTTCCAAGATGTTGTTATCCATATTTGATACCAGTAATGGATGAACTGTGGCTTTGTGATAGAGATCGATGTAGAACGATTCAAAACTTTGGCCATAGTCATCTAACATTTGTTGTTTCATTTTGGCAGAATTATCCTCGGCATGGTAACAGAGGCATGACGACTTATACTAGAGCGATCTTCGGGAAAGAATTGAGGGGAAGATTACTTCGCTTCCTTGAGCAATGATGTTGCCTTATGTAGTTTTAAGTGTCGTCAATGTTCTCAATTTTTGGCTCATTATAGTGACATTACTTGGAAAATTCATTTGTTTGTTTTCTTAAGCATGTTGCATTCTTCAAATGTTGTAAACTCTTGTGTTGATCTTGGTTTGGCTTCATGTTTAAAATCCTCTTGTAATTGGACGCACTATCATTTTATTGGATCCCATGTTCTAGTTGTATCCTCAAATTGTACCCTAATATAAATGAGGTGGATGCATTGGCTCTTGGTGTAAAAGTAAAGGTTTAGGCCTGATCTTCTTGTAACTTCATTACAGGACCAAAATATTTGAAATATAATTAATCATGGTTTTACGTTTTGAAAACATCTTCATGTAATCAGGAAAAAGTACATGGGGGATTAACACCGGTAAACTTTAGACCACACCCCGACACCTTTTAGCATATAAAAGAGGCTAGACAACAAGGGCAATATAGTAGATATTTGTTTTGATCTCTAACAAATAATCTTTCAATCTGCCACGTATTTATGGAGACCAACTTCTATAATTTCCCCTTCGGGTTATTTATAACACGTGGTACTGCTTTCTGAAGGAAATTGATAAAATCAATATGTCTCCCACCATGCTCGGCCCTTCGGGTTATTTATAACACGTGGTACTGCTTTCTGAAGGAAATTGATAAAATCAATATGTCTCCCACCTAGCTCAGAATTTGAAATCTCTGGTCATGTATGAGTCAAGGAGGATTGAACTAGTAAATAAATTTCCACGCTTTGCATTACCTCAACTTCTTGAAATGAAACAATGATGTAGATCACACAGCTGGGTTGACTATGGTTCTGTTGCTGGGACTTTGGGCATAGACTTCACGGGCTCGAGATAGGAATCATTATTCACTAATGTTCACGGGCTTGACAAGAAAAGCAACATATTGATTTTTAACTTTGTAGATATATTGGCACACCAATTTGAAATCTTGTAGAGGATACATCCTTGCATTTCTCTTAGGAAGCCAAAAGCACGCTTTTGCGCGCAACGCTTAATACTTCATACTAACGAACGAGTGAAATTAAATCCTCCTTATGGGGAACCTCTGAGAACATCCTGGAGAGGGACTGTATGGATAAGGGTATATATTTTCATTTGTATCCACATGTATTCACTATGACTTGATGAGCGCACAAGACTACTTTTCAATTTCTTTGACAAACCTGCGAAATGAACAAAACTAGACAACTAGTTAAACAACTAGCTAAAACCAAAAGATAGAAAATGAAATGATTAGCGAATCTAAGGGTAAAATTTAGGGTATGACACCTACAACAATTGACATCCTGAGATATAACAATCTTTGGACAGAGAAGGAAGAGCTGCACAAAGAGAGTGAAGAGTTGAAACAGAAGATGAGTCAGCTGAAGCATGATAAAGGTGAAGCTATTTATTTGGCTAAGACGAAGTCATAATCATTAATTAAGTTGGAGAAAGAGCTAGCTGAGCAAATCAGGATACGAGAGCAGATCGGTTAGGATCTAAAAAGCACCTGCAGCATTTTGAAGCACAAGAAGGAGGATTTAAACAGAGCGTATATGGAGATATCCAAATTCAATGAGCAATGGAATGCTACTTTAACCGCCAACAGAAATAGGGAGGACCAACTTCGTATTCATATTGATAAGCTGAAGGTGCAACTCAAGGTCAAGGAGAAAGAAGTAATGGTGGAATCATCCCGAAGATACACGATTGAGCAGAAATACCATGAGACTTTATCAACACTTGAAGAGCTCAAGATCTGAGTAGGTGCGAAGAAACCCAGGTTGGAAGATGCCTTTGGCGAAGATGCTTGGGAAGATTATTGTCATTGTCTCCAAGATGTGATACACATAAGGGACATCCTTATCAAAGAGTTGGTTTCCAGACCAGACCATCCAGGTTGAGGCAAAGAGCATGATATGTCACAGTAGTTTCTTTGCTTTTGTATCTTGATCATCACCAGATCTGTTGGATGAGATCAGTACCTTTTTGCATTAAAATCTTTCTCATTTTTTGTTATGTATTGTCTCAGCTTTACTTGATATGAGAAGATTTTGGTGGTATTCTTGTCCATCTCTGCTGTTCTTGTTTATTAAAACAAGAATCAAGGGGGAGATCTCCCTGTAAACACATAGACATGTTTGCATTTTTCATTTAGCATTTTCATTTGCATCGCAGGTGTTCTTAGTGTCCTTTTGTTCTTATCTCTCTTTGGTTTTCTTCAGTAACAGGATTGAGGAGTTCCGTTTCCACAGATATCCAACCCGAAGGAATCAGCAAAAAGTAATGGATCAGGTGCAGGTTGAATTGCAGGAAGTCAGAGCTCGCATGGCCCAGTTGATGGAACTAATGCAGAATGTTGCCAGTGGGCAGGAACAATTAAGAACTATGGTCTAGCCGTTGATAGCACGGGTCGACAAAGAGGGGGTTTTGCATGGAGGATCTGGTGTTATTCCTCCACTGGTTGGTGGGTCTGTTCCACAGGGTATTCCTACTGTTGTCATACCTCCGAGCGAAGGTGCTGTGAATGAAAATTGTAATGTTGCTGGTGGAGGTGTGTGCGCTGTGCACGGGGCTGCTGGTCCTCATTGGGAAGATCACCAGGACGATGTCTTTTCCATGAAAGATATGGAGGGTGGTTTTCCAACTGAAGCTGACAGAAGGTTTAAACTGATCGAGGAGAAGATGAAGTCTTTCGAGAATCAAAACTCTCTGGGTCTTGATATGTCTGATCTCGGTCTAGTTCGCGGGGTCAGGATTCCCCCAAGTTTAAAGTGCTAGATTTCGACAAGTACAAAGGGATAACCTGTCCTAGAGTACACATTCGAGCGTATTTCAAAAAAATGTCTGCATACTCCAATGATGAAAAGCTTTTAATGCATTTTTCCAAGACAGTCTGGCAGGAGCGTCTTTGGAATGGTATATGGGGCTTGAGAGAACTCATATCCGCAGCTGGAAAAAATTGGCCGAGGCTTTCGTTAGTCACTATCAGTATAATAGTGACCTGGCACCGAACAGGGCACAATTGCAGAGTTTGTCGTAGAAGAATACTGAGAGCTTCAAAGAGTACGCCCAGAGATGGCAGGATTTAGTTGCAAGGGTGCAACCTTCTACAGTGGAAAGAGAATTGATCGACATGTTCATGGCTTCATTGCCTGGTGTGTATTTTAAGAAGTTGATAGGCTGCATGTCTACGGGATTTTCTGATCTGGTAATGGCTGGTGAAAGAGTCGAAAGTGGGATTAAGTCTGGGAAAATTCCAAATGGTGGTGGATCCTCTTCGGGAGGAGCAAAGAAACCATATTCAGAAAACCCTAAGTGGAAGGAAGGGGATGCAAATGCTATTTCTTACAAGGGTAAAGGTAGAGCGCAATCTCGCTATCATTAACAAGTTGCTACTGTAGCTATCCCGACTGCACCTCAACAACGAGTTAATGCCCCACGACCTTATGCTGCTAGACACATAATAGATGATAGGTAGTTTGAGACTCCTCCAATGCCGTATTCTCAGTTGTTACAACATCTGTTGCAGTTGCAATTGATTCAAAAAGGACTTTGGCTCGTCTCACTGGTACACTGCCTCCTGGTTATGATGCAAATGCCAGATGCAATTTTCATTCAAACGCCTCGGGCCATAATATTGACAACTGCAAAGCCTTCAAGCACAAAGTTCAGGCATTGCTTGACTTAAAGGCTATCAACTTCACCAACGAGGGGCCTAATGTGAATCAAAACCCGATGCCGAATCATGGGGTGGCGAGAGCTAATGTCGTTATTGAGGGAGAAAAGTTGAATTTGATAACTGATGTTGGGGATTTGAGGACTCCGTTGAGTTTCGTGAAGGCTAGTTTGTTGTAGAAGGGAGTGTTTCCGGGGTGTTCTACTAACTGCTTAGAATGTGAAGCGCAACCTGAGGGCTGTAATCTTTTGAAGAAGGGTATTCAAAGAATGATTGATAAGGATTGTTTGCAATTTGACAAGGTTGTAAGAGAAGACGTTGAGGATAAGGTGAGTAATGATGGAAGCGAAGTTGCTACAATATCTATTCCATACCGGACAATCAATATTGCAGCGCTTTCTAGGCCAACACCGATTATTATTACTGTTCCTGGACCTGTGTCGTACGAGATCACTAAAGCCATCCCATGGAACTATGGGGCAGAGGTGTTCTGTAATGGGCAGAGACAGGAATTGACTGGATCTTCATGCGGGGGTTCTTTAGTTGAGAATATAGTTGGTGCCGGTGGTATCAGTAGAAGTGGCAGGATCTTTTTCCCACCGGAGGTTAATACTGATAGGAATGACAAAGGGAAGGGTAAGGCGGTGATTGAGGAGAACATCCAACAACAGGTTGGTAGTGATGTTTTTTTGAAGGACGCGGAAGAATTTATGAGACTTATTCGGAAAGGTGACTACAAGATTGTGGATCACTTAAATCAGACTCCTTCAAAGATTTCCATTCTGTCATTATTGTTGTGTTCGGTGGCACATCGCAACGCTTTATTCAAAATCTTGAATTCAGCATATGTACCCCAATAGATTTCTGTTAATCAGTTGGAGGGGGTAGTAGCTCATGTAAACACCGGTAATGGTTTGGGCTTTACTGATTTGGATTTGACTCCTGCTCGGAGAAACCATAACCATGCTTTACACATATCAATGGAATGTAGAGGGTCCCTGCTGTCGCATGTCCTAGTTGATACAAGATCGTCCCTCAATATGCTTCCAAAAAAGGCGTTGATGAAATTAGATACTCAAGGTTTGATATGCATGCCAAGTGATTTGGTTGTGAGGGCTTTCAATGGGTTTAAGAGGTCAGTGTTTGGGGATATTATGATGCCAATTCAGGTGGGACCAGAAATATTTGATGCAACTTTTACATTTTGGATATCCAGCCAACATACAGCTGTTTGCTTGGCTGACCTTGGATACACGTTGCGGGAGTAGTCACTTCAACATTGCATCAGAAGCTGAAATATATGATGGAAGGGAAAGTTGTTACAATATGTGGTGAAGAAGACATCATGGTTAGCCATTTGTCGTCCTTCAAGTATGTGGAGGTGGACGGGGAGATCCACGAAACACTCTGCCAAGCATTTGAAACAATTTAGATTTAGGAAAAGTCTCCTGTAGAAGCCAAAAGCCCAGAGGTTTCTATGTCATCGTTCAAGGAAGCCCGTGCTATCGTAGAATCCGGTTCATCACAGAAGTGGGGCCAAGTTCTTAATGTTCCCGTCAAGCAGGACAAGTTCGGCCTGGGATACAAACCCTCCAGTTCTTCTCAAGACATTTCGAGATACAGGGGACATGTTCAATTCACCAACGGTGGTTTGACATTTGACAGGATTAATGCCATTGAAGATGACGAAGGTGACAGTGATTGCGATACGGATGCTTGGATTCGTCCATGTACTCCTGTCCAGAAGCTGTGCAACTGGACTACTGAAGAAGTCATTCATGTTACTACTGCAGCGTAATGTTCATTGTTTTGATTATGTTCAGTCCTATGTTCTACCCAAGGCATAGTGATCCAATCTGTGGGGCCATTTTGTTGTTTGCACTTTATCCTAAATAAAGGACGTTTTTCGCATTCAAATATTGTGATCCTTGTTTTTCTTGTTTTTTGTTTTTGCATTTATTAAAAAAAATGGCAATGTGTTTTGTTTGTTGCATCGCATAATGAACATGAACATCATCATGCAGGTCTTTTCTATCAGATACCATCGATTTAAATCCAGTTATGGCTTTGTATGACTTTGATAATCCCATTTATCAAGCCGAAGAAGAGACTGATGAAGACTGTGAACTACCCGAAGGGTTAGCCAGACTTCTCAAGTAGGAGGAAAGGGTCATTGTGCCTCATCAGGAGGATATTGAAGTTATCAATCTGGGTACCGAAGACGACAAGAAAGAGGTTAGAGTTGGGGTTGTATTGGAAGACAGTATCAAGAGAAGATTGGTTGAAATACACTGGTTGCCTCTCCGAGAAGAATGTCCGCCAGTCAAGCAGAAGTTGAGACGAACGAGACCTGACATGGCAGTCAAGATCAAAGAAGAAGTTCATAAGCAGTTGAATGCTGATTTTCTTGCTGTCACGAATTACCCTCTATGAGTCGCTAATATTGTTCCTATACCTAAGAAGGATGGAAAGGTCAGGATGTGTGTTGACTACAGAGATCTGAATAAAGCGAGCCTGCAAGACGATTTACCGCTCCTCCACACTGATGTGTTGGTTGATAACACCGCTCAATATTCTGTGTTTTCCTTCATGGATGGCTTCTCTGGGTATAACCAAATCAAGATGGCCCTAGAGGACATGGAGAAAAATACTTTCATTACACCGCGGGGGACTTTTTTCTATAAGGTAATGCTCTTTGGTTTGAAGAATGTCGGGTCAACTTATCAGCGGGTAATGGTGACTCTCTTTCATGATATGATTCATCATGAGATCGAGGTATATGTTGATGACATGATTGCGAAGTCACAGACGGAGGAATGACATCTGGTCAATCTTCTGAAATTGTTTGAAAGGTTAAGAAAGTTCAAGCTAAGGCTGAATTCTAACAAGTGCACCTTCGGGGTGAGATCTGGAAAGCTACTGGGGTTCATTGTCAGTGAAAGGGGTATTAAGGTAGATCTGGCCAAAATAAAATCTATACAAGAAATGCCTGAGCCGAGGACGGAAAAAGAGGTTTGTGGTTTCCTGGGGAGATTGAATTACATTGCAAGGTTCATATCTCATCTTATAGCCACTTGTGAGCCAATATTCAAATTGCTATGAAAAGATCAAACGGTTAGGTGGAATGAAAATTTCCAGAAGGCATTTGAAAGAATAAAAGAGTATCTGCAGGAACCTCCAATACTCATGCCTCCAGTTGTAGGAAGACCTCTGATTATGTATCTCACAGTTTTTGAGAATTCAATGGGATGTGTGCTCGGTCAACAGGACGAGTCAAGTAGAAAAGAGCACGCCATCTACTACCTGAGTAAAAAGTTCACTAATTGTGAGTCAAGATACTCAATGCTAGAAAAAACATGTTGTGCACTTACTTGGGCTGCTAAGCGTTTGAGACAGTACATGTTAAACCACACAACCCTATTGATTTCAAAGATGGATCCGATCAAGTATGTATTTGAAAAACAAGCACTCTCCGGAAGGATTTCCCGATGGCAAATGGTTTTAACAGAGTATGATATTCAGTATGTTTCCCAGAAAGCCATAAAGGGAAGCGTTCTGTCAGAGTATCTTGCTGAACAGCTGATTGAGGATTATCAGCTGATGAAGTTTAACTTTCCAGATGAAGACGTCATGTTTTTGAAGATGAAAGACTGTGATGATCCTTTACCTAACGAGGGTCCTAAGATTGGATCTCAGTGGAAATTGGTTTTCGACGGAGCCGTTAATTCATATGGTAATGGAATCGGTGCAATCATTACAACTCCTTACAGTTCTCACATACCGTTCACTGGCCGATTGAAATTCTCTAGCACCAATAATGAAGCCGAGTACGAAGCGTGCATTATGGGTTTAGAAGAAGCCATTGATCTGAGGATCAAGAATCTAGATGTATACGACAATTCAACGTTAGTCGTCAATCAAATCAAAGGAGAGTGGGAAACTCGTCAGGCCATCTTGGTACCTTATAAGAATTATGCAAGGAGACTGCTGCCATTCTTTGATAGAGTTGAGTTCCATCATGTGCCAAGAGCTGAAAATCAGATGGCGAATGCCTTGGCTACATTATCATCAATGTATAAAGTGAATTACTAGACTGAAGCTTCATCTGTCACCATCATGCGTCTTGATAGACCCGCTTTTGTGTTTGCTATTGAGAAGCTATCAGATGGAAAGCCTTGGTATTTTGATATCAAGCATTTTCTCAAGACTCAAGAGTACCCATCTGGGGCATCCAGTAAGGATAGGAAGACTCTGAGGAGGTTAGCCGATAATTTCTATCTGAACAAGGATGATGTGCTATACATGAGAAACTTTGACATGGTCTTCTTGCGCTATATTGACGAACATGAAGTAATCCTGTTGATGGAGGAAGTCCACGAGGGTTCTTTCGGTACTCATGTCGGTGGGCATGCGATGGCCAGAAAATTGTTGAGAGCCGGGTATTACTGGATGACTATGGAATCTGATTGCTTCAAATACGCCAGAAAATTCCATAAATGCCAGATTTGTGCTGATAAGGTGCATGTTCCACCGACCCCTCTGAATGTGTTAACATCTCCTTGGCCCTTTGCTATATGGGGAATCGATATGATCGGGAAGATTGAGCCGACTGCTTCCAATGGACATCTCTTCGTTCTGGTTGCGATTGATTACTTCACGAAATGGGTAGAAGCAGCTTCCTTTGCCAATGTCACGAAACAGATGGTTGCCGGATTCGTAAAGAAGGACATCATTTATCGTTATGGAATCCCAGAGAGAATCATTTCTGATAATGGTTTAAATTTGAATAACAAGATAATGAAGAAACTGTGCCAGAGTTTCAAGATTGAGCATTACAACTCTTCTTCATATCGTCCGAAGATGAATGGTGTTGTTGAGGCAGCTACCAAGTATATCAAGAAGATTGTGCAGAAGATGGTTGTAACCTATAAGGACTGGCACGAGATGTTGCCCTTTGCTCTATACAATTATCGTACTTCAGTGCGTACGTCAACCGGGGCAACTCCTTTCTCACTGGTGTATGGTACGTGTCACACCCTCATTTTCACCTTTAGCCTTTGATGCCCTACATTCGCCATATCATACATTGTTCTATTGCATACCGAGCATGTGGGTTCACAAGGTAAGGATTGGGCCGGTTCATTTGTTTTCTATTTCAAGTAAGAAAATTTGCCTATCATGGGCTACTTGAAAGAAAAGGTTCATCATCTAAGGTTTGATCTAAGTTGGAAAGTCTACTCATGTAGATTCCTTCAAGAAGAAGTTACTTGAAAAATATTAGGATATTCAAGATCAATATTCCTAATATACATGAAGTGCAATGCCTAATTCATGGTTTCTTCCTCCAACTTTGTTTCAAATTCTTGATCAAAGGGAAGTTCAAGTTTGCAAAGCATGAGTCAAGATCACAAGTGAATAATTCAAGATTCCATTCATTCCCAAATAATTGTATAAAAGAAAACCATCATTCAAAGTTCAAGATTCATGAATTCAAGACTAGAATATTACAAAGAGAAACTTCATGACATTAAAAGAATGCCACTTATTAAAAAATCTCCAAGTAATGTTTAGAAATTAATTTATTTCTAATCTTGATGCAAGTCTCTAATCAAATTCATGCAATGGTACCCTTCATGCCCCAAGAAGCTTACATGCTCCACATTATGCCCACAACCATCCAAGAAAAATGATTAGGAGTTAATTCAACATTGGAACATGCCAAGATCAAGACTATGTTTGCTTGGCCATGGGTAATTTTAATATGATCCAAAACAGCCCCATGCAAGAAGTGACAATTTGCATTATATCATAAAACCATTACAGGTCACAAGACCAAGGAAATTAACCCACAATGATGCATCTACACATCAAATATCAGAATTTTAAAATTTTGTCCCAAGGTAGTAACATTGACCACAAGAGTTGTTCAGACAAAAGCCAACAAATGGGTACAAGGTTTGAGGGCAATGTAGAGTGATGCAGAAAAATAACAGCATAGGCAAGTAGTGCAGTAAAAATGCAGCATAGCATCTTGCATGGAAATGGAAAGAAAGAGAGTGACATGAGGAAATTGGCAAGAGACATTACCCCATGAAAAAATCTGATATTTTGAAAGTAGGGAAACCCTAATGTGCTGAGATAAAAGAGGAGAGGGGGCTGCAAACAAAAGAGAGCATATTCAGCATTCACACCCATTGAGATTGAGAGATTGAGAGAAAAGAAACATTGAAAAAACCAGAAAAAAGAGTAAGAAAAAAAACAAAAAAAGGGAGAAAACATTGAGAGCACTCATAAACCTTTTAGAGAACAAGAGAGGGATAAAAAACAGAAGAAGGAGGTGGACCATATGAGCACATCCAGCAAGGGTCATTGGTGAAAGAGAAGTGTAGCTCTTGGGTATACTTTCTCTCAAATCCTTATCATTTTACATTTTTTTGCATGTTTCATTTCTATGTGATTTTTGTGTTGTATATGTTGTAATAAGGTCTTGTATGACCAAGAAATGTTGTAAGAACAAAGGGAAAGAAATAAGACATAATTTAGGTTGCATAGTGACATGAGTTGAAAAACTCAAAATACTGTCACGTTCGTTGGCAAGTTCGCCTAGCGAACTTTGTCATGTTTTTCCACTGTTTCCATAAAAAAGGCACATTCTGAGCAAAACAGCATGAAGTTCGCCTAGCAAACTTCTTGATGTTTTTTTTCTGTCATGTTCGCTGGCACCTTCGCCTACCGAACTTTGCCCATTTTTGCCTCTATTTGCGTTCGCTAGAGGTTCGCCTAGCGAACTTCTTGTTGTTTTTTCTGGGCAGCTTCGATGGCACCTTCGCCTAGTGAACTTTGCCCCCTTTTGCCTCTGTTTACGTTCGCTGGTTAGTTCGCCTAGCGAACTTCATGATGTTTCTGGGCATCTTCGCTACAGCCTTCGCCTAGCGAACTCCCTTTGTTTTTTCTAGTTTTTTTGTTTTCTTTTTTCCCAAAAAAAATTTCTAGTTTTTTTTTTCATGTTTTGTGTTGTTTTTGTGTCGACTAACCCAATGTGGTTGCACGACCTTTGTATGCGGATGTTTGTGGTTATGTTTAACTTTTGGTTCCAAAACTATTTTCAAAAATAAACTCTCGATTTTATCGACCCATTTTCACCCTTGTAAGTCGACCGCCTTGTGCGCTCGCCATCAACCTTGTTCGCATCACTTCAAATATTTTTACAAACAATAAAACCCTTGATCCAACATCAAGTGGTATTTTTCTCATAAAAAATACAAAACACAATAAATATACGATTAGGGTTATACGCCATGAACCTTAAAATGGGGGAGAAGGAATGAGAATGGAACCCTCTTACACTTGTTCCAAATGTTTTGAATACAAGGCACTCGACTTGGTTATTCGAAACATTCATCTCTATCCAAAGTTTTAGTGTGATCCTAATCAAGAACAATTTCTTCAAAAAAAATAAAAATAACATCAACTCATCAAACTTCTTTTCGCCTTAGGGCATTAATTCGAAAACCCTTTTTCAAGGTATAAAATCAACCAACAAACAACCATTTCACAAGCCTCCGAAATACGGAGCTCTGATTCTTCACTTCTTTTAAGTGAGTATACATAGGCACAAGAGCCACAATCCTTGGCGACCACTCTAATAAAACCAATCTCTCTTTTCTTTTAAGCAAGCAAACTATTTCAATAAAAACACCCATTCAAGCAAAACAACCTAGAAGGTTCCCATCGAGTACGATGGATGTGAGGGGTGTGCTAATACCTTCCTCTTACATAACCGACTCCTGAACCCTAAAACTTGGTTGCGATGACCATGCTCTTCTCCCAAAGGTTCTATCGCTATTTCCCTTCCCCTCCTTAGAATAAATAAAATCCGGTGGCGACTCTATGTCATTTTTCGCGTAGCGACAGCTGGCGACTCTGTTGGGGACTTTTCCTAAGCGAGTCAAGCCTAACCTAGGTCGTTTTTGCGTGTCTGGGTTCTCTCTTTTTATGTGCTTATTTATCGCTTTCCTTTATTTATTCAATTGTATCTCACCGTATTTGGTTTCATTCATTGTGGTATGGATTGGATACTTTGGTGGCAAACCTTGAGGGAAAGACTTTATACCCGAGTCTAGAGTGTTAAAATTGAGATAGGAGAGGTTGAGTAGTATGGGCTTCCGAGATGCTCATCTCGTGATAGTCGATATGAGAACCTCGCTTAGAGTATATTCCTTTAAGAATGATGAGAACCGTCAAGCTCTTTGCGTGTTTGATCAATGTTTTCTTGGGAATCCATTACTCTAAGGACCTTTTAGAACCTTAAACTATTCACCAAATAAGATTGATGGTCGCGTAGTATGGGTCCTCGAGAAGCTCTTCTCGTGTGGATCGATACGAAGACCTCATTCAGAAGAGACTTTCTTGATGGAGTTGTTGCCTGGAAATGACTGACATACGTAACAAACAGTCAAGAAAATCCATGACTCTGAAATCCCTGTCTAGAACCCAGTGTCGATGTGTATCGTAGTATGGGTCCCCGAGAAGTTCTTCTCGTGTGGTTCGATACGAGGACCTCACCCAAAAGAGGTTCATGTGATGGAGTCATCATCCGACATATTCATGTCATGTATGATGAACAGTCGTGTGAATCCATGACTTTGGGATCCCTTTTAAATCATAGATCACACCTTGTGAGAAACTGTTCATAAAGCAGTCAGTATCGGCCATTTCCATACCTCGGACTTATGAACCCATGTGCTCGAATTCCATTTATGCATCCGCTCATACATACATACTTCATAAAAACAAGGCTCTTAGTGTCTTGTTCTTGTTGCAGATATAAGAATTTTTCAGAAGCGATCATGATGAATGTGAATCTAGGGACGATGAGATTAAACAAGAAGACCGACAGAAAAAGTAATTTCACTTTCAAATACAAAGATCCTTCAATTGACAGTCTGAAAGCTCTAAGGGCCAAGATCACTCCCATCAAGCACAACAAATTTCACTCTTCTTATGGGAGTATCTTAGGTTTGTTGACAGAGAAGATAGAATTTGAAGCTCTCACAGCCTTGGCTCAGTACTATGACTCTTCTCTCCGTTGTTTCACCTTTGCTGATTTTCAAATAGCTCCCACTTTGGAAGAATTCAAGAAGATTATGAACCTCTCCATCAAAGATCACAACCCGTTTCCGAAGCTCGAAGAAGAATTCACTTTGAAGAAAGTGGTTGCTGCCTTAGGGATTCCCACAGGAGACGTGATAGCCAATTGGGCACCCAAAGGAGATAGGGGATTCTCGAGGAAATTCTTGGAAGAACAGGTATGGAAGTATGCCAAGGAAGAGAAATGGGAAATATGTGGTTCAGTTTTAGCACTCTTGGTCTATGGAATTGTGATGTT
Source organism: Lathyrus sativus (assembly GCA_963859935.3). Lineage (NCBI taxonomy): Eukaryota > Viridiplantae > Streptophyta > Magnoliopsida > Fabales > Fabaceae > Lathyrus > Lathyrus sativus. Next base: position 356,766,792 of record OZ012739.1, read on the forward strand.
TCTAAATGGGGAAAATTTTGTGGACCAAGTAGCTGTGGAAATTTTCTTGACCGGAAACCCCGTGCCTTTCCTCCTAGGTGACTTCTATCACACAATTCATACCATACATACAAAAGGAGGTGGAAAATTCCTCTGTTGCGCCCCGCTCTTGCATAAGTGGCTAAGGACCCCAAATGCCTGAAAAAGGTCTTTTCGCTTCCAAAGAACTCTCATGGCCTCAAAGATTCGCTTCACTCACTTCCAGTTCCGTCACGTGGTACAAGAGGGAGCGGGAAACCAGAGATATCATCTTTTTTTGCGGAGAATTTCCCAATGTGCCTCTCTTGGGAACACGAGGTTGCATCAATTACAACTCGGTGTTACTCAAAAGACAATTTGGACACGCCATGGATGGCCCTCCTAAAGAAGAAGATTTGGTGTCGTTCCTTGTCAATACGGCTGATCCAAATGACCCAACTGTAAGAAAGGCAAGAAAAGCATGGGTAAACATCATGAGAAGCAATCCAGACAATAGAAGGAAGAATGTCCTTGCTCGTGAACCTTATGTTAAATGGGTGAAAGAGAGAGCAAAAGAAGTCAAGTTACCTTTTGTCTTTGATGCATCTGCTTTCCCACCGAATCCTGAGCCTGAACCGATCTTACCCGAAGACGTAGAGAAAATTAAGGCTAAAGTTCAAGAACTTGAAGATGAGAACACTCAGCTTCGAATTCAACTCAATGAGACTAAGCAGAAAAGCGAAGCTTGGGAAGACAAAAGCAAAGAGTTGAAAGAAAAGTTCAAGGATAGTAAGAAAAGGGCTAGGGAAGAGAAAGGAAAGAAGGAATGGGTTGGTGGAGCACTCAAAAATGCCAACGCCGACTTGGATCACCAAAATGAAAAATTGGACCAAGTATGGCGAAAGGTCAGAGACTTAGAAAATGATGTAAGAATAGCCACCCAGATGAAGAAAGATGAAAGGGAAAAATTTGAAGCTCATATTCACAAGTTGAATAGCATTATCAAAGGTAGCAAGGATCAGTTAGCTCGTGCACTGTTGGAAAAAGAGAATGCGCATCGAGATCTCATACAAGCAGAATACCAATTGGGTAGGGCTATTGAGGAAATCAAGATGCTGAAAGATGGAATCTATGATGAGCTTTACCTAGGACTGCAGGACAGTTGCTACTATTGGGAAGAAAGCTGTCATAAAGCGGAAGCTGCGACACTTCAGAGAGATAACATCATCCATAATATCCAAATTCTCTATGCCGAATGGAAGAACAAATTTGTGAACCTGGAGGGATTCTCCAACTTTGTGCTTCAACAAATCCCTGAAAAATTGAGGGTGGCTGATCAAGTGATGACTTCTGAAACACTCATGTCCCTGTGTTCAACTTCGTGAAGTTTTGCAAGGAAAAAATGGGAGAGCTCGTTACAGATTTAGAGGCGGTTCGTAGAGCCCAAGGAGTCACCTTTAGAGTTGATTTGTAATTTGTTTAAGAAGTGTATCTCTTGTATTTTGTATTTGAACTTGGCTTCGAACCTTAATGAAATGAAAGTTTTTGTTCTATTATGTCTCTTCTGATCAATTGCAATGGAAAATGTTTATATTCTTAAAAATAATTAACAAGGCTACTAAGAGCTTTGCGCATAACATATTGTTCCATATGCATTCATTACATCATTCCACATTCCATAAAACAAAACCAAAACTTACAAATACTTTACCTCCATTCACAGTAAACTAGTTGATTTCTCGACACACGCTCAGAACCGGAAACATGTCTCAGATCACTATGGGAGAGCTTCAGAAAGGTCAATAATTGTTAAGAGAGGAGGTCAAGCAATTGAAAACTCAGGTGAACTTGATTATGGAGATCCTACAAACACTGATGAGGAAGGAAAGTAACCATGCACCCGTTGTTGCCATGAAAATGCTTGACCCTATGGAAGTACTTAAGTCCCCCTCAAGTCGAGAGATGCCTTGTGAACATGACCTTCCAAAGAGTACTTATCAACGTCCATTACCTGATCCTTATTCAAGTCAGAGGAGCCGACCGCAGAGTAAGAATCAGTATCCAGATCAGCGGCGAAACGCTGCCCAACGAGGCCAAAACAGACCAAAGAGGCCAGAGAAACACTTTGACCCAATTTCTATGTCATACAGTCGACTCCTCCCTTTGTTTCCCGGTAACTCATTGGTCCAGCTAAGAGAACTTGGTCCTCCTCCAACACCGCCTCCTCTAGGCTATGATGCAAATGTCAGGTGTGTATTCCACTCTGGAGCACCTGGACACAGGATCGAGGATTATAAATCCTTGAAGTACCAAGTGCAAGAGCTGATTGAGTCCAGATTGATTTCATTTACACCTCAAGGCCTTCAAATCAATGTCAACCTTTCATCTGGCCAGGCAGGCTCATCAGTTTCTGTCATGGAAGAAGTTTTTAAGAGTGGGTGAGGAAAAGGTTCCCATAGTGATCTCAATGAGCAAGAAGGCTAGCCCAATTTCAAGTCAAGAAAGAAAAGGCCCAGTACCCAATGTTGGCAATTTTTAGATCTTGTCATTTCTAGGCATTTGTAGTTTATTTCCTGTTATTTGCTACATGTTTTTAAACATTGTTTGTTTTGGATGGTAATATTAATGAAGTAATCATGATTTTTGAATTAATCATGTCGCATTCACTCATTCTTTCTTCACTTATATATATATATATATATATATATATATATATATATATATATATATATATATATATATATATATATATATATATATATATATATATATATATATATATATATATATATATATATATATATATATATATATATATATATATATATATATATATATATATATATATATATATATATATATATATATATATATATATATATATATATATATATATATATATATATATATATATATATATATATATATATATATATATATATATATATATATATATATATATATATATATATATATATATATATATATATATATATATATATATATATATATATATATATATATATATATATATATAATTCCATTTACCTCTCTCAAAACCTTGGTTTTAGCAAAATTGGAGGGAGGATGACGAAAACGAAATACCCATAATTGCAATTGTATGCTTTCGGATAAAATCTTGCTGATGATGTAGAGGCATTGTTTCAAATCCCCTAAACGCTGGAGAGATAAGGATTTATTCCCTAGTTAACCACTTTGAACCTAGAAGTAGGAGTTTCCTTCGGATTTCTAAACCCTTACACTTAACCTGGGGCATGGGTAGCGTTCAATTAATTTGAATTGTCGAGATGGCACTTCCTGTCTGAAGATCAACCATACGATATTCTTCACACAAGTCCTTAAGTGTCGAAAGAATCATGCAAAATCCAAAAGTTATGATGGTTGTTCTTCAATGACCAATGACTTGGTAGTCACAACCCTCCAACAAATTTGAAAAAAAAAAGAAAAAATAAAAGCCTGCTAAGTCAGATACCTCAAGAGGAGACTTAGGCAAAAATCAAGGCTATCCCAATGGACTTAAAAAGCAAAATCAGTCCATGCAAAAGTTAGGGATCACAAACAAAAGCAAAAGAGGTTTTCAAATCCTCGAAGCAAAATAAGATTCAGTGACCATTATGTCAAACATCAAAAGGGCCGTTGACATCCATGAAAAACAAAATAAGGTGATTGCCATTTCAAGCGAGCCTTGAATTCTCATCTTCATACTCGCACCGTTCAACTCTGGACATATGTGTATCAGATTAGCTGAATATAGAACTGGAGAGCATTACGAAGAAGGGCTGGGTTTAAAATAAAACTTTGAGCCTTATATCCTTTGTTTCAATAACCGTGAACCAGACCACGTTACAACCCTCAAAAGACCTAATTGAGGCGGGACTTATTCTGAAAGCATACTACAGCAAGGTTGCGTAAACTGACTCCCCATATTTGCTAATATTCAGTATTGGTGTCACATTCTTGCTATATCTTTCGCACACCAACTAAATCAACACTACGTTTGGACTAATGGTCCATTCATCACACATTATCACATCATCCTAATAAGTGATTTTTCAAATTTGCATGAGAATTGCATTAAAATTACCATTTGTGAATAAATAATTTAAATTGCAAGTCGGTACTCGACATCAAGGAAATTCCAACAAAAAGTAATCAAAGAGGATTTGACCATTCATCAAAGTTGACCAGAATCAAGAGCACCTTGTAGCCCTGTGGATCATGGGCATTGACATCTAATGATTATGAAGTTGGTCAGTCTGAAGTAAGCCCCAAGCATCATCTGATTATAGGGCAGGTCAAAAATCGTTTGATTATAAGAGAACCATCACAAGACTCCACCAACTAGGGGCAGGCCACCCAGATGTTTTGATTAAAGGAAAGTCCTTCCAATGCCCAATCAACATAAGTCAAATCGCTTCAATGCTCATTCTAGGGCAAGCTGCTTCAAGAGCACTTTGAAGTCAACCACTTCAAGAGTCAGTTAATCGAGGATAAATCCAATCATGGTTCAAATTTACGGGGCAAGCCATCTCAAGGTCATCTCATGACAAGCTACCTCCAATCTCTCTTTTAAGGGAAATTCTTCAAAGGCCCTTCTAGATTGGGGCTAGCTAAACTAAAACTGGGGCAATTCCTCTCCTTGCTTTCAAGCTTATCGAGTAAGCTCTTTCGAGTTCAAAACGAGTGTTGGGAAATCATGTTGTTAGCCCACCCGACCAAATCACCCTTTTTCTCAAGCCTACCCTGTTGTCACCAGTTCTTGCTTGGTAATTCACCTTCAAACCCAACCTCACTTGGCACCCAAAACAAAAGCCCAACCATACTTGGCGACCATCACCTGTAACCTCCATATCCTTACATCCCCGACATTCTTGCATACATCCTGCATCACTACATGAGTACTTAGCTAGTCACTCTCGAAGGCGTGAATTTCATGCGAGCATCCTAGTAGGATCTTTTAAGAGTGTTTATCTCTTCACTTACCTTTTGTATGTCCATTTTGAGATCTTCTCACCTTACCTTTCGTGAGGGATTTCATTTCCTTTTGCGTGAAATCTTTTCCCTTCGCTATCCGCTAGTAAGCGTTTCTCGCTGTCTTTTACACGCGACCAGATTTTGTTTTGGGTATCTTCGATCAATTTGGATGCTTGATGCCTATGCGGACAAGAACTGAATGGTCGTCATACTTAAAGAATGTCATCTCCGCCGTTGTGCCTGTGAGGTCAAATGATGTTCTGATACCCTTTACAAGTTTCCTCTACCTTTTGTTTGAGGATGGTTATTACCCTCCACTTACCTTTTTTAAGTTCTTTCGTGTCTTTTCCACGAAGTATCCCCTCTCTGCCTTTTGCATAGGAGTCGCCTTACCGTTTGTAAGGGATTTCATTTCCTTTCGCATGATATCTTATCCTTTCGTTTAGCGTTTCTCACTGTCTTTTACACACGACCAAACTTTGTTTTGGGTATCTTTGATCAATTTGGATGCTTGATGTCTATGTGGCCAAGAACTGAATGGTGTCCATACTTAAAGAATGTCATCTTTGCTGTTGTGCCTGTGAGGTCAAATGACGTCCTAGTACCCTATACAAGTTTCCTCTACCTTTTGCCAGAGGATGGTTATTGCCATTAACTTACCTTTTGTGAGTCTTTTCGTGTGTCTTTCATGAAGTATCCCCGCCTTTCCTTTCGCAACATATTCAACTTACCTTTAGTAAGACCTCCCATGCCTTTTTTACATGTTATTGGCAGCTTAACTTTTGTAAGTATCCTCTCTACCTTTTGTGGAAGGAATTTTTCTCCTAACCTTTTGTTCAGGAGTCTGTTCTGCTTTTTGCAGAAGAAAGTATGATTGTCCTCTTCTAAGGGAGTCTCCTATCTACCTTTTGTAGAAGGAATTATCTCCAAACCTTTTATTATGGAACCCTCTCTACCTTTTGTAGAAGGAACTTCTTCTCCTAACCTTTTGTTCTGGAGTCCTTTCTGCTGTTACAGAAGGAAATACGACCATATCCTCCCAAGGGAGTCTCCTCTATGTGATGTAGAAGGAGTTACCATGTCTTCAGACCTTTTATTTTAGAGTCCTCTCTGCCTTTTGTAGAAGGAATTTTGTCTTCAAACCTTTTGTTTTGGAATCCTTTCTGCCTTTTGTAGAAGGAATATTTTCTCCTAACCTTTTACTCAGGAGTCCTCTTTACCTTTTGTAGAAGGAAACATTTTCTTCAAACCTTTTATTCAGGAGTCCTCCTTTCCTTTTGTAAGAGGAAAACCAATGTTTATTCTAGAGTCCTGTCTATCTTTCATAGAAGAAATATCTCATATTTCTATATTTTTAGAGTCCTCTCTACCTTTCGTAGAAGGAATATCTCATTTCTATATTTTTAGAGTCCTCTCTACCTTTCATAGAAGGAATATCTCACATTTCTATATTTTTAAAGTCCTCTCTATATTTCGTAGAAGGAATATCTCACATCTCCAATTTAGAGTCCTCTCTATCTTTCGTAGAAGGAATATCTCATAATCCTTTATTTTTAGAGTCCTCTCTACCTTTCGTAGAAGGAATATCTCACATTCGTTTATTTTAGAGTCCTCTCTACCTTTCGTAGAAGGAATATCTCATATGTTTACTTTAGAGTGCTCTCTATCTTTCGTAGAAGGAATATCTCGCATTCGTTTATTTTAGAGTCCTCTCTACCTTTCGTAGAAGGAATATCTCACAGTCGTTTATTTTAGAGTCCTCTCTACCTTTTGTAGAAGGAAAATCTCGCATTTCTATATTTCTTGAGTCCTCCCTATCTTTTATAGAAAGAATATCTCCTAGCCATTTTTTGGTCCCCTATTACGAGGTGCCTCGTCTTCCAGCTGGAAAAGCACTCATGTTCACTCCGCATTACATCTCAAGCATATCCCCCTTAACCCTTCTTCACTAACAAACACCCTTTTCAAACCATCTCGCTGATTGCCTACTTTCATCACACACCTCTCCAGTTGAAAATCCCGGGTATTCTAGTATTTAATTTTCTTCTACCATGAATGTTCGAGCACCTTTATCCTCCATACATTCAGGTCCAAGAGGATTAAATAGGGGCAGCTGTCACACCCTCATTTTCACCTTTAGCCTTTTATGCCCTACATTCGCCATATCATATATTGTTCTATTGCATATCGAGCATGTGGGTTCATAAGGTAAGGATTGGGTCTGTTCATTTGTTTTCCATTTCAAATAAGAAAATTTTCCTATCATGGGCTACTTGGAAGAAAAGGTTCATCATCTAAGGTTTGATCTAAGTTGGAAAGTCTACTCATGTAGATTCCTTCAAGAAGAAGTTACTTGAAAAATATTAAAATATTCAAGATCAATATTCCTAATATACATGAAGTGCAATGCCTAATTCAAGGTTTCTTCTTCCAACTTTGTTTCAAATTCTTGATCAAAGGGAAGTTCAAGTTTGCAAAGCATGAGTCAAGATCACAAGTGCATAATTCAAGATTCCATTCATTCCCAAATAATGGTATAAAGAAAATCCATCATTCAAAGTTCAAGATTCATGAATTCAAGACTAGAATATTACAAAGAGAAACTTCATGACATTATAAGAATGCCACTTATTACAAAATCTCCAAGTAATGTTTAGAAATTAATTTATTTCTAATCTTGATGTAAGTCTCTAATCAAATTCATGCAATGGTACCCTTCATGCCCCAACAAGCTTACATGTTCCACATTATGCCCACGAACATCCAAGGAAAATAATTAAGATTTAATTCAATATTGGAACATGTCAAGATCAAGACTATGTTTGATTGGCCATGGGTAATTTTAATGTGATCCAAAACAGCCCCATGCAAGAAGTGACAATTTGCATTATATCATAAAACCATTACATGTCACAAGACCAAGGAAATGAACCCACAATGATGCATCTACACATCAAATATCAGAATTTTAAAAATCTATCCCAAGGTAGTAACATTGACCACAAGAGATGTCCAAACACAAGCCAACAAATGGGTACAAGATTTGAGGGCAATGTAGAGTGCTGCAGAAAAATAACAGCATAGGTAAGTAGTGCAGCAAAAATGTAGTATAGCAACTTGCATGGAAATGTAAAGAAAGAGAGTGACATGAGGAAAGTGGCAAGAGACATTACCCCATGAAAAAATCTGATATTTTGAAAGTAGGGAAACCCTAATATGCTGAGATAAAAGAGGAGAGGGGGCTGCAAACAAAGGAGAGCATATTCAGCATTCACACCCATTGAGATTGAGAGATTGAGAGAAAATAAAAATTGAAAAAACCAGAAAAAAGAGTAAGAAAAAAAATAGAAAAAAGGGAGAAAACATTTAGAGCACTCATAAAGCTTTGAGAGAACAAGAGAGGGATAAAAAACAGAAGAAGGAGGTGAACCATAGGAGCACATCTAGCAAGGGCCATTGGTGAAAGAGAAGTGTAGCTCTTGGGTATACTTTCTCTCAAATCCTTATCTTTTTACAATTTTTTTTGCATGTTTCATTTTTATGTGATTTTTGTGTTGTATATGTTGTAATAAGGTCTTGTATGACCAAGAAATGTTGTAAGAACAAAGGGAAAGAAATAAGACATAGTTTAGGTTGCATAGTGACATGAGTTGAAAAACTCAAAATACTGTCACGTTCGCTGGCAAGTTCGCCTAGCGAACTTTGCCATGTTTTCCCACTGTTTCCATAAAAAAGGCACATTCTAGGCAAAACAGCATGAAGTTCTCCTAGCAAACTTCTTGATGTTTTTTTCCTGTTATGTTCGCTGGCACCTTCGCCTAGCGAACTTTGCCCCTTTTCGCCTCTGTTTGCGTTCGCTAAAGGTTCGCCTAGCAAACTTCTTGTTGTTTTTTCTGGGCACCTTCGCTGGCACCTTCGCCTAGTGAACTTTGCCCCCTTTTGCCTCTGTTTTCCTTCGCTGGTTAGTTCACCTAGCGAACTTCATTATGTTTCTGGGCATCTTCGCTACAGCCTTCGCCTAGCGAACTCCCTTTGTTTTTTCTAGTTTTTTTGTTTTCTTTTTTCCCAAAAAAAATTTCTAGTTTTTTTTCATGTTTTGTGTTGTTTTTGTGCCGACTAACCCAATGTGGTTGCACGACCTTTGTATGCGGATGTTTGTGGTTATGTTTGACTTTTGGTTCCTAAATTATTTTCAAAAATAAACTCTCGATTTTATCGACCCATTTTCACCCTTGTAAGTCGACCGCCTTGTGTGCTCGCCATCGACCTTGTTCGCATCACTTCAAATATTTTTACAAACAATAAAAACCTTGATCCAACATCAAGTGGTATTTTTCTCATAAAATATCCAAAACACAATAAATATACGATTAGGGTTATACGCCATGAACTTTAAAGTGGGGGAGAAGGAATGAGAATAGAACCCTCCTACACTCGTTCCAAATGTTTTGAATATAAGGCGCTCGACTTGGTTATTCGAAACATTCATCTCTATCCAAAGTTTTAGTGTGATCCTAATCAAGAACAATTTCTTTAAAAAAAATAAAAATAACATCAACTCATCAAATTTTTTTTCGTCTTAGCGCATTAATCCGAAAACCCTTTTTCAAGGTATAAAATCAACTAACAAACAACCATTTCACAAGCCTCCGAACTACGGAGCTCTGATTCTTCACTTCTTTTAAGTGAGGATACGTAGGCACAAGGGCCACAATGCTTGGCGAGCACTCTAGTAAAAACAAATCCCTCTTTTCTTTTAAGCAAGCAAACTATTTTAATAAAAACACCCATTCAAGCAAAACAACCTAGAAGGTTCCCATCGAGTACGATGGATGTGAGGGGGTGCTAATACCTTCCCCTCACATAACCGACTCCCGAACCCTAAAACTTGGTTGTGATGACCATGCTCTTATCCCAAAGGTTTTATCGCTATTTCCCTTTCCCTCCTTGGGATAAATAAAATCCGGTGGCGACTCTGTGTCATTTTTCGCGTAGCGACAGTATGGAAGCAGTCCTACCATTAGAAGTTAAGATTCCTTCTTTGAGGGTATTGTTTAATGTGAAGCTTGACGAAGCTGAATGGGTGCAGACCCGGTTGAATCAGCTGAGCTTGATTGACGAGAAGAGATTGGAAGCCGTTGCTCATGGACGCTTATACCTGTTGCGGTGAGAATCGTGATACCAAGCTATTGATTAACTTGAATCTTAATTCTTTAAATTCACAACCGGACTTTGATTTATCCAAAGTAAAGGTTAAAGAAAGAAAGACCTTTTTGCATAATGTAACAACAACGCTAAAGATTCGGGGATCGGGGGTTGGTTATGCCTAGGGTAGGTATTTCACATCCTAAACATCTGTAGTACTCTACAGGAACCTTTTGTTTGTTTGCATGCTAATAATTTCTAAATGTTTGCTTAATGGCTTGGGATTGGGTATAAAGTAAAGTTGTAGGTAAAGACCTAAGGATAATTTCTAAGTTCGCTAGCAAAGATATCGCATCCTCTACCTATGTATCCTAACTAGGATAGAATCAGAGCAATCGTAGTTCACCTTACTAGGGATGAACACTTGATTATGATCAAGGTTCAAAGGGGAACAAACATAAGAATGCTTGTATAGAGTTTAAAAAAACTCTCTAATCTAAGTTAAACACTCAAGAAAAGGGAGTAAGTAATCATTACTATAATTCTTAGATAGAGTTAACAAACTCTATCTTAAAGTTCTAGTTAAAGATACTCCTAACAAGGGGTAGGTCTTCTAGACTTTTAAGAAAAGTATAGTGGTTTGGTTCTAACTTAACTAAGATGGAAATGACTTAAAAAAGTCAAGAGAAGTGTTATGAGCTATCCATGACCTCGAGGGTCAACATAGAGGCTTTCCTTTGGAAGGGAAAAAGATTAGGCAACTTGGATGAGAACTAAAAAGTTTCATCACTTGGGGAAGTATTCTTAACAAAGCAATAAACATTCAAACATGATGGAGATAAGAGGCATGGTTACAACCAAGAATAAACAATATCAATAAATGATTACAATCAAGATAAATGGTTACAACCAAAGCAAACATCAAGATATTACATTATCATGGAGGGGGAAGTTCTTGCAAGACTTAAAATGATGAGAAGGTAAAAACCAATGGCACATCTTAACAAAGTCGGGGATATTTCTTAACAAATATGGAAGGGGGTCTTAACAAAGATAAAGATGTATCTTGACAAAAGTGTGGTCTTTTAAAGTAACAAAAGTCATATGTATTCACAAACATCAAGTATAATTAGATAATGTTACAACACATGTAAGGGAAAAGTTCAAAACTTCAAGGGAAAACTTTCAAGTTTTAAGAAAAGATTAAACACAAATTCTTACAAGCAAGGAGTTTAAGTCGAACTCAAGTACACAAGGATGCTAACAAGCCAAGTTTCAAATTAAAACTCAAAGAGAATGAAATCCAAAGTGGAAATGACAGAGGAAAGATAGGAGAGTGAAAACCCTAAAACGAATTGTAAATTCCTCATAATGCAAAGTGTTTCTAAAATAAAAATTTTAGAATTATTTAAGCATTATATGAAATTATTCATTAATACAAGAATTTAGAAAAAAGAATCACTCAAAAAGGATTAAAAATGAAGGAGTTATGGATTTTTTAATTTTAATGACAATTAAAATAAAAATTAAATAAAACCAATTACTAAATAGAATGGAATGCCTCCCCCAAGGCTTGAGCCCAAGACCTTGGGATAATAGGCTCAAAACTTAGTCAACTCAACCAATTTCACGCGTGTGAACCATAATGGAAAGAGAAGAAGAAATATTGAAAACAAGGAAAAATCATGAAAATTGAGCAAAACGCCCTCGCTGAGGGTCAAAATGGGGATCTCACGCATGGCAAAGTACTTATGGAAAGGCAAACAACCACTAGGATGGCGATACATCCAATGTATCAAGTCACCCCAATAAAACATATACCATCCATGCACATATTTCTAGGCAAGCCAAGGCCAAAACCAAGGCAAAATCTCAAAAACGATTTCATCACAACTCATTCAAATCTCCACCAATTTTAGTGAAATTTGAGTCAAACTCACTTGATTTTTCAAGAGGAAGGTGACGGTACCATCCAAATTTTCAAAAAATGCCCATACAATAAAATTCGATTGAAAATGCAAAATGGAGCTTGGAAATGCATTTTGCATCTTATGGATCAAACTAGATGCTAACAGGATCAAGGAAAGACATGAACATGTTTCAAATATGTTGCTTATGGTTATGTTCAAGGAGAGGATCTCCAATCCTCACTGAATTATGATATACCACATAAGTAGCAATCAAAGTTATGATTTTGCAACAAAAGTTCTTTTAAAACAATAGGGGTGCATTTGGAAATCAAAGTTTGGAAGAGATGTCAATTAGCTTGAAAACAGAAATGCAACATATCTCAAATATGGCACAGATCAAATGTTTACCAAAAGACTAATGCAAGAAATCAATGGAACAAGATAGTGCATATGAGTTGCAATATGAGCTGAGCACCATCAATAGAAGGGTCAGTAGCAAGATCAACACCAACTCTGATCAGTACAAACTCCAACAAAGTTCAAGCAACTCATGGTCTAAATACAAACTGGATCAGCTACTTATGTAACCTTAAAACCATGCTGAAAGCCCAAAGATTCATAACATGACAGTTGGCTTTTAGAACAAACATGAGATTACTTGACATGAGGCAAATACCTAAGATGCTAACTAACAGCTCAGGGCCATAACTCTCTAGCCTCTGAAGCATTCATGACAAGGGCATATACAATATACTTGTATGCTTGCAAAAAGCTGACATTTACCATAAAAAGGATGAGTTCACAACTGAATGGTCTCCTAATATCATGCATCAACTAAAACATGAAATCCAACAAGGTGTTGATGGGAATCCAGGTTGACCAACCTCCCCCACAAGTATGGACATTAAGCTAGGCATCAAAGCAACTCATGTCAACAAAACTGGAATTTTTAATCTATTAGTGGATTCAAACAGTTTTTATGAAAACAGACTCACCCTCATTACATCAAAACCTATCAGCCAGAGAAATCCTGCTAGCCTCAACTAGCCTATCTAACACAAACCCTTGTTAATGCCAGACACAAAAAATCTAAACTTGTGCAGAGGACTGACTGTACTAACTAAATTGTCCAGCTCTGCTTCAAACCAAAAGCCTCATCTGAAAATCATAGCAATAATCAACCTCTTAGCATGACAAACCACCCTGAACATGAGTTGACAAACTCCCTTAAGAATAGTTATAGGTAACAGTGGTGACAACCTAAACAATGCTTCCAACAACAGTCCTTACCCAAAGAACTTAAATGACAGTCCAAAATGCACCCTACATAAGCTAATCAGATCCAATTTAGAGCAAAATTGAAGTCACAAATTAATGGACACAACAAAGGGGCCAAACCTATAACTATGCAGTGCCTTAATCTGATATTATGGTGACAAGTCAAGCTAGTGCACACTTAAGCATAAAGTTAATAACTCAGAGTGAGTTACCATGAGTTGACAAACTCTAGCTCAAACAAACCTACAACAGTGGAATTTTGAACATGGGGGCAAATAAACTTAAACCACAAACTGTTCCAATTGCACATGATAGAACAGTCACCTTGAACAAATGTTAATATGGAAAAATGCTTGATAGTCATGAATACAAGCTCAAAATGGAAATATCATAATATAGCAATTGTTTCAACAAAAGTACCTTTACCCAAGTGGCAACATATCCATATTTCCCTAATATTAGTTATCCATCTAGAACCAACATCTAGCATGAGGGATAAGTTTTAACATCATGAGTTGACAAACCCAAATGGCAAGACAGTCTTGGTAGCATAGTTGCCAAATTGAACATTACAATATTTTAAACACATTCAATCATGTTTCAAGCATGAGTCATGATCCTCCAACAAGTTTAAAACAAACAAGCACAGTCTAACATAACAATGTCAAAGTTTGAAGATTAGATGCATCACATGACAATCATAAGTTTATGATGACAAGTACAAACCTATGCAAATCATATTCAACAACCTTGGATGGTACATATATGAGAAAAAGTAAGGTTTAGAGGTTACCTACCTCTTGTAGACCTCCAATATCAAGCTAGCTGCCAAGAAATCCAGTGATCTTTCCCTTTGAGCAACCTTGTGGGAGTTACTTCTTCTTGAAGAAAGAAAGCAACCTTGTGGACAGATCTCAAAAATGAGTTTCTAGTTGCTATTTGATGTTATGGACAGTTAAAATATCATAAACATGAAGTGCTCCAAGTGTTGTTTTGATGGAGAAATGTTTGTGTGGTGATTTGGCTTGAAATGTGCATAAAAGTCCAACTATGGTGTATGAAAAGTTGAATTTTTATTCTAAGTGTTTTTTGAGGAAACCAATGGTGGGAACAACTTCAAATGATCATTTTTATGGTGTATATATGGTCTTTGAAGTGTTTTTAGATTGGGAACAAGAACTGGTGTGAAAACGCAAAGTGGTGAAATTGGTGGTTTTGTGAGATTTCTTCACTTTCAAGCAAAGGGAGAAAGAAAGAGAGCTATGTATTTGTGATGTTTATGATAGCTCTGGTGTCCAGAATGGAATGGGATGGAGCCTCTATTTATAGGGTAAGGGAAGAGTTTGGGCAGATTTGGTTTTTTGCCTTTGGAGGGAAAATTTGGAAGAAAATCCATCCAAGATCATGTGGCAGCTGTGCATATCAGTTTATTGGCTCAATGCAAGGCAAAACTCAAGTGGAATGAAGGACATGGAGGTGACTAAAGTGAGGCTAGTGTGTAGGGGACTGCAGCTGCAAGCTTCTCTTCACAAAAGTTTCTCTTTCCTATTGGTTTTTTTTGAATATAATAATGGCAACTTGCAAGGCCCTCAAAATCTCATTCTTTCTACATTTTTTAACCATCAACCTCTCTAAATATCACATCAAGACATGATCCAATGGTTGAGAATGATTCAAGTGGCTGAAAAGTGAATTTATGGAAAAGTTGAAATGGTGCATTCAAGTGTTGAAACCCCAACTTGTTGGGTTCATAACTCTACACTCACAAGGGCTATGGAGGAGTTCTAGTACTTTTTGGAAAGCCCTCATTGAGCTCTACAACTTTCATGTTTTCATGATCTTCAGATTCCAAGTGGAACTAGGTCAAAAACTCCTCAAAGTTGGCTGAAAACATGATTTCTAAGTGTTTTCTCCCTCTTGTGATGATTTTGGCTATAACTCTAAATCTATGAATTTTTCCCATGGGTCCATTTTACATTTTTGTAGGGCTTACCAAGACCTTTCCAACAAGCTTTGAACCAACTCATTTGGATGTGTGGTTAGGGAGTTATGGTTTTTCCCCTTTCAAAACCCTAATTCCTGACTTTTTCGATTACTCCCCAATCCTTGACCCAATGGTCATGAAACTACTTGGATAGGTGTAATATGTTGTTAGGAACATTTTTGATTCACACTTTAAGGTCAAATTTCTTATGGTTGAAGAGTTAACTTTTCGGTCAACCGAACGATCGATCGATGACTACCGCGTCGACCGTTGATGTTATGGGTCTTCTGAGGCCTTGAAACTTCTTGAGTGGAATTCACTGAGCCATATGAACTTCATGCACCACAATTCCATAATTGGAACACCTTTTAAATCAAAAGTCAAACTACGGTTGACTTTTCCCGATCGAAAACCCTAATCGGGAATCCTGAACTGCATTGTCCTTAATCTTTGGGTGACAACCTCAAATTGGATTCATACTTGACCCAATGGAGTGTCTTTGATGATGTGGAAAATTGTTTTATGGAGAATCAATCCAATACATTGACTGATTAAACCATCGAAACCTCGATTCCTGACTGTACAGAACCCTAATTCACCTGTAACTTAGCAAAGACAAACTTGAAATAGGTTAAGGTTAGATAAACAAATAAAAATGATCCTAGGATGACGATGAAGATCTAAGCGGTCAAAATTTGGGGTGCAACAGTACCAGAGTAGGATGAAGAAAGCCTTTGATCAGAAAGTGCGTCCTCGGTGCTTCTAGGCAGGTGATTTAGTGTTGAAAATGATCCTTCCTCCTCAGACAGATCACAGGGGAAAATGGACTCCCACCAATGAAAGTCTATATGTGGTAATAAGTGTTTTCTTTGGCGGAGCCTTATTACTATCAACCATGGATGGTGAAGATTTTTTGTCCCATGTGAACGCAGACGTAGTCAAAAGATACTTTGCTTAAAAGAGACTCGCTGGACAGAAAAACAAAAGTCCAGGAAAAAATGGGGCATCGCGACGAACCATAAAAAAGGAAAGGTTCGGGAAAAAATTAGGGATAAAAGAAAAAATGAACCCACAAAGTTGAAAACCTGAAAAGGCGACTTTGGCAAAAAATAGGTATCCCTATGGATTGAAAACCCGAAAGGGCGATCCAGACAAAAGTTAGGGATTTAAAAGCAAATGACTGCGGTCTGCGTTTAATCTGTGAGCTTATCTGATACACTGTTATCTCGAAGGAAAGGAATCAGTTCAATTAGTATTTTCAGAAGGCGAAACATGGGGAAACGTCGAAGACATACAGGTCATAACTGAATCGACAGATGGTGGTTGTCTGTTTCCATATTGCCGACATTTGTATATATTCTTTTTGCTTTTTGCGCAATTACCTCTTTTCAGTAATTGCTCCGAATTGTGATTCTCCTATTTACAGACCTTTCATCAATAAAGTATTCACTTCAGTCAAAGAGCTTTTCATTTCATGTTTTACTTTTATTGTTTTGTTTGTAAAAACGCCCTCGCTGAGGGTCAAAATGGGGATCTCACGCATGGCAAAGTACTTATGGAAAGGCAAACAACCACTGGGGTGGCGATACATCCAATGTATCAAGTCACCCCAATAAAACATATACCATCCATGCACATATTTCTAGGCAAGCCAAGGCCAAAACCAAGGCAAAATCTCAAAAACGATTTCATCACAACTCATTCAAATCTCCACCAATTTTAGTGAAATTTGAGTCAAACTCACTTGATTTTTCAAGAGGAAGGTGACGGTACCATCCAAGTTTTCAAAAAATGCCCATACAATAAAATTCGATTGAAAATGCAAAATGGAGATTGGAAATGCATTTTGCATCTTATGGACCAAACTAGATGCTAACAGGATCAAGGAAAGACATGAACATGTTTCAAATATGTTGCTTATGGTTATGTTCAAGGAGAGGATCTCCAATCCTCACTGAATTATGATATACCACATAAGTAGCAATCAAAGTTATGATTTTGCAACAAAAGTTCTTTTAAAACAGTAGGGGTGCATTTGGAAATCAAAGTTTGGAAGAGATGTCAATTAGCTTGAAAACAGAAATGCAACATATCTCAAATATGGCACAGATCAAATGTTTACCAAAAGACTAATGCAAGAAATCAATGGAACAAGATAGTGCATATGAGTTGCAATATGAGCTGAGCACCATCAATAGAAGGGTCAGTAGCAAGATCAACACCAACTCTGATCAGTACAAACTCTAACAAAGTTCAAGCAACTCATGGTCTAAATACAAACTGGATCAGCTACTTATGTAACCCTAAAACCACGCTGACAGCCCAAAGATTCATAACATGACAGTTGGCTTTCAGAACAAACATGAGATTACTTGACATGAGGCAAATACCTAAGATGCTAACTAACAGCTCAGGGCCATAACTCTCTAGCCTCTGAAGCATTCATGACAAGGGCATATATAATATACTTGTATGCTTGCAAACAGCTGACAATTACCATAAAAAGGATAAGTTCACAACTGAATGGTCTCCTAATATCATGCATCAACTAAAACATGAAATCCAACAAGGTGTTGATGGGAATCCAGGTTGACCAACCTCCCCCACAAGTATGGACATTAAGCTAGGCATCAAAGCAACTCATGTCAACAAAACTGGAATTTTTAATCTATTAGTAGATTCAAACAGTTTTTATGAAAACAGACTCCCCCTCATTACATCAAAACCTATCAGCCAGAGAAAACCTGCTAGCCTCAACTAGCCTATCTAACACAAACCCTTGTTAATTCCAGACACAAAAAATCTAAACTTGTGCAGAGAACTGACTGTACTAACTAAATTGTCCAGCTCTGCTTCAAACCAAAAACCTCATCTGAAAATCATAGCAATAATCTACCTCTTAGCATGACAAACCACCCTGAGCATGAGTTGACAAACTCCCTTAAGAATAGTTATAGGTAACAGTGGTGACAACCTAAACAATGCTTCCAACAACAGTCCTTACCCAAAGAACTTAAATGACAGTCCAAAATGCACCCTACATAAGCTAATCAGATCCAATTTAGAGCAAAATTGAAGTCACAATTAATGGACACAACAAAGGGGCCAAACCTATAACTATGCAGTGCCTTAATCTGATATTATGGTGCCAAGTCAAGCTAGTGCACACTTAAGCATAAAGTTAATAACTCAGAGTGAGTTACCATGAGTTGACAAACTCTAGCTCAAATAAACCTACAACAGTGGAATTTTGAACATGGGGGCAAATAAACTTAAACCACAAACTGTTCCAATTGCACATGATAGAACAGTCACCTTGAACAAGTGTTAATATGGAAAAATGCTTGATAGTCATGAATACAAGCTCAAAATGGAAATATCATAATATAGCAATTGTTTCAACAAAAGTACCTTTACCAAAGTGGCAACATATCCATATTTCCCTAATATTAGTTATCCATCTAGAACCAACATCTAGCATGAGGGATAAGTTTTAACATCATGAGTTGACAAACCCAAATGGCAAGACAGTCTTGGTAGCATAGTTGCCAAATTGAACATTACAATATTTTAAACACATTCAATCATGTTTCAAGCATGAGTCATGATCCTCCAACAAGTTTAAAACAAACAAGCACAGTCTAACATAACAATGTCAAAGTTTGAAGATTAGATGCATCACATGACAATCATAAGTTTATGATGACAAGTACAAACCTATGCAAATCATATTCAACAACCTTGGATGGTACATATATGAGAAAAAGTAAGGTTTAGAGGTTACCTACCTCTTGTAGACCTCCAATATCAAGCTAGCTGCCAAGAAATCCAGAGATCTTTCCCTTTGAGCAACCTTGTGGGAGTTACTTCTTCTTGAAGAAAGAAAGCAACCTTGTGGACAGATCTCAAAAATGAGTTTCTAGTTGCTATTTGATGTTATGGACAATTAAAATATCATAAACATGAAGTGCTCCAAGTGTTGTTTTGATGGAGAAATGTTTGTGTGGTGATTTGGCTTGAAATGTGCATAAAAGTCCAACTATGGTGTATGAAAAGTTGAATTTTTATTCTAAGTGTTTTTTTGAGGAAACCAATGGTGGGAACGACTTCAAATGATCATTTTTAGGGTGTGTATATGGTCTTTGAAGTGTTTTTAGATTGGAAACAAGAACTGGTGTGAAAACGCAAAGTGGTGAAATTGGTGGTTTTGTGAGATTTCTTCACTTTCAAGCAAAGGGAGAAAGAAAGAGAGCTATGTATTTGTGATGCTTATGATAGCTCTAGTGTCCAGAATGGAATGGGATGGAGCCTCTATTTATAGGGTAAGGGAAGAGTTTGGGCAGATTTGGTTTTTTGCCTTTGGAGGGAAAATTTGGAAGAAAATCCATCCAAGATCATGTGGCAGCTGTGCATATCAGTTTCTTGGCTCAATGCAAGGAAAAACTCAAGTGGAATGAAGGACATGGAGGTGACTGAAGTGAGGCTAGTGTGTAGGAGACTGCAGCTGCAAGCTTCTCTTCACAAAAGTTTCTCTTTCCTATTGGTTTTTTTGAATATAATAATGGCAACTCGTAAAGCCCTTAAAATCTCATTCTTTCTGCATTTTCTAACCATCAACCTCTCTAAATATCACATCAAGACATGATCCAATGGTTGAGAATGATTCAAGTGGCTGAAAAGTGAATTTGTGGAAAAGTTGAAATGGTGCATTCAAGTGTTGAAACCCCAACTTGTTGGGTTCATAACTCTACACTCACAAGGGATATGGAGGAGTTCTAGTACTGTTTGGAAAGCCCTCATGGAGCTCTACAACTTTCATGTTTTCATGATCTTCAGATTCCAAGTGGAACTAGGTCAAAAACTCCTCAAAGTTGGCTGAAAACATGATTTCTAAGTGTTTTCTCCCTCTTGTGATGATTTTGGCTATAACTCTACATCTATGAATTTTTCCCATGGGTCCATTTTACATTTTTGTAGGGCTTGCCAAGACCTTTCCAACAAGCTTTGAACCAACTCATTTGGATGTGTGGTTAGGGAGTTATGGTTTTTCCCCTTTCAAAACCCTAATTCCTGACTTTTTCGATTACTCCCCAATCCTTGACCCAATGGTCATGAAACTTCTTGGATAGGTGTAATATGTTATTAGGAACATTTTTGATTCACACTTTAAGGTCAAATTTCTTATGGTTGAAGAGTTAACTTTTCGGTCAACCGAACGATCGATCGATGACTACCGCGTCGACCGTTGATGTTATGGGTCTTCTGAGGCCTTGAAACTTCTTGAGTGGAATTCACTGAGCCATATGAACTTCATGCACCACAATTCCATAATTGGAACACCTTTTAAATCAAAAGTCAAACTACGGTTGACTTTTCCCGATCGAAAACCCTAATCGGGAATCCTGAACTGCACTGTCCTTAATCTTTGGGTGACAACCTCAAATTGGATTCATACTTGACCCAATGGAGTGTCTTTGATGATGTGGAAAATTGTTTTATGGAGAATCAATCCAATACATTGACTGATTAAACCATCGAAACCTCGATTCCTGACTGTACAGAACCCTAATTCACTTGTAACTTAGCAAAGACAAACTTGAAATAGGTTAAGGTTAGATAAACAAATAAAACTGATCCTAGGATGATGATGAAGATCTAAGGGGTCAAAATTTGGGGTGCAACAGTACCAGAGTAGGATGAAGAAAGCCTTTGATCAGAAAGTGCGTCCTCGGTGCTTCTAGACAGGTGATTTAGTGTTGAAAATGATCCTTCCTCCTCAGACAGATCACAGGGGAAAATGGACTCCCACCAATGAAAGTCTATATGTGGTAATAAGTGTTTTCTTTGGCGGAGCCTTATTACTATCAACCATGGATGGTGAATATTTTTTGTCCCATGTGAACGCAGACGTAGTCAAAAGATACTTTGCTTAAAAGAGACCCGCTGGATAGAAAAACAAAAGTCCAGGAAAAAATGGGGCATCGCGACGAACCATAAAAAAGGAAAGGTTCGGGAAAAAATTAGGGATAAAAGAAAAAATGAACCCACAAAGTTGAAAACCTGAAAAGGCGACTTTGGCAAAAAATGGGTATCCCGATGGATTGAAAACCCGAAAGGGCGATCCAGACAAAAGTTAGGGATTTAAAAGCAAATGACTGCGGTCTGCGTTTAATCTGTGAGTTTATCTGATACACTGTTATCTCGAAGGAAAGGAATCAGTTCAATTAGTATTTTCAGAAGGCGAAACATGGGGAAACGTCGAAGACATACAGGTCATAGCTGAATCGACAGATGGTGGTTGTCTGTTTCCACATTGCTGACATTTGTATATATTCTTTTTGCTTTTTGCGCAATTACCTCTTTTCAGTAATTGCATCCGAATTGTGATTCTCCTATTTACAGACCTTTCATCAATAAAGTATTCACTTCAGTCAAAGAGCTTTTCATTTCATGTTTTACTTTTATTGTTTTGTTTGTAAAAATGTCAGATACTTTTTATAAACATTACAGGTGAAAACATGAGGCTTTACGGAGCATAATGAAAGTAATGGATTTTCTTGAACGATAAGTGTCATGAATGGTAACCGAGGTATCCATTTCACACATGGGGCATTCTATTGTTTCTTGTTTGTTGTAGGATAGCAGGAACTTCTCTTCAGTAGAGCTTTTCTCCTTGGCGATGAAGTTCTAACGGCCATGCATGGTGAATTATTCCTCCCTTAGAAGGAATTCAGAGTCGTATTTCCCAGCCGAAATGGACTCGTACTCCCCATCAAGTGTTCGAGGGTTGACTATTTCAGATAGAATGCAGTCCGACATTTTTGTTCCCCCACAGCAGAGATTTTGTCTTCCCTACAAAATCATGTTATCAAATCAGAAATGTTGTCACCAGCGGAGGTGTAGCGTATCTCTAGCGGAGCAGAGTTTCTGTCTCCCCACAAAGGCTAATCCCTAGCAGGGTGGATTTATTCTCAGCATATTTAGCGGAGTAAGGTTAAAGGATATTCCCTCAGCAGTAGGGTGGATTTCAATTCAGTGTTACTCTCCGACAGAGGCAACGTCTTTGACATCCTTCCCCAACAGAGTCGACGTTCCAATGTCTCCCCAACAATATCAGTATTCAGAAATTTCAACCTCGAGCAGAGGTTAGTGTTGATTCCCTCGACAGGTACATCAATGGCAGATTGATATCTCCAGCTAAGTCCAATGATCATTGGCATCTTGTAGGATCAGTTGACGGGACGAGCTCCCGACAGATGGTATTCTCATTGTCCTCAGGGCAAATGTTTAAGCAGAACGTAATTTATTCCCCAACAGAATGGGATTCACAGTAGAAGTCTCTGATATCCCCAACAGGTTGGAGTGTTATTTGTACATCCCCAGCATAGCGGGTTGTTACTTGTATGTCCCCAGCAGGACGGACTTCCTTTCCAAGCAGAGTGGAACTTTCAGCGCTATCCTGGATTCCCCACTGCATGGAGTTTTGGTGTTTTCCCCTAGCAGGGTGAAGTTTTTCAAGGAGAGCCATCTAGGGCGTATTCCTCAGCAAAGTTGGTTGTTGGTATTTTCAGCACTCCTCCGAGTTGGGTTCCTTTGCATTTGCATTTTTCATAGAATCCTCCCAAATACGTAGCATTTCCATTTAGTATGAAGCATTACACCATTTTCAAACATATGCATCTAGAGCATAGGCCAGGTTTAGTACCTTTGGTGCTAGTTGTCTCTTCGGCAGATGATGTTTTATTCAGGAGATTTTCGTGTTACCCCCGACAGAGTGGATCTTTTGGGTGATTCATTTTATGGGATTCTCCCTAGCCGAGTCATTTGTTTAAGCGTCTTTTCCTCAACATAGTTGTTTGTTTAACTTCTCTATCCTCATAGGAGTTGTTTGTATAAATGTCTTCATCACCCTCAGGTGAGTCGCTTGTATAAACGTTTTCTTCCCTAGCTGAGTCATTTGTTTAAACATATTTTCCCCAACATATTTGTTTGTTTGACTTCTCTTTCCTCAGATGAGTCGTTTGTTTAAACGTCTTTTTCTCGGCATAGTCGTTTGTTTAAACCTCTCTTTTCCTATCGGAGCAGTCTTTGCAAGTTGTGAGTCAGTTGATTCGGTTGCCTGCCTATTCTGGGTATGTCATCCCAACTTTTGGTTGGTATTCCCCAGCGTAGTCCAAAGTCTGGTGTTTGGTATTCCAACTTTTGGTTGGTAATCCTTGGGTGTGTTATCCCAACTCTTGGTTGGTAGCCTTTGGTACCCCCTGCAGAGTCTTTATTGCAACTTTTGGTTGGTAATCCTTGCTCCATTCCAACTTTTGGTTGGTATTTCTGGATGATCATCCCAACTTTTGGTTGGTAGTCTTCTTTGGTGGAGTCAGCTTTGTTTGGTACCCCAGCGGTCCTAACTTTTAGTTAGTAGTCTTGTTTCGTAACTTTTGGTTGGATTTTATCCCCTGCAAAATCGTTATTCCAACTTCTGGTTGGTAGTCCGTCGCTTGTTGGACGTTATCCCAACTTTTGGTTGGTAATCCCTAGCTGGGTCCAAAGCTTTGATGACGTTATTCTAACTTTTGGTTGGTAACCTTTGTTTATCCCAACTTTTGGTTGGTAGTCCTCCTCTTTTCCCTGGTGGAGGTGTTATTCCAACTCTTGGTTGGTAGTCTTCCGTTTGTGGGAGTTATCCCAACTTTTTGTTGGTAACCTTTGTTTCGATCTCAACTTTTGGTTGATAATCCATCGGTAGTGTTTTTTTCCCCGGCAGAATCGTTATTCCAACTCTTGGTTGGTAATCTTCGTTTCCAAGTTGATGATTCCAAATTTTGGTTGGTAGTCTTTGTTTTGGGTTGATGATTCCAATTTTTATTGCTAGTCTTCTTTCATTGGTTCAACTATTAGGGTTGGTGCTTTTCTCCGGCAGAGTTCACCTTTGGTCGCCGTTCTAGTGGTTCTAACTATTGGTTAGTAACCTTGTTCTTCAGCTTTTGGGTTGGAGGTTAGCCCTTGTGGGTTGGAAGTAATTCTGATTGTAGGTTGGTAGCTTATATTCGGTTTTGTCTCATCTGGTGATTTCAACTTTTGGTTGATAGCTTGGGTTCAACTATGTTTGGTATTGCGGTGATCCCAACTTTTGGTTGGTGGCTTATGTTTATTACCTTTTGTTGCATTCTGAATTTTGGTCAGTATATTCCTCAGTGGAGTCATCTTCAGGTCGTAAAGTCGTTGAGTTTACTTCCTCTACGGCTTGGTGGGTATCTTTTGACCATTATCCCAACTCTTGGTTGGTACTCATTTGTTGGTCATCCCATCTTTTGGATGGTCTCCTTTGATTATTATCTTCTGTAGACATTTTTTCCCCACAGAGTTGACTGGTTAAGTTTCTCTTTCATTTTCCCCAATGGAGTTGTCTTTCCCTCAAGTTGTAAGTCTGTTGATTGTACGTCTTGCAGGTTCTTGATTTAAGTTTTGTCCCCAGAAGGTTACCTTTGGTCGGCATTCTCGTTTATCCCAATTTTTGGTTGGTATCCTTTGGTTCTCATCCCAACTTTTGGTTGGTATCCTTTGTTTTATCCCAACTTTTGGTTGGTATCCGTTGGCTGTTTATCCTAACTTTTGGTTGGTATCCAGTGGTTGTTTATCCCAACTCTTGGTTCGTATCCTCTAGTTGTTTATCCCAACTCTTGGTTGGTATCCGTTGTTTGTTATCCCAACTTTTGGTTGGTATCCTTTGATTGTTATCCCCACTCTTGGTTGTTATCTTTTGGTTGATGTTTTGTTTTGGATTGTTATCCTTAGCATGTCGCATCCCAACTTTTAGTTGGTATTCGCTGTTTTGCATCCCCGCATGTTGCAAATTTCCGGGTTCTTTTTGTATTCAATCACCTTCTACCTTGAACGTTTGAAAGTTGATGCTTTCCATCCCTTCAGTTCCAAGTTGTTTGAATAGGGGCAACTGTAGCACCCCAAAATTTGCCCTTTCGTTTTAACCTTTACTAGCTTATGTTTCTCTGAATTTTGCATTTCCGCATATCATATCACTGGTTCTCGAGACATGTGATCAAGGTATTTCCATGGCTCAGGGTTCCCTTTTAGTGCAAGAGTTTAAACAATGAGCATCAGAGGCTCCAACATTTATGTTGCCCAGTGATCGAGCGGTGGATTTTATTTTATTCAGCAGGTTATTTTCTGCCCAGGAGACGGTGTACAGGCTATCTCAGGCGTTCTCACAGTTACCATATTCAAGAGCAAGTTTCATAGGCATAACAGGGTTTAGAACAAGTGGCAACGAGTAATTGTACATGATTCCCTCCATTTGGCGCCAAAAGTGGCAAATTTTGAACAGGGTAACTAGTTACTGCATATAGAGTAACCGGTTACTTCAAGCGCAGTTTGCCAAGATATTTGAATTTTCAACATGTGCAATTTCCCCATCTTTTTCAACCATTGATTTCACTTGATCATATTTGGAATGATCTAGAATTGCACCAATTTTCACCATTTCCATCCAAATTTCAAACACTTCATTCCTAATTTCACTCCTAATTTCCATTCCAAATGTTAATCCACACTCCAAACCACATTTTGACTCCAAACCTAGAGCTTATTTAAGTGAATTTTCTCCAAACCTCACACAATAACCCTTCATTTTCAGATTTCACTCTCATTCTTGAAATTAGCTCTCCATTTTCTCTCCATTTTTTCACTCCCAAAACCTCCATTAAAGCTCTTTCACTTGAGTTCTTTGATTCTTCATTGGAATCGTAGAATTCTAAAGCTAAACCTCCATCATTCATCTCCATTATCTTCAATTCACCATTCAATTTTCGTTTGGTTTCGGATCTGAATTTTGAAGCTAGATTGAAAGTGCTTTTGTGGATTATTTTGCTTGTTCTTCATTTCTACCACAAGGAAACTCTTGGATCTTGAAGAATCTATGAGTTTCCTGCTTGGATCTGCTAATTTCAAGTGAATCAGCACATACCAAAGCAAATCTCAGCTTTGAGGGTTGGTGAATTCTAGATCTAATCCAATTTTGAGCTTATTTGAGTAATCACAAAGTAGATCCATGGTTTTTGTTGCTTTTTGATCCATTTTGATGATTTGTATCTTGGTGATTTGTGATGTTAATGCTTGATTGTGTTTACATGATGCTTGATTACTGTTTCTTGATGATAATTTCATGCTTGATTGATATCATGATCATATGGATGATTGGAGAAGTTGTTTGATGCTGAAAACTGCTTTTAAAAACTGATTTTTTGCTTCTGGTTCAGTGGTAACCGATTACCTTATATAGGGTAACCGATTACCCAATCAAATTTCATGTTTCTGGGCTACTTTTCATCAAGTAACTGGTTATCCTATATAGGGTAACCCATTACTTGGGGCAGATTTGCCTATTTTTTTTTTTTTTTTTTGCATTTTTTGCCTTTTTTTTTGTTGCATTTTTTGCATTTATTTTGCATTTGTTTGCTTGTTTGAGTTCCTTTTCATATGTAAACTTCATGGATTGATATGATGCATTTATGTGATTTATTTTGGACATATTTCATCGTTCTTGAATGTTTGATCTCGAATCTTCGACGCGCAACTTTTGGTTTCCGTTTTGAATGTTTAACATGTTCATGTGATTTGTTTGGTGAAGGATCATTTCACTTGTTTGTTTATACCATGATAATTGATTATCATTGATGATTATGTTGTTGAACATTGGGATGCATGATTGTATTTGTTCTCGGTTCTACTTTGTTGCGTGTTTGTTTGATCGTTCGATCGTTCATTTAATTTGAAAAGAACATGTTGATCTTGATGACTCTTGTTGAAGCATTGTTGTTGATCGATTATGTTTGATTGTTGAAGCATGTCCATTGTTGCATGATATCTACCCATGATTGATGTTTGTTCTTGATTAATTGCATTCAAGCTTGCTTGCTCCATACTTTCCACAGTTGTCCATGCCTTGAACTTGCATGTTGTCTTTGCGTTACTTGCTTGCTGCCTGACTTTTCACACCTGTTTTATGCTAAAACATGTGTTGTTATATATTGTCTTGCTTGTGTGCTAGATCTTATTACTGTTTTATGCAGGAGGCGCTGTTGTAGCTGCTGTTTTTACCTTATTTTCTTGCTTTTTGCCTTATCTTTGCATGCTCCCTTAGGATTCTTATTCCAATTTAATTTCCGATTAAATTTGGAGTAAGATAGACATTAGGATTGCAACTCATGTATGATAACAAGTAGGGTAGTCCCTTTTAACCTCAACCTTAGGTCCATCTTCTGCATGTTAACATTAGTATAGAATCTCCTTTTGCATCCAAACTTTAGGACCACTTTGCATGACAACGTTAGGGTCGAGTTTTCCCTTAGACCTTCCGTGCATATCTCTTCTCATCTCAAAACCATTCTAACTCATCTAATAAATACGATGAACATTGTATGGTACGAGCCTTAAGTACGTGGGAAATGATGAGTGGGCGGTTTTTCCTCACTTGTCTAGAGTGTTTATTTTATGCCCTTTGGGCGATATGCGACGCATTTGCTCATATGTCATAGTCTTTAGTGCAACGTGAATCTCAAAGAAAACTAATTCACTTCATTAAAAATCGCAAACAAACTCAAAATTTGTATCCTTAGGGATCGTTGTTTCAAACTTCATTTTCAGAAAAGAGTACGTTACTTTTCCGTTCTACCGCAAACAGGCATCGTCCCTAACTGCTGGAATGGGAACTTAACGTCACTCATAAAAAACACTTAACCAACCTGTGGTCTAGTTACTCGAACTACGTTTGCTCTGATTTCTCATACCAGATGAGGATACATAGGCACAAGACGACGATGTCCTGGAGAGCAACCTTCCTCCACCACCTATAGTTTCTTGAACTACGCTGACTCTGACTTTCTCATTGCACGAGGGAAAACGTAGGCATAGGGTGACGATGTCCTATCAAGTCTCTTTCTTTTTTCTTTTGTTCTCGTTTCCGTTTAGTAGTAGCTTATGGATAAACACGCCCTTTGATTAGACAACAAGCATGGATCCCATTGAGTACAACGGACGTGAGGGGTGTTAATACCTTCCCCTTGCGTAACTGACTCCCAAACCCAAGATTTGGTTGCGATGACCTCGTCTTTTCCTGTTCTTCAGGTTTTCTTCAATTGTTTCCTTTCCCTCTCTTTGGGATAAATAATGTTCGATGGCAACTCTTCTGTTTTTACGCCGGGTGTTTTTCGCAGTTGCGACACCAGGCTAGTGAGGCTGAATACCTCAGCAATTCCCAAGAGGAAGGGGAGGATGAAATCAATGCAAACATGGCAGATGTTGAGTACTCTCAGAAGGCACCGGTAAAATATTTTGGTCCTTCATTTTCTCAGCAGTCATCATTTAGATGTCGTGCTATCCTTATGGGTAGCCAACCATGCCTAGAGCTTTGTCCCAGAAGCCATGGATTTCTCCTCATGCAAATCAACGAGCCCATGGCCGAGGATATCAAAATCATCCCCAGAGTCAGCACAGACCTTGCAACTTGGAAAGAAGGAATGTTCCTCTTCATTCAGTTCCTATAGCATATAATCAACTCTTGCCACATCTGATTCAAAACTCATTGGTGGAGCCCAAAACTCTCAAGCCGTCGCCAGAAACATACCCTCCTGGGTACAATCCCCATGTGTAGGGTGGATATCATGGAGGATCCATGGGGCACTTAATTGAAGATTGCAAATCCTTCCAAGCCAAGGTACAACAGTTGATTGACAAAGGGTATATATCCTTTCCAGAAGGAAGTTTGGTTGTGCATGTCAACCTCTCACCTGTTTGAGTCAGAATACTTCAAGGTACATCTCCTCAAGCCAGTGGTTCAGACAGGAAGACATCTTCAACATTGGCAATCACGGGATCATTTTTATCTTTTGCATTTGTAATCTCTTCTATGTTAAGTGCTACTTGTCTGTTAAACATTGTTGAAGTGATTATGCATTTTAAATTAATCATGTCGCATTTGCTCATTTTTCTCACTTATTATGAAGCACAGACATATACACCTCTTGTCCACTTTCTTTATCATTGTTATTTTAGCAAAGTTTGGAGGGAGGATGACGAAAACGAAATACCCATACTTGTTGATTGTGGGCTTTTAGATAAAATCCCATTGATAATGTATAAACATTGTTTTAACTCCCCAAATACAGGAGATATAAGAGAGATAGACCTTCGTCAACCCCTTTGAGCCTAGAAGTAGGAGTTTGTTTTCGTATGAAAAAAAAACATTCACATCTAACCTAGTGGCAGGGTAGTCATCAATTAGTTTGATCAAGCGTCAAACTTCAAAAAGGAGTATACATCCAAGGATTTGTCACCTGTTATTCCTCATGCATCAAAAGGTCAAGAACATGAGACCATAACGGTTATCCCTCATAACCAACGAATGAGGCTGTCACAACCCTCTCAGAGGAATCAAGACAACCAGTGTCATATAATTTGCTCAAAAGAAAAAGAGAAAAAAAAAAGAGAAAAATAAAAAGAAAGAAAGCCTGATAAGTCGAAAACTCGAAAATGAGTGACTTAGGCAAAAACTAGGGCATCCCACTGGACATTCAAAATAAAAAAGAATCAGTCCAGGCAAAAGTTAGGGAACAAAAAACAAAAAAATTAAAAGGATTACAAAAGAAAAATCATCGAGCAAAAGCAAGTCGTGTGGCCATATAACATAAAGACAAAAGAGGCGACTGTTACTCCAAATCCTCATTGGTTCTTAGACCATCAAGTTCGTTGGTTCCTTAACCATCATAAAATCCTTTTGAAGTAGGAGCGTTTGTGCCAAATTAGCTGAACGTAGGACTGGAGATCATCACGAAGAAGGGGTGGATTGAAACAAACTTTGAGCCATTGAAGCAGGGTCTATTCTGAAAGCATACTACGATTCAACAGTTAAAAGTCCTACTTGAAGCAGGGTCTATTCTGAAAGCATAATACAACAAGGCTTCATAAACTGACTGCTACAAGATTTGTTAATCTTCTTCTTGCCATATCTTTCACTAGCTAAAGCACTGCGTTTGGACTAATGGTCCATTCGTCACATACTATCACATCATTCTAATAATGATTAATTTTTTCAAAATATGCATGAGCATCACATTAAAATTACCATTTGTAAACAAATAATTTTAATTGCAGGTCAGTAATTGATATTGAGGAAATTCCAACAAGGAGCAATCGAAGAGGACTTGATCATTCAGCAAAGTTGATCAGAATCAAGAATACTTTATAGTCATATGGATCTGGGGCATTGACATCCAATGAGTAAGGAATCAGTCAGTCTAAGGCTAGTTCCCAAAGCATCAGTTGATTATGTGGGAAAATCATTCAAGAACTGGTTGATCAGAAGTGAATCATTTTAAAATGTTACCAACCAGGGGCAGGTCACCCAGAGGTTCTTTGATTAAGGGAAAATCCCTTTGGAGTTCAATCAGCACAAGTTAAGTCACTTCAACGCTCATCCAGGGGAAAGCTACTTCAAAAGTACATTGAAGCCAACCACTCCAAGAGCTAGTTAATCAAGGACAAATCCTTTCATAACGCAAATTCTGGGCCGAGCCATCTAGAGGTCATTTCATGGCAAGCTGCTTCCCAACCTTCTTACAAGGGGAACCTTCCCAAGGACCAGACTAGGGTAAGTTGAACTACATTGGGGCAATGACCTCTCATTGCTTTAAAGTTACTCAAGAAAATTATATTTCATCACTAACTTTTGAGTTTAAGACGAGTGTCGAGGAATCATGTTATCACCCTATCAGATAACCTTTTGCCTTCAAACAGGAGCCTTTCTACAAAGAACTTCTTACCCACTTTAAGGGCATTTCTGGAAACATGCATAATCATTGCATAAATCATCCTCATGCAATAGTCATGTCGCTTCGCTCAAGCATAAATCATTGCATTTTATCTTTGGGTTTTATCCAAAAATTTGAATCTGACATTAGAGGGCCTTGTAACCCAACCTCACTCAGAATTTCAAAGTCCAGTGTCCGTCTGGAAAACCATTTCAAATTCTAGTTCCCGTATGGAAAACCATTTTAAAAGTGCCAGTTCCCGTCTGGTAAATGGCATTCAAGTCCAGTTCTCGCCTAGTAAACACCAGCTTTTAAACCAGTTCTTGTCTGGTCACCCATTCCTTAGCCTACCGTTTAAACTCTAGTTCTCGTCTGGTGGTCGGTTTTCTTTTCACAACCAGTTCCCGTCTGGTCACCTATTCTTTAGCCTACCGTTTAAACTGCAATTCTCGTCTGATGGTCGGTTTTCTTTTCACAACCAGCTCCTATCTGGTCACTCATTCTTTAGCCTATCATTTAAACTCCAATTCTCGTTTGGTGGTCGGTTTACTTTTCACAACCAGTTCCCGTCTGATCACCCATTATTTAGCCTACCGTTTAAACTCTAGTTCTCGTCTGGTGGTTGGTTTTCTTTTTACAACCAGTTCTCATCTTATAGCCTATCAAAATTCAGTTCTCGACTGACAAACCAATCAAGGAGTCAATTCTCGTCTGACAACTTAACCTTTTGCCACCAGTTCTCGCCTGGTAGTCTACCTTTTTAAAACCAGTTCTCGTCTGGTAGTTCTTCGAACTGCAATGAAGCAGCAAGAAGCAAAAATTTAGTTTTGAAGGAATTCCCTCCGAGATTTATATCGTCTCCACAGGGATCGGTGCAATGAAAGAACATTGTTCAACGATCTCTACATTTCTAAGCTTGTTATTCAAAAGGTTTGCTTTAAAAGGTTCAAGGAACCATGAATAAAAGGCAGAAAGTAAAAAGACGCAAAATATAAAGTAAAGACTAAAATATAAACGGAGTCTTGTTGGGATTGGATCTCATCAATTGATAACACATGCATTCTTCTGATCATGTTAAACACAACTCAATCATTTGTCTAATATCCTCATGTATCACCCACAACAGAGGTCATCTCTAACGCAACATCGAGAGAAAAATCGTGTTGTCTCATTGGTGATGTCTCACGCAACAAAAACGTAACACAGAGCATTAAAAGCTGATACTCACACAAATGATAAGCCTAAATCTAGGTCTAGAGTTTAGGACCTAACAGTTAATCATCGTAGACAAACAGGTAAAAAAAGATAAAAGCTGATACTCATACAAATGATAAGCCTAAATCTAGGTCTATAGCAGTTCAAATCAAAGATAAACAGGTAAACAAAGACAACACCCATATCGGATAAACGATTATTTTAAATAAAACACAATGATCAGAATATATACATACTCTTAACCCTTTTTACATGTATTCACCTAACCTGCCAAATGGTTGTGAACATCGTTCTTCATCACTATTATCATGCACCCGCATAATATCGTATTGATCCTACTCATGCTACTTAATCAACACAATAAAATAGAAGATACAATGAATATCAACTTACAAAACCATGTCAAATGTTTGTTCATTTATAGATGGAAATCTTAGATCAAAGATGTGAAAAGGTTTTGTCAAGACTCACAAATAAGCAATCAAAGATAATCAATCAATAGAGAATCCAAACTAGTTCACAAACATATATTAGGTGAAATACATAAGGTATCAAAAGATTACATCCAAACCTCAACAAGAGATCAAAGATCTTCCCTGTCTAAAATAAACTTGAAATGAAGAGAGATAAGTTCTGATGTAAAAAATATAAAATTCTAACCTAAAAAGTAAGAAAAATACTTATATAGTACATTCAGGATCTGTCTTGTTCACACTGCGAACAGATCCTTCGACTAGCGAGCATCAAATTAGGCACCTGAGGTGCCTCTGGATAGTTAAGCCGCCCTTGAGAAATATCTAAACTTTGTTGTGCGAGCAATTCTTCGCACTGCGAGCCATCTTGCTACAAGTTCGCAATAGCGAGTTTCAATCTCTTTTCTCTCTGAGTGAACAGTACCCAGTCTCCCAAGGGTCTTCACTGGGAAGTTCTTTGTGCAAAGTTGGTGATGATTTTTCTGGGGAAGTTCGTTGTGAGCTTTGCACGGCGAGTTTTATGATGTTTTTCTACTGTCTTGGTTTCCTTGCCCAATTTCTTGTGTATTACTCTTCACTTGTTTTGTGCCTAATTCTTGCACAATAACACACAAATCAAAGCAATCAAGGCATTTTCCAACAATGAAGCATATCATCTAAAACATGGGGGATTCTAATCACTTTTACCTACAAAAAGAATAAAAGATGCCAACATTTGATAGATCAAATAAGCAAATTTTGGCATCTAACAACTCTCCCCAACTATATTTTTGCTTGTCCTCAAGCAAAGTATGCCTCTCATTTCGCAACAAAAGGATTTGTTCAAGATTAAAATTCACCTAAGAATGGATAAAATGGCTCAAACACAAAGAATGCAAACAAGCAATGATTTCAAATGTTGAGAATCAAACAATGCACAGGAACTAAATTCTTAAAGAAAATATTAAGCCATACATCAATCAACAACTAAGTTTTTCGGGAATGAATCACTCTATCTCTTCTCTTCGAATAGGGATTGAAGAAATTACGCGTTTGCAACCGTGGGGACAATTTCACTCACCTAACAAACAATGTCAATATCAATCCAACTCATACAATATCTAACAATCAAAAGTGAAAATATGGAAGCAAGAAGATCACTAAGGTCTTTAAGGTTGTAGTTTGGTCGGGTTCACAAACAAGGAACATTTCTAAGGCCATTGAAACGAAATTTCCAATGCAAAAGAGACATTCACTGTACATGTTATTTACACATCCCAAATTCATTCCATTTGTTTTCTCAATTGCAAACCTTCATAAACCTTATTTCACAACTTATTCTTCCACTATTTTTATTTTCAAAGCAAGCATTCTTTTTCTCTTTTTTTTTTTTACATTCATATTCACACAATTTTTTCAATGCTTGCTTGAATTTTTCAAAAGTTGTAGCAACCTACCATTCTTCTTTTTCATTCTCCCCAACTTGAATTTTACTCAACCATCAAGTGAATGCTCTTGCCTTTTTTTGGCAAAGAGGACAATTCAAACAAAATTCAAGGGTTCAAGAAAAATTTTAGAATCTCACAAAATTCAGAATGAGATTCACATTGCTTAGGCTCAAATGGGGTTAACGAATTCTCTCTACTCACGGGTAAGTTACATTTGGACATGGTTGAACTCAATATAAACAAGTGCCTTGATCATTTCTAATGCTTCCATAAATACACAATAATCACAAGATAAAGCATGAATCAAATGAATCAACAAAGTTTATTAGTAATCCAACATTTAGTGAACAATAGAAGATTTCTCACAAATGGTGGTTTTAGTCCTAAGTGAAACAATCATTTAAACAAGTTGCTAAAAGAACAAATTTCATTTGCACAAAGACTTAAGTTATTAATCATTCTAAAATTCTAAATAAAGGTAACCATGTACCTTGCCAACATTCACTTGTTCCATACTATCATCGCCATTCAAACTCGGTCGAAACCTCATTGAATGCTTTTATACAAATAGCAACCACTTTAGAAGGAGTTCTCATCATTCCTAATCACACTAGAGAAAACATAAAAGGAAACAAATATATATAATATAAAAAAAATATACAAAGCTTAAAAATGTAGAAACAGTTGCAATGCACTTCAATATCTCAACACCAATCCCCAGCAACGACGTCATTTTGTTCGAACTGCAGTAAAGCGGCAAGAAGCAAAAATTTAGTTTTGAAGGAATTCCCTACAGGATTTATATCATCTCCACAGGGATCGGTGCGATGAAATAATGTCATTTAACGGTCTCTACATTTCTAAGTTTGTTGTTCAAAAGGTTTGGTTTAAAAGGTTCAAGGAACCATGAATAAAAGGTAGAAAATATAAAGACGCAAAATACAAAGTAAAGACTGAAATATAAACGGAGCCTTGTTGGGATTGGATCTCATCAATTGATAACGCATGTATTCTTATGATCATGTTAAACAGAACTCAATCATTCGTCTAATATCCTCGTGTATCACCCACAACAGAGGTCATTTCTAACGCAACATCGAGAGAACAACCGTGTTGTCTCATTGGTGATGTCTCACATAACAAAAACACAACACAAAGCATTAAGAACTGATACTCACGCAAATAATAAGCCTAAATCTATATCTAGAGTTTAGGACCTAACATGTAATCATCCTAGATAAAGATCTGAAGAGTACATGTCTACAGCGGTTCAAATCAAAGATAAACAGGTAAACAAAGACAACACCCATATCAGATAAACGATTATTTTAAATAAAACACAATGATCAGAATACGTACATACGCTTAACCCTTTTTACATGTATTCACCTAACCCGCAAAATGGTTGTGAACATCGTTCTTCATCACTATTATCACGCACCCGCACAATATCGTATTGATCCTACTCATGCGACTTAATCAACACAATAAAATAGAAGATACAATGAATATCAACTTACAAAGCCATGCCAAAAATTTGTTCATTGATAGATGGAAATCTTAGATCAAAGATGTGAAAAGGTTTTGTCAACAACCACAAATAAGTAATCAAAGATAATTAATCAATAGAGAATCCAAACTAGTTCACAAATATATATTAGATGAAATACATATGGTATCAAAAGATTACATCCAAACCCCCAACAAGAGATCAAAGATCTTACCTCCTCCCTCTTAGGGTTTTGTATTTCTCTCTCTAAAATATACTTGAAATGAATAGAGATATGTTCTGATGTAAAAAATATAAAATTCAAACCTAACAAGCAAGAAAAGTACTTATATAGTACATTCAGGATCTATCTTGTTCGCACTGCGAATAGATCCTTCGCCTAGCGAACATCAAATTAGGCACCTGAGGTGCCTCTGAACAGTTAAACCGCCCTTGAGAAATATCTAAACTTTGTTGTGCGAGCAATTCTTTGCACTGCGAACCAACTCGCTACAAGTTTGTACAGCGAGTTTCAATCTTTTTTCTCTTTGAGTGAACAGTATCCAGTCTCCCAAGGGTCTTCACTGGCTAGTTCGGTGTGCGAAGTTGGTGAATATTTTTCTGAGGAAGTTCGCTGGGAGCTTCGCACAGCGAGTTTTATGATGTTTTTCTGCTGTCTTGGTTTCCTTGCCCAATTTCTTGTGTCTTACTCTTCACTTGTTTTGTGCCTAATTTATGCATAATAACACACAAATCAAAGCAACCAAGGCATTTTCCAACAATGAAGCATATCATCTAAAATATGAGTGATTCTAATCACTTTCACCTACAAAAAGAATGAAAGATGCCAATATTTGATAGGTCAAATAAGAAAAGTTTGGTATCTAACAGTAGCTCACCTTCAATGTCCAATTGATTGGAAACCAAAAAGAAAAAACAATCACTATCAATCTGGTCATACGCCTAACGAAATTCCATCCATACATGGAACAATCATCTCCAGTGGCTCACATGTCCTCATATCCCCAGCACGAAGATTGTTTGACTCTTTTCCCCAGTAGAGTTTCTCTCCCCACAGAGTGCTGTTATATCCTTTCTTCCTCAAGATCAAACCAGTGTGGTTTGTCCCTTTTGCATATCATAATCATCATTGTTGCAAGGCATCCTCGAAATGCATAGCATTTATATTTGATATGGAGCATTACGCCATAGAAAAATTCAAACATGCATTCAAAGCATAAGCCAGGTTTGATACCCTCTTTTCCAAATATTTTCCCTATCAAAGAATGATGTAACTCCAGAGAGAATGTTTAGTTCTATCCCCAAGCAGGTGTTCTAATAAATCTTTAGAGTCGTAGATTTGTCAATCTTACCCTTTGAGCGTCCTCATTCCCCTAGCAGATTCGTCTGACTAGGACTTTGTTATCCCCCTCAGAGTCGTCTAGCTTTTGGTTTTGTTCCTTTCGCCTGTTGTTCGGGTGTTGGATTCGTTAATCTCGATCGTTTCATGATCCCTAACTTTGGTCAACACTTGTCCGTGTTCGTTGCAAGTTTCATTAATACTCGTCTGTATTGATCTTAGGCACTCGCCGTGCTCTTCAACACTCATTCGTGTTCTGCTTCATTTTCATCAATACTCGTCTGTATTAATCTTAGACACTCGTCGTGCTCTTCCACACTCGTCCGTTTTTTGCTTCAGTTTCATCAATACTCGTCCATATTGATCTTAGACACTCGTCGTGCTCACCTCCTTTGGTTTTAAGCGCTCGTTCGTGTTTGTTTCATTCTGCTTCAATACTTCGTTTGTATTGAGTTTAGAC
Source organism: Lathyrus sativus (assembly GCA_963859935.3). Lineage (NCBI taxonomy): Eukaryota > Viridiplantae > Streptophyta > Magnoliopsida > Fabales > Fabaceae > Lathyrus > Lathyrus sativus. Next base: position 356,804,343 of record OZ012739.1, read on the forward strand.
GCTCGTCCATGTTTATTTCATGTTTTTACACCTCTTATCACCTGTTCCCCAGCGGAGTTCTTTATCCCTTTTGCACATTAAAAGTTTTATGGTTCTTTTTGTATTCAATCATCTTCTACCTTGAATGTCTAAAAATTGTTGCTCTTCATACCTTTAGGTTTAAGTTGATTGAATAGGGGCAGCTGTTGCACCCTAAAATTTGTCCTCTTATTTCTAATCATAATCGGCTTATGTTTCACGTTCATGTGCATTTTCCATTAGGGCATAACCTTGCATTCATTCATTTGCATTGAGCTCCTAAAGACGTGGATCAGAGAATTTTCATGTGATTTGAGTTTTCCCTATTCAGAGGTGATTTATTTGGATATTGCACTCGAGTTGAGACAAAGGTTGAGTTCCCAACATCATGATTATCTTCCTTACCAAGGCTCATCAGATGTCAAGGTCATCTTCTTCATGATTTTTTAAGAGGATCAATGTGCACTCAAGGGTAGGAATTTTGGTTTCAAGTCAAGTGTGCTTATTTAGTCATGATCAAGATTAGATGGAAGTTTGACCTAATCTTGGTCAAACCATCAAGAGTTCTCTTCAACTGTTATCAAGCAGTGATTTATGAGAAGCTTGGGTTAAAATCAATTTCATCATGGTCCATCAGTCTAAATTGTGTTCATCTGTGGATTTATTTTTCCGAAGATCGATTCAGACAATTTTAAAGTGTCGAGACTTATTTCATGCCAATCAGAAATTCAGAGAAATTATGGAAAGGCTCAAGATTGATTCAAACGACAATTTTTTCAGTGTAAAAGATTCTAGTTTGGTTTTCGGATTAAATTCGGTCAAGGTGTGCATCAGTGGAAAATATTGGCGGAGGATTCATTCAAGTTCATCAACCATTATCCACCTTTCATATCCAAACCAAAACCAATATCCATATATCCATTACCAATTTACATTCTTCATATCCATTTTCCACATTTCAAAATCCTTTCCATTTTTTTCCTTAACCATGTTCCTACTAAAAACATTTTCCCATATTTAAATCCATATCAAATATTCATTTCATAATCCATTTCCTAACCATATCCATAAACGAATTCCAAAATCCATGTTTCTAACCATTTATCCAAACTCACATCAATATCCACTTTTAATAAAACAAGTCCCAAACATGTCAAGAAAAACTTTAATTCTTTCAAAAACAAGTTCTAAACATATCCCAGACAGATTTGAATTCTTTCCAAATAAGTTCCAAACATGTCCCAGACAGATTTGAATTCTTTCCAAATAAGTTTCAAACATGTCCCAGATAGATTTGAATTCTTTCCTAAACAAACGATTGCAACACAATTATCAGCATTCAAGTAGCACTTCAATACCAAGTTTCAAGATGGCTATAAAAAGAGAACAACACACACAATATCAAAAGGGGGGAGGTAGTAGACACGAATTGAAGGAAGACGAGAACAAAATAGAAGAGAAGAAAGAAGAAGCAATTGCAAGCATACCTGAACTACACACTATCGAAGATGGGAAATATGTTGGACTAACTCCGACCAGGTAAGCTTCCCTCGTTTTTTCTTGTTACTGGTTGGTTCTTCATGATGTATTGAACAAATACCCTCCATTTTCTTAAGCACCTCATGTTTCACCCTTCTCTTAAAGCTTTTCTCACTAGATTATTTTTTGCTAATATTTTTATCTTTATTTTTTTAGAATTTTGATTTTGGTAAAATTACCATTTATTTTTCTAAACTAGAAATTTGATTGGTATTTAAAATTAATTTTTTAATATTTTGTTCTGACTAGTTAAATTCGTTTTTTTAAAGAAAATTGTGATTAGAATGTTGATTTAGATTTTATCTTATAGACTTGTGATTAACTTCTAATTAAAATATGGAGTCTTTTATTTAAATTTTAATTTGAGAATTTTTAGTATAGTTACAATTAGGATTGTGATATTATGGTGATTGATTATTTGACGATTTCTCAAGTACCTTGAATGAAAAGTTGTGATTCCCTATGATGAATAGTGACTTTGATATTGATGCATGATATGCTTATATGATTTGGACAGTCCCTTAGGATATTCCATTAAGTGATTAGATCCCATCTTGATCACTTATTGTTGAATTAGACATTAGGATTAATCATTTGCACGATAACATTAGGTAGACTTCCCTTTCTCATCCCCAACTATAAGACCGTTTTGCATGATAACATCTAGGTGAATTTCCCTTAAATTTTTATTTTCCCCTTTGAGTCTTCTCTTCTCTCTCTCAAATCATATCAAAACACTTAATAAATATGAGGTGCATAGTGCGTCACGAGCCTTAAGCATATGGGAAAAGATGAGCGGATGCATTTCTAACCTCATCTTAGGGTACTCTGCACGCAAGACGTTTGGATCATTAGCACGAAGTATTTGATCCTATGTCATAGACTTTAGTGTTATACACATCTCAAACAATGTCAACTCACTTCTGATAAAGCTCTCAAACAAACTGCAAATCATTTTGTCCTTCAGGATTTTCTGTCAAACCTTTTCAGAAAGGGCATGCTACTTCCGTTCTACCGCAAACAAGCATCGACCCTAACTGCTGGAACACGATCTTAGCATCGCTCATAAAAGACACAAACCAACCCATGGTAGGTCTAACTACGACCGCTCTGAATTCTTCATTCTCGTATGAATGAAGATACGTAGGCATAAGACGACGATGATTTGGCGAGCACAATCCTCCCATCCACCCGTAGTCCTCCAAACAACATTGACTCTAACTTTCCCATTACACGATGGAATACGTAGGCCTGGGACGGAGAAGTCCTATCGAGTCTCCTTTTGCCTTTCTTCCTTTTTGTTTTAGCATTCCCCTATCAAGTAGGTCTTTAGATATACATCCTTTGATTAGAACAACAAGAGTGGATCCCGTTGAGTATAACGGACGCGAGAGGGTGCTAATACCTTCCTCTCGCGTAATTAACTCTCGAACCCAGGATTTGTTTGTGAGATCATGTCTTCTTCCTTTTTGAGGTTTCTTCGACCATTTCCTTTCCCCCGTCAGGATAAATAAAATTCAGTGGTGACTCTATTTTTATGCCAGTTGTTTTTTTGTGTTGTGACACCATCAACTCTTGTGTTAAAGAGATCTCATCATAGCCTATTTCAGCCGATGAGTTAGAAGCATGTTTGCTTGATAGCACTACCACTAATAATGAAAATAATGAAGTAGCAGTCAATAGGAAAGTTTTCGAAAAAAGTATCACTTCCCCCGAGTAAAGTGTCGCTACTGCGAAAATCGGCGCCGACTGACAGAAGAGTCGCCACCGTGCGTTATTTATCCCTCAGAGCGGGAAAGGAAACGCTCGAAGTAAACCTCGCAAAAAACGGGAAAAAGGTATGGTCATCGCAACCAAAACCTGGGTTCGGGAGTCGGTTACGCAAGGGGAAGGTATTAGCACCCCTCACGTCCGTCGTACTCGACGGGATCCACGCTTGCTTGGGTTGTCTAAAGGATGCAAAAACAATCTATCTACGGCTGCTAAATCTAAACGGAAGGGAATTGACTCGATAGAGCGTCGCACTCTATGCCTACGTATTCTCAAGAGAGAAAGTCAGAGTCAACGTAGTTCGGGACTACGGGGAAAATGGCTCGCTAAGACCTCGCGTCTTGTGCCTACGTACTTCCACACTGCATGGAAGATCAGAGCTTTACGTAGTTCAGACTAACTACGGCTAAACAAACATTCTCACACAGCAGTGAGAAAAACAACTGGTTTCAAGGTACGGGAACCTATGGGCAAAACTACGGTTTGGTCTCAAATGCACTCGGGCAAGAGAGAAAAAGGGTAACAATTAGTCGTCAGCAGGAAAGTCTCGATCGCACAGCAGCGAGAGAACAGAAAGTCAGTCGTTAGTGTGCTCGCTAGGATATCGCATCCTATGCCTACATATCCTCGTCTGGTACGAGAAATCAGAGCAGCTGTAGTTTGGCTACTATCGGGACCACAGCTCAAATCTCGTTTTATTAACATTCTGAAAATGATTACAATGGGTGAATACTGAAAATAAATCTCCTAGGAAATACTATCCTATCCTATCCTGAAAAATCGAATGGAAAATAGCCCCCTAACAAGTGGGCTTCTAAACTATCCCTAAAATCGTAAAATAACCTCTATGACAATATATCCTAAAAGAAAATGCACTTTAAAAAATATTAAGTCTACTTTAATATTTTTTCCTTTTTTCCTTCTTTTCTTTTCAACTATTTTCTCCCTATTTCTCTATGTATTTTTTCACAATATTTCCTCTCCTTTTTCAATATATTTTTCTCTTTATTTTTCTCTATTCTTTCATATTTTTTTCTATATTTTTCTCCTCTTTCTTTTATTGTTTTTCCACTATTTTTCTATATTCTTTTCCTTTTTCAATATATTTTTCCATATTTTTCTATTTATTTTTTCATATGAAACAATATATGCAAAAAATATAAAAGAAAAGAAAAATAAGGGGAGGGGGTATGCTAGTTACAGGGTGATTAAGCAGAAAATAAAACATTGGGACTGGGCCCAGCCCACAGCACTAGCTCAGAAAAAGAAAAAAAAACTGAAACCAGGGGGGGAGTTAGTGAACCGGAGTGTGCATTCGGAAGCCTGTTGGGCCTAGCCCAATCCATCTGCACACACGCAGGAGGGGGGTGCAGCGAGAAACAGAGGGTGTACGAAGAAAAGTTCCAATGGGCTTGAGCCCAATTCCACACAATCCAGCACCCGAAACCCTAATTCCTCCCCAATCTTCCCCTTTGCACTGTTCACAGGCCTTTGCGCCGTTCTTCCTCTCTAACTCGTTCTTCACCTCTTCTCCCTCCGCCAGTACTTCGTTCTCAGCCTTCACGTCTCAAACTCCCTATTGCTCAACTATTCTTCCACCATCATCTCCTGCAAACAAGCCTCAAACATTGAATCATCAAGATCACGGCATTCGCAATTTCTCATTCTGAGTAAGCTTCGAAGCTCTGATGACCATCCATGGTGTTCATTATAGATCTGGAGATTTGCGAAAGAACAACAGAAGTATCAGATGAAGTTCTTGCATGTTCTTGAAGTTGGAACAATGATCTGAGATGGTGTCCTCGTTGAGTATTCTGATGAATATTCTTCAAGTTCTCTGGGAAACGGCTTGAAGGTTCGCCAATCTTGAACGAAAGAGGATTCTGGTAATGACATTGATGAAACTGGTGCACGAACTGGAGAAGAAACTGGAACCGTAAATTCATGACCCTATGATCTTCATCAAGAATCTGGAAAACAGTGGAGATTGATGCCTGTTCTGGTGATCTGGAGAAAGGCTAATGAAATTTCCAGATGATGAAGATCCTGAAGATCTTGTTGAAGATTTCTGGGAAACGTATGAAGAACACACGAAGTTTTTTGGAGGATCTTGAATCGTTCATGAATCACTTTCTGGAAAACGATGAACATCCGTGGCTGTTCTTAAAGATCTTGAACGGAACCTGGGACTGGATCTAGATGTCGTTTTAATGATTTCTTGATGAGAGTGATGAAGATTGGACGAGTTCTGGAAATTTTTGGGTGAATTTGATTTCTCCGGCGGTAGTTGCGGTGGCCGGCGAAGGAGGTTGGGGTGGTTGGATGAGAGGAAGATGAAGATTAGGGGAAGTTATGGAGGTTTGATCGGAATTCTGGGGAGAAGGTGGGTTTCCGGTGAGATTGATGGTGGCCGCCGGCCATGCATGCCGGTCGGTGGGTGTTCCCGGCGAGGACCGGTGGTGTGTTACGTGGCCCGCATGCAAGGGGAGGGAGGACGGGATGAAGCCACGTGGTGCTGGTGAGTGGAGAGGCTGTGTGCATGGCTTACGCGTGGTGTCCTCGTGGCAGAGAGAGAGGGATTGGTGAGTTGCGACGTGGCATGGTGTAGTGTGGAAATGTGGGTCCTCCCCTCGAGCTACACGTGGCTGGCTGCTGGCATTTATAAGACTGAGAAAATCTGGACCCTTCTAGAAGCCTCTGGAGAAAACTGGAAAAAAAATCTGGACGAACTGGGCTTTTCTGGACAAAAATGGAAATGGACAAAAACAAACTCTGGGCCTTACGGATTGGAATGGGGCCCAAAACGAAAAACAGATAAAAAAAACCAAAAAAACTGAATGGATTAATAAAATGAATTAAAATGACAAATGGATTAAAAAAAGCTGATTAAGACTAACTAACCAATGATTAACTAATAAAACTAATTAAAACTAAACCTAGAAATCCACAATTAAATCTGAATGAAAATTACTAAACCTAATTAATTCTAACAAATTCAAATTAACTCTAAACAAAAGATTAACTCGTAATTAACCTAATTAAATCTAACACTAATAAAATTCTAATAACTCTCTAATAAGACTATATTAAATTCTATGAAACAAACTATATTATTTATTTAAAAGAGAATCTATGATTAATAAAACTATTAAAAAACCTATACTTTCTATTAAACTCTATTTACTAATAAAAGAAAAAATCTATTATTATTCTATATCTAAAATTAAAAACATTTAATTTCTATTAACAAAAAACTATTTATTTAATAAGAAAAAATCTATATCAAAAAAGATTAAAAAGCTATTAAACTATTTAAAAAAACCATTAATATTCTAAAAATTCTATATTATCCTAAAATGATTAAAAATCTATTTAAAAAGAATTAAAACTATTAAAAATCTAAAAATGGTCAATAAAGCCCAGAAAAATCACAATAATCCCCAGAGGAACAAAATAAGCACCGAACGACACACGACACCGCGAGAGCGCACCAAAATAGCCGGTAAAAATAAACGGGCACCGAAATATCCCAAAAATACGATTCTACCTATCTAAACTGATAAAAAAAAAACCTGAGACGCGAGACGAGAGCTGTGATCCTGATAAAATCAAAACAAATGAAAAATGCCTTGTATGCAATATGCAGATGCGAATGCGATTATGCGTCGAAACCTCGAGCCAGATACGGGACCCGGTTGGTCAAATTTTGGGGTGCAACAGCTGCCCCTATTCAAGCGGCTTGGACCTGACTGGGTGAGGAGCGAACGACTCTCAGCCAATCAAGGTGCGAGACGGTTGAATACCGGTAAACCCGAAAATTTGCCAACTGCTCAACTTGTCGAACACTGGAATAATAGCTGCACGGCAACTATCTGGAGAAATACCAATCTGACATCGTCGTCGGACCATCAAAATACCCCGCATCGCCGCTGGAGAACTACGTTAATCAAAATACCTCGCATCGCCGCTGGAGAAATGAATCTGATATCGCCTAACATCGCCGTCAGAAGACTGGATCAACTTGACATGCCCAACATCGCCGCTGGAAAACTGAATCTGACATCGCCGTCGGAAACAACCATCCTCTTAGAGACACTCGACATCGTCGTCGTACAAACATCATCTCTGCTGGGGATTTAAAGAGTCTGACCTCGCCGTCAAACGTTCAACCTCGCCGTCGAACAAACATCCAACCTTGTCGTCGGACAAATCCAACATCGCCGCCGGACAAATGATGATCTGACCTCGCCGTCAAATCCAAACGTTCAACCTCGCCGTCGAACAAACATCCAACCTCGCCGTCGGACAAATCCAACATCGCCGCCGGACAAATGATGATCTGACCTCGCCGTCAAATCCAAACGTTCAACCTCGCCGTCGAACAAACATCCAACCTCGCCGCCGGACAAACATCCAACCTCGCCGCTGGAGAAAATACAACACTGAACAACTCTGACCTGGGGTTCACCCCGGGTGATTGGAACAAAAAGTACACCTGCGTATTTGAAACTACTCCGCTGGGAATGAGAGACTTAATCGAGCACACTCTGATCTGGGGTTCACCCTCAGAACCATAACGAACATTGGAATACTGCTGCACACTGCCTGCCGTAGAACTTCAACATTAAAGATATATGAAACCCTGGCCCCTGGCCATTTCCAGCTTCAGCTAGAAAAAATCTTCAAGTATTTCTGAAGATAGATGGAACCCTGGCCCCTGGCCACTCCAGATCCGCTGGAGAATCTTCGAGTTCTTCTGAAGAAAGATGGAACCTTGCCCGTCGGCTATTCCAGCTTCAGCTAGAAAAAACATCCTTGGCCTTCAAGGATGTAAACTTTGCCCGTCGGCAACTCTGCAGGAGGCATCTTCGACTTCAGTCTAAAGAAAATGGTCCTTGGCCTTCAAGGATACATGGATCTGCCTTCAGGCAACTCCGCCTCTGCTATAGAGCATCTGAGACTTCAGTCAGGGATATACTTCGGCCTTCAGTCCGAACAATGAATCCTAGGTCATTCATGACCTTGGGGATAACCTTGCCTTTAGGCACCTTCGCTTCAGCTTAGGAAATCTGTGACTTCAGTCAAAGAAATGGTATCCTGAGCCATTCATGACTCTACGGGGATTCAAACACTTTGCCTTCAGGCAAAACTCCGCTTCAGCTGGAGAAACATCTTCGACCTCAGTCGGAAGAAACATCATTCACTTGATCGCAATCAATCATCACCTCAGGACAACTGACTTGGTCTTCAGGCCAATACGGATCACTTTGCTATATCTACAAGCTTTGGAACCTTGTCTTCAGCCACACGTTGATTCATCAACAAGGAAATCTGAACTCACAGGAACCTTCTGATACCGCCTTCAGGCATTTACGAAGTCAATCTTCAGATTAGCCATCACTGTTGGAGCAGACATATCACGCTGCTAGGGGTTTCAAGAATCATCTTGACCAAACAACTCCGTCGGGCACCTTCAAGAATCATCCTGAACTGATAACCTTTCTGGAGACTTTATTCTGCTGGGTATTCCAGGAATCTTCCTGGGCAACTCTTGTTGTGGATGCTACCGGGGAACTCAAGCATCATACTAGGCGAACAACTCGGGAAGCTGTATTGAGGTCTTAAGAATCATCTTAAGCAAACAGCTCTGCTGAGGAATTCAAGAGTCATCTTGAACTGAAGACTTCGCTGGGGATCTCAAAAATCATCTTGAGCGAGCGATTGTGGGGATTACACCGGGGTCCTAAGAATCTTCTCAAGAAAACGACCTCATTGGAGAGAATATCAGGAATCGTCCTGAGCAACTGATCCTTTGGTGGAACGCCTGTAAAACAAGAATGATAATAACCTAGATCATGCTTATGATGCGTATGCTTCTGCGCCATGCCCCACACGGTGGGAATGATATGCGTTTATGCTAAATGCTGTGCAATCATGCATAATGCTATGCAATGTTAAATGCTATGCAGCGTTAAATGCTATGCAGTGTTAAATGCTATGCAGTGTTAGATGATATGCAGTGTTAAATGCTATGCAGTGTTAGATGTTATGCAGTCATGCACAATGATGCGATCCCGTCAGCAAAATAAATGCCGAGGGGAGATTCTCCTGTCAAGGAGAAAGAACTACTCAGATAGAGGAATCATCCTGCTGAGGAGAACGTGGACACGCTGGTATCAATTGGACTCTGTCTGGGGAATTGATCTTCCGGTTGACTGCTGTAGGGCAAACAACTTCAGCTGACTGTTGCAGGGGAACGAAGCTCTACGAGAACTTGGACCTGCTGATATCAATCGCGAGAATAAACTGCGTGGCCGTCTCGGCCACTCTTCTGGGGATAACAACTCTGTGGGGAAACAACTTCAGCTGCTCCACGCTCCACTGGGGAAGAACCAATCATGATCTGATCAACTTCCAAGGTCTCGGCTCTCCTGGACATCTGCAAGCTCGGCTGAGGAAGGAGAAATCATTCTGCTTCGGTGACTTTACTGGGGAAAGAAAACAACTCTGCTTGGGGATGCTTCCTTCAAACCATCGACAACTGATTATACTCTGCGGGGATTGACCTAAACTGAGGTTGATTGTGCGCGACACACTACTGGCAATGCCCCTACTATCAAAGATATCAATCTTAATCTGCTTAGGATACTCCTGATCCTACTCTGATACGGGGTAAAATACAATCTCGACTCTTCCGGGGATAATAAGCAACTTTCATCTGCTGAAGAGTGGAAATTCTGATTTAACAACATCCACAAGGAATTCCAACATTACTCGGAGCGCTGGCATCCGTCGAGCTTCGTATCGGGGAACATGACAACATGCGGGTCATTGGGAAATACTGTGTCAGATACCTTTAGGTTTTTTTTTGTTTTTCTGGTTTAGAATAGACATGGATTATGTACATAGTGGGAGATATGGAAAATACTAGACGAGAACTAGCATTCAAGAGTAGACTACCAGGCGAGAACTGATAGGAAAATAGGTTGTCAAACGAGAACTGACTTACGGGTTCTGGATATCAGACGGGAATTGATTTGGCTTGGACATCAGACGGGCTGACTGGATAACAGACTGAGGTATAGACAACCAGGCGAGAACTGATTGAAAGCTGACGTACACCAGGCGAGAACGGGTATAACACATGGGTTAAAACACACGATGATCAGACGAAAACTGATTACGCGACGACATGTACCAGGCGAGAACTGATACAACACTTGAAGAAACGGTGACCAGGCGAGAACTGGTTACAATAAACTGCACCAGACAGGAACTGATGCTTACAATAAACTGCACCAGGCGGGAACTGATGCTTACGGAAGATGGGCCAGACGAGAACTGGTTATCGATTTGCCAGGCGAGAACTGGACTTTGGAAATGACTGGTTACTGACACGTAACAGGTTTAATCTGCGGGATAATGGTCCAACGACAACAAGGCTTCTTATTTGAAAGGTTCAGGTTTTTGATGACATGATTCCCTGATACTCAACTCTGGCTGGGGATAAACAAACTGGCTTGAACAACTTGCCCCAATACAATCAGCTGGGGATAAAAAGACTAGCTTGCACAACTTGCCCCAGTACAATTCAACTTGCCCCAATCTAACTCTTGGGAGTACTTGCTCTGAACAGCTTGCCTCGAGACGACTTCGAGAATATTTGCCCCGGCATCTGCACGACAAAAGAATTCAATCTCCAATTAAACACCTAACAACCCAGTTGATCTCAACATTCTCTGCGATGACTTGCCCCTGAATGAGCGTTCTAGCGACTTAACCCGATCTGATTATCCACCTGAAGTATCTGCTTTCAAATCTCAACGCTCTGCCCAACTGCCCCTGATTGGCTCTCGAGAAGATTCCTTTCTGATCAACTGCTTCTCAAATAAACTGCCCCTGATCAACTGAAGCTTAGGGACTTGTCCTTGGACTAACTGATACCGAACTTACTGGAAGATAATGCCCCTGATTCACCAGGCTTCACAACATACACCATTCTGGTTCAGACTACTGAATTACTCAGCCCTACTCGGTTATTCCCTGTTGGAATTTCTTCTATGCCAACTACTAACCTGCAATTAAAATTGTCTATCTACGAATGGTAATTTTAATGCAATGTTTATGCAGATTTTGAAAAAATTTGAGCTGTCACTCATTTACATGCATATGATTGTGAGTGACGAGTGAAACAAAGTTCAAACGTAGTGCTTACGTGATCAGTGAAAAATGCAATAAGGATGTGACTAGCAAGTCAAGAAGGAGTCAGGTTACTCAACCTTATCGTAACGCGCTTCAGACTAACCCTACCTCAATTAGGTCTTTTGAGGGTTGTATCGTGGTCGGGTTCACGGTTCGTGAAACAAAGGATATTTGGCTCAAATTTTGATTTGTACCCACCCCTTCTACGTGATGATCTCCGATCCTAAGGTTCAGTTAAGTTGGCACAAGCACTCGCCTCTTCGAGAGGTATGTTGAATGGTAAGGACCATAGCTAAGGAATTCACAATGCTTTTCTTCTAGAGTGATAGTTACTCCTTCGCTTTCGGTGTCTGTGTACACGACTTTGTGACTTGCTGGGGAAACAATATCTTTTTAATCCCTCTTTTTCATTCTTTTGATTCCCTAATTTTTGCCTGGACTGACTCATTTTGAGTTCTTTTCGATTTTTTCGATTTCTTTTGAAGTCCAGCGGGATGCCCTAATTTTTGCCTAAGTATTAGCCTTCCAGCTTTTTCTTTCTTTTTACTTAGCGGGCTTTCTTTCTTCTTTCTTTTGGAACAAAGTCGTGTGACACTGGTTGTCTTGATTGCTCCAAAAGGATTGTAACTGTCTCACTCCTGATTGGTGAGGTTTAACCTCTTGAAAGGTATAAACTGATTGGTCCTTGAAAGACAACACTCCTCTGTAAGACTTGAATGCTCGGTCAAGCTAACTGACAACTACCCTGCCCCGGGTTAAGATGTAAGGGTTAAAAAGTCCGAAAGAAATTCCTACTTCCTGGCTCGAAGTGGTTAACAAGGGACTAACTCCTTATATCTCCAGTGTTTGGGGGATTTGAAACAATGCCTTGTACGTCATCGGTACGGTCTTATCTGAAAGCATACGATCATTGGTTATGAGTTTAGTTCGTCATCCTCCCTCCAATCTTTGCTAGTCACAGTGATAAAATGGAGTGAATAAAATGCAAGTGTCAGTGCAATGCAGTAAATGAGCGACAGCGACATGATTAATTCAGAAAAATGCATAGTCACTTTATTATTATCACCATTCGAAACATACAATGTTTAAAAGCAGGTAGTAACTAACAGAAAAAGAAACTACAAATGCAAATGATGTATAGTCTGAGAACTGCCAATGCTGAGGCGCCCGCCTGTCTGAATCACTGGCTTCTTTGCTGGGGAATACCTTCCGAGTCTACGATCTTAGACAGCTTAGGGGTTGTCATGAACAAACAGAAACCCTTCTCGAAAGGAAATGCGATCCTGATCAATCAACTGCTGTACCTTCGCCTAAAATGCTTTACAATCTTCGGTTGAATGCCCCGGAGATCCTCCATGATAACCACACTGAGCGTGGGGATTGTACCCTGGAGGGTAAGGCTCTGGCACGGGCTTGAGAGCTTTTGGTTCCACCAAAGAATTCTGAATCAAACGCGGAAGAATCTGGCTATACGGCACAGGTACTGGATGGAAAGGAGCGTTCCTTTGTTCCAAGTTGCTACGAGGTCGGTTCTGATTCTGACGCTGATTCTGATAACCTCGGCCACGGGCTCGTGGATTTGCAAGAGGAGCGACATAAGGTTCCCGATGGGGTGCCCCAGGCACAGTTGTCTGTCCAGAATAACGAGACACAGAAGATACTGACCGCTGAGAAGACGGAGAACCAACAGATTTCACTGATTCGACTTGAGGATATCCAACATCTGTTAGGACCGCATTGATCATAGTTTCATCTTCAGATTGAGAGCCATAGAGAGATTCAGTTTCACTGGCCTGACCTCTCGAAACATTCGGGATTCTTCCAGTCTTTACACCATACTCGATGCGCTCTCCCGTCCTTACCAACTCAGAGAAATTTGGTGCGGTTTCAAACATTCTTTCGAAGTACGGGCTCTGCAAGGAGTTTACGAACATGCCTTTCAGCTCTTGGTCTAGGAGCGGTGGTTGCACTCTACCAGCAAATTCTCTCCATCTCTGAACATACTTTCTGAAAGATTCATTGTTCCCTTGAGACAATTCTTGCAGTTGCACACGAGTAGGAGCTTCGTCAAGATTATAGTCGTACTGCTTCAGAAAAGCTCTGGCTAAATCCATCCATGACTAAATCTGATTTCTCTCTAACTGCATATACCACCTCAAAGATGCCCCAGTCAGACTATCTTGAAAGCAATGGATCATCAGCTTGTCGTCGTGCACAAATGAAGTCATTCTTCGACAGAACATCACCAAATGTTGCTTCGGGCAACTATCTCCTTTGTACCTTTTAAACCTCGGCATTCTGAACTTCGGAGGTAACATTAGGCCAGGAACCAGACACATATCTGCAGCACTAGGAGTAACAGCGTCTTTACCTTTCAAGGCTTTGAATCTCTCATCTAATGCACGAAACCTTTCAGCATACACGGGAGCTAATGGGTCTTCATTCTTTGCTGTCGGGACCTCTCTTCGGGGCTTTGGCACAGGGAAGGCAAAACCCTGGTAGTCTGAGACATCAACAGAAGGAGAACGTTCACCTCGGGCAACAAACTGCTCACGCAGACCTTGGTCTTCAACAGATGGCTGCACAAGCTGAGCTGCAGTAAGGTTGTTCACTTGCGGAAAGTCTTCGTCGTGCGGAGATCCATACAGAGGATTGGACGTCACGGTGAAACCTGACAAGGTATCAACAAACTGGAAGCTGCTCTCTGACATGGCTACCAACAACTGTCAGCTGACTCCACTGCTTGACTCTGATCAAATCTGCTTCCACCCCTTGGTCGTCTTCAACACTCACCTTCAGAACCAAAATAATGGCTGGATAAGAGCTCTGACTAGCTGGCGAATAGTATGCAATATGATGCGAAGATGCCTATGCAAATGCAATGCAATGCAACAAACATGGGATCACAACCCCCACACAATCTAAATACTGCTGCACTGCTGACGGAGTACGGTTGCTCTAAAGAGAAGACCAGAATAACGGGTAGGTTGGAAGTCAAGTTTCCTGCACAAAAAACCCCCCACTCACAGGTGCGGACCTATATCTGACAAGGCACGGCATCCTATGCGGTCATCAGCGTCACAGACTTTCAGAACTGACGATACGATTCCCAGAAGGAGTGGCATCATCGAGTCCTGAAGAGGCCTCACTTAGCTAACTTCCAAATGATCGGTTCCCAGAGTCGACAATCCTCACGTCTGGACTCCCCTCAGATCCTCAGGACCGGAAAGGAGCACCTCTGCGAGAACCTCGTCTGAGCGCAGATTTTCGTAGGGAACTGTGCCTGCTCAGCAGACAGGTTCGTCTACTACTTCTCCGCAACTATATCTAGGTGCATACTCAAGCCCAGGTCCGGCTTATCACTCAATCATAGAACACCCGTAACACCCCAACAGCAACAGATAATATCGATAAATAAGCCCCAATAGACAAGCAAATAAGCGCTAGGATTGACTCTCTCTTAGGGGACGTTGGATCCCACAATTGACTCGCTTTCGGGACGTTGGATCCCTAGGAAACTATCTCATTCCCCAGCAGAGTCGCCAGCTGTCGCTACTGCGAAAATCGGCGCCGGCTGACAGAAGAGTCGCCACCGTGCGTTATTTATCCCTCAGAGCGGGAAAGGAAACGCTCGAAGTAAACCTCGCAAAAAACGGGAAAAAGGTATGGTCATCGCAACCAAAACCTGGGTTCGGGAGTCGGTTACGCAAGGGGAAGGTATTAGCACCCCTCACGTCCGTCGTACTCGACGGGATCCACGCTTGCTTGGGTTGTCTAAAGGATGCAAAAACAATCTATCTACGGCTGCTAAATCTAAACGGAAGGGAATTGACTCGATAGAGCGTCGCACTCTATGCCTACGTATTCTCAAGAGAGAAAGTCAGAGTCAACGTAGTTCGGGACTACGGGGAAAATGGCTCGCTAAGACCTCGCGTCTTGTGCCTACGTACTTCCACACTGCATGGAAGATCAGAGCTTTACGTAGTTCAGACTATCTACGGCTAAACAAACATTCTCACACAGCAGTGAGAAAAACAACTGGTTTCAAGGTACGGGAACCTATGGGCAAAACTACGGTTTGGTCTCAAATGCACTCGGGCAAGAGAGAAAAAGGGTAACAATTAGTCGTCAGCAGGAAAGTCTCGATCGCACAGCAGCGAGAGAAAAGAAAGTCAGTCGTTAGTGTGCTCGCTAGGATATCGCATCCTATGCCTACATATCCTCGTCTGGTACGAGAAATCAGAGCAGCTGTAGTTTGGCTACTATCGGGACCACAGCTCAAATCTCGTTTTATTAACATTCTGAAAATGATTACAATGGGTGAATACTGAAAATAAATCTCCTAGGAAATACTATCCTATCCTATCCTGAAAAATCGAATGGAAAATAGCCCCCTAACAAGTGGGCTTCTAAACTATCCCTAAAATCGTAAAATAACCTCTATGACAATATATCCTAAAAGAAAATGCGCTTTAAAAAATATTAAGTCTACTTTAATATTTTTTCCTTTTTTCCTTCTTTTCTTTTCAACTATTTTCTCCCTATTTCTCTATGTATTTTTTCACAATATTTCCTCTCCTTTTTCAATATATTTTTCTCTTTATTTTTCTCTATTCTTTCATATTTTTTTCTATATTTTTCTCCTCTTTCTTTTATTGTTTTTCCACTATTTTTCTATATTCTTTTCCTTTTTCAATATATTTTTCCATATTTTTCTATTTATTTTTTCATATGAAACAATATATGCAAAAAATATAAAAGAAAAGAAAAATAAGGGGAGGGGGTATGCTAGTTACAGGGTGATTAAGCAGAAAATAAAACATTGGGACTGGGCCCAGCCCACAGCACTAGCTCAGAAAAAGAAAAAAAACTGAAACCAGGGGGGGAGTTAGTGAACCGGAGTGTGCATTCGGAAGCCTGTTGGGCCTAGCCCAATCCATCTGCACACACACAGGAGGGGGGTGCAGCGAGAAA
Source organism: Lathyrus sativus (assembly GCA_963859935.3). Classification (NCBI taxonomy): domain Eukaryota; kingdom Viridiplantae; phylum Streptophyta; class Magnoliopsida; order Fabales; family Fabaceae; genus Lathyrus; species Lathyrus sativus. The sequence goes on from OZ012739.1 coordinate 356,820,846, forward strand.
CGGAGGGTGTACGAAGAAAAGTTCCAATGGGCTTGAGCCCAATTCCACACAATCCAGCACCCGAAACCCTAATTCCTCCCCAATCTTCCCCTTTGCACTGTTCACAGGCCTTTGCGCCGTTCTTCCTCTCTAACTCATTCTTCACCTCTTCTCCCTCCGCCAGTACTTCGTTCTCAGCCTTCACGTCTCAAACTCCCTATTGCTCAACTATTCTTCCACCATCATCTCCTGCAAACAAGCCTCAAACATTGAATCATCAAGATCACGGCATTCGCAATTTCTCATTCTGAGTAAGCTTCGAAGCTCTGATGACCATCCATGGTGTTCATTATAGATCTGGAGATTTGCGAAAGAACAACAGAAGTATCAGATGAAGTTCTTGCATGTTCTTGAAGTTGGAACAATGATCTGAGATGGTGTCCTCGTTGAGTATTCTGATGAATATTCTTCAAGTTCTCTGGGAAACGGCTTGAAGGTTCGCCAATCTTGAACGAAAGAGGATTCTGGTAATGATATTGATGAAACTGGTGCACGAACTGGAGAAGAAACTGGAACCGTAAATTCATGACCCTATGATCTTCATCAAGAATCTAGAAAACAGTGGAGATTGATGCCTGTTCTGGTGATCTGGAGAAAGGCTAATGAAATTTCCAGATGATGAAGATCTTGTTGAAGATTTCTGGGAAACGTATGAAGAACACACGAAGTTTTTTGGAGGATCTTGAATCGTTCATGAATCACTTTCTGGAAAACGATGAACATCCGTGGCTGTTCTTAAAGATCTTGAACGGAACCTGGGACTGGATCTAGATGTCGTTTTAATGATTTCTTGATGAGAGTGATGAAGATTGGACGAGTTCTGGAAATTTTTGGGTGAATTTGATTTCTCCGGCGGTAGTTGCGGTGGCCGGCGAAGGAGGTTGGGGTGGTTGGATGAGAGGAAGATGAAGATTAGGGGAAGTTATGGAGGTTTGATCGGAATTCTGGGGAGAAGGTGGGTTTCCGGTGAGATTGATGGTGGCCGCCGGCCATGCATGCCGGTCGGTGGGTATTTCCGGCGAGGACCGGTGGTGTGTTACGTGGCCCGCATGCAAGGGGAGGGAGGACGGGATGAAGCCACGTGGTGCTGGTGAGTGGAGAGGTTGTGTGCATGGCTTACGCGTGGTGTCCTCGTGGCAGAGAGAGAGGGATTGGTGAGTTGCGACGTGGCGTGGTGTAGTGTGGAAATGTGGGTCCTCCCCTCGAGCTACACGTGGCTGGCTGCTGGCATTTATAAGACTGAGAAAATTTGGACCCTTCTAGAAGCCTCTGGAGAAAACTGGAAAAAAAATCTGGACGAACTGGGTTTTTCTGGACAAAAATGGAAATGGACAAAAACAAACTTTGGGCCTTACGGATTGGAATGGGGCCCAAAACGAAAAACAGATAAAAAAAACCAAAAAAACTGAATGGATTAATAAAATGAATTAAAATGACAAATGGATTAAAAAAAGCTGATTAAGACTAACTAACCAATGATTAACTAATAAAACTAATTAAAACTAAACCTAGAAATCCACAATTAAATCTGAATGAAAATTACTAAACCTAATTAATTCTAACAAATTCAAATTAACTCTAAACAAAAGATTAACTCGTAATTAACCTAATTAAATCTAACACTAATAAAATTCTAATAACTCTCTAATAAGACTATATTAAATTCTATGAAACAAACTATATTATTTATTTAAAAGAGAATCTATGATTAATAAAACTATTAAAAAACCTATACTTTCTATTAAACTCTATTTACTAATAAAAGAAAAAATCTATTATTATTCTATATCTAAAATTAAAAACATTTAATTTCTATTAACAAAAAACTATTTATTTAATAAGAAAAAATCTATATCAAAAAAGATTAAAAAGCTATTAAACTATTTAAAAAAACCATTAATATTCTAAAAATTCTATATTATCCTAAAATGATTAAAAATCTATTTAAAAAGAATTAAAACTATTAAAAATCTAAAAATGGTCAATAAAGCCCAGAAAAATCACAATAATCCCCAGAGGAACAAAATAAGCACCGAACGACACACGACACCGCGAGAGCGCACCAAAATAGCCGGTAAAAATAAACGGGCACCGAAATATCCCAAAAATACGATTCTACCTATCTAAACTGATAAAAAAAACCTGAGACGCGAGACGAGAGCTGTGATCCTGATAAAATCAAAACAAATGAAAAATGCCCTGTATGCAATATGCAGATGCGAATGCGATTATGCGTCGAAACCTCGAGTCAGATACGGGACCCGGTTGGTCAAATTTTGGGGTGCAACATAAAGCTTTTAAGCATTTATGGTTCAAAAAGCGACAAAATTGAACAATAAGAACCTAGGGTAAAGCTGAAACAATTACCCCAAACCCTCATATATGAATTTTTAAAAGAAGGGTTTAACTAGCCTATTATAGTTAATGTGAGTTTAGGAGAGTCTGAGACTGCACAACTACTTACTATTTTGAACAAACATCTGAAGGAAATCAGATACACCATAAATGATCTTAAAGGTATAAGCTCATTTGTATGTATGCACAAGATTATATTAGAGGGTGACTATAAGCCCTGTAGAGAATGCAAATGAATCCAAATATGAAAGAAGTGGTGAAAAAGGAGGTGCTGAAATTCCTTGAGGCCGAGGTAATTTACCCCCATCTTAGATAAAAAAAAGGCACATAAAATATGGTAGTCAATCACTTGTCTAGATTGACTGATATATGAAAGGAAGAGTTTCCCTTTGACTACTATTTACCATACGATAAGTTATTTGCATTAATTCAAGCCAAAAAGCCTTGGTATGTTGACTATGTCAATTATATAGTTGTTAGAGTCTAACCTCCGGATACAAATTACCAACGCAAGAAAAAATTAATCTTCGATCTTATGCATTACTACTGGGATGATCCTTTGCTCTTTAAGAAAGGCGTTGATAGAATTTTTCGGAGGTGTATCCCTGAGGAAGTATTTGACAGTATGATGACTCACCCCATGCTTTTGCCTATGATAGACATGTGAGTACCAACAAAATAGTAGCCAAGATTCTATGGGTTGGACTTTATTTGCCTCACCTCTTCAAGGATGTTCACTCATTTATTAAGAGATATGACCAGTGCCAACATACTGGGAACATCTCCAAGAGGAATGATATGCCTATGAATAATATCGTAGATGTTGATATCTTTGATGTTTGGGGGATAAATTTTAAGACCTTTTCCTTCTTCCATGGGAAATGAATATATACTTGTGGCATTTAACCATGTATCGAAATGGATTGAGGCAATTGCCTCTCTGGCAATTAATGCCCGAGTAGTAATCAAATTTTTTAAGAAAATCATTTCCCAAGGTTTGGGGTCCCTAGACTAGTGATAAACAATGGGGGATTGCACTTCATAGCTAGGCAGTTTAAAAGTCTTCTGAAAAAGTAGAGGGTAAAACATAGGGTCGCAAAATCCTATCATCCTTAAACGAGTGCCTAGGTTGAAGTTTCCAATAGAGAAATTAAAACTATTTTAGAAAAGATAGTCTATCTTTCTAGGAAGGATTGAGCCTCTAAACTCGATAATTCATTTTTGCATACCGAACTTTATACGAAACCCTATTGGAAAAATCCCCTTTAGGCTTATCTATGAAAAATCATGTCATTTTCCTGTGGAGTTATATCATAAAGCCTATTGGGCTATCAAAGCCGTGAATATGAATTATGAAGTTGCGGGTGAAAAAAGAAAATTACAATTAAGTGAATTGGAGGAGTTAAGGCTTGATGCATGTAAAAACTGCAAGCTTTATAAAGAAAGAACAAAGAGAGGACATGACAAAAGGATAATGAAAATAGAGTTTATAGAAGGTGAAATTATTTATTTGTTTAACTCTAGACTTAAGTTATTTCCAGGAAAACTCTAGTCATGGTGGTCTGGGCAGTTCAAGGTGAAGAGGGTAATGTTGTACAGAGATTAAATCACCTTGAATTGGATTGTTAATTGTGAATTGCTTAAGATTAAATAAATACATTACTGAGGATGTAGTAGAATGTAATTATGTTCCTTAGGGAATATATGTTGGACACGATGTTGGGATAACTAGTCTAACTTGTTAAACTAGTAAGACAACAATATAACATCGGCAATAACACAACGTAGAAATCAATAAAATAACACAAGATATTGGTAACCCGGTTCGGTGCAAGCAAGACCTACGTTTGGAGGGTACTGTACACAACAAAGGAAATTCACTACTTTGAATTAATATAACTAGTCTTATAGGAACATCAACCCCATGATGTCCAATGCCTCCTCCTAATCTTAGTGACTTTTTATTTAGGATGCCCCCTTAATATGAGAACCCCTCTCACTTTCTCTCAATCACTAATCCTAATTGATCAACTTCAATAACAACTATGTTAAATAATGAATTTACAACTGTCGCTTGCGCGAAAATAAGGTGTCGGCATGACAGAAGAGTCGCCACCTTTCGTTATTTATCCCTCAGAGCGGGAAAGGAAACGATCGGAAAAACCTAACGAAAAAGGGTAAGACAAGGTCATCGCAACCATTGTCTGGGTTCGGGAGTCGGTTACGCAAGGGGAAGGTATTAGCACCCATCACGTCCGTCGTACTCGACGGGATCCACGCTTGTTTGTTTATCTGGACGGGTTGGTTTTATTCTATCTACCTATCAAGGCTGGATGAAAAAGAAGAGAAAAACGACTCGGCAAAGCGTCGCACTTTATGCCTACGTATTCCCGTCTGGAACGAGAAATCAGAGTCAACGTAGCTCGGCCTACGAAGGGTTACGGGGGAAAGGTTGAAGGTTGCTCGCTAGGATGTCGCATCCTATGCCTACGTACTTCCACACTGTATGGAAGATCAGAGCAAACGTAGTTCGGGAAACTACGGTTTATTTCCTGAAAGAAGTGTTTTTTATTGTGTTTGCGATTTCAACCACACTAAAGACTATGACCTGAGAGTGAATGCGTTGCATGTCACCCAAAGGGTACCATACTAAACATCCAACCTCAGATAGCTTAAGGCTCGTAACGTACGAAAGAAATCATTCATGATTACTGTATCTTAAACTGCTTTGAGATGAGAAGAGAACAGGCCCAACTAGGAGGGAGACTATCAAGTCCTACTGTTATCATGCCACGGATTCATCCTATGGTTGAGGTTTGAACAGGGAACTCCTAGAAGTTGTCATGCATAGGTTTCAACCTAAAAGTCTATCATCAAATCCTTATCAAAGGAAATGAGAGTCCTAAGGGATCATGTCAATGATACACCAAAACAGACAAAGCATCAGCTTAACAGTAAAATGCATGTAATGCAAGTGAGGGAGGAAATGTGTGTGGGGATTCAGCCTCCACAAGCTCATCTCAACCTCAAGCCAGTCATGAAATAACAGTAATCATACTGAAAAATAAACAACATGCTATCAAGCAATGAACAGTAAACTGCAATCATACAGATAAAAATGAAATGAAATGCCATCCATGCTTGAGAAAGAAATCATCTACATCTAATCTCTAATCCTAACCCTAAAACAGAACCCTAATCAGATCTAAGCAAAGCCCTAAAGCAAAACCCTACAAGAGAAATCAATCCCAGTCTTCAAGCTTCAAAACAAGCTTACCAAAGAAAGGGAGCTAAGTAGGCAGACTCATAGTGCCCTCCTCAGGAAAGCACTAGGAGGCTTATACTCAGGAACCATATCCTATGTGGCTCAACAACTGTGATCAGTTTACATTCCTCCTCAGGAGAAATTAAACTCACATGAAGGCTCCAACATCACTGGATACTTAAGAAATCCTACCTGAACTAGTGGAACTAAGTGAATAGACCCATAGGACCTTCCTCAGGAAAGTACTAGGAGGCTTCCACTTAGGAGTTGTATCCCATGTGGCTCAACAACTGTGATCAGTTTACATTCCTCCTCAGGAGAAATTAAACTCACATGTTGGCTCCAACATCATTGGATACTTAAGAAATCCTAGATGAACTAAGGGAACTAAGTGAATAGACCCATAGGACCTTCCTCAGGAAAGTACTAGGAGGCTTCCACTTAGGAGTTGCATCCCATGTGGCTCAACAACTGTGATCAGTTTACATTCCTCCTCAGGAGAAATTAAACTCACATGTTGGCTCCAACATCATTGGATACTTAAGAAAGAGGTGAGAAGAAAGAATGAAAGTCATTCATAGTGCCTTCCTCAGGAAAGTACCATGAACTTCCCTCAAACTTCAGGATCTCAAACCTCACAACCAGAGAACAAGCTCCAACCCCTGGGTCTCTGGGTCTTGATCTTCAATCTTCTCCTTCATCATGCTTCTTCAACAAGGTCTTCAAAACAAACCAAACCCCACAACAAATCCCCAAAGATAAACCCCAAAAGACAGGCAAACAATCATAGAACAGTTAAAACCATCAGTCAACTTCAGAAAATACCTAAAAATACCAAAGCAAGAGGGAAAAATCTAAAAATCATTCACAAGGGTCTATAACATCTACCCATAACATCCCTATATACCCATACCCAAAAATCAAATCAAAACTCTCCACAGAAAATGAATTATTTCACCTATACATCCTTAAACCCTAATTTTGATACCCTAATGATAACCTAATTAAACTAATCAAATTTTAATCTAAAAATAAAGAATTAAATCCTATGGGAAACTATGATTCAATAACTAACTATGCCAAAAAGAATGGCTCAAAAATCCTAAGGGAAGGTCCTAGAATAAATTCTACAAAATGAGGTACAATGTTAATCCTATTTAAAAGCTATTTAAATGAAAAATATACTAAACATATTAAAAGAAAATAAAATGCCAATTTTATTTATTTATATTTTTCTAGACAAAATTGTGAACCTATAGAAAAAACAAGAATTGAAAAATATTAATTTTTGGATTTTATATGATTTATTTACAAACAAGAAAATATGAAAGAAATTAAAAATCAAGGAATTAAAATAAATGGGATGGGGGGTGAGAAAAGAAGGGCGCTCAGTTCATTTTATTAGATGGGCCAGTACCAGGGGTGCGAATAGAAACTGAGTTTAGGCCCACGCGCTCAGAAAAATCAAAATGAAAAATTCAAACGAAAATTAAAACGCAGACGGTGTAAAAAGCATTAAATTTTAGTTCATTTCTCGGATTGGGCCGCGCGAGGGGTGTAAATAGCATTGGTTTGCTGAGCCCAGAATTCACCTTTAAGTAAAACGACGCGTTTTACTTCCAAGCTTTCCCTCCGCTTCTGAGTTTGAACAAGGACCATTGGATGTGATTAAAAAGTCAAGATTTGGATACGATCGGACGGCTGGGAGGTTGTCTTCAACCTCCAGCTAGGGTTTCCTCCCCAAACCAGTTTCCACGCGCCATGCTTCATCTTCCTCGTTCTCCCTGCTCACTCCATGAAAGCATAAAATTCAAAGACCAAAATCGTGCCCTTTCTCTCCCTGAACACGATGGTGCCTATAGTTTCTATTAAAACCTCTCCTATCTCTCTAACAGAATGCACAAACATTAGGGTTCCACCATTTTTCTCTGTGATCAACCTTAATTAAACTCAAACCTAATGATCCAAACTTGTTCTATACATTACCCTAACCAAAATATGCTATATCGTGATCATTAAAACTCCATACACGGCTTGCTCTTGGAAATTAAAGAATTGGTGACCTGCCATGGAACTCCATGGATCCCTCTCAAATCCTCAGAAAATCATCAACTATCCTAGCATGTTAACTTTATACCTAGGAAACCAACAGAAGACACATAAATATGGAGATATAGGGCAACTTACCAACCTGTCAAATGGTGATGGTAGAGGTGTGTAGAGATGAATTCAGAGCTTGTAATTGATGCCAAACACTCCTCTAATGGAGTATTTGTTTCTGTTTGCAAGAATCTTGAAGAAGGAAGCTTGTAATGGAAGATTCGAGTCTTGCTTGATTTTGAAGAAAGCTTTGAATATTCCTTTCTCCCTCACTCATTCACCAATGGATTCACCAACCTGACCAACCCCTAATCTCACCTTGATCCACTTAATATATAACCATCCATGGAAGACTCTAGAACCTTGTGGAAAGAGCTAGAATGTTATGGAACTTCTCTTGTAATGACATATTGGATTATCTCCTTTCATGCATTAAGACATTCAATTTTGCTTTAAAATCTCCTTACAAGAGATATTGAGAAGGAATGTGTGGAAAAACAAGCATTGCCTTTGCCTTATGTGAAATTTCTCAAGTTGCCTTATGATGCAAGAATGAACTTTACAAAGCAACCTCCATTTTTAAGCTTCAAATCAAAAATCTACTTGAACCATTTTTTTTAAAATGATGTTTGGATTCAAAATGACATATTGGATGACCTATTTTGGATTTGTAGATCTCCCAAACCAATTTCCAACTTGGATTTATTTACTTTATAAGTCATTTTTAGGTCATTTTCACCCATTCATGAAAACCCTTGCTACAAGCTTTTCCAACAAATCATGATCACTTTTCTAGGCTTAAAATACCATTTTTAACAACTTTGATGTTTTGAGTTTTTTCATTTGAGGCTTGGAAATAGGAGATATGGCCTTTGCTTAAAAGGACCTATAACTTCCAAATGACCAAAATACCCCTGTCTTGTTCAAACCATAAGTTGAGTTCTACAAATCCTATCAAGGACTTCTAGTACTATCTAGAAAGCTAAGAAGATGCTCTTCAACATTCATGTTGACCAAGAGATCATAGGAAGTATCCTACTAGGGCAAAAGTTGTCTGCAAGTTGGGTGACTTTCAAGGACCCAGATTCACACACCTCAGCTGACCTGTAATTTGTCAAAACCATAACTTGAGCTCTGCAACTCCTATCAAGGACTTCTACCACTCAAATTAAAGCTAAGAACAATTTCTACAACATTCATGTTGTGGGGAAGATGAGATATCAATCACATCTTGAGCTAAAACTGCCTGGAAGATAGGGATCAAACTAGGGTTTTTTCACTGACAATCCTTGGAAACCCTAACTTAAAACTCCTCAAACTCCTCAATCATGATGAGTTGGTCTAGGAATCATCTTTATAACATCTCCATACATCATTCCATGATCTCATGGCCCTTGGATTGGGTCTCAACCTTCTCCAAATCTTCAGCTGATCTAGGATTGACCCAGTCAAACCCTAATTCTACCATTCATGGTTGAATCTTCTGAATTCTTGCACAATGACCTCTCTGGGCTTCATGATGGCTTTCAAGACATCTCATAAACTTTCTCAAAGCTTCAAGTTCATTCTCAAAGTCTCAGAATCATCTGAGGAGCTCCCACAACTCTCAAGCTATGAAGCACACAACCTTGGTTTCAACCAATTCCTCTGAGGATCTCTTGAACTTTCTGATGAAGGTATCAACCTTCAAACACTTGATGGATGAATAAATGTTGGTCAAATTTTAGGGTGCAACAGCTGCCCCTATTCAAACGGCTTGAACCTGACTGGGTGAGAAGCGAACGGCTCTCAGCCAATCAAGGTGCGAGACGATTGAATACCGGTAAACCCGAAAAATTTGCCAACTGCGATACTAGCTGCACGGCAACTAGCTGGGGAAATACTGATCTGACATCGCCGTCAGTTATCCATGTTAACTTCTTATGATATTGTCTTCAGACAACCCATAACACCCGACATCGCCGCTGGAAGATTGAACCATCTGACATCGCCTTCGGACAATCAAAATACCCCGCATCGCCGCTGGAGAACTAAATCTGACATACCCAACCTCGCCGCTGGAAAACTGAATCTGACATCGCCGTCGGAAACAAACATCGCTCTGAGAGACACTCGACATCGTCGTCGTACAAACATCATCTCTGCTGGGGATTTAAAGAGTCTGACCTCGCCGTCGAAACAAACATCCAACCTCGCCGCCGGAACCAAACATAATCTGACCTCGCCGTCAAAACAAACATTCGACCTCGCCATCGAACAAACATCGTCTGACCTCGCCGTCAAATCCAAGCATCCAACCTCGCCGCCGGAGAAAATACAACACTAAACAAATCTAACCTGGGGTTCACCCCTGGTAAAGTACACTTGCGTATTTGAAACTGCTCCGCTGGGAATGAGAGACTCAACCAAGCACGCTCTGATCTAGGGTTCACCCTCAGAACCATAACGAACATCCGAATACTACTGCACACTGCCCACCATAGAACTTCAACATCAAAGACATATGAAACCCTGGCCCCTGGCCGCTTCCAGCCTCAGCTAGAAAAGATCTTCAAGTATTTCTGAAGATAAGCATCCTTGGCCTTCAAGGATGTAAACTTTTTCCTGTCAGCAACTCTGCAGGAGGTATCTTCGACTTCAGTCTGAAGAAATGGTCCTCGGCCTTCAAGGATACATGGATCTGCCTTCAGGCAACTCCGCCTCTGCTATAGAGTATCCGTGACTTCAGTCAGGGATATACTTCGGCCTTCAGTCCGAAAAAATGAATCCTAGGTCATTCATGACCTTGGGGATAACCTTGCCCTTAGGCACCTTCGCTTCAGCTTGGGAAATCTGTGACTTCAGTCAGAGAAATGGTATCCTGAGCCATTCATGACTCTACGGGGATTCAAACACTTTGCCTTCAGGCAAACTCCGCTTCAGCTGGAGAAACATCTTCGACTTCAGTCAGAAGAACAATATTCACTTGATCGCAATCAATCATCACCTCAGGACAACTGACTTGGTCTTCAGGCCAACACGGATCACCTTGCACACAAAAGCTGCATCTACAAACTTTTGAACTTTGTCTTCAGACACACGTTGATTCATCAACACGGAAATCCGAATCCACAGGAACATTCTGATATCGCCTTCAGGCGTTTACGAATTCAATCTTCAGATTAGACATCACTGTTGGAGCAAACATCTCACGCTGCTAAGGACTTCAAGAGTCATCTTGAACAAACAACTTCGTCGGGTACCTCCGGGAATCATCCTGAACTGCTGACCTTTCTGGAGACTTTATTCTGCTAGGGATTCCAGGGATCTTCCTGGGCAACTCTCGCTGGGGACGCTACTGGGGAGCTCAAGAATCATCCTAAGCAACCAACTCGGGAAACTACGTTGAGGTCTTAAGAATCATCTTAAGCAAACGGCCCTGCTGAGGAATTCAAGAATCGTTTTGAACTGAAGACTTCGCTGGGGATCTCAAAAATCATCCTGAGCGAGCGACTATGGGGATTACACCGGGGTCTTAAGAATCATCTTAGGAAAGCGACCTCGTTGGGGAGAATGTCAGGAATCATCCTGAGCAACTGATCCTTCGGCCGAACACCTGTAAAACAAGAATGATTAATAACCTAGATCATGCTTATGATGCATATGCTTCGATGCCATGCCCCACACGGTGGAAATGCTATACGTTTATGCTAAATGCTATGCAATCATGCACAATGATGCGATCCCGTCAGCAAAATAAATGTCGAGGGGGAAATTCTCCTGTCAAGGGGAAAGAACCACTCAGATAGAGGAATCATCCTGCTGAGGAGAACGTGGACACGCCAATATCAATCGGACTCTGTCTGGGGAATTGATCTTCGGTTGACTGCTGCAGGGGAAACAACTTCAGTTGACTGCTGCAGGGGAACGAAGCTTTACGAGAAAGTGATATCGATCGCGAGAATAAACTGCACGGCCGTCTCGGCTACTCTTCTGGGGATGATAACTCTGTGGGTAAACAACTTCAGCTGCTCAACACTCCACTGGGGAAAAACCAATCATGATCTGATCAACTTCCAAGGACTCGGCTCTCTTGGACATCTGCAAACTCGGCTGAGGAAGGAGAAGTCATTCTGCTTCGCTGGAGAGAGTGCGACTCTGGGGAAATACAGCATCAGCTGTTCAATGCTCTGCTAGGGAAAATCCACTCATGGTCCCAACTGCTTTCAAGGATTCGGCTCTCCTGGGGGTTTTGCGGACTCGGCCGGTAAGGGAGAAATCATTCTACTTCACTGGAGGGTACGATTCTGATGAGGAGTTCAATTCCACTGGGGAAGAAAGAATCATCTGACTTCGGGGGAAAATACAACTCTGCAGAGGAATACAACATCAACTGTTCCAACACTCTACTGGGGAAGGAGAAGTCATTCTACTTCGGGAGAGAATACGGCTCTGGTGGGGAATCTCAATTCCGCTGGAGACTTCAGTCTGGCACCATCAGTTACTGCATCCTTCGGCATACGAACAGCTTCCTACAAGACTTGCACTTGTGACCCGGTGCTGGGGGAGACACCTGCTTCGGCGACTTTACTGGGGAAACACGAGCTTCGGCACCCGAACATTTCTACGAAATCTGCACTTGTGACCCGGTGCTGGGGGAATGAGCTTTGCCCTTGACTCAGCTGATGAAGCGACGTTCCTTCAGGATGCGTCTGCTTGGGGAAGAGAGTCATCTCTGCCCGAGGAGACATATCAATGCTCACTATCCTGCGTTCAGATTCTGCGAAGGAGAGACTACTGAACACTGCTGGAGAAGGAGGGCTCGCCCTGCTTCGGGGATGCGCACGGCACACTGTCTGGAAGGTGCTACACCTGCAACAACACAAACAAACAGACAAGATACCCTCCTCAAAGGGCCTATCAAGGTTATTATCTCGTGACAATATTCGGGTAATTAATTGTTTCAACAACCAATGGGCCTAGGCCCGCAAGTTTATGTATGCGCATTTTATCAAAAACATCGGCGTTTTCATTCGCAAACAAAACAGGTAAATGCTAAACAGGCAAGCAGAATTGCTGAATAATATGCATTTTATTGATGATGGACCCCTGAATGGGCAAAAGAGTGTTTTACAACAGAGGCAAACTCCTGGAAAGAGGAAGCCGCGCAAAAATAAAACATAAATATACATCAGTATATACAAATGTCGACAATGAGGCGTAGACGAACACCATGAGTTGATCCCTCTAAGACCCACTCGACTTCGATATTTCTCCGACGCTTCAGCTTCGGAAGAGATTGATTCAGATGAACGGCCCTCAGGTCCTCCAAACCACTAAATAATGAAAGTCCACACGCGGAACGCAGTCATTTGCTTATTCAAATCCCTAACTTTTGCGTGAACCGCCCTTTACGGGTTTTCAGTTCACCGGGATACCCTTTCTTGCCGAAGCCGCCCAGTGTAGGTTTTTGACTTCGCGGGTGTACATTTTTTCAATATATCCCTAATTTTTGCCCGAACCTTTTATTCTGTTTTTGGTTCGCCGGGATGCCCCTTTTTTGCCTGGACTCTTTCTTTTTTGTCCAGCGGGTCTCTTTCAAGCAAAGTATTTTTTAACTGCGTCCGCGTTCACCGGGGATGCAAAATCTTCACCATCCATCGTGGATAACAACAAAGCTCCTCCCGAGAAGACCTTGCTGACGACATACGGCCCTTCGTAATTCGGAGTCCACTTGCCCCGGTGATCGGAGTGTGGCGGAAGAATCTTCTTCAGGACGAGATCACCCGTCTGAAAGCTTCTAGGACGCACCTTCTTATCATAAGCTTTCTTCATTCGGCTTTGGTACAGGCGACCAAATGCAATCGATGCTAACCTCTTCTCGTCCATCAGGCTGAGTTGGTTCAAGCGATTCGTAATCCATTCTGCCTCGTCGAGTTTCACATCAACCAAAACTCGCAAAGAAGGAATCTCCACTTCTAACGGTAGGACAGCTTCCATACCGTACACCAAGGAGAAAGGAGTTGCCCCGGTCGACGTATGCACCGTCGTACGATAACCGTGCAAGGCAAACGGCAGCATCTCGTGCCAATATTTGTACGTCACAACCATCTTCTGAACAATCTTCTTTATGTTCTTGTTGGCGGCTTCGACAGCGCCGTTCATCTTCGGCCGGTAAGGAGATGAGTTGTGGTGTTCAATCTTGAAGCTCTGGCACAGCTCCTTCATCATCTTGTTATTCAAATTCGAACCATTATCAGTAATGATCCGCTCGGGAATTCCGTAACGGCAGATGATGTCCCTCTTTATGAATTTAGCTACCACCTGCTTGGTCACATTAGCATATGAGGCTGCCTCCACCCATTTGGTGAAGTAGTCGATAGCTACCAGAATGAAACGATGACCATTGGATGCAGTGGGCTCGATCTTGCCTATCATGTCGATGCCCCACATGGAGAACGGCCAAGGGGAGGACATGACATTCAATGGGCACGGCGGCACATGAACTTTATCAGCAAAAATCTGGCATTTATGACATTTCTTCGCGAATCTGAAGCAATCCGACTCCATAGTCAGCCAGTAATATCCTGCTCTTAGGATCTTTCTCGTCATGGCGTGCCCGCCGGCGTGCGTACCAAATGTGCCCTCATGGACCTCTTCCATGAGCATACTTGCCTCTTTCTCATCTACACATCTGAGTAGCACGAGATCGTGGTTTCTCTTATACAACACTCCATCAGGATTGAGATAAAAGTTTCCAGATAGCCTCCTCAGAGTCTTCTTATCCTGGGTTGACGCACCCGCAGGATACTCCTTAGTCATAAGGAAGGTCTGGATGTCGTGGAACCATGGCTTGCCGTCGGCGGCACCCTCGATTGCAAAGACAAATGCCGGTCTGTCAAGACGCGAAAGCACAATTCTTGGAGCCTCATTCCAAAAATTGACCTTATACATTGAAGCCAACGTGGCTAAGGCATCAGCCATCTGGTTTTCAGCCCTGGGTACATGATGAAGTTCCACCCGGTCGAAGAACGGAAGCAGCCTCCTGGCATAATTCATGTACGGCACCAAATTCGCTTGACGAGTTTCCCACTCCCCTTTAATTTGATTGATTACAAGCGCTGAGTCACCATATACGTCTAGATTCTTGATTCTCAAATCAATTGCCTCTTCTAGACCCATAATACAGGCTTCATACTCTGCTTCATTGTTGGTAACTGGAAACGTCAGTCTCGCAGTAAACGGGATGTGGGATCCATGAGGAGTCGTGATGATAGCCCCGATACCACTTCCATAGGAATTAAACGCTCCATCGAATATCAATTTCCACTGAGACTTCCTATCTGGCCCTTCACTGGGCAATGGCTCATCGCAGTCCTTCGCATTGAGAAACATAATATCCTCGTCAGGGAATTCGAACTTCATCGGCTGGTAGTCTTCGATTGGCTATTCGGCAAGGTAATCAGACAATACGCTTCCCTTAATGGCCTTCTGGGAGACGTACTGAGTATCATATTCCGTTAACACCATTTGCCATCTGGCAATCCTGCCCGAAAGAGCCTGCTTCTCGAAGACGTACTTGATTGGATCCATCTTCGAAATTAGCATAGTGGTGTGATTGAGCATATACTGTCGTAGACGTTTGGTGGCCCAAGCTAATGCACAACACGTCTTCTCCAGCATCGAGTATCGAGATTCACACTCAGTGAGCTTTTTACTCAAATAATAAATGGCATGCTCCTTCCTGCCCGTCTCGTCGTGCTGACCGAGAACACACCCCATACTATTCTCCAGAACCGTCAGGTACATGATTAATGGTCGTCCAGCCACTGGGGGTATCAAGATTGGAGGTTCTTGAAGATACTGCTTTATTTTGTCGAATGCCCTCTGGCAATCCTCATTCCAAGTGATCGCCTGATCTTTCTTTAAAAGCTTGAACATCGGTTCACAAGTGGCCGTGAGCTGAGAAATAAACCTTGCAATGTAGTTTATTCGGCCCAAGAAACCACGAACTTCTTTTTCTGTTTTCGGCGCTGGCATTTCTTGAATAGATTTTATTTTCGCAGGATCGACTTCGATACCTCGTTCACTAACGATAAACCCCAATAACTTTCCGGACCGCACTCCGAAAGTGCACTTGTTAGGATTCAGCCTCAGCCTGAACTTCCTAAGCCTCTCAAAAAGCTTCAATAAGTTGGCCAGATGCTCTTCCTCCGTTTGGGACTTTGCAATCATGTCATCAACATAGACCTCGATCTCATGATGAATCATATCATGAAACAAAGTTACCATTGCTCGCTGGTAAGTGGCCCCTGCGTTCTTCAGACCGAAGGGCATTACCTTATAGCAAAATGTTCCCCAGGGGGTGATAAACGTCGTTTTCTCCATGTCCTCCGGTGCCATCTTAATCTGATTGTAACCGGAGAAGCCATCCATGAATGAAAACACGGAATACTGGGTTGTGTTGTCGACCAACACATCGATATGAGGCAACGGGAAATCATCCTTAGGGCTCGCCCTATTCAAATCCCGATAATCGACGCACATGCGTACCTTACCGTCCTTCTTTGGTACAGGCACTATGTTGGCGACCCACGGAGGGTAAGTGGTAACGGCTAGAAATCCTGCCTCCAACTGCTTTTGGACTTCTTCTTTGATTTTTACAGCCATATCTGGTCTCGTCCTCCTAAGCTTCTGCTTGACTGGAGGGCAATCTTCTCATAACGGCAAGCGATGAACCACGATGTCTGTGTCGAGTCCGGGCATGTCTTCGTATAACCAAGCAAAGACGTCACTATACTCTCGAAGCATCTCGACCAGTCTATGCTTGACATCATTCTGCAGCGCAGCCCCTACTCTGACATTTCTGACGAGCTCTTCAGAACCCAGATTTACTATCTCAACGTCCTCTTCGTGAGGCAGAATAACCTTTTCCTCTTGTCTCAACAAGCGGGCCAACTCTTCTGGAAGGTCTTCGTCTTCATCAATCTCATCCTCGGCTTGATATATCGGGCAATCGAAGTCGTAGTGAGCCGTAGAGGGTCCAGAGTCGATGTCATCTGTTATGTGGATCCTGCAATAACAAGGGTTAAGTTTAAAGCAAGAATATGCAGGTTAGCACAAACCTCGTTGCCATTTTGCTGTTTTTCGAAATAAACATAAAACAGGAATAACAGAGAACACAATATTTGAGTACGAAGAAAATGCCTTTGATTTATTAACAAAATGCATGTACATAATCCAACAAGGCCCTGACAATAAAACCACTATGCCCCGGGCAGGACATAGGGTTGTACAAAGATTGTAAAAAGCAAATCATTACTCTTCACTTGTCAGCTGGATATTCTCCTTGATGGTCCAATTGTTGAGGCGCTCGCCCGGCTTGCTTGGCTGAATCCAGGCGTCAAGATCACAATCGCTATCCCCGCTGCCCTCAGACGCTGCGTTGATGCTTTCGAAAATCACTCCGCCCTTGGTGAATAGGATCGGCCCCTTCCCACGAGACGAACTGCTAGACGAAGAAGATGAAGCTTCAGCTTCAGGAGAATACCCCAATCCAAACTTATCCTGCTTGATCGGTATCTCCAAAACATGCCCCCAGCCTGGGGTGGAACCGGCTTCGACAACGGCCCGAGCTTTTTTGAACGAGGAGAGATTCATCTCTTGCTTCTCTATGACGACAGGAGCTACCTCTTTCGCCTTGACGGTTTCAAATGCTTGGCAGAGAGTTTCATGGATTTCGCCGTCCATTTCAACATATTTAAAGGATGACAAGTGGCTCACCATGATGTCCTCCTCACCACAGACGGTTACTATGCTTCCCCCGACAACATATTTGAGCTTTTGATGCAGCGTGGACGTCACGGCACCAGCAGCATGGATCCATGGCCGGCCTAAGAGGCAACTGTAGGCAGGCATGATATCCATGATATAAAAAATTGTATCGAACGTCTCCGGACAAACCTGAATCGGCAGGGTCAACTCTCCGAAAACGTGGCGCTTAGTTCCGTCAAACGCTTTCACCACCAGATCACTGGGCGTGCAAAGCAATCCACGGGTATCCAACTTCATCAGTGCCTTCTTCGGAAACACATTAAGCGACGAACCCGTATCCACCAGGACATGCGACATGATTGTGCCTCTGCACTCTATCGAGACGTGCAAGGCGCTGTTGTGATCTCTCCCTTTAAGAGTCAGCTCTAAATCTGTGAATCCCAGCCCATTACCAGCGTTAACATGGGCCACCACCTCTTCTAGCTGATTTACTGATATCTCCTGCGGCACGTAGGCAGCGTTCAATACCTTCAGTAATGCGTTGCGGTGCGCTTCAGAACACAGCAACAAGTTGAGAATTGAGATCTTTGACGGAGTCTGATGAAGATGATCTACAATCTTGTAGTCGCTCTTCTTGATTAACCGCATGAACTCCTCAGCATCTTTAACTAGCAAATCCTTCTCTGCCCCACAAGGGACCTCTTCGACGGCTTTGCCGTTACCCTTATCCACAGCATCAGCTCTGACTACTTTCTCTGCCACAACCTCTGTCGGCGCAAACACTCTTCCGCTTCGAGTAATACCACTGACCCCGGCAAGATTCTGCATAGTCGATCCGTACGGCTCTAGCTCTATCTTCTGACCATTGCAATAGACCTCGGCGCCATAATGCCATGGAACGGCGTTAGTGCTCTCGAATGGGATTGGCCCGGCCCTGGTAATAGTAATTATAGGCGGTCGGGGCGCAGAAATAGTAATAGGTCGACGAGGAATAGTAATGGTAGCGACTTCATCTGCCTGTCTTAGCACAACCTCCCCTGATACATTTTCAGCTCTCCGACTGAACTGCAAAATACCCTCAGTCATCAGACTTTGGATACCTTCTACCAGTTGCTCACACCCATCAGGAAGTGTAGCACAAGCCATACATAACTCTCCACATCCTGGAAAGAACCCCTTCTTCAGCAACTTAGCTTTGACAAAACTAAGCGGCGTCTTCAAGTCTTTGACATCAGTCAACAAGTCTGCACTCTCCTCTGTGATAACGGCGTTTACTCCGCCTCCCCTATGATGAGGCATAGGGTTTTTGGTGACATTGGGCACACTATCAGAAAAGTTAATGACCTTAGCGTCTACCAGGTCCTGCACTTTGTGCTTAAAAGCTTTACAGTTCTCAATCGTATGGCCTGGTGCCCCAGTATGGAAATCACAAGTAGCATTTGCGTCATACCCCGGTGGTGGTGCCCCTGTTAAGGGAGCCAACGTCCTCTTTTGAACTAGCTGAAGCTGTAGCAAAGTTTGCAAAAGCTGCGCATACGACATAGGTGGAGCTTCAAAATGACGGCTTGCCAAAGGAGCCCGGTTCTGATATTTCCTATACCCCTGCTGGTTCTGTTGCTGCGGTTGCTGCTGCTGCTGCTGCGGCGGAGCTGCCGGGATATTTATGCTAGCAATCTGCTGCTGAGGGCCCTTGCCCTTTCTCCAAGCGTTGGTGACAGCACTTGCATCTCCTTCTCGACGCTTGCCAGTGTAGGGTTTCTTACCACCTCCTCCAGCTGAGGATGATTCGCCTTGAATTTTTCCAATCTTTATACCGTTCTCGACGTGCTCGCCCATAGTGATGAGAGCCGAGAATGTCCCAGACATGCCACTGACCAGCTTTTAATAGTAGATTCTAGGAAGGGTAGCCACGAACATTTGCACTAGCTCGCGCTCAACCATCGGCGGTTGAACCCGAGCAGCCAATTCACGCCACCGCTGGGCGTACTCTTTAAAGCTTTCATTATTCCGCTGTGAGAGATTCTGGAGCTGAACTCGGTTGGGGGCCAAGTCGCTGTTGTACTGATAGTGGAGGACAAACGCTTCAGCGAGGTCTTTCCAGGTGCGCACAGTAGCGGGCTCCAGGCCCATATACCACTCGAGTGATGGACCAGAAAGACTATCTTGGAAGAAGTGCATCAGCAACTTCTCATCGTCAGAATAGGCGGACATCTTTCTATAATAAGATCGAAGGTGAACACGAGGGCAAGTAGTACCCTTATACTTCTCAAAAACAGGCACCTTGAACTTATGAGGTACCTTGAAATCAGCAATTAACCCCAGTTTGGACATATCAACGCCCAAAGTGTTCTGATTTTCAATGTCTCTCATTTTGTCTTCCAGCGCTTTGAACCTGAGTCGAGCTTCAGCGTTCAACTCTGCTTCTACACCTCTTTGGGAAAACATGTCATCCTGATGGTCCTCCAGCCACGATTGAGGCACCAACAGATTTCTGACACCAGCATTGCCGTTGACCGGCCCTATGTTAACATTGGCTCCCAGACTACCATTGCCGACGCCTGCCGCATTGAGTCCGATATTAGTCATCAGATTTCCATTAGCACTGCCGTTGCCCCCGGCAACAGGAACAACATTCTGTGGAGCATCAACTGGAGGAGGAGTAGGCACAGCCCCGCCATGCAGTATGCCATTACTATCAACCCTGGAGATCAAAGGTTGAACCAAAGTACGAAGCTGGTCCTGACCATTAGCGACTACCTGCATCAGTTCCATAAAACGATCCATCCGTTCCCGGAGCTCTTGAACATCTGACTGCACCTGATCCATGATCCTAGTCTGATTAGCTCGAGTTGAGTAATGGTGAATGAGTCTTTGATCAATCCTGATGACCGGAAGCAGCTCGGAACCTGTGAACCTGAAAAACCTGTCAACATTAAAGGTTAGGACGAGCAACAAAATGTATGTCATGCAAAATGCTTCATGCAGATGTATGCGTGTGTCTGTGTGCTTGAGAGATTTCCCCCGATCCTGGCGCCTTAGTACCAGTGCTGACAATAATAAGGAGGGGAATCTGGGCCCAATCATGGAAACAGCAATCTCACATATACACAGGAAGCCTATAGCATCAGTGATAGTCAACTTCGACACATCAAGGACCGAGAACTCGTACGCAACAGTCTTCTTGAGAGAGGCTACAATAATACCATAGGAGGCGAGGAATCCTGGATCGGGGAAACGGTACCTGTCACAGACACACGTTAATGGAATGCGAGTGAACATGCAAGCTAATGCAGCATGCAGGCATGCAATAATATATCCAGGATAGCTGCTGTGGAGATTCTGTATCAACAATCACTGATGAGAAGAAAACCCCGGCGTAAGACCACTGATCTGATCTGCTGAGAATAACCATCTGATAGGACCAAGATCAAAATTCTGCTCTGTCAAGAACAAATGTCTGGTAACAAGGACCCCGGATGTATGATCAGAAAACGTCCGCTGATGAAGTCTTCAGACCCCAAATCAAAAATCTGCCCTCTCAAGAACAAACGTACAGCTGCTGATGAGATCTTCAGACCCCACTCAAAATCTGCCCTATCAAGAACAAACGACATCTGCTGATGAGATCTTCAGACCCCACTCAAAATCTGCTCTATCAAGAACAAACAACATCTGCTGATGAGATCTTCAGACCCCACTCAAAATCTGCTCTATCAAGAACAAACCACTGACAACAATATTCTGATCGAAACCTGCTCTATCAGGAACAGGCATACACCCGATGATAAGATCCTCTGATCGAAAACTTGCTCTGTCAAGCACAGTCGAATCTGCAACTGAGAAACCCTGGTACCAACATAACTGATTCACTGTCAAGAGAACCAGGTAGTCTGGAGGTCAAAGTTTCCTGCAATAAACCTGATCCCACTCACAGGTATGGACCTAATCCACGGACAAAGGTACGGCATCCTATGCGGTCATCAGCGTCACAGACTTTCATGAGTGACGATACGATTCCCAGAAGGAGTGGCATCATCAAGTCATGAAGAGGCCTCACTTAGTTGACTTCCAAATGATCGGTCCCCAGAGTCGACAATCCTCACGTCTGGACTCCCCTCAGATCCTCAGGACCGGAAAGGAGCACCTCTGCAAGAATCTCGTCTGAGCGCAGATTTCGTAGGGAACTGTGCCTGCTCAGCAGACAGGTCCGTCTACTACTCTTCGCAACTATGTCTAGGTATATACTCAAGCCCAGGTCCGGCTTCTCACTCATAGTAACATCCCTCTCCCACAGCAGCACAGATAATCATATCAAACTGGAAATAAAATGCGGGAAATAAAGTGCGAGAAGTAAAAATGCAATAAATAAACGCAACCCAACAAGCAAACATACAAGCGCTAGGATTGACTCTCATAGGGAACCGAAGAACCAGAGATTCTGGGTTCGGTCCCCAGCAGAGTCGCCAGCTGTCGCTTGCGCGAAAATAAGGTGCCGGCATGACAGAAGAGTCGCCACCTTTCGTTATTTATCCCTCAGAGCGGGAAAGGAAACGATCGGAAAAACCTAACGAAAAAGGGTAAGACAAGGTCATCGCAACCATTGTCTGGGTTCGGGAGTCGGTTACGCAAGGGGAAGGTATTAGCACCCCTCACGTCCGTCGTACTCGACGGGATCCACGCTTGTTTGCTTACCTGGACGGGTTGGTTTTATTCTATCTACCTATCAAGGCTGGCTGAAAAAGAAGAGAAAAACGACTCGGCAAAGCGTCGCACTTTATGCCTACATATTCCCGTCTGGAACGAGAAATCAGAGTCAACGTAGTTCGGCCTACGAAGGGTTACGGGGGAAAGGTTGAAGGTTGCTCGCTAGGATGTCGCATCCTATGCCTACGTACTTCCACACTGTATGGAAGATCAGAGCAAACGTAGTTCGGGAAACTACAGTTTATTTCCTGAAAGAAGTGTTTTTTATTGTGTTTGCGATTTCAACCGCACTAGAGACTATGACCTGAGAGTGAATGCGTCGCATGTCACCCAAAGGGTACCATACTAAACATCCAACCTCAGATAGCTTAAGGCTCGTAACGTACGAAAGAAATCATTCATGATTACTGTATCTTAAACTGCTTTGAGATGAGAAGAGAACAGGCCCAACTAGGAGGGAGACTATCAAGTCCTACTGTTATCATGCCACGGATTCATCCTATGGTTGAGGTTTGAACAGGGAACTCCTAGAAGTTGTCATGCATAGGTTTCAACCTAAAAGTCTATCATCAAATCCTTATCAAAGGAAATGAGAGTCCTAAGGGATCATGCCAATGATACACCAAAACAGACAAAGCATCAGCTTAACAGTAAAATGCATGTAATGCAAGTGAGGGAGGAAATGTGTGTGGGGCTTCAGCCTCCACAAGCTCATCTCAACCTCAAGCCAGTCATGAAATAACAGTAATCATACTGAAAAATAAACAACATGCTATCAAGCAATGAACAGTAAACTGCAATCATACAGATAAAAATGAAATAAAATGCCATCCATGCTTGAGAAAGAAATCATCTACATCTAATCTCTAATCCTAACCCTAAAATAGAACCCTAATCAGATCTAAGCAAAGCCCTAAAGCAAAACCCTACAAGAGAAATCAATCCCAGTCTTCAAGCTTCAAAACAAGCTTACCAAAGAAAGGGAGCTAAGTAGGCAGACTCATAGTGCCCTCCTCAGGAAAGCACTAGGAGGCTTATACTCAGGAACCATATCCTATGTGGCTCAACAACTGTGATCAGTTTACATTCCTCCTCAGGAGAAATTAAACTCACATGAAGGCTCCAACATCACTGGATACTTAAGAAATCCTACCTGAACTAGTGGAACTAAGTGAATAGACCCATAGGACCTTCCTAAGGAAAGTACTAGGAGGCTTCCACTTAGGAGTTGTATCCCATGTGGCTCAACAACTGTGATCAGTTTACATTCCTCCTCAGGAGAAATTAAACTCACATGTTGGCTCCAACATCATTGGATACTTAAGAAATCCTATATGAACTAAGGGAACTAAGTGAATAGACCCATAGGACCTTCCTCAGGAAAGTACTAGGAGGCTTCCACTTAGGAGTTGCATCCCATGTGGCTCAACAACTGTGATCAGTTTACATTCCTCCTCAGGAGAAATTAAACTCACATGTTGGCTCCAACATCATTGGATACTTAAGAAAGAGGTGAGAAGAAAGAATGAAAGTCATTCATAGTGCCTTCCTCAGGAAAGTACCATGAACTTCCCTCAAACTTCAGGATCTCAAACCTCACAACCAGAGAACAAGCTCCAACCCCTGGGTCTCTGGGTCTTGATCTTCAATCTTCTCCTTCATCATGCTCCTTCAACAAGGTCTTCAAAACAAACCAAACCCCACAACAAATCCCCAAAGATAAACCCCAAAAGACAGGCAAACAATCACAGAACAGTCAAAACCATCAGTCAACTTCAGAAAATACCTAAAAATACCAAAGCAAGAGGGAAAAATCTAACAATCATTCACAAAGGTCTATAACATCTACCCATAACATCCCTATATACCCATACCCAAAAATCAAATCAAAACTCTCCACAGAAAATGAATTATTTCACCTATACATCCTTAAACACTAATTTTGATACCCTAATGCTAACCTAATTAAACTAATCAAATTTTAATCTAAAAAACAAGAATTAAATCCTATGGGAAACTATGATTCAATATCTAACTATGCCAAAAAGAATGGCTCAAAAATTCTAAGGGAAGGTCCTAGAATAAATTCTACAAAATGAGGTACAATGTTAATCCTATTTAAAAGCTATTTAAATGAAAAATATACTAAACATATTAAAAGAAAATAAAATGCCAATTTTATTTATTGATATTTTTCTAGACAAAATTGTGAACCTATAGAAAAAACAAGAATTGAAAAATATTAATTTTTGGATTTTATATGATTTATTTACAAACAAGAAAATATGAAAGAAATTAAAAATCAAGGAATTAAAATAAATGGGATGGGGGTGAGAAAAGAAGGGCGCTCAGTTCATTTTATTAGATGGGCCAGTACCAGGGGTGCGAATAGAAACTGAGTTTAGGCCCACGCGCTCAGAAAAATCAAAATGAAAAATTCAAACGAAAATTAAAACGCAGACGGTGTAAAAAGCATTAAATTTTAGTTCATTTCTCGGATTGGGCCGCGCGAGGGGTGTAAATAGCATTGGTTTGCTGAGCCCAGAATTCACCTTTAAGTAAAACGACGCGTTTTACTTCCAAGCTTTCCCTCCGCTTCTGAGTTTGAACAAGGACCATTGGATGTGATTAAAAAGTCAAGATTTGGATACGATCGGACGGCTGGGAGGTTGTCTTCAACCTCCAGCTAGGGTTTCCTCCCCAAACCAGTTTCCACGCGCCATGCTTCATCTTCCTCGTTCTCCCTGCTCACTCCATGAAAGCATAAAATTCAAAGACCAAAATCGTGCCCTTTCTCTCCCTGAACACGATGGTGCCTATAGTTTCTATTAAAACCTCTCTTATCTCTCTAACAGAATGCACAAACATTAGGGTTCCACCATTTTTCTCTGTGATCAACCTTAATTAAACTCAAACCTAATGATCCAAACTTGTTCTATACATTACCCTAACCAAAATATGCTATATCGTGATCATTAAAACTCCATACACGGCTTGCTCTTGGAAATTAAAGAATTGGTGACCTGCCATGGAACTCCATGGATCCCTCTCAAATCCTCAAAAAATCATCAACTATCCTAGCATGTTAACTTTATACCTAGGAAACCAACAGAAGACACATAAATATGGAGATATAGGGCAACTTACCAACCTGTCAAATGGTGATGGTAGAGGTGTGTAGAGATGAATTCAGAGCTTGTAATTGATGCCAAACACTCCTCTAATGGAGTATTTGTTTCTGTTTGCAAGAATCTTGAAGAAGGAAGCTTGTAATGGAAGATTCGAGTCTTGCTTGATTTTGAAGAAAGCTTTGAATATTCCTTTCTCCCTCACTCATTCACCAATGGATTCACCAACCTGACCAACCCCTAATCTCACCTTGATCCACTTAATATATAACCATCCATGGAAGACTCTAGAACCTTGTGGAAAGAGCTAGAATGTTATGGAACTTCTCTTGTAATGACATATTGGATTATCTCCTTTCATGCATTAAGACATTCAATTTTGCTTTAAAATCTCCTTACAAGAGATATTGAGAAGGAATGTGTGGAAAAACAAGCATTGCCTTTGCCTTATGTGAAATTTCTCAAGTTGCCTTATGATGCAAGAATGAACTTTACAAAGCAACCTCCATTTTTAAGCTTCAAATCAAAAATCTACTTGAACCATTGTTTTTAAAATGATGTTTGGATTCAAAATGACATATTGGATGACCTATTTTGGATTTGTGGATCTCCCAAACCAATTTCCAACTTGGATTTATTTACTTTATAAGTCATTTTTAGGTCATTTTCACCCATTCATGAAAACCCTTGCTACAAGCTTTTCCAACAAATCATGATCACTTTTCTAGGCTTAAAATCCCATTTTGAACAACTTTGATGTTTTGAGTTTTTTCATTTGAGGCTTGGAAATAGGAGATATGGCCTTTGCTTAAAAGGACCTATAACTTCCAAATGACCAAAATACCCATGTCTTGTTCAAAACATAAGTTGAGTTCTACAAATCCTATCAAGGACTTCTAGTACTCTATAGAAATATAAGAATATTCTCTTCAACATTCATGTTGACCAAGAGATCATAGGAATTATCCTACTAGGGCAAAAGTTGTCTGCAAGTTGGGTGACTTTCAAGGACCCAGATTCACACACCTCAGCTGACCTGTAATTTGTCAAAACCATAACTTGAGCTCTGCAACTCCTATCAAGGACTTCTACCACTCAAATTAAAGCTAATAACAAGCTATACAACATTCGTGTTGTGGGGAAGATGAGATATCAATCACATCTTGAGCTAAAACTGCCTGGAAGATAGGGATCAAACTAGGGTTTTTTCACTGACAATCCTTGGAAACCCTAACTTAAAACTCCTCAAACTCCTCAATCATGATGAGTTGGTCTAGGAATCATCTTTATAACATCTCCATACATCATTCCATGATCTCATGGCCCTTGGATTGGGTCTCAACCTTCTCCAAATCTTCAGTTGATCTAGGATTGACCCAGTCAAACCCTAATTCTACCATTCATGGTTGAATCTTCTGAATTCTTGCACAATGACCTCTCTGGGCTTCATGATGGCTTTCAAGACATCTCATAAACTTTCTCAAAGCTTCAAGTTCATTCTCAAAGTCTCAGAATCATCTGAGGAGCTCCCACAACTCTCAAGCTATGAAGCACACAACCTTGGTTTCAACCAATTCCTTTGAGGATCTCTTGAACTTTCTGATGAAGGTATCAACCTTCAAACACTTGATGGATGAATAAATGTTGGTCAAATTTTGGGGTGCAACAACAACTAACTAAGACAAACCAACATTTATGTCAAGTTAATGAAACATAAAGTAGTGTACACAAATAAGATCCAACATTAATCCTTATGACACCAGTGATATCATTAGTGTGGAATACAAGAAAAAAAAGACTAAAAAATTCTAGCATTAAGAACTTAATCTAGTGCACAAGACCCTTGTCAAACATGAGATTTGAGTCTCATTATATAGCAATGTATTATGGGATTTTTCTCCTTGTATATCTGAATTAAATTTGTCCAGAATAATAGCTGAATCTATTGGATTTGATTTGCTTCTTAAATCTCTCCAACAAAAAAATATGATTTATTATATTTCAAATTCAAATTTAAATCTAATTTGATATTCAACAGTTGTCAAACAAATCAAACAAACATTACTAAATAATCTGCAATAAATTAGATTGAATCTTAATCATAAATTTTTCACCTAAAAACATCTATCATGGCCTGCTGACCAGGTCCAAATGTTGTATTGTACAGATGCTGGAACATTGTGTTCCACATGTTGCAACAGAACATCCAGATTAACACCTCTTCATAAAATATAAATATTTTTGTAGAGTAAATCTTTGAGTAAATAATTCTAAACCAAAACTATAATACAATATGTTTGTTGTCAGATACCAGATGTTGCATCACACATGTTATAACATTGTGTTACACATGTGTCCCTTCTGCACCAGAAACAACTTGAACTTACTCCATGTTATTTTGCATAATGTAGTCAATTTAATAGGAACGACGACCCCCCCCCCCCCCCCTTTGGAAAATTTTGAAAAAAAAATCTTCAAGAATAAACACAGTTGAGCATCAAAGATATCCCATACTCATAGTGAATATCAGCATTAGCAAAAGAACAAACATTAGAGCATACATCAACAGCAGCAGAATCTAGAGTAACAACAACACATATCAGTATCATAATAGTTGTTACAATTTAGAGAGTATACACATAAATACGCTCTTATAAATAGTTAACATGAAATTATTCATGATAGGTTAGTCATGTAAGCACACACAGTTAGTAGTCAGTAGTTAAAGGTCAGAAGCTATGACAAACACATAAAGATATCAGTACATACAATCACACAAGGCTTAGGGCCATATGCTTCAACATGTGTGCACATAGAAATCAAATCACATTAGTTAATACCAATCATACTAGTCAACATTAAGCATAACATGATATATCAAGTCAGAAGTAGATCCTCATACATCATAAAGTCAATAGTCAAGATAGTAGTTACACTTCTCTACTATGCACATCATAACTACCCTTTTTCCCCATAATTTGGCAAATATGTTCCTCAGAAGGTCATCCAGTCAGCTCAGAGGTTAGTATGTTAGCACATACACACATCAGACCAGGAGTAGTAAAATGTTAACAGTTATTAGGATAGATGATGAGCATGATTCTCAAGCATGAGACATTATTATTGGAAAAAAATACATTACATACTCAGTCAAGGAAACAAAATTCCCAAATACAAAGGTCAAATAAACACCTAGAATCCATACCCTTTAAATTTGATCTTCAGTTCAGCCTCTTAAATTCTTGAAGGTAACCTAATCTTCGCCAGTCTCTGAGTTAGGTTCATGTGTTTGAACATGACTCTTATTCAAGGACTTCATCTTGGTAAAATATTTCTTCCCAGTCACAGATGTTCCACATGACAATCCAGCATGTGTCTCCACGCCATTTGCAGAAGAAATGGAATCACCCCCTTGTTCTTATTTTTCTCAACCTGAAGAAACCTATTAATATCCTTACTGATGCTAGTTCCTTTGTTAGAGGAACACATATTTGGATTTTCAAAATTGTGACTCATATTGAAAAAGGTAATCAATTGAGGGAGAAGAGAAAAAGCAGTCTTCTGAGAAAAGTGAAAGTTGTTATTGCTTACAATGAAGCTCCATATAAAAGGAGATTTTGAAACAAGTAAAGTCTGATTTGTTTCATGTGCAACACTGGCTAAAAGAGAGAGAAACTCCCTACACGCCTCCCTATAATTAACTTCTATTGACTCTCACAAATGCAAAGAGCAAGGGCACCCCTTAACTTTTCAAATTGGACTACATCTAATGCCTTAGTGAAAATGTCTGACAACTATTTTTTTTGTGGTCAAATGTTCAAGAGCTACATATTTATCTTCAACAATCTCCCTAATGAAATGTTGTAAAATTTAAATGTGTTTGGTTCTACTATGTTGAACAGGATTCTTTGAAATATTGATAGCACTCAAGATATCACATAATAATGTCATGACATCTTATCCCACATTGTACTCCTTCAACATTTGTTTCATCTAGAGCAATTGAGTACAACTTTTCCCTGCAACGATATATTCGGCTTCAGCAGTAGATAATAAGACAATTTTTCTTCTTTCTGAACTAAGATATTAAGTTGTTTCCAAGGAAGAAACATCCACCAGACGTGATCTTTTTATCATCTTCACTTCCATCCCATTCAATATCATAATATCCTACTAGTAATAGGTTAGTGTCATGTGAGTAGAGAATACCATAGTCACATGTCCCATTGATATACCTCAAGATTGTTTTCACTTGAGAAAGATGTTTGGTCTTGGTTTTTGCTTAATTTCTAGCACACACACCTACAAAAAATATGATGCCAGTTCTGATTGTTATGAGGTAGAGCATACTTCAAATCATGATTTTGTATAAACTTTGATCTACATAAACTCCATTTTCAACTTTGGTCACTTTCACATGAGTAGCAGCGGCAGTTCTTTTGTGGCTAGCATTGTTAAGGCCAAACTTCTTCACTATACATTTAGCATACTTGCTTTGAGATGAAAAGATTTTGTCTTCCATTTTCTTAACTTGAAGACCAATAAAATAAGTGAACTCTCCTACAAGACTCATTTAAAATTCATACTTCTTTTGTTAGGCAAAATGTTCCACCATCGAAGCTGACATCCCACCAAATACAATGTCATCAACATAAATCTGTGATACCATGAGTTTTCCTCCATCTATATTCTCAAATATAGTTTTATCTATTCCTCCTTATTTGTAGCCATTGTTGACTAGAAACTCTGTAAATCTTTCATACCATGCTCTTGGAGTTTATTTTAGATTATAAAGGTCTTTCTTTAACTTGTAAACATGGTTTGGAAAACTAGGATCAAAGAACCCCTTTGGTTTCTCTACATAGACTTCTTCATTAAGATAACCATTCAGGAAAGCACTTTTAACATCTATTTTATACAATATGAATTTCATCATGCATGAAATTCCTAGCAGTAATCTAATAGACTCGGGTCTAGCACCTAGAGTAAAACTCTCATCAAAATTCACTCTTTCTATTTGAGTGTAACCTTGATCCACTACCCTTGCCTTGTTTATTGTCACTTTACCTTTTTCATCATATTTGTTCTTGAAAACCCATTTGGTACCAATAACATTCATATCTTCAAGTCTAGGAACTAACTAACATATTTCATTCCTTCTGAATTAACATAGTGCCTCTTGCATAACATTTATCCACAATTCATCAGTTAGAGCTTCTTTGAAATTCTTAGGTTCAACCTTGGATGGTTCAGAATTCATTAGTCATATTTTCTATGACATTATGAATATGATGATCCTTCTGTATTTTCATGGATGGTCCTTTATTAATAGAGATTTCTTCAGAATTTGTACTTTCAATCTCAATGTTAAGCCCTTCTTTAGGACATCTATTGGGATATTTGTCGGTTGAGGGGAAATATCATCTTCATCCTCAACAACATCTTTTTCTTCATGATTATAAATGATAACAACATTTATGGATCCCATCATAGTATTGGTATGAGTGTTGAAGACCTTGTAGGCCCTGCTATTGATAGAGTATCTAAGGAATATCTCTTCTTCACTCTTTGGATCCATATTTCTCTTTTGTTATAAATATGTCAAGATGTAGCACATACTACCAAAGACATGGAAGTATTTTAAATTTGGTTTTCTACCTTTCTAAAGCTCATAAAATGTAGAATTAGTTCCATGTTTGGTAGTCACTCAATTGTGAATATAGCAAGCAGTGTTCATGGCTTTAGCCTAAAAATGATACGGCCAAATCTTGGAATGCAACATAGCTCTAGCAATTTCTTGTAAGGTTATGTTCTTGTGTTCTACCACTCCATTTTTTGAGGTGTGATAGGTGCTGAGAATTTTCATAATTGATCCCTTAAGCATAGCAAAATTCAAAGAACTTGGAGTTCTCAAACTACTTACCATGGTCACTTCTTATCTTTACAATTTCACGTCCCTTCTCCTTTTGGTGACAATACCTTTAGATTTACTAAAGTTTATATTCAGGCCTTGATCACACATTTGACTTATGCTGATCAATTTAACAATTAAACCATCAACCAGTAACACATTATTAAAACAAGGAAGACCAGAACGAACCATTGTGCATATACCATTTATTCTTCCCTTTTCTCCATCACCAAATGTGACATAACTATTGGGATAAGATTTCAACTTCTCAAGATATGTCTTTTCTCTAGTCTTGTGCTTGGAACACCCACTATCAAAACACAAATCTTCTCTTGAGGAGACTCTGAGAGATGTATGAGCTATAAAACTATTAATAGCTGGTTGGGGTTTCTATTCCTTCTTTGCTTAAACCATTTTGCCATCTTTCCTCTTCATTTTGGGTTGACTATATGATTGAGGGTAACCATACAGTTTGTAACAATAAGGCCTTATATGTCCAGCTCTACAATAATGATGACATCTTTTTGCAGAGTTCTTGTAACCTATGTGTTGACGATACACATGTTGAGCACGAGGTTGAGACATGTGGCCCACCATCTGAAACTCTATCTTCTTCTCAGGAAGGACAAACTTCTTAGAGGGGATTATGTTTTTCTTATTCATGCTTGATTCAAAACCTATTCCCTTCCGATTTCTAGACATCTTTCCAACTTCCAATATCTCATCTAGCATATTTGAACCATTGTTTGACATACGCGCAAATTTTGTCATTTTTTAAGTTTGGACTTTAGTAAAGCTACTTCTTCTTCCAGACCTATGATGGTTGAGATAAGCTTTTCCTTTTCCTTCTGAAACACACCTATGGTTTTCTTCTATTCACCACTGTTATGCAAGCTGCCTCCCACTTGGTGTATAAGAGCTGGTATGTTTCATCTAGATCTTCATCAATCATGTCTTCATTATTAAACCCACACTCACATTCAAATTTTCCAGTGAAAGCCATTAAAGAATTAGCAGTTTCACTATCAGAATCAGAACCAGAATCAGAATTGGACCGAGTAATAGATAATCCCTTTTTATGCTTCTCGATAAAAGTAAGGCATTCAGCTTTGATATGAACAAATCCTTCACATTCAAAACATCTAACTTCATTGCCTCTCTGTCTTCTTCTATGCCTTTGTTATGGGGACCAATATTGGACTTGATGTCTTGCACATTTGTCCTCCATTTTCTATCTAACTTCCTTAAAGCTTTGTTAAACTTTCTTCCAACAAAAGTTATAGCATCAGAGAAACTTTCTTCAGTATCCTTATAACTTTGATTTTCCTTCTCTAGAGTATTGGATACAAAAGCTACACATTTGTTCTTCTTTTTTTATATACTATTTATAGAAACTTCAAAGGTTTGAAGAGAGTCAATATGTTCATCAACCTTCAATGTGCTTAAGTATTGAGCTTCTTCTATAGTTATTACCTTCATGTCAAACTTCTGAGGCAAGGATCTGAGGATCTTTCTAACCAACTTTTTGACATCTTTCCTTCCAAAGAAATAGAATTATTGGCTATATCACCCATACAAATGTTGTATTTAAATATGGATTCATCTTTCATCATTCTCATATTTTCAAACATTGTTATATGGATTCATCTTTCATCATTCTCATATTTTCACCCTATCTTTGGATTTGCCTTCATGAGCAGTCTTGAGAATCTCCTAGACTTCTTTAACTTCAGTACAAGTTTTGATTAGTCCGAACAAGTTCTTGTCAACACCATTGAATGTAGCATTCAAGGCTTTTTCATTTTCAAGGGCTTCATCATCTTCATCTTTAGAACATTCTGCTTCAAGCTTTAAGCTTGTTGAACCATCTTGAGAAATGATCATAGGATGTTTCCAACCTTTAACCACAACTTTGCAAGTTTTGTTGTCAACCGATTTGAGAAAAGCAACCATCTTTGCTTTCTAATAGTCATAACTTGTGCCATACAAAACATGTTGCTTATCGACATAACCTATATCCTTAGTGTTGTCCATTTGAACAAAAAATATCTCCCATGGAGCTTACCCAAACAGAACAGGGTACCTGCTCTGATGCCAATTGTAATTTGTTCTTGAGGGGACAAATGTTGGACACAATATTGGGTTAGCTGGTTCAACTTGTTAAACTAATAAAACAATAATATAATAGCAACAATAATGTTAGGTTGCATGCTTTATGATGGGCTGCATTTTGTTAAAACAAGTATTCTAGCGAGATGTCGTACTAGATGTCGTGACATGTTGGTGCAGTACTGAAGCAGGTCCGATTTTGCATTTTGGAAGATTTGGTTTTATTAGTGAAGATTCTTTAAAGATTTGTTTCATGAATTTTGCGGCCCAAGGAGCGTGTGTTTTTAGATGCGAAGGTCGACTTTACCTTTGCAATGTTTCCTAAGAAAGGATGGCATATCATTTAAGGAAACATAAGATTTTATTTGATTTGTTTCTACAGAAGATTTGATTTGGATCTGAACTCTAGGAAATAATATATTATGGATCTGCATTTAATAATATATTATTTTCCTCAAATTTTCTCATCAAGTATGTACTTTTCGAAGGCTATTTATAAGAAGACTAAAACCCTAAAGAAGAAGGCAGTTGTATTTTTGTAAGAGTTCTTTAGCTTCTTTTTTTTCATTGTTGTTTGTGAGCCACTCTTGTATCACCTCAATACTAGGGCTGGACTATTTTTAGTAGATTCGTAATTGCGAATCACTCATAAGCTTTTAAGCAATAGTGCACTATATTTCTTTAAGTGGGTCTTCTTCTTTGACTATTTGCTTTATCATCAGTGTTGTAGGATTGGGGGGTGACAGGGGTCTCTTATATAAGAGTGTCTTAAATAGAAATTGCACGGGTAGTGATTAAGTGCAAAGATTGTAAATCGGAGGTTGTTTACATAAGAGCTTCAAACTAATACTATTATAGTGGATTTCCTTCCTGGCTTGGTAGCCCTCAAATGTAGGTGACGTTGCACCAAACTGGGTTAACAACTTCCTTGTGTTATCTACTTCCTACAATATTGTTTAAATTATTCATTATTCTATTGTCACAATGTCTTAACATCACATTTGACATTCTGGTTCGTGACATCGTATACGACATTTGTTCACTACGTGCCAGAATTTCAAATAACACAATGAACAAAGCAATTAAATAACGCAAGAGATTGGTAACCCAGTTCGGTGCAAACAACAATTATATCTAGAGGGCACTCTATCCAAAAAAAAGGAAATTCATTTATTTGAATTACAACAATTAGTCTTATAGGAACATCAACCCCGTGATGTTTAATGCATCTTCCTAATCCTAATGACTTTTTATTTAGGACACCCTCGAAATATGAGAACCCCTCTCACATTCTCTAAATTACTAATTCCAAGTGATCAACTTCAATAGCAACTGTATTAAATATTGAATTTATAACTCGACTAAGATAAACCAACAAACTATGCCAAGTTACTAAAACATTGAGTTGTACACACAAATAATATCCAACACTAATCCTTATGATATGAATGATAGAATTAGCGTGGAATACAAGAAAAAAATACTCAAAAACCCTAGGCACTAAGAACTTATTCTAGCGATAAAACCCTTGTCAAACATGAGAATTAAGTCTCCTTATATAGCAATGTATTCTGGGCTTTTTCTCCTTGGATATCTGAATCAAATTTGTCCAAAATAATAGCTAAATTTGTTGGATTTGATTTCCTACTTAAATCTCCACAGCAAAACATACGATTTTTTATATTTCAGATTCAAATTTAAATTCAATTTAAATCTGATTTGAACAAATGTCAAACAAATCAAACAAACATTTCTAAATAACCTGCAATAAATCTGATTGAATCTTAACCATAAATTTCTCACCTAACAACATCCATCATGGCTTGTTGACTAGGCACTACTACCATTAATACATTTCATGGAAAAGATTTCATCTCATCCAATGGAAATCTGAGGTCAAATGACCTGAAACGCATCATTTTTTAAGTTTAATTTTATCCCTCGATTTTGTAGAAAACCGACAGGTTTTGTAGCTCACGGTTTGAGTTTGATTCTCATCTCCTACAAATTTATGCTTTATTTAGAACCAAAATTTCACCATTATTTTATAAAGCAACTTATACCTCTGTTTATTTAGATAACTGATATTAAAAGTTAAGTAATATTTTATTTAAATAAATTGAGCATAATTTTTACTTCGGTTTTGTTCTCTCGGTTTTTCTAAAAACTGAGATGTAAACTCTAAATAGTATTTTACTTACTCATCAAAATGTTAAGTTTCGTTCACTTTTTACGCCCTAACAGTTTTCTTCGAATGAAACACCATTCTCTCAACCTAACAAAGGGAAACACCATCTTATCCAAGAAGGAAGGAAAATAGAACCTTAAACCAACATTTTTCTTTGACTCCCTCATCACGTTTCCTGTACGTAAAATTCTTTCCATGTTATTGTTGTTGTTGATGTATTTGTAATTGTTGTTGTTGTCGTTGTTGTTGTTGTTATTGTTGTTGTTGTTATTGTTGTTTTCATTGCTGTTGTGGTTATTGTTCTTGTGATGGTTTTGGAGACTTGGAGTATAATACAGTGTTATTTTTCAGGTATTTGTAGTTTTTGTTATCTATTGTTATTGTTATTGTCATGATTTTTGATACTTAAGGTATAATGTAGTGTTGTTTTTCAAGTATTTATAGTTGTTGTTGTTTATTGTTATTGTTGTATTATTTTAGAATGTTCATTTTTATTTTACTTTCAGAAGTTGTATGTTATTATGGATCATCGTTGGATGAGAGCCAATACATTAAGTAAATAATATGAGAATTAAGTTTCTCAATTTCTTCAATTCGTGGAAAAAAAAACCTTCTTAGCGATAATGGGATTTTTAGTGTCCATGTAAAATTTTCCGAATTACACAAAAATATCCCAGGGATGATATATTCAATCATTGTGGTTATGATGGAATTATTCAAAATTACACGAATAGGCATGACATGGTGAAGTGACAAAAAACAAACCTACGTCACATAGAGTTAAAGATGATAAATTTATGAATGATACTCTAGAAGATATGATATGTGATATTGGAGTAGATGCTTCTAAGAAAGCTCGTGTGGAAGATACTTTGAAAAGTGGCATGGAAGAGTCTTTATATTCGGGATGCAAAAATTTACAAGATTGTCAATTGTGTTAAGACTATTTAATCTTAAGGCAAGAGGTGGTTAGTCGGATAAAATTTTCACTGAATTGCTTGAAATGTTGCAAGAAATGCTTCTAGAATGTAACATGTTGTGAATCGTAGTTATGAGGCCAATAAGATATTGTGTCCAATGAGTCTGGACAATGAAAAATACATGCATTTTGTAATGATCACATATTATATAAGGAGTACGAAAACTTGAAGGATTGCTCGAGGTATGGGGAGTCACGCTACAAGAAGAAGGACAATGGTGCTAAAGATGATGATGGTGTAACTAGAAAGGGTGTTCCTTCTAAGGTGATATGGTACCTACCGATAATTCAAAGGTTCAAGAGACTGTTTGCTAATGTAAATGACGCAAAGAATACTAGATTCCATGTAGATGAAAGATTATGTGATTGAAAAATTGTCCATGTAGCTGATTCATTACAATGGAAGAAAATTGATATGTTGCTTCCAGATTTTACCATTGAGCCAAGGAACCTAAGGCTTGGACTTGCCACCGATGAAATGAACCTATTTGGTAATTTGAGTACTAATTGTACTTCATGGTTTTTACTTCTTATAATTTACGGCATATCTTTGTGGTTGTGCATGAAGCACAAATATATGATGTTATCAATGATGATTTCAGGTCCAATACAACCAGAAAACGACATAGATGTTTATTTAACGCCATTGATTGGAGATGTAAGAATTTTGTTGGAGTAAGGAGTTGATAATGATGATTTGTACACAAGTGATAACTTTAAGTTGCGTGTCATGTTGTTTTGCACAATCAATGACTTTCATGCATACAGTAATTTGTGTGAGTACAACGTCAATGGACATAAAGCGTGTCGAATATGAAAAGATGATACATGTTTCCACCAATTAAAAAATGGAAGAAAAAAAATACTTTTCACCTTGGGCATCGAAAATTTCTAAGAACTAATCATCCATACCGTAGACTGTGGAAGGATTTTAAAGGAAAACAAGAGTTTGGTGTCACTCCAAAGCCCTTAATCGGGAAGAACATTTATAAAAGACAACAAAACATTAATGTTGTCTTTAGAAAAAAACAAAAAGGGATAGTGGATAAAAATATTTGGAAAAAGAGGTCGGTGTTCTTTGATCTTCCAAAATTTTCTAGCCTCGATGTAAGACAATGTCTTGATGTCATGCATGTGGAGAAAAATATGTGTGGTAGTTTGATTGGAAAAATTTTAAACATTAAAGGAAAGGAAAAAGATACTAAGAAATCACGTGAAGATATGGTGGTGAAGGGTACAAGACAAGAGTTAGCCCCAAAAGATATAGGAAATATAACATATTTGCCCCTGCATGTCACACTCTTTCTAAAAAAGAAATAAAATTTTTTGCGATTGTTTGCATGGTATCAAACTTGCCCCAAGGGTACTCATCAAATGTGAAAAAACTTGTGCGAATGAATGAACTCAAATTAGTTGGCTTAAAATCTCATGATTGTCATGTCTTGGTGCAACAACTTCTACAAGTGACTATCTATGGCATTCTACCAAAAAATGTAAGGGTAATTATAACCAGATGATGCTTATTCTTTAATGTTATATGTAGTAAATTTATTGAACCTGGAAATTTAGATGAGCTAGAACATGAGGCTGCAATTATCTTGTGTCAATTAGATATGTCTTTCCCTCCATAATTTTTTGACATTATGGTTCACTTAATTGTTCATCTAGTAAGGGAGATTAGAATGTATGGTCCAGTTTATTTATGGTGGATGTATCCTGTAGTATGATACATTAAGATATTTAAAGTGTATACAAATAATCATCATCGCCCGGAAGCTTCGATTGTTGAACGATACATCACTTAAGAA
The DNA here is from genome assembly GCA_963859935.3 of Lathyrus sativus. Taxonomy (NCBI): domain Eukaryota; kingdom Viridiplantae; phylum Streptophyta; class Magnoliopsida; order Fabales; family Fabaceae; genus Lathyrus; species Lathyrus sativus. Next base: position 356,859,185 of record OZ012739.1, read on the forward strand.
GCTATTGAGTTTTATACAAACTATTTGTCAGAAGCAAACTCTATAGGAATTCCCAAGTCTCATCATGATGGAAGGTATGATGGTAGAGGTATTCAAGGTTTAAATGTTAAGACATTTTACCGAGATGTAGTTCTTCAAGCACCTTTGTATATATTGAATAACCTTAGTGAATCTCTACCTTACTTGACCATTCACAAAAGTCTTCTCAAGGAAAAATTCTCCCAGATGAGTGAAAAAATATTGTTGACAGAGCATAACAAAAATTTCATAACTTGGTTTAATGAAAGGGTTTCTAAAGCGAGTAGTGCATCAAAGACAATTAAATGGATGTCACATAATCCTAAGTTTAATGTGATAAATTGGAGTGCATACGGCGTCACTAAATATTCATTCTATACAAAATCAAAGGATAATCGTAGTATCATGCAAAATAGTAGGGTTATGGTTGAAGTTGAATCCTTGTACTTCTCTACTTTGAAAGATAAGAATCATGTACTAGCATCTTGAGCGTACTTTGATGTCATTAAGGAGATTATGAAGATTTATTATGTTACTTTTAAAGTTCATTTATTTAAGTTCAAGTGGATTGACAGTAATACTGGTGTAGAAACCGATGAATTAAGATTCACATGGGTTGATCCTCGAAAGGCGACTTATATGAATGAACCATTCATCATGGAATCCCAAGAAAAACAAGTTTTTTATTTCATTAATCCTTCTAACACAAGATGGTCAATTGTCCTTCAATAAAAATATATTCCTGATAATGATGAAAATCATGATTTTATTTTTGAAACCCCATCTTTCGTAACACATGTACATCTCTCATCAGAAGAAAATGATTTTGATGATGATATGCATGCTATTCGTTATAATCATCAAGATGGGATATGGAAGAACTAGTGAATAAATGTTTTAATTCACTTAGTAATACATATTTACTCATGTATCTTTTTATATTCTTTTTACTAAGGATTTAATGTTTGTTGTTGATGATCCTAATTGGTTTCAAATGTGGTTCAAATTATGAGTTTTTAACGAACGGTTACAATTCGCAGAAGAGAACTTCTGGACGATCTACAAGACTTTGCATTTTGGTTATTGTCTTTGTTAGTTAATAATTTGTTTTATTTTTAATTTGTTGTAAAATTATAAGGTCTACGTGTGCCATTTTGGCTTTGCAAATGGTGTAAACAATGAATATTTTTGGTACAAAGATTCTATTTTAGAAATGGGAAAAATATACTAAGCATACGTTTCAGGAATAGCTAAAATATGGTTATGTAATAATGTATCTGTTTTAAAAATAGGCAAAATATGGTTCCGTAATACAAGTTCAAACTAAAATATAGAAAGAAAAAAAAACAAATAACAATGTTTCCCCTCAATTATTATTTTAAAATGAGGTAACAATATTACTTTACTACCTCATTTTCTCAAATAAAATAGAAGATATGTGGGGCGTTCCATCCAGTTCTGAAAAATAATAAAAATGTAGAAGTTGGGGATTGAACCCATGCGAAGAACACTTTACCCCTAGGTTTTGCAATAACTGAAGAGTAAATTGGCAAGTTTTCATGGTTCCCTTTGTTACTTCGCCTCTGTAACCAAGGTTCACGTCTGAGGTAAAATGGGTATATCTATAGTAGTGAGGGTCAAATGTTGTACTACACACATGCTGGAACATCGTGTTCCACATGTTGCACCAGAACATCTAGATTAACTCTTCTTTATAAAATATAAATCTTCTTTGTAGAATGAATCTTGGATTAGATGATTTTGAACCAAAACTATTATACCATACGTCTGTTGTTAGAGACCAGATATTGCAGCACACATGTTGGAATATCATGTTCCACATGTGTCCCTTATGCACTAGAAACAAACTTCATGTTCTTTTTCATAATGCATCCAATACAAAAGGAACAACATAGAGAAAGGGGTGAGTTTAACCTTTAAAGTATTTCCCTCAAGGATATTTGAGAACCTCTTATCTTTTCAACCTGTGTTTCATTTAAAGCTTTAGTTAATATGTCAGCTATTTGATTTTTAATTACAACACACTCAAGGTTTACAATTTTATCTTCCACAAATTTCCTAATGAAATGATGATGAATGTCAATGTGCTTGGTTCGATAGTGTTGTACAAGATTCTTGGAAATATTAATAGCACTTAAATTATCACACTACAATGTCATGACATATTGCTCGACATTATACTCTTTCAACATCTGTTTCATCCAAAGCAGTTAGGTGCAACTGCTCTCTGCAGCAATGTACTCAACTTTTGCAGTAGATAATGAGACACAATTTTACTTCTTGTTGAACCATGAAATTAATTTATTTCCAAGATAAAAGCATCCACCAGATGTGCTTTTTCTTTCATCAGCACTCCCAGCCTAATCAGCATCACAATACCCTACTAATATTGAATTAATATCATGAAAATAGATAATACCATAGTCACAAGTCCCATTTATGGATTTCATGATTCTATTCACTTGAGTGAGATGACTAGCCTTGGGGTTAGCTTGGAATCTAGCACAAACACCTACATAAAATGTGGTGTTAGGTTTGCATGTTGTGAGATATAGCAGACTGTCAATCATGCTTTTGTATAAACTTTGATCTACATTAATACCATTATTATCTTTAGTTAATTTCAAATGTGTTGTAGCAGGAGTTCTCTTGTGACTTTCCTTTTCAAGACCAAACTTCTTCACTATACTCTTTTCATACTTTCTTTGAGAAGTAAAGATGTTATCTTCCATTTGCTTTACTTGTAGATGTTTGAATCGTAGTTAAAGGGGGCTTTTTGTTATCATCTCTACATGGATTATTCTGATATTTGATGTTTTCTGTTCAATAGTTTACCATTCTAAGAAAAAGGTTTTTCAAATTTAGTTTCATAAATTATCACGATTTTTAGTAGCAAAGCATTAAATTCTAAAGTGTTTGATTAACAAAGCATATCAAAAGTAGTTTTCATCTACCCTAACTTATATGTATTCTTTCAATCTTGCATGTGAAGTCGGATCCGATTAATATCATCGTGTATTCTCTCAATACCGTCTATCTCTAGAACGGCATCGTGAGAAATACTGTATTTATCGCTACACAATCTATCCATATAACAACCAATATAGTAAGCTTTAAGTTCAACACAAAGCAAATATCAATCATAGACTGATCTCTCCAATCTATAAATCAATAGATGAATATTTTAGGTCAAGTTCCATAATATCCATGTTTAGAATTTTACAAAACAAGAATGGATCATTAAGAACAAAAATATTCATCATATACTAATCATCACTTGTTCACATATAAGGCCAATAAAAAGAAATGGATAAAGCTAAGGTAGACTACCTCTACCTTTGATACAAAGGAAATTAGCTACCCATAACCATGGTAGCTTGATTTACAAGTAATGAGAGAAGATGAGTGAGGATCCATGTTGAATAATCGAACTTGGATGTGAATCCAACTTCTATTTTCAAAATATCACTCTTTGGTGAAGGAATGCAGAAAATATAGGTTTTGGTGTGAAAATGGGGTTATGATCCCCAAAAAGTGTGAAAAATGCTTATATAGTACAACTAAAGTCTGCCAAGTTCGCCTAGCGAGGACTACTTTATGGCACCTGAAGTGCCACTAAACAGTTAAACTGCCCCTGGGAAAATATCTGAACTCGCCTAGCGAACACTTCTTTGACCTGCGAGCCTCTTCACTACAAGTTTGCACAGCGAACTTATGGCCCTTTGCTTACTGTCATCTAAGGTTTCCTCCTCGATGAGACCTTGCTGAAACTTTGCACAGTGAACACTCGCTACAAGTTCGCCCAACAAACTTAGAGTCCTTTTCTTTCTGCCTCTAATATGAGATGGCTTGCTGAGGCTTCGCTACTACTTCGCCAGCGAATATTCATTGGCTACTCGTTGTTCGCCCAACAAATATGTTGAATATTCACATTTGCTTTATCTTACTTGTCAATTTTTCTTGTGTCTTACTCTTTAATAGATTATGCCTAAATCCTGCAGTATAACACACAAATCAAAGCAACCAAAGGTATTTGCACATAATTGAAGAATGGCATGGAAACATGGAATAAATCCATTGAAACATAACAAATGAAATGAAAAATTCCAAATATAATGGATCAATTTAAAGCATGTTTAGAATTCAACAAACTCTCTCCAACTAGATATTTGCTTGTCCTCAAGCAAAGTATGCCTCTCATTGAAAACAAGAGGATTTGCTCAAGCATTTAATTCAACTAAGAATGGATTTATGGCTCAAATTAAACAACAAATGCACATAAACAATGTTCACCACTTCCTAGAATCGAACAATGAAAAATAATTTAATTCTTAAATAAATATCATGAAATGTTTGAAATAACAACTAAATTCTCATACTTGAATCACTCTAACACTCCTCTTTAAATAAGAATGAAGAAATTAACGTGTTTGCAACTGCAGGGCAATTTCACTCACCTGACAAACAATGCAAATGACAATTCAATTCATACATTCATCTACTCAATAAAAAATGAAATCATGAAATCAAGAAGATCACTAAGGGATTTAAAGGTTGTATCTTGGTTAGGTTCACAACAAGGGGACATATCTAAGGCCATGGAATCAAAGTTGATAATGCAAAAGAAACATTCACTATACAAGGTTATGTACACACTACAACTTCATCCAAGCTTACTATTCATCATATGGATATAGTAAACAATGGAGGTCTCTCACAAATTGTGGCTTTTGAAACCTAAGTGAAACAAGCATTCAAACACAGTTGCAAAATGAAACAAGGATACAATTGCACAAAAAAAAATTCTTAAATATTCTAGCATCCTAGAAAGAGGTAACCATGTACCTTGCTTGCTTTTATAGTATTCAAATACTATAATCACCATCCAAATATGGGAGAATCTTCATTGGATTCTTTTAGCCAGTAGCAATCAATCTAGAAGTTCCCATATTTAATCACAAATCATTAAAGTAAAACAACCTACCTACAACCATAAAAAAACTAGAGACTACTATAATTTCCCCTTTCTTTTCGAAAAGGTCTGCCCTCAGGTCAACTACAGAAAAGACAATGTACAAGAACTACGCAAAACAACATAATAGTGTTGTAGGATAAACTGACCAGCAGTCTAGAATCTGCCATGTTTTCCTAGAGAACAATGCTTCGCCTAGTGGACTTATCTACCCCAGGTTCGCACTACAAATTGAGGGTGAACATTACATTAATTCAAAAATTATGTTTTCTTCAATATTTGGTTTATGACAACATTCTTTCACAATACTAAAACTAACCAATGTAGTAAAAAAAACAGTAATCCTCACAATGTTGTGGTGCCTCCTAACAAGCACTTTGTTAACGCCGTTTGAGCTCGGCGGTTGAAAGCAACTCAAGGATCGCCAAAAGAATTTGTTCCCGCATCCGTAACAACTTCACCACCAAGGTACACTTTCAACCTTTGCCCATTAACTATCCAACTTTATTTTGATGAAGGATCTTCAATCACAATTTCTCTGTAGTGTTTGATTTCCCTAATCTGAAACGGACTGAACCATTTTGACTTTAACTTGCCCAAAAACAATTCTAATCTAAAATTAAATAGTAAGACCAATTGCCCTTCATGAAATTCCTTCCTCACAATCTTCTTGTCATGATACTTTTTCGTCTTCTTCTTGTAGAGTTTGTTGGATTCATAAGCTTGAAGTCAATTTTCATCTAATTCATGAAGTTGCACTTTCCTCTTTTCACCACTTAAATTGGGATCAAAGTTCAAGAATTTTAAGGCCCAAAAATCCTTATGCTCCAACTCTACCGGCAAATGACAATTTTTACCATAGATCATCTTAAACAGTGTAAGACCTATCGAAGACTTAAATGCGGTCCGATAAGCCCAAAAAGCTTTATCAAGCTTGTTTTCCCAATCCTTCCTAGAAGAAGACATAGTTTTCTGAACAATCCTCTTGATCTCACGATTTGATACTTCATCCTGTCCATTAGCCTGAGGATGATATGGCGATGTCACTTTGTGTTTCACACCATAGTGCTCCAAGGCTTTTTCTAAATGAGCATTACAAAAGTGAGATCCTCCATCATTTATCAACACTCTAGGCGTACCAAAATGTGAAAAAATGTTTTTCTTCAGGAATTTTATCACAGTTTTATTGTTTGCTTTAGCATAAGCTATTGCTTCCACCCACTTGAACACATAGTCCACAGCAACAAAAATGTATTCACAAGAAAATGAAGGTGGAAATGTACCAACAAAATTGATTCCCCAACAGTCAAATACTTCCACCTCCAACATACTTTGTAACGACATCTCATTCCATTTTGTAATTCCTCCACTCCGTTGCTAATTGTCACAACTTTGAGCATGCATATGAGCATTTTAAAACAAAGAAGGCCAATAAAATCTCGATTAAAGGACTTTTATTGTTGTTCTTAATCTATTAAAATGACCACCATAAGGTGAGTTCTGACAATGCCAAAGAATGCTCTTTGACTCATCAATTGTAACACGCCTTCTCAAAAGGTTATCAACACCAAGTTTGAACAAATAAGGATCATCCCATACAAAAGACTTGGCATCAAACAATTTTTTTTCTTTGATTCCAAGTTAGGCCTTTTGGTATCACTCCGACGGCTTTGTGATTTGCAATATCGGCAAACCAAGGCCTAACTTAAACCATAAACAACTTATCATCCAGAAATTTTTCCTTAACCTCAAATTCATTTTTAGTTACTTCCATATTCACAAGACGGGATAAGTGACCCGCCACCAAATTCTCGAATCCTTTCTTGTCGCGAATTTCAAGATCAAACTCTTGCAACAAAAGGACCCATCTAATATGCCCTTGCTTAGAATCTGTTTTGGTCAGCAAATACTTAATCGCCGCATGGTCCGTGTAAACAACCACTTTAGTCCCAATGAGGTAAGACCTGAATTTTTCCAATGCATACACTATCGAAAGAAGCTCTTTTTCTGTAGTGGCATAATTTATTTGAGCTTCGTTCAAAACTTTGCTCACATAGTGTATAGCATGAAACACTTTCATTCTTTGTTGACCAAGTACCACACCAACGGCATAATCACTATCATCACACATGAGTTCAAAATCAAGTTTCCAATTGGGAGCCATGATTATAGGTGCAGTAGTCAAACTCTCTTTTAATGAATTAAAAGCAAGCATGCAAGAGTCATCAAATTCAAAAGACTTATCTTTGTTGAGCAGATTTCTCATAGGCTTTGCAAGGGCTTTGCAATCTTTGCGAAGTCTTTGATGAACCTCCAATAAAATCCTGCATGGCTGCGAAAGCTTCTAATTCCTTTCACATTTAAGGGTGATGGAAACTTCTCTATAACCTACACTTTAGCTTGGTCAACTTCAAGGCCTTTTGAAGAAACATTGTGGCCTAGCATAATTCCTTTCGTAACCATGAAGTTGAACTTCTCCCAGTTAAGAAAAAGATGAGTTTTCACACACCTTTCTAACACAACATCCACATTTTTCAAACAAAGATCGAATGACGACCCAAAAAATATAAAGTCATCCATGAAAACTTCAATGGATTTTTCAATCAAGTCAGAAAATATTGTTTGCATGCACCGCTAAAAAGTAGCTGATGTATTACACAACCCAAAAGGCATCCTCCTATAAGCAAAGACCCCAAAAGGATATGTAAAAGCAGTTTTCTCATGATCCTCCAGGTTAACAATAATTTGGTTGTAACATGAATAACCATTAAGAAAACAATAGAATTTTTTATCGGAAATCCTCTCAAGCATTTGGTCCATGAAAGGTAAGGGAAAGTGATCTTTCCTCGTAGCTTTTTTTAGCCTACGGTAATTAATACACATTCTTCCAACCAGTCACGGTTCTTGTTGGTATTAATTCATTCTTTTCATTCCGAATCACCATCATCCCACCTTTCTTTGGTACCACTTGCACTGAACTAACCCAAGGACTATCAGAAATAGGATAAATCATTCTGGCCTCAAGCATCTTCACCATTTATTTCCTAACTACTTCTTTCATGGTAGGATTTAAGCGAAGGATGGGCTTATTCCTTTTAAATTAGAAAGAGTCCAACCCATATCATTTTGATTCTTTTTCAACATCACAATCAATTTTTCTTCCCTTTCCATGGTTAGTTCATTGCTTATGATCACTAGTTTGTGCCCCCCATCATCAAGAAACATATACTTTAAATTAGGGGGGAAATTTTTCAACTCAACTTAGGTGTCTTCCACCTTTCCTTTTTTCAAAACCTCCTCTAGCTCTTCCAAGAGAGGAGCTTCTTCTAATGCTTCAAGTTCTTGCAAACACTTTTCAATTTCATTTTCTTCACTCTCATTGAGACTTAGCAAAGCATGAGTAAGAACTTTTTATAAGGGAGTAGCAACATGAACTTCCTTTTTCACCTCTTCAATCACATCCTCCATTGCATCAAGGCGGAAACAATCATTCATTTCTTTTGACTGCTTCATAGTTTCGATAAGACTAAAAAAAACTTCTTCATCTTGAACTTGCACTTTCATAAAACCATCATCCATATCAATGGTTATTCTTGTTTTTTTCATAAAAGGTCACCCAAGAATTAAAGGAGAATCATCATATTCATCCATGTCTATCACCATAAATTCAATGGGAAACAAAAACTTATCAACTTTCACCAATACATCTTCGGCTACACGTGAGGACGGGTAATGATTTATCAGTTAATTGCAAAGTCATTCTAGTAGCCATCAAATCAATGTGTCCCAATATTTTAACAAATGACAACGACATCAAATTTATAATAGATCCCAAATTGATTAACCCATTACCAACATAGGTATTACCGATGGTAACCGGTAAAATCAATCTTCCCGGGTCACTTTGTTTCCTAGGAATAGTCCTTTGAATGATTGCACTATAACTAGCATCAAAAATTACAGTTTCTTGATCCGTATACCGTTTCTTCTTGGTGATAATATCCTTCGCAAATTTCGCTTAAGTAGGCATTTTCTTTAATGCCTCAGCAAATGGAATATTGATTTGTAATTGGTTAAAAATATCCATAAACTGAGCATATTGCCTTACGTTATCCCTTTTTGTAGGACCATGAGGATAAGGCAAATGTTGAATAGGAATGTTCACTTTCTCCTTCCCCTTCCTATCATTATTCTTTTTCTCTTCTCTCCTTTTCTTTTCAACTAAATCATCCTTCATGTTTTCTTCAACTTCCTCTTCAATGATTTCATCCTTCTTTTCAACTAACTCCTCATCATCATTTTTTTCAACTACAACCTCCTTCTCCACTTCCTTCTCACCAACTCCTAGATAAATCTTCTTACCACCTCTAGTAAGTATGGATTTGCACAACATATTAGGATCCAAATGAGGCTTAGCCAGAAGGGCTTCCTTTTGTTGATCAGCCAACTGTTTAGACAATTGCCCAATTTGTGCCTCAAGATTCCTAATATAGGAATAGGTACTCTTTTGGTTGGACATTGATAGTTGTATAAATTGATTAATAGTTTCCTCTATCTTTGAGCTTCCACCTAGGTTTTGTGGAGGTTAATTGTAATTTTGATACGGTTGACGGTTAGAAGAACTCGGTTCTTGCTTCCATCATTGTTGGTAACCTTGGTTATTACCTCTCGGTTGGTAGTCTTGGTTATTGCTTTGATATGGTGGTCTTGGTTGATAGCCTTGATTTTGGTTTCCCACATAGTTGGCTTTTTCAACGACCAGTGGATAATATACGGTAGGATGATCATCTTTGCATAATTCACAACTTGCAACCTGTTAAACATTGTTGGGAACTTCTTGCATCTCTTTGATTTGTTGTGGAACTTTTGACATTTTCTTTGTCAACAACTTCACTTGTTGCGAGAGTAATTTATTTTTAGCAAGAATAACATCATTTGTTTCCAACTCGATAATACCCAGCTTACTTTGTGAAGTACCACGGTTGTGTTGACCTTTATAATCATTTTGTGTCATCCTATCAATGATGGCAACTGCATCTGCCGCACTCTTTGACATTAGAGAACCACCCACTGTAACATTGATAACGCGAAATTGTATCATATATTTCGACTTAATTCGCATGCAATTTAATGTCGTTTTCCTTTTTTCGTATTATTATGTCGCGTTATGTTTGTGTTTTAGGTATTTGTCCAATAAGAGCGTTTGTGCGTGAAAATTGGAAAAAGAGCAAGAAAATGAAGAAAAGGTGGACAAATTGTCATTTTCTGATACATGGCGTTTGCCATGTACCCAACCACGTAATCAGCAAATTAAAGCTAATTGTGTTCGTCATTCAGTTTTGAAACGTGAAAGTAACCGCCCACTACAACACTACTTTGGAAGTTACTATCACTTCCTCCATGACTCATGCATGATCTTTGAAAGTTATAAAACAAAATCTCTCTTATAAATAGACCTTAGATTCACAATTTATGGTATCAAGTTTTATACGCGGAAGCGCTGTTCGCAGTTTTAGGCAGAAATCATTGTAAAAGTGGTAGTTTTCTCACATCGAGGAACTACCACAACATTATTGTCTAGGCCTACAATCTATGTAATGCTTGGATCAATCTTGCCTTCAATTTAATTTCAGTTTTTATTCCAGGTTCATTTACATTCACGTATTTATTTTCTTGCCTTTTATTTATGTCATGTACTTTTACGCTTTATTTTTCTGCCATTGTTACAGTTTCAAGCTTCTACCTTTCTCTGCAAACATCACTTTAAATCATTTTAAACCACTTATTATATCTTTATTTAATTCAAAAACCAAAAATTATTTGTTTGTTTCCATAACCATGTCTGGATAAAATATCTTCAGACCAGTATATGAGGACCGTCGTTACTGGCGAGACTCGGTTGAAAATAATAGGCGTGAAACATTAAATAAACTATGTTTTGATTTTAGTTTCCAATTGTATGTATAAATGTTTTGTCACGAGAGTGAAAAGAAAACTAAGTTTCAGCCGATAGTGCGAGAGTGTGAGGATTGAACCAGATAGTGGAAACTAGCCATCGATCCTAAAAACAGCGAGAGCACTTTACGTATCTTTAGGATCTAATTGATTTTCAAAATACAATTTCTAATAAAAATGGGAAAATGAGAGCAAAATCTTGTGGTTAGGGAGTGTGGCTCTGTCAATAGCGCGAGAGTGCGAGACGGTGTCTTTAAATTGATATTTTCTACATAACGTGGTTTAATTGTAATTAGTGCCTAAAATCTACAGAGTCCCTTAGGAACACGGAATCCATATTCTGGCATCTTCTTATTGATATATTTTCTAAGTTTCATTTTATTTTTTATTTTAATTCCGTTTAAACTAAGTTTACATTAGCCTTAGCTTTATACCGCAACAATATATAACGGTAGGTTGACATTGGTCTCTGTGGTTTCAATAATCTTTTATGTTACTTCAATATTTCCGTGCACTTTCAGACGCATCAAGTTTTTTGTGTTGTTGTCGGGGACCAACTGTCAATATTGTGATTCCGTTGTTGCACTGTATAGACTAAGGCACTCTTATCTCAATTACTATATATCACCCAAATTTCCTCTACGAATACCACTCCCAGTATTTTGAGGAATAGGAAGATCCCCATAAATCCGACCTCGAAATATTAATGGAGAATTTAAATGCGACACTAACTCATTCTCACCCAAATTTCCTCTATGATTACAACTTCCAGTATTTTGAGGAACCGCAAGATTTTCATAAATCTAACCTTGAAATACTAATGGAGGAATATAATGCAAAGCTTACTCAGTCTATGATAGAATCTATGATGGAGTGATTTGTGGAGACACAAACTCTCCAAAATGAAGAGCTTAGAAAACAACATCTCCAAATTAATGAAAAACTTAGGAAGATAAACATTATGGTCGAGTCCCTCGCAATTCACAATGAGGGATTGAAGACTCAAATTTTCCTGCTTTCACAAACACCTCTAGGACCCTACCCTGAGGAACATGTGGATGTTGTAGCAATCAGTAGTGAAAAACAAATCAAAAATCCTAATGAGAGTGATAATGAGGTTGAGTAGAGTTTTGGTGAGAAAAACATAGAGATTGAGAAAGATCCACCGACGCCACCCGAAAGGGAGATTGTCGAAGAGGTAGAGAAGGAAACATATATTTTTGTTCCTCCTCCTTATACATCACATGTTCCTTTCCCGCAAAGGTTTGTGGAAGCTAAGGTAGACTCCCAATCCAAAAGGTATGTGAAGGTATTGGAAAATATCCACACAAACACACCTTTGTCTGAGGTCCTGCATAAAAAGAGAAAGTTAGAGGACCATGAAACTAGGGATATCATTACTGTTAAAAGGGTAAGGTTAACATTTTAGGATGTGGATGAAATAACTAAGCCCAAACTTAAAAATTTGATACTAAGGATAGATCCAAAACCACCACCACAAGTTCAAAGGAATGAACCACCCCCAGAAGGAAGAAAAGAAAAGGTGAGAGATATGAGATATGGCTTGATAAGTGGCCATGGAAAACTAAGACTGTTAAAAGTTTGATTGAGGAATCATCCTCGAAAGAACCACCTTGAGTGCTTGCACTCCTTAGCAATCGAGCTATCAACGTTAAACAAAACGATGCGTGAGAGGTAACCCACGGGGTTTTATTTTAAGTTTCTATGTTTATTTGTTTGAATTTGCATAAAATAAAAAAATGTATTGCTTGCAACGTCTTAGCTACATCTATGATAAATTTCTCTAGCTGATGATCTTGAAGATGAGAACAAGATCAGAGAGGATTTGGCACGCAGTAGTATTCACAAAAGTTCTATCTTTCCTTTTTCCAGCTTTTATCAAAATTTTGAAGATAATATTTGGTTTAAGTGTGGAGGAGGAACTTTAACACTTTTATTTTATCGCTTTTTTGTTTGATTTATTGTTTTATAGTTTATTGCATACTTTTAGGAATTTATCTAATTTCAGTATTTTGTTGAGTCTTTGCATGTATTGTTGAGTCTTTATGTGCGGTTTTCACTTGTTATTCAACTTTCCTAAAATTTTAAAATTTTAACCTCCAATAATTTTTTGCTTTGATTCATGGCACGGCACTCTGAGAGTATATAGGCTGTTTAGGCTATGTTAGAGAGACTTGGGAAAGTTTCGATAAAATCGATACCGTTCTGACACCCTAATCCCCCTAAATATCCAATATTAATTTGAGTACCCATTATGCCGAGACCTAAAGCTATTGTTTTTAAAGTAATCCCTAAGTAGTTTATTTAGGTCGTCAGCACCATCCTAAGCACACACTAAGTAAGAAGCCGATGCAAATAAGTGTATGATCTCTGGTTTAAATTGAGAAATTATTAGAAGAAAAAATGATAAGATATGTTCCTTCTAAGTTAGGTAGTCCTCACCCGATCACTTAGCCCAACTATACAAACTTTTTAAGTTCAATTGATGCTTAAGCATATTTGCTAAGAAAAATGAAATAACAATGAGATTATAGTCACTAACAGGTTTACTTACCATGAATGTGTATAGATAACGGGTTTAATGTGATTGCACTAGAATGAAATGGGGTGAAAGAGAGAAAGAGATATAGGTTGAGTTATAACGGCATGAGTCAAATTGGTTTGTATTAGGAGAGAGTTTTTAAAATTGTGTCGTTACGGTGTCCTTGGTATTGGTATTTAGTACCTATCAATCTAACATTAACCTAGCAGCCATGTATAATTAGAGTCTCGTTGTTCCTTTATTTTGAATCCCGCTTATTTTCTTTTTACCATGTTGGTTGATTGCTTGAGGACAAACAATGGTTTAAGTGTGAGGGTGTTGATAATGCGAAATTGTATCATATATTTCGACTCGATACGCATGCAATTTAACGTTGTTTTACTTGTTTTTCATATTATTATGTTGTGTTATGTTTGTGTTTCAGGTATTCGTCGAATAAGAGCGTTTGTGCGAGAAAATCGAAAAAAGAGCAAGAAAATAAAGAAAAGGTGGAGAAATCTTCATTTTCTGGTACATGGCGTTCGCCATGGCCTTAATGGTGTTCTCCATCTACCCAATCCATGTAATAAGCCAAAAAAAAGCTAATGTTGTTCACCATTCAGTTCTGAAACATGAAAGTAACCTCCCGCTACAACACTACTTTGGAAGTTTCTCCCACTTCTTCCATGACTCATGCATGATCTTTGGAAGTTACGAAACAAAATCTCTTCTACAAATAGACATTGGATTCATAATTTCTGGTATCCAAGTTTTATATGCGGAAGCGTTGTTCGTAGTTTTAGGCTGAAATCCTTTTAAAAGTGGTAGTTTCCTCACATCGAGGAATTACCATACTATTAGTGTTTAGGCCTACAATCTATGTAATGGTTGGATCAATCTTGTCTTCAATTTAATTTCAGTTTTTATTTCAGGTTCATTTACATTCATCGCATTTATTTTCTTGCCTTTTATTTCTGTCATTTACTTTTATGCTTTATTTTTCTGCCATTGTTACTGTTTCAATCTTCTACCTTTATCTACAAACGTCGCTTTAAATTATTTTAAACCACTTATTATGTCCTTAGTTAATTCAAAAACCAAAACTAATTTGTTTGTTTCCACAACCATGTCTGGATAAATTGTCTTCAGACCGGTATATGAGGACCGTCATTACCGGCGGGACTCGGTAGAAAATAATAGGCATGAAATATTAAATAAAGTGTGTTTTGGTTTTAGTTTCCAATTGTATGTCTTACTGTTTTGTCACGAGAGTGAAAAGCAAACTAAGGTTCAATCTGGTAGCGCGAGAGTGTGAGGATTGAACCAGATAATGGAAACTAGGCATCGATCCAAAAACCAGCGAGAGCATTTTATGTATCGAATACGATCTAATTGATTTTCAAAATACGCTTTCTAATTAAAACGGGGGAGCGAGAGCAAAGTCCTGTGGTTAGGGAGTGTGGCTTAGTTAATAGCACGAGAGTGTGAGACAGTGTCTTTAGATTGATATTTTCTATAAAACATAGTTTAATTTTAATTAGTGCCTAAAATCTACAGAGTCCCTTAGGAACACGAAATCTATATTCCGGCCTCTCATTATTCATATATTTTCTAAGTTTCATTTTATATTTTATTTTAATTCTGTTTAAACCAAGTTTACATTGGCGTTAGCTTTAGATCGCAGCAATAGATAATGGTAGGTTGACATTGGTCTCTGTGGGTTCGACAATCTTTTATATTAGTTTGACATTTCTATGCACTTGCGGACGCGTCAAGTTTTTGGTGTCGTTTCCGGGGACCAACTGTTAATATTGTGAGTTCGTTGTTGCACCGTATAGAATAAGGCACTCTTATCTCAATTACTATGTATCACCCAAATTTCCTCTACGATTACCACTCCCAGTATTTTGAGGAATCGCATGATCCCCATAAATCCGACCTCGAAATATTAATAGAGGATTTTAATGCAACGCTAACTCACTCTCACCCAAATTTCATCTACGATTACCACTCCCAATATTTTGAGGAACTGGAAGATTTCCATAAATCCAACCTTGAAATAATAATGAAGGAATATAATGCAACGCTTACTCAGTCTAGGATAGAATCTATAACGGAGTGCTTTATGGAAACACAAACTCTCCAAAATGAAGAGCTTAGAAAACAACATCTCCAAATTAATGAAAACCTTAGGCAGATGAACATTATGGTCGAGTCCCTCACGATTCACAACGAGGAATTGAAGACTCAAATCTTCATGCTTGCACAAACACCTCTAGGACCCTACCCTGAGGAACATGTAGATGTTGTAGCAACCAATAGTGAGAAACAAATCAAAAATCCTAAGGAGAGTGACAATGAGGTTAAAAGAATTTTGGTGAGAAAAGCGTAGAGATCGAGAAAGACTTACCGACGCCACCAAAAAGGGAGATTATCGAATAGGTAGAGAAGGAAACATCTATTGTTGTTCCTCCTCCCTATACCCCATCTATTCCTTTCCCGCAAAGGTTTGTGTAAGCTAAGGTAGACTCTCAATCCAAAACGGAAGTGAAGGTATTGGAAAATACCCATCCCAACACACCTTTGTCTGAGGTCCTGCAAAAAAAAAAGTTAGAGGACTATGAAACTAGGGATATCATTACTGTTAAGAGGGTAAAGTTTACCTTTTAGGTGGTGGATGAAATAACTAAGCCCAAACTTGAAAAGTTGATACTCAGGATAGATCCAGAACCACCACCACAAGTTCAAAAGAATGAACCACCCACAAAAGGAAGAAAAGAAAAGGTGAGGGATATAAGAGATGGTTTGATAAATGGCCATGGAAACCTAAGACTGTTAAAAGTTTGATCGAGGAACCATCCTCGAAAGAACCACATTGAGTGCTTGCACTCCTTAGCAGTCGAGCTATCAACATTAAACAAAGTGTTGCGTGGGAGGCAACCCACGGGGTTTTTATTTTAAATTTCTGTTTGTTTGTTTGAATTTGCTAAAAATAAAGAAATGCATCGCTTGTCACGTCTCAGCTACATCTAGGAGAAAATTTTCTAGATGAAGATCTTGAAGATGAGAACAGGATCATAGAGGATTTGGCACGTAGTATCATTCACACAGGTTTTATCTTTCCTTTTTCCACCTTTCATTAAAACATTGAAGATAATGTTTGGTTTAAGTGTGGGAGAGAAACTTTACCGCTTTTATTTTATCGCTTTTTAGTTTGATTTATTGTTTTATAGTTTATTTCATATTTTTAGGAATTTATTTGTTTTCAGTATTTTTTCGAGTCTTTGCATGTGCTATCGAGTCTTTATGCGTGGTTTTCACTTGTTAATCGACTTCCCCAAAATTTTAAAATTTTAACTTTCAACAATTTTTTGCTTTGATTCATGGCAGGACATCCGAGAGTATATAGGTTGTTTAGGCTACATTAGAGAGACTTGGGAAAGTTTTGATAAAATCGATATCGTCCTGATACCCTAATCCCCATAAATATGCAAAATCAATTTGAGTACCCATTATACCAAGACCTTAAGCTCTAGTTTTTAAAGTAATCCCTAAGTAGTTTATTTAGGCCGTCAGCACCATCCTAAGAACACACTAAGTAAGAAGCCGATGCAAATTGCGTGTATAATCTCTGGTTTAAAATGAGAAATTATTAGAAGAAAAAAATGATAAGATATGTTCCTTCTAAGTTAGGTGGTCCTCACTCAATCACTTAGCCCAACGGTACAAACTCATCAACTTCAATTGATGCTTAAGCATATTTGCTGAGAAAAATGAAATAACAATAAGATCATAGTCACTAACAGGATTACTTACCATGAATGTGTATAGATAATGGCCTTAATGTGATTGCACTAGAATGAAATGGTGTGAAAGAGAGCAAGAGATATAGGTTGAGTTATAATGGCATGAGTCAAATTGGTTTGTATTAGGAGGGAGTTTTTAAAATTGTGTCGCTACGGTGTCTTTGGTATTGACATTTAGTACCTATCGATCTAACATTATCCTAGCAGCCACGTATGATTAGAGTCTCGTTGTTCCTTTATTATGAATCGCGTTTATTTTCTTTTTAGCGTTTTGGTTGATTGCTTGAGGACAAGCAATGGTTTAAGTGCGGGGGTGTTTATAACGCGAAATAGTATCATATATTTCGAGTCAATTCGCATGCAATTTAATGTCGTTTTATTTTTTTCCATATTATTATGTCGTGTTATGTTTGTGTTTCAGGTATTTGTCGAATAAGAGCGTCCGTGCGAGAAAATCGGAAAAAGAACAAGAAAATGACAAAAAAAGGTGGAGAAATTATCATTTTCTGGTACATGGAGTTCGCCATGGCCCTAATGGTGTTCGCCATGTACCTAATCCACATAATCAGCCAATAAAAGCAAATGGCGTTCGCCATTCAGTTCTGAAATGTGAAAGTAACCGTCCATAACATCACTACTTTGGAAGTTACTCCCACTTCCTCCATGACTCATGCATGATATTTGGAGGTTACAAAATGAAATATCTCCTATAAATAGACCTTAGATTCACAATTTCTGGTATCCAAGCTTTATACGTGGAAGTGTTGTTCGTAGTTTTAGGCAGAAATCCTTGTAAAAGAGGTAGTTTTCTCACATCGAGGAACTACCACACCATTAGTGTTTAGGCCTACAATCTATGTAATGGTTGGATCAATCTTGCCTTCAATTTAATTTCAGTTTTTATTTCAGGTTCATTTACATTCATCACATTTATTTTCTTGCCTTTTTATTTTTATCATTTACTTTTACGCTTTATTTTTCTGCCATTGTTACTGTTTCAATCTTCTACCTTTCTCTACAAACGTCGTTTTAAATTATTTTAAACCACTTATTATGTCTTTAGTTAATTCAAAAACCAAAAATTATTTGTTTGTTTCCACAACCAGCCTGTATAAATTATCTTCAGACCGGTATATGAGGACCAACGTTACCGGTGGGACTTGATAAAAAATAATAGGCATGAAACATTAAATAATCTATGTTTTGGTTTTAGTTTCCAATTGTATGTCTTAATATTTTGTCACGAGAGTGATAAGAAAACTAAGGTTCGAGCCGATAGCGAGAGTGTGATGACTGAACCAGATAGTGGAAACTAGGCATCGATCCAAAAAACAGCGATAGCACTTTAGCTATCGATTAGGATCTAATTGATTTTCAAAATACGCTTTCTAATTAAAACGGGGGAGCGAGAGCAAAGTCCTGTGGTTAGGGAGTGTGGCTTAGTTAATAGCACGAGAGTGTGAGACAATGTCTTTAGATTGATATTTTCTACGGAACATAGTTTAATTGTAATTAGTGCCTAAAATCTACAGAGTCCCTTAGGAACACGGAATCCATATTATGGGCTCTCCTTATTGATATATTTTCGAAGTTTCATTTTAGTTTTTTTTTTTGATTCCGTCAAGTTTACATTAGCCTTAGCTTTAGATCGCATCAATAGATAATGGTAGGTTGACATTGGTCTCTGTGGGTTAGACAATCTTTTACATTACTTTGATATTTTCATGCACTTGCGGACGCATCAAGTTTTTTTTGCCGTTGCCGGGGACTAACTGTCAATATTGTGATTTCGTTGTTGCAGCGTATAGACTAAGGCACTCTTATCTCAATTACTATGTATCATCCAAATTTCCTCTATGATTATCACTCCCAGTATTTTGAGGAATCGCGGGATCCCCATAAATCCGACCTCGAAATATTAATAGAGGATTTTAATGCGACGCTAACTAACTCTCACCCAAATTTCCTCTACGATTATCATTCCCAGTATTTTGAGGAACTGCAAGATTTCCATAATCCAACCTTGAAATACTAATGGAGGAATATAATGTAACGCTTACTCAGTCTAGGATAGAATCTATGATAGAGTGCTTTGTGGAGAAACAAACTCTCCAAAATGAAGAGCTTAGAAAATAGTATCTCCAAATTAATGAAAACCTTAGGCTGATGAACATTGTGGTTGAGTCCCTCGCGATTCACAACAAGGGATTGGAGACTCAAATCTTCTTGCTTACAAAAACACCTCTAGGACCTTACCCTGAAGAACATATGGATGTTGTAGCAACCAGTAGTGAAAAACAAATCAAATATCCTAAGGAGAGGGATAATGAGGTTGAGAAGAGTTTTAGTGAGAAAAGCGTAGAGATCGAGAAAGATCCATTGATGCCACCCGAAAGGGAGATTGTCGAAGAGGTAGAGAAGGAAACATCTATTTTTGTTCCTCCTCCCTATACCCCACCTATTCCTTTACCTCAAAGGTTTGCGGAATCTAAGGTAGACTCCCAATCCAAAACATATGTGGAGGTATTGGAAAATATTCACACCAACGCACCTTTGTCTAAGGCCCTGCATAAAAAGAGAAAGTTAGAGAACCATGAAACTAGGGATATCATTACTGTTAAGAGGGTAAGGTTAACCTTTTAGGTGGTGGATATAACTAAGCCCAAACTTGAAAAGCAGATACTCAGGATAGATCCAGAACCACCACCACAAGTTCAAAAAATGAACCACCCACAAAAGGAAGAAAAGAAAAGGTTAGGGATATGAGAGATGGCTTGATAAGTGGCCATGGAAACCTAAGACTGTTAAAAGTTTAATCAAGTAACCATCCTCGAAAGAACCACCTTGAATGCTTGCATTCCTTAGCAGTCGAGCTATCAACGTTAAACAAAGCACTACGTGGGAGGCAACCCACGGGGTTTTTATTTTTAGTTTCTATGTTTGTTTGTTTGAATTTGCAGAAAATAAAGAAACATATCACTTGTCACGTCTCAGCTACATCTAGGATAAAAATATCTAGATGACGATCTTGAAGATGAGAACAGGATCAGAGAGGATTTGGCACGCAGTAGCATTCACACAAGTTCTATCTTTTCTTTTTCCGACTTTTATCAAAATATTGAAGATAATGTTTGGTTTAAGTGTGTGTGTGTGGGGGGGGGGGGGGGGGGGGGAGGGGACTTTACCGCTTTTTAGTTTTATTTATTGTTTTATAGTTTATTTCATATTTTTAGGAATTTATTTGTTTTCAGTATTTTGTCGAGTCTTTGCTTGTGTTGTCGAGTCTTTATGTGTGGTTTACACTTGTTGTTCAACTTCCCCAAAATTTTAAAATTTTAACCTCCAACAATTTTTTGCTTTGATTTATGGTGTGACACTCTAAGAGTATATAGGCTATTTAGGCTACGTTAGATAGACTTGAGAAAGTTTTGATAAAATCGATACCATATTGACACCCTAAACCCCTTAAATATGCAAAATCAATTTGGGTACCCATTATGCCGAGACCTTAAGCTCTAGTTTTTAAAGTAATCCCTAAGTAGTTTATTTAGGCAGTCAGCACCATCCTAAGCACACACTAAGTAAGAAGCTGATGCAAATAAGTGTATGATCTCTGGTTTAAAATGAGAAATTATTAGAAGAAAAAAATGATAAGATATGTTCCTTCTAAGTTAGGTGGTCCTCACCTGATCACTTAGCCGAACGGTACAAACTCTTTAAGTTCAATTAATACTTAAGCATATTTCCCGAGAAAAATGAAATAACAATGAGATCATAGTCACTAACAGGTTTACTTACCATGAATATGTATGAATAGCGATCTTAATATGATTGCACTAGAATGAAATGGGGTGAAAAAGAGAAAGAGATATAGGTTGAATTATAATGGCATGAGTCATATTGGTTTGTATAAGGAGGGAGTTTTTGAAATTGTGTCGTTACGGTGTCCTTGGTATTGATATTTAGTATGATTAAAGTCTCGTTGTTCCTTTATTTTGAACCACGCTTATTGTCTTTTTACCGTGTTAGTTGATTGCTTGAGGACAAGCAATGGTTTAAGTGTGGGGGGTGATGATAACGCGAAATTGTATCATATATTTTGACTCAATTCGCATGCGATTTAATGTTGTTTTACTTGTTTTTCATATTACTATGTCGTGTTATGTTTGTGTTTCAGGTATTTTTCGAATAAGAGCGTTCGTGCGATAAAATCGGAAAAAGAGCTAGAAAATGAATAAAAGGTGCAGAAATAGTAATTTTCTGGTACATGGAATTCTCCATGGCCCTAATGGCGTTTTCCATGTACCCTATCCACGTAATCAGCAAATTAAAGCTAATGGTGTTCGCCATTCATTTCTAAAACGTGAAAGTAACCGCCCACTACAACACTACTTTAGAAGTTACTCCCACTTCCTCCATGACTCATGCATAATCTTTGGAAGTTGGGAAACGAAACCTCTCCTATAAATAGACCTTGGATTCATAATTTATAGTATCCAAGTTTTGTTCTTGGAAGCGTTGTTCGTAGTTTTAGGCAGAAATCATTGTAAAAGTGGTAGTTTTCTCACATCAAGGAACTATCACACCATTAGTGTTTAGGCCTACAATCTATGTAATGCTTGGATCAATATTGCCTTCAATTTAATTTTAGTTTTTATTTCAGGTTCATTTACATTCATTGCATTTATTTTCTGGCCTTTTATTTTTGTCATTTACTTTTACGCTTTATTTTTCTGCCATTGTTACTGTTTCAAGTTTCTACCTTTCTCTGCAAACATCGCTTTAAATTATTTTAAACCACTTATTATGTCTTTAGTTAATTCAAAAGCCAAAAATCATTTGTTTGTTTCCACAACCATGTTTGGCTAAATTGTCTTGAGACCGGTATATGAGGACCTTCGTTAGCGGCAAGACTCGGTAGAAAATAATAGGCGTGAAACATTAAATAAACTATGTTTTGGTTTTAGTTTCCAATTGTATGTCTTAATGTTTGACACAAGAGATAAAATCAAACTAAGGTTCGAGCCGATAGCGCGAGACTGTGAGCATTGAACTAGATAGTGTAAACTAGGCATCGATCCTAAAAACAGCGAAAGCACTTTAGGTATCGATTAGGATCTAATTGATTTTCAATATACACTTTCTAATTAAAACGGGTGAGCAAGAGAAAAATCATGTGGTTAGGGAGTGTGGCTCTGTAAATAGCACGAGAGTGTGAGATGGTGTCTTTAAATTGATATTTTCTACGGAACATAGTTTAATTATAATTAGTGCCTAAGATCTACAGAGTCCCTTAGGAACACGAAATCCATATTTCAGACTCTCCTTATTGATATATTTTCTAAGTTTCATTTTAGTTTTTATTTTAATTCCGTTTAAACCAAGTTTACATTAGCCTTAGCTTTATATCGCAGTAATAGATAACGGTAGGTTGACATTAGTCTTTGTGGGTTTGACAATCTTTTATATTACTTTGATATTTCCGTGAACTTGCGGACGCATTGAGCATCCAAAAAAGCTTTATGAACGGGTTGAAGTCCGTTGCGGAATATGTGCACTTGAGTCAAGTTATCAAAACCACGACCTTTGCACTTGCTCAGCATAGATTTGAATCTCTCTCAAGCTTCTTGAGAGATTCACTTCCTCCTTGCATAAATACCGAAATCGAAGTCTTGGCCTCCATAAATCTAGATTGAGGGAAAAATCGTTCAAGAAACTTCTCCTCCAAAATGTTCCAATTTGTCATCACAAGAGTAGATTGGTCAAGATACCACTCATTCGCCTTCCCAATTAAGGAATGTGGGAATAGTCTCTTGAATAAAGACTCCTCTTCGACTTTCGGAGCTCCAGTTGCACTTGTTATGTCGTAAAACTTTGTGAGATGAGTAAACAGATCCTCATGGTCCATCCCCGCAAAGAGATTTACATATAAAAGATCTACGATACCTGTCTTCATCTTAGAATGTCTTCCATTATTGGTATTCCACGTGAACTGAGAGATGTGTCTTAGACTGTTAACATGTGGGGTTGAAGCAAGAGGTGGTGGTGGTGGTGGTGGTGGATCTGCCATGTTTGGCGTAACAATGGGTGTAGATGAAGAACTTTCTCCATGCTCTCGTCTTTCTTTGGAAAGTTGCCTTCTCCGCCTAGTTCTGCTATTGAGCTTCCAAGATTCTTTCAATTTCAAGATCAAAAAGAAGTTGGGTTGCAAATACATTTCCTCGCATAAATAGAATCTGCACACTTAACCAAACAAATAAAACAGCACAAGAAAAATAAACAGAGGTAAGAGATCATAATACAAAGATCTTAAAATAAATTAACTATTGCAATTCCTGCAATATCAACAATAATCCCCGGCAACGACGCCATTTTATTTGAATCGTAGTTAAATGGGGTTTTTGTTATCGTCTCCACATGGATTGTTCTGATATCTGATGGTTGTCGTTCAATACTTTATTGTTATAAGAAAAAGGGTTTTCAAATTTTGTTTCATAAATTGTCACAACTTTTATTAGCAAAGCTTTAAATTCTAAAGTGTTTGATTAACAAAGTATATCAAAAGTAATTTTCATCTACCCTAACTTAGATGTATTCTTTTGATCTTGCATGTGAAGTCGGATCCGATTAATATCATCGTGTATTCTCTGAATATCATTTATCTCTTGAGCGGCATCGTGAGAAATACTGTATTTATCGCTACACAATCTCTCCATATAACAACCAATATAGTAAGCTTTAAGTTTAATACAAAGCAAATACCAACCATAGACTGATCTCTCCAATCTATAAATCGATAGATGATTATTTTAGGTCAAGTTCCATAAAATATATGTCTAGAGTTTTACAAAACAAAAATGGATCATTAAGAACAAAAATATTCATCATATATTAATCATTACTTGTTCACATACAAGGTCAATTAAAAGAAATACATAAAGCTAAGGTAGACTACCTCTACCTTTGATACAAAGGAAATTAGCTACCCATAACCATGGTAGCTTGCTTTACAAGTAATGAGAGAAGATGAATGAGCATCAACATCGAAGAATCAAACTCAGATGCGAATCCAGCTTCTATTTTCAAAATATCACTCTTTGGTGAAGAAATGAAGAAAATATAGGTTTTGGTGTGAAAATGGGGTTATGATCCCCAAAAAGTGTGAAAAGTACTTATATATTACAACTAAAGTCTGTCAGGTTTTCCCAGCAAGGACTACTTTATGGCACCTGAAGTGCCTTTGAACAGTTAAACCGCCCTTCGGAAAATATCTAAATTCTCCTAGAGAACACTTCTTCGCCCTGCGAGCCTCTTCGCTACAAGTTTGCACAACAAACTTATGGCCCCTTACTTACTGTCATCCAAGGTTTCCTCCTTGCTGAGACCTTGCTGAAACTTCACACAGAGAACACTCACTACAAGTTTTCCCAACGTACTTAGAGTCCTTTTCTTTCTGCCTCTAATCTAAGATGGCTCGTTGGGATTCGCTGCTACTTCGCCCAACGAATATTCGTTGGCTGCTCGTTGTTATTCGCCCAGCGAACATGTTGAATCTTCACATTTTCTTTGCCCTCCTTGTCAATTTTCCTTGTGTCTTACTCTTTGATAGATTATGCTTAAATCCTGCACAATAACACACAAATCAAAGCAACCAAATGTATTTGCACATAATTGAAGAATAGCATGGAAACATGGAATAAATCCATTGAAACATAACAAATGAGATGAAAAATGCCAAATATAATGGATCAATTTAATTCATGTTTGGCATTCAACAGTAGACTAATAAAGTAGGTGAGTTTTCCTATAAGACTCATCTCATATTCAGATTGCATTTTTTGAATGAAATGTTCCATCATCTTGTCTAAAATTCCACTAAAGACAATGTCATCAACATAAATATGGGTAATCAGGATTTTTCCTCTATTGTATTCATTGTTGATCATGAACTCAGTTAATCTTTCTTACCAAACTCTTGGAGCTTTCTTTAATCTAGAAAGTTCTTTCTTCAACATGTACACATGATTAGGAAGGTTAGGATTAATGAATCCCTTGATAGCTTCTTTAGATATGATCTTCTTCATGCTTTGAGGTTGAGATAACATGTTTTTGATTCCATAGCTTGGTATCATATTCCTTGGATATCAAATGTTGAAGGATGATTCTTGTTTTGAGATATCCACATATAACAATTGTCTTTGGACCTTGAACCTTTCATTAACACTTCTTGATTTTTGCTGGTAATAATGCACTTTAATTTGTTAAAGTTAACATTCAGACCTTGACCACATAGTTAACTAATATTGATCAAGTTAGCAATTAGTCCTTCAACCAACATCACATCATCATGACAAGGGAAACCTGGACATACCAGTTTGGATATACCCTTGATTTTTCCTCTAGCTCCATCACCAAAAATAACATTACTATTGGAGTAGGGTCTTAACTCTTCTAGATAGTTCTTTTCTCCAATCATGTTTCTAGAGCATCCACTATCAAAGTACCAATCTTCTATTGAGGAAACTATAAGAGATGTATGAGCTATGAAACTTGTGGTTGTTTATTTAGGTTTCCACACTTTCCTTGCTTGAATGTTTTTGCCTCTTTTTATGTTGAACCTTGGTTGACTATAGGGATGAGGATATATATATATATATATATATATATATATATATATATATATATATATATATATATATATATATATATATATATATATATATATATATATATATATATATATATATATATATATATATATATATATATATATATATATATATATATATATATATATATATATATATATATATATATATAAAGAGAGAGAGAGAGAGAGCCTTATATGACCATATATTCCATAGTTATGACATTTCTAAGAAGAGTTTTTGTTTCCTCTGAATTAAAGGTACATATGCGAGTAAGTTGTTAAGACACATGGTCCACCATCAGAAACTCAGTTTTTTCTCTGGGGAACAAACTTCTTAGTGGGAAATTTTGTTTCTTTCCTCATGGAGCTGTAGTCAAATCTTATTCCCTTCACATTCTTAGACATCTTCCTAACTTTAAGGATTTCATTCAGCATATTTGAAACATTGTTCAACATACGAACAAATTTTGTCATATTTTATAGTTTTGAATTTAACAGGGTGGCCTTCTCTTCTAGACCAATTATAGTTGAAACAAGTTTCTCTTTTTCCTGAAGGAGAGTGCTTATAGTTTTCTTATCTTTCTCTCCTACCATGCATGCTTCCTCCCACTTGATGTACAAAAGTTGTATGTTTTAGCTAACTCTTCATCAGAGATGTCTTCATCACTAGACTCACTATTAGATTCATATTTTATAGTGAAAGCTACCACCCTATTAACAGTTTCTTCTTCACTCTAACTACCGGAATCAGACCAGGTGGCTGACATTCCCTTTTTCAGCCTCTCTAAAAACGTGGGACATTCAGCTTTAATGTGACCAAAAGCTTCACATTCATGACATTGTATTCCTTTGCCTTTGTTGGATTTGTCTTCATCTTTGCTCTTCCACTGGGGACCAATGTGTCATACCCTAATTTTTACCCCTAAGATTCCACCTCATTCACATAATTTGCATGACACTTAGCATTACATGTGTGTGTGTGTGTGTGTGTGTGTGTGTGTGTGTGTGTCTTTATGCATCACTAAGCCATATCAAATACAAGAAATGTGTGCTTGCTTGCTTTATAAGTTAGGTTGTGCCTCAAGATATTCAAGATGATAATTAACCAGGGATTGGTGTGATCCTCACCCTATCAAGCCCCAACTCATTCAACATTGATCAAGGGTCTCCTCTCATCAATAATAAAGATCAACAAGTCCCAAGTCATCTGGTGCATCCAAATTAGAATTTTGAGCTAACTCAGTCCCTGGGTTGACTTTTTCGTTTGAGGATTATCCTATACTTAAAAATATGATTCAAGGACCTCAAATACATATTTTAAGACCATTCACAAGATCCTAATTGCCCAAGAAGCTTGATTCATTGGCAATTACAAAGTGGGATTCATCTGGTACAAAGTGAAACAATTTGATCAAGTCAAAGCCTGATTTTTGGCATCTCTAATTCAAACATGATTTCCTCAATTCAAATATCATGAAAATATGATTTTTGAATGCATTTGATCATGATCAATCAAGAAAATCAAAGAAAAATCAAAATTGCAAAATTAGGGTTTTGGGAAATTTCACTAAGTTATGAAATTCTATGATTTTTACCCTACTTTCTAAGTCCATAACTTCATCCTCAAGCAACTATTTCCTTTTCTCCAAATACAAAATTAATGATCTTGTTTCATACTACAACTTTGTCCAGGGGATGGTTTCCAAAAAATGTATGGATAAAGAGATATGAGGCCATGAAGTGGAGGATTCACTAATTTTGGAACAAAAACACTTAGAAATATTTTCAACCAAATCTGCCTATGTCATGAAGCTAACTTTGCAAGCATTTTTAATCATGACCCCAATTGAATCAAGTAAATTTGTCAACATGAAATTTGTACAGGATGCTTCAAGATTTCCAAAGAGTCCAAGAACAAACATTTATCTTACTTGAGCTAGAAGTTATGATTTTTGCAAGAATCATTGATGAAGCTAAAATCAAGACAGCATACAAGTTTGGACACACTTTTGACCATTTTGCCAACCTTATCTCTTCACAAGATCAACATGAATCTTGTAGTATCACATGAGATCTGCAAGGTAGTGCCAAATTTGCTGAAGTTATATCCTTTTGCATAGTAGAAAACCTCATCCTATGGCATGAACTTAAGTTTTGTTTTGGTTCATTAAGTGAAATTCCAAAAAGTCATGAAAATTGTTTGCCAAGTTAAGGATTGCTTCTAAACATCAAGACTAAGGTCACAATCTGAATGATGATGGTCCAAATGGTCAAGATATAATCTTGCTTAGAAAAAAAGCTACTTGAACTTTGTATTCAAGTCTTGAAACATGACATGATACATTGGATAATAGGGTGCATCCCAATCCAATTTTTTCCTCAAAGAAAACCAACTTGTTTTTCTATAAACAGATGTCATTTTTTTTATCATTTCAGAGACACACAATACAAGCACAAGACCTCAAAATCTCTATACATCAAAATTGCACATTCTTGCAACTCTCAAAATCCATCAAAGTGAAAACTTGAAATTCACAAACCAGTCCATAAACCTTAATTCTAACACTTCAAACACATCTCATGCCACATATATAAGCTTCTGAAACACTTTAAACATCATCAAATCCTCCATAACCAGAAATTGCATCTTCACATCACCATTGTTGCATAACTTGCAAGAACAATCAAATTTTTCATTCCAAACACTTTTCACATCACTTATCCATCCAAACACCTTCTATACACTTAATAGAAGTTATCCAAAGCCTTGAAACACATATGTAACACCTCAATCTATAAGGGCACATCTCACTTGCTAAAACTGCAGTTTGGTTCATGTAGGGAGTTCTAGAAGGTTTCAATCCAATTCAACCATTTCAACACATTCCTTGGAGGCCAAGGAAGCTTTTAGGATCATCAAATTGCATATAGAACACCTCTAAGCAAGAATTCAATTTTCACTTTTGGAGGTAAGTTGTTATTTCCCAAACTAAATTATTCATGCATCATTCTGAGTCATTCTTGTTACAAAAATGTTTGTCATGCTGTAAGGACTGATTTCCCCGTGTTAATTGCCATGAATCAATAACATATAGGATTTCATCATTGATATTCAATTTTAGTGTTTTTTATGTTCTTGCGTGTTAATTTGAGTTCTAGGCAATATAAATGCAATTGGTTTATACCATTCAATTCCTGGCAAAATTTCACACAACTTTGATGTTTACATCATTCAATTTCATTAAGATTTGAAGAAGTTAGCATTTTCAAAAATGGAGATGATGATGAACTCGTGTGAAGAAGATGAAGATGATTTTGGCGCAAATTCATATTTTTAAATGAAGTTTTAATATATATTTTATTAGTTGCAGCTTATGTCTTGAATAGGCATTGCACCATGATGGTTAGTGTGTGTGTTTGGTGTGTGAAGCAAGCTCAAGGTATGGGGATCAAATCCCCCTTGCCACAGACCTTTTGCATTTTATTTTTTCTTACAATTTTCACTTGAAACCTCAATATTTTATTTCCTATGCATGTTACCTTTCAACCTAAAGCACATGGCCCAGTGGGAAGATTTTGGGCCTGCAACCACAAGGTCACGAGTTCAAGCCTTGTAGGTGACCATCCTTATTTTTTTTAACACGAGTTTTTTTTTCTTCATGTTTTTCTCCATTTTCTCTCAATTATTTCTATGTGCAAAATTAATTACTTTTGAATGATTTTTTGTACACTTGTCATATTTCCCGCTATTTTGAAAATACTTCAAAAAATACCAAAAATAATATTTATTTCATGTATTTCTGTATAGTTGAAAACATGTACTTTTCATGTGTTTTAAAAGCTTTTAATGATGTTCTTTAGATTATTTCTTTGATCTAATTGAACATAGGTGCTTATATGACTATAGCATGCTTTGTTTTAAGTCTTGTTAATGAATTTTACCTTGCTTAAGTGTCTCTTTTCTTTAAAAAAAACTTTGATTAAATGGTTTGTTTAAGTAATACCTTAGGGTTTAATCTTGCTTGATTTTTTGAAACAACATGATGCATAACTAGGGTTTCCACTTGAGTTTGGTTCTTTTAACCCTTGATTCAACCATGTTAAATATCTTGTTCATTTGCTTACCTTGTTAATATGTGAAAATTGTTGACATGATCAAGTATTTCCTTCATAAACTCTCTTTAGGATTTTGCTTTTGCTTTACCATGTTCATATAATCCACGATTCATGTACCTGTTTAAAATTGTTTGTGATGTTTTAAATTGATTAATTCTTTGCACACATGTTCAAGTATTTCCTTCATAAACTTCCACAATGTCAAACATGTATATTTGTCTTATGTTTTTCCTGTTATACACATGTCTTAATACCATGCTTAAATTTGTATATTCATTCCATTCTTGATATTTCACTTGTTCATACTTGATAAACTTTATCTGTTAAGTTTCTCTTGACATTAGTGTTTAGTTTCATCATAACCTCCCTCTTTGTTTACACTTAGTTCAAACATTAGGATTCCCCTCTAAGATCAACTTCAATCAAACTATAGTCATCTTTGGCTTCAAACTCGAAACTCTCCCCCAAGAGATTAGACATGAGTCATCTCTATAAAAGAAATGTTTCTCCTATCCCCACAATATAAATCAAACTTTTGAAACTTTCTCTTTCATTTAAGTGATATAAGTGGCCTACTTGCCGATTCTATATCCAAGTTGATATCCCTATCTTATTATGATACAGAGACACTCTTTCATTTAAGTGATGCAAGTGGCATACTTGTTGATTATATATCTAAGTTGAAGTCCTTCTCTTATTATGCAAAGATCCTTTATCTTTTTATGTTTGTGGTTGTATAGTTGAGCATTCCCTCTCAAGATAACAACTTGTTTTTCTCCTAAAAACCCAACAAACATTGTTTTTACCCGTAGTTCCCGAACTACAAAATGCTATAACTTCCTTTAAGGATATGTAGGCATAGGATTGCGAGATCCTAGCGAGCGCACCTTTTTATTTTCACCCCTCTTTTTTCATATATATTACAAAAGCAACAAAACATTTCCCACTCCTATCACTCACTCAAAATAGTCGATTCTCCCAATCAATAGAAAACAACTTAACCAAATAACATAAATATTTTAAGAGGTTCCTATAGGATACTATAGATGCTTAGGGTGTTAATACATTTCCTTTGTATAACCAACCCCCGAACCTTTAGATCTCTTATTGCATTGTTTCACATTGCATGTTTATGGATTATTCTTTCTTTACCCCTTTCCTTTGATAAATTAAAGCCTGGTGCGATGTTTCGATTTGCGAGTCAAGTTAATACAATAGCTTGGTCTCCCGATTCCCCCAAAAAGCGCACCACACAATCATCTTGAAGTTTTCTGACATTTTGTCTTCGATATTTATCCTCAATCTTCTGTCCAGTCTCTTAAAGGCTTGGTTAAACTTTCTACCAGGAAGAATCAGAGCCTCTAATAGACTTTCAATAGTATCCTTTTCATATTGATCTTCATTTTCTTCAATGTTGGATACAAAGCCTATACTCTTGTTCTTCTTTTCAGACTTGTCATTTATAGCCATATTAAAGGTTTGTAGAAAACATATGAGTTCATCAACTTTGATGTTGATTAAGCCTTGGGCTTCTTTAATAGTTGTAACCTTCATATCAAACTTCTTAGGTAGTGATCTAAAGATTCTTCTGGCCAACTTTTCTTCAAACATCTTCTTTCCTAAGGCAAAAGATGTGTTTTCTATGTCACAAAGGAGAATGTTGAAATTAGAGATTGATTCATCTTCCTTCATTCTTAGATTTTTAAATTTGGTAGTTCAATGTTATAACCTTGACATACGAACTTTGGATGTGTTTTCATGTGCAATTTTTAGGATCTCCTAGACCTCTTTAGCTTCAGTACATGTGTTTATTAATATAAACATGTTCTTATCTACATCATTGAATATAACATTCGAGGCTTTGGAGTTCCCAAGAGCTTCATCATCTTCAACATTAGACCACTCAGCTCCTGGCTTTAAGATAGATGTTCCACCTTGAGATATAGTCACATGGTGTTTCCAACCTTATATTAGCGCCTTCCATGTTTTGTTGTCCATGGGTTTAAGAAAAGCAATCATTTTAGCTTTCTAATAATCATAGTTGATACCATCTAAGGCAGATGGTCAATTGACTGATCCTCATTCTTAGTATTGTCCATTTGAACAAAATATACTTTTCCTAAAGCTCACCCAAATAGAATAGGATGTCTGCTCTAATACCAATTGAAATTCTAGTTTACAATACAGATGTTGGACACAATGTCTGAGATAATGTAAACAACGTGCTTAGTAGATTAATAGATTACAGAAATCAAATCATAAAGCAATAAAGAACACGCGGGATTGTTAACCTAGTTCGGTGAAATGTCACCTACGTCTGGGGGTCTTCCAACCCAAGAAAAGAAATTCACTCTCAATAGTATTAATACAAGTATTCTTAAAAGACAACCATTGTTCAATGTATTTATTTCTAATACTACATGTGTCTTTTTATTTAGAACTCCTCGTACATATGAGAATATCTCTCACTTTCTCTTAATCACTAACCCTAGTTATCAATGCATACAACAGGTTTAAGAATGTTGAATTACAACTCAACTAACAAAATAACTTATATGCCTTTGACATTGAGCTTAGGCGCTATAGAGGTACACAATTAACAAGTACAAAGACTCAAATATCAAACCCTAACACATTAGATCTTCAATTCTTGCACCCGCGTTCTTGTTAGGAATGAGTCTGAATTCAAGTCAAATAGATTTAATTTTGATGTAGATTTGATTTTGATACAGATTTGATTTGCTATACATTAAATTTCACCAAGAGATTTGATCTCATTTAATTTGATTTGGTCTTGGACAATCTTTTTATCCAATCATCCTTAAAACATATTGTTAAAATACACAATTCATAAATGACAAATCTCTTTGGAACCAATCAAACACACGCACAAATTTACTCACGTAACCTAGATTACAGACTGAGACCATATGCTGCGCACATGCTAGAACATCTTGCCTCATATGATGCCTCTTTACAAATTACATCTTGTATTGTCCATGTTGTTTTACCTTAAGCAGTCAACCAAAGAAAAAACAATGGCATTCAAGAAGCTAAGGAGTCTAGATCCTACTAAGGACTCAAACACATACTTAAGCTATATCACCTCATTTAGGAGATAATCAAAAGAGGAGGTGTCAAGATATATAGAGTATCAACGCTTGATATGTTAACCCACTTATAAATCCTTTTACTCAGCAAAAGTATGGTGGTCATACTAGATTTATAGGTCTTGGATATATGCTTGAATGACTCTAGTGTTAGTGGGGGATTGTTGGTGCAACCCCTAGATGTCAATGGTTTTATAATTGAACCTAAAAGTTGCATCATGTTAATTATTCATAATAAAAATCTTGTATTTATTTTGTTTTTTTTCTCAAAGGAATAAAGTTCCTAGAATAGTTAAAATGTTTAATAGATTATTAAGTGTGATTTAAATATGAAATACCATTAAATTTAAGTATGTAATTCTAAAATTAGATGTAGTCTAACATCATTGTCAAATATGACAACAATAATGCATAGACTAATATTTGAGTAGACATTTGACCATATCTATCAGATCATGGATATAAGATATCGAATATTCACATCGACACAAAAATATTAGGATTAATTTTTTATTGTATTGACACACCATAAAAAAAATACTATATAGGATGTTATATAATTGTCATAATTTATTTTTATAGTGATAGAGTTTATTTTACTCATAAACTTGAAACTGTTATGGCCTCTATTTGAGGAATTTTTTAGTTTAGTATCGGTTAAACAGTCTCCGTAACAAGAAGAATATAAAGCAGGTTAAATTAGGTACACAACGAGTCATGTGGATGGACATGAGTGAGTTATATGAAATTTTATTTCTTACATATGTGGAAGTAAAATCTACCTGCCCCTCAATCAAGTATGATCATAAAATGCATGGTCATGCTAAAATAAACCAATATAAGATATTGAGATTGTTTGTTACTAAATATACTCTGATATCAAGAAATATAACATTAGACTATACAAGGGCGATGCAAACTCTATTTTGAGTTCAATATAGATATAAGAGAAAAAAGGAAATTATACATGTGATCATTATCACAAAAAGATTATGTCATATCACATGAAATTCTTGTCACTTGGATAACAGTGTTGTGTTGTTAGACACTGCTATTTAATTTTAATGTTAAAAATTCATTTATTATTAATGTAAACATTACGAAAACCTGCAGAGTCACACACATAATACAAAATAAATAAGGGAATAAATAAATTAAATTCATCTATAATTTGATGATGCATTCATGCAATACACAGTAACACTAATTAGATAAATATGATATACCTTAAGGTATTGTGTATATAAGTGATTCTATAGTTAGAACCTTTATATTAGGGGTCAAAAACATTCATGCCCATCCCGTCAAAGTCTGTTAAAAATGGAGTAGAGCGGAATGAAAAATGTAGAAATGACTGACCAAAAACCTTGCCTCGACCTCTAGAAACAGCGAGTTAAACGAACAAGTTGTGCCTGTTTTTTCACCCCTACCTTATATTATAATAATAGTCACTCTCAAAATCATAGCTACACTAAGATTTCAACTTCGTGTTTTCTTTAAGACTTCCATTCATTCACAACTAATATTGTAGACGAAAGAATTTTTCGTTGTTGGTTTTGTTTGTGTGGACTGAGTAGAGGTACTATCGTTCGTGATGCAATTGTGTCAATCCAATTTTACAATCAAAGATTCTTCCCTACAATAGGTAATCATATAATGGTGACTATTGACCATTCATACAGATCCATCA
Organism: Lathyrus sativus; assembly: GCA_963859935.3. Taxonomy (NCBI): domain Eukaryota; kingdom Viridiplantae; phylum Streptophyta; class Magnoliopsida; order Fabales; family Fabaceae; genus Lathyrus; species Lathyrus sativus. Next base: position 356,894,065 of record OZ012739.1, read on the forward strand.
CAGGTAAAAAAAATTATAATTTTAATCCACTAAGTTTATTGCGATTTCCCTAGGACACGTCACAAAATAAAAATAAAAGTTCATAACCAGGTTTGCATAGTCCCACTGTGAAGAATTATCTTGCGCATCCTATATCCAAGATATCATCAATGGAAAATTTATATCATATTTATATCTATACTAAAGAGGACGAGAAATACTTTGCATGCTAAAACTGAAGTAGTGAGGCATGAAATTGTGATGATTGTGAACCTCAGTGGATTGATTATATGAGAGCATGGAAGCTACATGAGTGGAAGCTTATTATATATTGATTTATTTTAGCATGATCATGCATTTTAGAACCATACAGTAGAAGAATCAGGTTCCATATATAATCAAAATAGACACAATTTTAATTTTAATTTAAGCCATGATACATCATTCTCACGTATTAAATGGTTATGCCACATCTGCAAAATTAAAAGGGGGATTAAAAAAAATTTAAGAGTTGTTAACTAGGAAACAAAAAACTGGGCTTTAAAATGAGGAAACTAAAACCTTATTTTAAATTAAAATAGGGATATAAAAAAGTATATTTAAACCTAATAACTTTCATTGAAACATGTAATTGGAATTGACATATTCAACTTACTACCACAACATTACGTACATCACTATGCCAACAAGAAATCTTGCTAAAAATCTTTCTTTATGCAGATTCTCAATTCACATAATAAGAAATCTAATTCTTGTCTTCAAATCACATATTAGGATTACAGGTACATAATGAACATTAGTTCATGATGTGATAACTTTGAACTTCTTGCAAAAGCTTGTTTGCTTGGTTTGATTAATTCTAGACCTTAGTTTCACTTAGAATTAGGAGTTAACTTAAATTCCATCAGCATCATCAACATGAATTTCAATTTCAAGACAAGATTACTAGACTTTTGATCAACATGAAGGGTGCATAATATGCATTTATCTAAAGTAGTTAGAGTAAACAAAAAAAATACTATAAGGGATTCTACTTGACAGCTCAACCTGCATAGTTGGAATGCACTTTCCTATATTCCAAATGGAGAATTTAGGATAACATGAAGTGTTCATTCCATTTTTAAAAGAGAATTTTATGATGAAAATGGAGAATAAGATTGTAGGAATACACTGTTTGCTAAGTGACACTCACACAAATGCATGAAACTTATACTTAACATGAGACTTGATTTTAACATGGAACCTGATTCCTCTACCATTCAACCCCTTCCCTTCATGGTGGATTCCAAATTAGCCTCTTCAATCTGTCAAGCATAAACCCCACTTTTTGCTACCATAAATTCCTCTTGAGCCTTCTCCAAAGTAGCCATCTTTAACACTTGCAGCCTTCTGTATTCAACTTCTCTTAGCCTAATTACAAAGAAAAAAGAAGATGGTAGTGCATGTTTATAGCAGCATATGTTATTTATGAATCAAAATACTTTTATTGCAAAATATGTGTACAAGTTCAACTACCTTGTCTTTTTTCACACTTTTTTAACACTTTTGAATTGAATGATGTTTTTGAGTGCAGAGTTTAGAGGAGAAACCTGTATCAGTTGGACCATGGGGAGGCAGTGGAGGATACAGTTGGGATGATGGTGTTTATTCAACAATAAGGCAATTGGTGATAGCTCATGATGAAGGAATTGACTCCATCCAAATTGAATATGACAAGGATGAGAAGTCTATTTGGTCACTTAAGCATGGTGGAAGTGGAGGTCATAAAATTGACAAGGTGAATTTCCCATGCCCTTAGCTAACCGTTATTGTTCTACGATACGCTATTTAGTAGTGTTGTTAAATAGCTACTATTGCAGTGCTATAATATTGTAGCATCCCAGAACTGAGCAAACTGTTAGCTTCTGCAATATGCGATTGACAACACTGGTTGAAGCCGGAACGCTTACTAATCAAACTAGTGCATCATATCATCTAAATATTTATGACTGTGGTGCAGGTCATGCTCGATTACCCAAATGAGTTCCTAACATCCATTGATGGATATTATGGTAGCTTAAATAAATGGGGACCAATCTTCATCAGATCACTGAGTTTTGAGAGTAACAGGAAAATCTATGGACCATTTGGAGTTGTACAAGGAACATACTTTTCCTTGCCAGTGACAGGAGCTAAGATTGTTGGATTCCATGGCAGGTATGGTTGGCACATAGATGCCATTGGAGTCCATTTGAGGTCCTATCAGCAACCAAAACCATCCAAAGCATTGTCAAACTCACAGAACCACATAACTAACACTACTGAGGATGTTGGTTATTCTGTAATACAAGGAAGTGTCAGCCAAGGCTTTGATATTGTTGTTGCTGTAAAACAGAAAGATAGTTCTGTCAAAGCTTCACCAACCAAGAAGATTTTCTCCTATAAAGAACCCAACAGCATTGAACCAAAAGAAAAGGTAAGAAAAAAGTACTGTTCCTTGATGTTTTTCTCAACTTTTTCATGTTTTGGTGTTTGCAATAAATGAAACTGAAAAATCTTCATCGACTTCAGATAGTTTCGATGGTGAAGGCACCATCAATAGTTGAAGGTGTGGTCACATATGGACCTTGGGGTGGTAGTGGTGGATATGTCTTTGATGATGGACCTTACACTGGAATCAGACAAATCGATTTGTCGCGCAACGTTGGAATTGTGTGGATTAGAGTTTTGTATGATCTGGATGGAGAGGCTGTATGGGGATACAAACATGGTGGGGCTGGAGGATTCAAACATGAAAAGGTGAACTAAAGTTTATAAACCTTAGTAATCAACTCTTATGCTATAAGTGCTTACATTATTTTTATGCATCATTTTGCAGATTATCTTTGATTTCCCATATGAAGTCCTAACACATATGTCCGGCTACTATGGATCTTTGATGTATATGGGGCCTTCTACTATAAGGTCACTTACATTCCACACTACCAAAAGGGTTTATGGACCATTTGGAGATGAATATGGAACTTATTTCACAACAAAGCTGAATGAAGGAAAGGTAGTTGGAATTCATGGTAGAAAAGGTTTATTTCTAGATGCTCTTGGTGTACATGTGATAGAAGGAAAAGTAATAGTGCCAGTAGCAACATCTCCCTCCATGGAAATCATCCCAAGAGAACTAAGTATTACAGAAATAAACGGTGCTAAATGGCCGGCAAAAATTGTGCCTTCTAAATTAGCACCACTTGAAGAGGTATTTCTTAAGTCAGTCAAAAGGTGTATGTAATTTGATGTTCAAATAACACAAATAATCAAATGATATCAGCAGTTATTTAACACATACATCAGTTAATATGAAACTTACCTACCTATCTGTCAAATTATTTTATACTATCTTCAGTGTTGCATATCATATTTCAAATAATTTCCTGTCTATTTGATAGGTTTCTCGTGGCGTGGTTAAAGAACCAGCTCAATGTGGACCAGGTCCATGGGGTGGGGATGGAGGTAGGCTCTGGGATGATGGAGTCTTTTCTGATATTAAGCAGATTTATTTGGCAAAATCACCTGAAGGAATTTGCTCAATTCAAATCGAGTACGATCGAAACAAGCAATCCGTATGGTCTGTGAAGCATGGTGGTAATGGAGGAAGCACCACACATAGGGTATGAATATGATTCTTAAGCATATTCATGGTTGCTAACACAGAAAGGACTTGCTTATTATACCGTGTATTACTAATAATGTCTATATTGTGTTTTTAGATAAAATTGGAGTATCCAAATGAGGTTCTGTCTTGCATATCCGGCTATTATGGTTCGATTACTACCGATGAACAAGATATAGTGATTAAGTCACTGACTTTCTATACTAGTAGAGGAAAATATGGTCCATTTGGTGATGAAGTAGGGAAATTTTTTACTTCAACCACAACAGAGGGAAAGGTGGTAGGTTTTCATGGGAGGAGTAGCATGTATTTGGATGCTATTGGGGTCCATATGCAGCACTGGTTGGGAAGTCAGAAAACTTCAAGATCATCATCCCTCTTCAAGCTATTTTGATTTGTGAAGAATAATAAAGTGTGAGCAGTGTGATCACATTATTACTTGTATACTATCTAAATAATGATTTGTCTTTATTCTATCCTAAGTTCCTATTATACATTCAAACACAATATTAATTGCAAGAGTAACTTGTGACAATTATTTTCAATCCAATAATCTATTGAACAAAAGGATATTATGTACACGTAAATAAATAAATTGATTTCATTGTGATCATACTTTTCAAGAATAGTTTATTTATGAGCATGAAAAATGATTTCGTGATTTTCAATATATACAATAGGACTTAGGATGGCCATACTTCTGATTTATGAAAATCCACAAGAGAAAAATGAATCTTCTTTGGTTTCAAGATGCAAGTTTCATTGCTTTGTTCTTCAAGGTTCAAGCCTGGTAGTCAATTACCTCTTTCTTCTGCCACTGTTTTCTTCTTCATAGTCTGCTTATATCACGGCCGAACACAAGAGTTGTAATCCAGTTGATAAATACATAGAACCTGTTCCTCCAGCTGACGACACGTGTAATATATGCCGAGCGCCAAATAAAAAAGCTTAGAACTCCTGCCAGTGCTATCCCTTTTCCCTCCTGCATGAGCTTGGCTGGTAAGGTAATAATAATAACATTAAAGCTTTTAAAGCTTGGGAATGATGTTAATATTAATTACCTTGCTTTGTCTAAGGTCAACAAGAGCTTTGTATCTGCCAATAGTTGCCATACTTCCAAGATGCTTGTACACAAATGGATCCCCAAGTTCTAGTTCTTTTCCACTGTTTGCATGTCCTGCACCTGCTTTACCAATTTTGTTCAACATATTTGCTAAATATTTACCTTGTCTCTCTGCCACCTGAGAAATCCAAATGATAATGCATCAAATGACCGAAAACAAAATTTCTGGAAAAGTTGAAACTAGCAGCACTACTAAAGGGTGAAAACATGAAATGAAAGTGTTGGTCTACCAGTACTTCAAATATCACTTACTTGAGCCAATGCTGGAAGTGTTGGTCTTCCAGTACTTTCAACAAATCCACTGCAGTCACCTATTGAGAACACATCTTTTACTGAAGGAACACGAAGCCACTCATCAACACCAACCCTAAAAGAAAATAACCCTCAGAATTTGGTTATGAGATGATAAGCTATAGAAAAGTTGGGGCCACTCTATGTAGCTAATCCTTCTTTCCTCTGTGACAGATAAAAGATCTAAGTTTATCCATAAATTAGCTGACTTCGTAAATTTTCCTGGTTTTCAATGTGAAGCATGGTCGTTAGTATCTTACAATACAAGTGAGCCGCATCTTCACTCGATACTAAATTGAACTCACTTGATACGAATCCCTAGTGTGTATGTGTGTATCTATCTAGACATGTATTTCATCTTGAATGTCAATTCATTATGATGAAACTCAATTCACTATGATGAACCTCATTTCATTTTAATGAATTACTGCCTAAACTTAGTGTAGCCAGCTACTTTTTACGGTCAACTTTGTATAACCAACCACTTTTTTTGTCATTTGATATATGACTTGAATCTTCAAATTATTTTGAACTTCATACATGATATTTCAGCTTAAAGTTTTGTTATGTCACTTGTTTTTTATTTAAAAATGTATCTAAGTTGCAATTCATGATAAGATTTGATTCATGATTTGGAAAAAAAAGGTCTTCTGATTTACAATTTGAATCTTGATTTGATAACACGGTGTGATGTGATGCTAATTAGACTAACCTTCCACCAGGAGCTTTTGGGAGATCTAAAGATTGAATAATAGGTGATGGACCAACACCAGTAGACCATACCAACAAACCATATGGAACCTCAGTACCATCATTTAGGATAATCTTCTGAGCTTTAACATCTTTCACAATGCCACGAACAAGACGAACTCCTGACTGAGATAAACTACAATATTGGAAAATATAAAACTAATATGGAAAACTTATAACAACTAACTTGTCAACTCGGACAGTACAACTATCATGAAGAGTTCATCTGTATGTGTTAGACATAATTTGACAGTACTACTATCATTTAGGCATATTCTAGAAGGTGTAGAAGAAATAAAATAAGAGTTCGTTATGATATTCCTTGATTTTAGGGAATTTCTTCTTGAGATACTCACATGGAGGATTGCCGCCACTGACTGTGATTGTTCCTTCACTTGCCAAGAAAGGGTCTCCTCTAGTCGACCCTAAAACTTTTAACTCTTATTAATGGCAGCAACCCTCCATGAGTATCTCTAGAAGAAAATCAGTGAAAGAATTTGAGACGTGCTCCAATGAATCTCAACTTCCCTTCCCCATCTCTTATAACAGAAGTTCCCTAAAATTAAGGAATGTACTAACTAATTTTACTTCTTCTACAACCTTCTAGAATATGCCGAAGTGTTAGGTGTCCTATTATAATTCTTAGGATAAACATAGTGTCTTTAGACACAATAAAACCAATCAAAAACACCTCAAGATAATGTTAATGAATAATGTTGAAATTTTACTCATATGTAAAATTCCAAATTGCAGAATGCATCTATCAAGATATAGCTTACCTTTGTCAACTGCTTGGTAGCATAGAGCCTGAGTCGGTCATCAAAAGAAGATAATATTTCATTTGCCTAATAGGATATGAACAAATTGGTTAACAGCATAAATTACCTTAAAAGACATCTTTGGCATGAATAAAATGGTAATTTACTTAAACAAAAAATGGCTTCCATAACTGCGTTAAATTTTTTATGATGTTAAACGTACCTCAATTAAAGTAACACGGATGTAATCTTTCACATGTGTATATCTTTGGCGTACATCCTTCATTATGAAATCACTAAGTTCACCACTGAATTCAACTCCAGTAGGACCACCCCCAACAACAACACAGTGCAAAAGCCTTTGCTTTTCCTCTTCTGGAATTCCTGTATCCCAAATAAAACACATAAGTAATAAACAGAAAACTAAATGTCTCATGACTCAACAATACATTTTTCTAACATAAAGATTAAGGGTTTGCTAGGATTGACTCATTTGATCTTATTTACTAGTATAAACACTTGTGAGAGTACTTTAGAGAGCTTACAGAAACAACTTAGGATATGTTTGTATGATGTTTCAAGCTTATTCCCATAAGCTTTTCATATTAGCTTATGAAAACAACTTACTCCCTCCATTCTTTATTATAAGCAAATTTTGACCTTTTAGATTCATTGAATAACTAATGTAGTTGGTTTATATATAGACCAGATACATCTGTTATCCAATGAATCTAAAAAGTTAAAATTTGCTTATAATAAGGAATGGAGGGACTACAATTTATATGGAAACAGCTTAACTTTATTTTACCTTTTATTATACAAATAGTTTATACATAATCAATTATATGATAAGCATGCTTGCTATAAGTGCTTAATTAAGTTGTTTATCCAAACATGGGCTAAAAGATCATAGCAAACCTGGAACATCAGATAGCATCAAGTTTAGGAGCAACTTCCTACGAATTTCCTGTGCATGGCGAACTTCACGAAGAAAAATGGCATGTTCATTGACTCCTTGAATTCCAAAAGTAGCAGGATGCGATCCTAATGCAATTACTAACTTATCATAAGAGACAGTAAATTTCCAAGGATCTATTGTCTGCTCTCCATCAGTTACAGTCTCACATTGCACCTTCAAAACCAAACATCAAATACAAATTTCCCATATAAGCCACACTGCAAGTACCAACATTCCAACTAAAATTAGTATCAAACTATTTGTTTCAAGGAGCAAAGAAAAACAAATTGAGTTTAAATTCCAATATGAATGGGACAAAATAGTTCAATTTAGTAAGTAACATACTCTCCATCACTTAAAGTAGTCCACACACATTTCATACTTAGTCTCATAACATATTTTTCATTAAATTCCAGGTAGCAAATATTATGTTAAAAAACGTAACAGGTAGCTCACACTCCTAGTGAACACATGCAATTTAGCCCCGACACTTAATTTTAAAGGTGTTTACAGTCTCCAACAGCTGTAATTATATTCAGCTATTCTGTTTTTTCAAATTATTACGAGTGTTGATGTGTTAGTGTTATTGTCATGACGCAGCCGCATGTGCTGGATAGAAACCGCACCAACTGCACGATTGAATGTAGTTCTCCACAATATCCCATATCATGATGCGGCAGCTATTTAAAATACTGTGTACAAGTAATAGAAAAAACAAATCATATCAAGGTAACACTTAACACACCATATGATTATGTGCATCAATGGCAGTACAATTGGCAAGGAAGAAATAAGAACCAGGCTCCCTAGAAATAGCTGGTTGGATCCTTCCAATGGGTTCAGCAACTGATCTAAACTCAAGAGTTCCAACACAAGTGGAAGCCAGTAGAGGGGTAAACACCATGTGGTTCCTAGGTGAGACACAAACAATGTCATAAATATGAGGGTCCAACCCTTTCATGAGTCTGCATCCAGCCCAGCCTGAACCCAACACAACCACCCTTGGTTTCTCATGAGGCTTTGTTGGTTCCAAACCTGAAAAATGCTCAACAGGCTTAACATAAGGCTTTTCTTCAATGGGTTGGGAACTGAAATGGGAGAAAAATGTGAAGGATGGTAAAAGGAGAAATGGGTCAGTTTTATTGGGTCTTTGAGATGATTTAATGTTGGAAAATTTTGAGAGATTTCTTAACCAAGCCATGCTAGTTCTGGTTATGGTTTTTGTCTCAACCTCAAATGGGTTTTTTATGGATTCTTTTTGGTGTGTTTTTTTTTTATGGTGTGTGTAGAATATATGAGATGGAAGATATGCATCACAAAATATAGATTGGGGGTGGAAAGTGAACCAAGTAAATAAGATACATAGATGTGAGCTTTGTGATGAGTTAGTTATGTTGTTAGTTATATAAGGTGGGCCAGCTTGATGTGTGCATAACATTTGGACTTTAGTTAAGGTAGCTCGTTTCTTTTGACACTTGTCTTTTTATAAGTTTTTATAAAGGATAATAAGAAATTTTTTGTTTTGTAATTACAATTTAAATGGTAGGTACTGACATTTTATACTTTTCTACACTTAAGGTGTTTGATTATCGCCACTAAACTATTTGACAAAAAAAAAAAGAATTTCTGCAAGAAAAAATCTTAACAAGGAAAACTCACATATGATGATGTGTGATTTTTTTGGGGAAACATTTATAAGCTAAGATGTGCTGTAGCACTTTCTCACAGATTTTTTTACTGCACTGCTTCATTGTAAGAGAATCTAAGTAAAAGAGTCAAATTCTTAAATACTCATATTTAAGATTATTTTGAAGAGATGCAATGTCCGTGTAAAATAGTTTACACTGACTTTCAATGAAAACTTGCAATATTACCATATAAACCTATTTGATTAGAGATTAATTACTATACACTGTCAGTGTAAAAAGTTTTACACTGTCAGTTCATCACCATCATCCGTTGGTATTACTTTATTGATGATTAAAATAAAAGTCAAATTTCTTTTCATATCCAACAGTTATGATTAACTGATAGTGTAAAATCCTTTTACACTGTCAGTGCATTTCAATTAAATCCATTTAATTACTGCAATTCTAAAATAATCGCTAAAAATAGTTTATTCTTATTAGACGTTAGATTAAAATTAATTTAGATTGGCAGTGCATGCATGTCCTCAAATCTCTTAAGATTAATATAAAATCACTCAATCTTCATATTTTGATGAAGAAAACTTGATAAAAGCTAAAGGCAATAAGTTAAGCTTTTTGTAAATGCTTTTCCTTAGTGCTCCATAAATATACCTATTTAGAGTTAGACCCAAAGAACCAATGAATAAAAACATGTAATCGAAAGTAGCAAGCAGTCATCAATGGTACATATGCCAAATATAGATTAAGATTAGAGGACATAGAAATGCCAATGAACAACAGCAACGAAGCTATCCATATCCTCAATCAAAAGTCAAAAATAAAAGTTGTACTTGAATGACCAACAACATTAGCTACCAATTTCACATAATAATTAATAGCGACTGTTTCCTTTATTTATAATGTAAAATATATGTGTTTGATACAACATTAACACAACACCGACACATATGACTGCATTCAATCAATTATATTTTTTTAAATTATTGTTGATGTCAATTTTGCGTCTAAAACAAAAAGAAATGTGTTGATAACACATAATAAATCGTAGCAATGACGCACATCACTACATGTATGTTAAAGAAGGAGAGCACAATATTCCAACACATTACTTAATATATTTGCCATTTCAAACTCTTTTGTACTTATTGTCTGCCACCGCCACTCCTTCCATTTTATGTTTGATTTAATGCCATAATAGTCATGATTTTATCCCACATATAGCATAATACTACTCTTACTAGTTGCTAAGGAACTATAACTTAAAGCCACCGTAATAATAGGAATATAGGAAAGCAAACCAAGATAGAAAAAGAAGTAAATTTGTGCACCTCAACTCTTCCAAAAGACCCTTCATTGTTAAATGGTGTATTCCATATTTCGAACTCTCATCTTTGAGGTCTTCAAGATAGATGCCATTGAGACAGCTACCAAGACAGCCCTCTTCGAGAAAACATCGAGAGAAAGGTCATTTTGTGTTGTGAACATCATAGGGATAGCTTCCCTTGAACAATTCAAACCGGAAGCATTTATCTTCCTCCAAGTTCTAAGGCGACTGCGTTAATTGCACCCTAATTGGGCCGGCTCTGATTAACACACAAAGCAATCAAATAATCGAATAAACATGATAAATGGTCAAAACAAAAAGAAATGTGTTGATAGCACATAATACATAGTGGCAATTACACACAACACTACATGGTAAAAGAAGAAGAGCATAGAACTCCAACTCATTATCTATTCCCCATTCCAAACTTTACTTTACTCCATTATTAATTCAGAAGAATTCGGATTTGTTTCATGATTAACTGTTAAGAGCGATGCGAAATGGGAAAATAAAACTGATAGACATGCAAATTAAAGGACAATTATCAAACAAGTGGCGTGCATAAACTGTAACTGTAAAAGGATGGAGTCCTTGTTCATATACCTGAAATTATTTCCGTCAAACGATCATGCTGTCAAATATCATCCAACAATCATCCAATGAAGTAGTTGGAGGACCATTAGTCAGATCTGCCAGCCATTTCCAAGGGCTTTGAGCATACTTGCAGGCAAAGAAAATATGCTGCAGAGTTTCTTCGAAATTCAAACACACACTGCACATGGACGGAAGATGCAGGCCCCTCCAGCATAACTTGTCATCCTAAGAAAACTTACCACAATCAATCTTCAAAACAGCAGCGACCTAGAGGGGAATTAAGAGATATTTGTAGCTGTGTTACAATTTGGGTAGTAAGGACTTTCTTACGGTGGCAAGAAGTCATGTAGGTAGTTTCTTAGACTATTTAATACAAGCGGGCTATTTAGGTTGATGGTATGTTAAGATTTGAGAATTCCTTTATCCCTGTGATGGATCCAGTATTTATATGAATCTTTGTTGACTAGGGTATTTACTTCCTGAATGTGGTCTTAACCGATCTTCTCGAAATCAACGGAGACTTTCTCTCATTTGATTTCCACGTTGGTGAGACCTCTTGGACGTGTTAGACGATGGTGCGGATCTAGAAGGGGGTTGAATAGATCCCTTGTTTAAAAGAGTCTGCGCTACCAAATAAAATTGATTTTGAAAAATTGTTTGATTTGCGGAAGCGGCCAAGGAAAATACCGTCTATAACGAACGGTTACTAGAAAACCGGATATGCGTCAAGCCTATGGAATCCAATAACAAGTAATGTGAATCACTACGCTAGTCACACTATCAATTTGATTTAACTCACAATGTGGTATGACTAGTTCCAATACCTTAAAATATTGAACAATAAATGGGCAGCACACAAGGCTTTTGGTTCAGACAATTTATCAAACACTTGGCGTGTAGAGCACAACAAGTGAGTTCCGCTTTGAGTGAGTAGCTCAAATTTCCTCGTACAATCAAGGATTGTACTAGATTCAAAATCAGTTTAGCACTACTCAAATCGGTTCTAGATTGATATAATTGTTTGCACTAAAAACCACAAATATTAAGCAATGTAAAATGTAAGGCAAAAGACGCAACGATTTGTTGAGGCAGTTTCCCCGTCGTCTTCGCTTCGGGGTACATCTGCCTTCAATTCTAACAATAGAATTGAGACCTTATAATATAAATTTAACCTGTTGTAGAAATGTATATACAAGAATTGAATAGCAATCAAACAAACGAACACCCTTGTTGGTTTAGATGCTATCTCCTCTTGCCCCTTGATTCGAGTCGAATCAAGTCCTTCGACAGCTTGTGAATAAACCTCTGATTACAACTCTATGTTTGAACAACCTTCTGTCTTCAAACCCCAGCCTGGATGATTTCAATCACTCGCGTGTCGAACCTGAAACTTGTAACGCCCATTTTTAATTATTTAGTTTTCCCGTGTTATTTGATTTTCGGTGCATTATGTGGAGAAATTGTTTAAGGAATTAAATCCCATAATATTAGAAAATTATGATTAATAATAATAATATGATGATTAATAGTGTTGATAATACTATTATTAATATTATTGTTGTTATTATTATATTTAAAAATATTATTGGGGTTAATTTTGGAATTAAGAAAGGAGGAGTAATATTATTATTTGGAATTAAAAGAAATGAGAGTTGTTTATTTGGAGGAGAAATAAAAAGAGAATTTGGGGGTATTGAGGGCATAGTTGGCAATTGAAAGAAAATGGAGAAGGAAAGAACACGTGAAGAGGAGGAACACGGTTCAGCCAGGAAGAGGGAGATCAGGAGTTGAAACTTGAGCAAGGGGATCATCAAGACTATCAATTCGTGTGGATTCTTGAAGTTCAACATCATCAAACTGTTCATTGAGGTAAGGGGGGGATTGATCGGTTAAATTCGGTATTGCATGAAAAATTGGTAGAACGAGGAATTCCCTAAACCCCATAGGTGAATGATGAAATTATGTTGTTGCATGTTGTTGATTTCTGTTGTAATTGTGATTATTGTGTTTGAGTTCATTGCATGTGCTATGGAATGGTTGTTTGATGATTTTGGGTTTCCGGTAAATTCGGAGTTAATGCCGGAAGTTGGAGAATTGAGTAGAACTGAGGATTTATTGAGTATGAACTAGGATAATCGGTGTAGTCTTGTGAGATAGTACTGTACTGGTATAGTGTAGGATTTCGTGGGATTTAATCGGACGAAATCGGAGTGTGGGGTTGTTTCTGAACAGCAGTTTTTCTGCAGAATTCGCGTGCATTCGATGGGCGAATGGGGGCGAGCCTTCGCCAGGCTTCGCCAGGCGAACTGGGCAGCGAACGCTGCCTTTTGCTTCTGTTTGGCTTCGCTAGGGGTTTCGTCGGGCGAGTCCCAACGAGTGTTTGCTGCGGGGCTTCGCCAGGCGAATGGCAGCGAACATGACAGCATTTTGTGATTTTTCTGCTGTGTTGTTTCCGTTCTCGTGTGGTTAGACCCTTGTTGGTCGTGAGCGAGTACGTGGTTATCATGGATCGGTTGAGAGCATGAAGGTGATGTAGGGAGCGTGTGCTTGAATATTCGTTGATATGAACGATTGAACTGAAGTATGTTGTGATGCCTAAAGTGGCTATGTATCCTTCGATTAGGAATGAATACGTGTGATACGTGAGTGTGATTCTCGTTGTAATTGTATAACCGAATAAGTGACCTGATATACGTTATGAGTGTATGTGATATTGTAAGAAACTCTTGAGATGTGGTTGTATGAGATTCAGGTGATAGGTGGCGAGCATAGTAGAACTTTGTTTTCCTTGGAACTGTGTGCAGCTGTGATTGTTGAGCGTGACCAGTCTGAAGTACCGTGATAATTTATGGGTGTTGGGTGTATGTTGGGTGTTAGAGGGCTATGTGGCCAGCGTTTAACGCATTCGACGTGATCGGTGGATTATGTGGTATAATTATATGTGTGTGCTATAAGTTGTGTGACCGTGGATCAGTAGGATCGATACGCCTTATGTGCGTAGTGCTCATATGTTGAGTGACCGTAGATCAGTAGGATCGGGTACGCCTTGTGTGCGTTGTGACTGTGTGTTGTACGTTGATGGATCAGTAGGATCGTGTGCACCGTGAGTGCTGTGTTGATGAGTGAGATATCTTTGATATATGATAAATTGTGATCAGTAGGATCGATACGCTTTATATGCATTGTGATTATATGTTGTTGTGTGATGAGTGGATCAGTGGGATCGATATGCCTTATATGCATAGTGTGTGATATGTTGTGGTGATGTATTGTGGTGAGTGAATCAGTAGGATCGACACGCTTTATATATACGTTGTGTTTGTATGTTGTGTGATGGATGTGGATCCGTAGGATCGATACGCTTGTTGTGCGTTGTGTTTGTATGTTGTGTGAGGGATGTGGATCAGTGGGATCGACACGCCTTGAGTGCGTTGTGGTGATATGTTGTGATGAGAGGATCCGTAGGATCGATACGCTTTATATGCGTCGTGTTTATGTGTTGTTGTGATGATTGGGTCAGTAGGACCGATATGCCTTAGGTGCATGATGTGTGATATGTTGTGTGGTGAGTTGATCGGTAGGATCGATGCACTTTGTGTGCTTGTGTATGTATGCATATTATGATGCGATGGACCAGTGGGGTCGTGTGCACTGTGTGTGCTATGTGGTTATGCATAGTGTCTTGCATGGTATGTGGACGTGGTGAATCGTTGCTTGGTGGAGCGTATGTGATTCACTCACGTGCTCCAAATGGGGAGCGTGTGGACGTGAGGCCTGTGTGGCTCACGTGCTCCAAATGGGGAGCGTGTGGACGTGAGACCTGTGTGGCTCACGTGCTCCAGTGGGGGAGCGTGGATGGGATTTGGATCGTTGCTCGGATGGAGTGTATGTGACCACCCGTGTCCCAAGTGGGGGACATTGATATTTGATTATATGGGCTCAGGAGGAGCGTGGTAGGGATAGATCGTTGCTCAAAGGGAGTGTATGCGATCTATCCTGAGTTGAGTCGGTACTGCATTTTGTTGAGTCTAGTGCATGTGTTGCATTGTTATTGTGTGTTGTGGTTGTTGATGATGGGACAGTAGGTCCGGGTTTGAGAAATATGAAATAATTGATTTATTGTTTTCTGCCTTTTATTTCATGTATGTTCATACCATTAATATTTGATCGTGAATCTCACCCCTTTGCTGTTGTTGTGGTATGTGCTTCTTCGGAAGTACAGACAATCCAGGTGTTTAGCTAGCTTGGATTGTGATGTCTCTGTAGGACTGCTCTGATACGTAACACCGGGACGTTTTGGGAGTTTGTGTGTTTATTTGTTGATTATATGTGCCCCAGTGGCGTATCTGTTATTTTGTGAGATGTTTGATGTTGATCGGTGATGATGTTATGTATTTTGGAGCAGATGGTTGTTACTGTATATATGATGATGATGATGATGATGATGGATATGGATGATATATTTATATGTGATGATTTGTGAATTATGACAGACTATGTATATATTTTCCGCTGCAGTTTTATTGAGAAATTAATTTGGAAAAATGTCTTGGGGAATTTTAGAGTAAATTGTGACATCCCGTTGTGGGAGATACTCTGATATGTGCTTATTTTAATCGTTTTATTTTATTTTGGGAAACGGGGTGTTACAAAACTCTCCTTCACAATCCTCCGTTTACCGTTACTAAATCGACGGAACCCGCCGTTCCTCGATTACCTTCACTCGGCTGAATATATGTTGAGAAGAATCGTGCAAAAAACTCCAAATTCAGAGAATCTTGGAGGACAAAATCCTAGAGGTTTTATTCAAGAAAGACCTGTCAATTACTCAACCCGAACCGGATTACCCAATCAGCGGCTTCGAACGTTATCACCTCTAACAATGCATAATGCACAACAAAGATTATTGTGTGTGATTGTTGTGGTATGAAATGTAGAAGATGAAGATGATGTGAACTTGAATTGACACCTCTTTCACTTTTCTTATTTTTCTGAATGATTCAATGTATGTGAAGTGAAAAGAGCAACTGAATGTTAGACTATGGCACGGATCTAGAAGGGGGGGTTGAATAGATCCCCAATTAAAATTGAGTCGGCGCTACCAATTTAAAATTGGTTTTAAAAATGTTTTAAGTGCGGAAGCGGCCGAGGAAAAATATAGTCTAAAACGAACGGTTATTGGAAAACCGGATATACGTAAGCCTATGGATTAATGACAATTCGGAAAAATAGAATCACAACACAAACTACGCTTATCAATTATTTACTTCAGTTTTAAGGATTCCTAGTTCCAATGATTCAAAATCAAACCAAAACTAGATACACAAGTAAGATAATTTTGGTTCAAGCAATATGTCAAGCACTTGGTGTGCAAAAACACTCCAAGTGATGTTTATGTTGAGTAAGTGATTTCAACCAGCCTAGTACAATGTATTGTTGTACTTTAGAATTAAAAACAAAGTTTTAACCTCTTACTCAATTGATATCACAATTTTGACAATAGAGCTTACACAAAAATAACTTATTTGAGTTGTAATGTAAATGCTGAAAGTAGAGAAGACAAGTAATTTGGTGAGGCAGTTCCCCCGTCGTCCTCGCTTCGGGGTACGTTTGCCCTCAATTCTAAAACTAGAATTGAGATATATTGTATAGATATCACCTGTTTGAATGAACAGTTTATACAAGGATTGAGCAACAAATATACAACAAAAATCTCAATGTGTTGAAAGTTGCCTTCACTCCTTGCCCCTTGATTCAAGCTGAATCAAGTTCTTCGATTTGTGTTGATGGACCTCCGACTCTAGCCACCTTATTGAAGAACACGTTGTTCAAACCTTTGGCTCCGGCTAATCTCAACAGCACCAAATCGAACTCGAGATCTTCCCTTCAAAATCACTGAATCCGCTACTAGACTTGTGAAGACCACCTCTTCACAATCACATTCGCTCGATTGATCGTTGATGAAGAATCTCGTCCAAAAACCCCCAAAATTCAAACCAATCTTGGAGGGCAAAACCCCAATGGTTTTATTCAAGAAAGAACCTGTCGCAATCTTCAACCCGAGCTTGATTCTCCAATCTAAGCCTCGAACCTTATCACCTTGAATCTCTCACACATGCATTTTAAAAATGATTGTGTGTAATTGAAATGTCGTGAGATGTTGAAGATGAAGATGATGAATCTTGGACACCTATTTCACTCTTTCTTGTTTTTGAACACATGAATCAAAAGAATATCAAATGTTGTTAGACACAAGTGTTTAAGCAAGTATATATAGTGCCAACAAAATTCAGGACATAACAGTATTTCAAATATGAGAGGGAACTATTTTAAAAACAGTTTTTCCGCGCGAACGGTCGACCATAACAGGTCTATGCGTCGATGCATGGCCTGTGCTATTTTGGATTTCTAGAAATTTCATCAGTGTGCGTCGACCATACAGTCGGCGTGCGCTGACCCGTTGAAATTCATCTCTTTTGTGCGCCGACCCTATGGTCGACCAATGCTTTTATGCGTTGACCCGCTGGAATATCATTCCTTCATGCGCCAACCCTATGGTCGACGCATGCTTTGTGCGCTGACTGATTTGCCCTTTTTCTGATGGATACGCCGACCCTATGGTCGAACCATGTCCTGCAAGCTTTCCAGTCTATCCTGGGAATTTGTCATCATCGAAACATGCATTTACCAATGTCTTGCAGACTTGTGTGATATATGGCGATTTGCCTCCACACTGAATATTTATACCAGACAAAACTGTTATAACTGATGAAACCACTTTTCAAAAATAATAGACAAATCAGGAAATATGCATAAAACAGCGAGCGGTCGACCCATGCAGAGTGCAGGGTCGACCTGAGCTAACCCGAGGAAACAGATTGTGCAAAACACACAGCCATGCGTCGACCGGAACAACTAACAAGGCATGCGTCGACGCATAGCCTGAATTCTTAGACAAACGGAAATGCCAACAGTATGCGTCGACCGGTAGGTAGACCATACCTAACCAGAAGGAAATGCAGGATTAAGACACATATCATGAGTCGACCGGAGCAGAGTTTTGGTCGAATCAAAGACCTAAAATTTCAGAAAATGCCTAATTTCATACTTTTGATTCTCTTAGATGATATCTATGATAGACCAATGAAGTTTAACTCATATGATGCATATTTTGGCAACTTTATATGCAACACTCGAGATATTTTATGCAAGTAAATAGATCATGAGAAATAAGGTATGCTCATGCAACATGGTGATAACGCCCAACATCTATTCTTCTATGAAGCAACGTTTTGACATCATCGAAACACATATATTTTGTATATGAGGCTTTGTCCTCACAGGACGATTCCTTAGATTCCGTCTAGACGGCCCAATTATTAGGCTAGGGAGCCCTAATCCAAAACTTTATCAAACATGACATTACACAGTTTCTCAAGCACGAGGACTTTCTTCTAAAGGGCGAAGTGTTTAAAAGCACTTTTCTTTTTGGAATGTTCCCCTCGCCCTGTCGATGATTCCCTTAACTGAGAACGATTTTGCTAGGTAGCGTTCCTTGCATAGGAGAGTCCCCCAACGGAATGGCGAGTAAAACGATAAGCGAGTCCCTCAGCAGAAGGGCGTACAGGCTAGTGGGGAGACGTGTCTATTTTGAGTTGATGTGTCAAGATATTCAAACGTCAGTCATTTCTGCCAAATCGAGTGTTTGAGGGGAAGAGGCATGGGTAGCATTTAATGCACCTCATGATGGTACTTCTCGATAAGACAAATCAGTTTATCGTATTCGCAGGTGGCATCCAAACGTGGAGGCTTTCGCGCTTCTGGCACCAACCTATTGGATGAACGTGTGAACCCACTTCTTTGGGTTTTGTAACACCCCCTTTCTATGCCCCCAAATAATACAATTAATCATTTAGGCATAAATTTAAAATTTCATCAGAGCACATTTGCAACATGGCATAAAAGGGGAATATCACATTATCATAAAAATTCCAACACATACAACACCTGCTCAACAAATATGCAACATCGGGATAATACCCACAAGGAATATTTAGAACAAAGGCGGAAATATCCAAATATTTCATAATTCACCAAACATGTATTCACATATACAGTTATCATTCATCATGTTTTACAAAACATATCAACAGCAGATACATACTCAGATGTATCACAAAAGAATCAAAATAAATCCTATCTACCCGGTGCTACATATCAGAGCCGACCGACCAAAAAGGGAAAAGCCACGCTTCACAAAAATACCTCCAGCAATCTAATCTACAATGCCTCATAGAGCATTAAAAGAAACCACAGAAGGGTGAGAAACAATATCATAATAACAATGCATACAAACATATTAATATACGTGATACCCAATATATGTCTTTCGCATTCTCACCGCAACTCACCTCGTCATACCGTACATCGCAATGTATTCACATTATCTATTTACAAATAGAACAATCATGCATATACAATATGCGTCAACAATGTTTATATCGGTTCATAAACACACAAAACATACATATTCATATATTCACACACACATGTGTCTTCAAGCATGCCAATCATGCCAATCATCAGCAATTCATATAAACATTTACAATTATGTTAATTCACCATGCACCATGCAGGATGTCAACATGCAACTCATAGAGACCGACACACGACTCTATGCAGATGCAAATGCGGTACCGACTCATTTCAGCAGGTTCAATTGAAGAACCAAATAACCATCGCTCACACCCCACATGGGCACACGAGGTTCTGCAGATTCTGCAGCGAACCTCCAGCGAGCTCTTCGCTACTCCCTTCGCTGCCAACGAGGGACCTTAAAACCATTCTGTCCCAAGTCTAGGACCGTTCGCTGCGCACTCGCCTAGCGAACTACCAGCGACCATTCGCGACCTTCTCGCCTAGCGAACTGCTAGCGAGCGCCTGCGATTTTCCACTTCTCCCCGCTGTTCAGAATCCAAAACCACCGATAAAATCACCCGATGAACTCCAACTCATATCCAGTAGCCTTAGTCTAACATATACCGACTAATCTACGCCATCTAATCACGATTCTAACCGTTGGACAACGATTTATATCGATTAAACCAAATTCAACCTAAAATGGAAAGTGTAGAAAAACTACCAACAATCCAAAACAATCCAACAAAATCATACATGATTATACACATTGATAGAATAATAAAGTTTCACACCCTTACCCGATCAATCGAAAGCTTTGGTAATGATTTCTTGAAGTTCTAGGTTTTCCTCTTCTTTCTCTCCTCTTTCTCTTCTCTTCCTTTCTTTCCTTTGTTTTTCTTTCTATCTCACTAACTTTCTCTTTTTCTCTCATATACTCATATTCTCTTTTCTTTCCTCTCAAATTCTTTCCACACACTAATTAATCAATTCACATAAAATATCCACTTAACATAATTACTAATGCCCAAAATACCCTCCGGTCTATTTTTACCCGAAACTCTCAAAGTAGGCAAAAATAGCACAATATGCACAAATAACATATTAACACACAACTCCATATTTAAAATAATAATTCAATTAATTAAATCAGAAAGGACTCAAAATAAAGGAAATTCAGAATCGGGGCGTTACAACTCTCCCCCACTTAGGAATTTTCGTCCTCGAAAATATTACCTGATTCGAACAGCTCAGGATGCGACTCACGCATCTTACTCTCCAATTCCCAAGTCATATTGCCTTCCGCAGCACCTCCCCATGCTACTTTTACAAGCGAAATATCCTTGCCTCTTAGGCTCTTAACTTCGCGGTCCAAAATCATAACCGGTAAAACCTCAACCGTAAGATTATCTCTTACCTCCACCTCATCCATATGAATCACATGTGACGGATCCGGAACATACTTCCGAAGTTGCGAAACATGGAACACATCATGAAAATTCGAAAGACTCGGAGGCAACGCCACACGATAAGCCACCGCACCAACTCGTGCAATAATTTGATACGGACCAATAAAACGAGAAGTCAACTTCTTCGACTTCAAAGCACGACCCACACCCGTAACCAGTGTAACTCTCAAAAACACATGGTCACCTTCTTGAAATTCAAGGTCCTTCCTTCTCTTGTCATGATAACTCTTTTGCCTATTCTGGGAAGCTTTCATCTTCTCCCGAATAAACTTCACCTTCTTCGTCATTTGTTGTACCATTTCCGGTCCAACTACCGATCTCTCTCCGGTTTCATGCCAACACAAAGGTGTTCGACATTTCCGACCATACAAAGCCTCAAATGGTGCCATACCAATACTTGCATGAAAACTGTTGTTGTAAGTGAATTCAATCAGTGCCAAAAAGTTATCCCAAACACCACCTTGCTCGAGTACACAAGCACGCAACAAGTCCTCTAACGATTGAATCGTCCTCTCAGTTTGGCCATCCGTCTGCGGATGATACGCCGAACTCAATCTCAACTTAGAACCTAAAGCCTTTTGCAAACCTTCCCAAAATCTCAAAGTAAATCTAGGATCTCTATCCGACACGATACTCTTGGGAACTCCATGCAACTTCACAATCACCCGAACATAAATCTCGGCTAACTTTTCCAAAGGATAACTAATATCAATCAGAATAAAGTGAGCAGATTTAGTAAGCCTATCAACAATCACCCAAATAGCATTGTGACCTCTTTGCGTATTTGGTAAACCCGTAACAAAATCCATTGATATACTATCCCATTTCCATTCTGGAATATCCAACGGTTGCATCAAACCACTAGGCTTCTGATGTTCCACTTTAGACTTCTGGCAAGTCAAACACGAATACACAAACCGAGCTACATCCCTCTTCAATCCGGACCACCAAAAGATTTTCTTCAAATCTTGATACATCTTATTCGCACCCGGGTGAATACTTAATTTACTCCGGTGTCCTTCCTCCAATATCGTCTTTCTCAAATCCACATCGTCGGGAATACAAATACGACCACGGAATTTCAAAACTCCAAAATTATCAACCTTAAAGTCCTCACTCTCATTCATCATCAAATCCACAAATTTCAAATCCAACTTTTGCTTTTCACGAACGGTAGCTAGAAAATCATTCGTAACATACAACATACCAAGTTTCACACTTTTTGGCGTCATTTCACAAATCAAACTCAAATCTCTAAAACTCTCCAAAAGTTCCCATTCTCTTACCATCAATGTAGACATATGCACTAACTTCCGGCTCAAAGCATCGGCTACAACATTTGCCTTACCCGGATGGTAATTCAACCCAAAGTCATAATCCTTCAAAAACTCTAACCATCTCCTTTGCCTCATATTCAATTCCTTTTGCTCAAATAAATACTTCAAACTCTTGTGGTCGCTAAAAACTTCAAATCTCGCACCATAGAGATAATGTCTCCAAATTTTCAAAACAAAGACCACGGCCGCCAATTCCAAATCGTGCGTGGGATAATTATTCTCATGCACTCTCAATTGCCTTGAAGCATAAGCCACAACTTTACCGTCTTGCATCAAAACACCACCCAAACCGGACAAAGAAGCATCACAATAAACCACAAACGCTTCCGTCGGATTTGGCAAAATCAGAACCGGCGCCGTTGTCAACCGTCTCTTAAGTTCAACAAAACTCTTCTCACAATTAATGTCCCAAACAAAAGTCTTTCCCTTACAAGTCAACTGAGTCAACGGAAGTGCCAACTTCAAAAATCCCTCAATAAACCTCCGATAATAACCGGCCAAGCCCAAAAATCTTCGGATCTCCGTAACCGACTTAGGAGCCTCCCATTGCATCACCGCATCAATCTTGGACGGATCAACACAAATACCGTTACCAGAAATAACATGCCCAAGAAAATTCACTTCCGATAACCAAAACTCGCACTTGGATAACTTAGCATACAATTGCTTCTCCTTCAATACTTGCAACACAACCTGCAAATGCTCTTCATGCTCTTCTTGGGACTTAGAGTAAATCAAAATGTCATCAATAAACACAACTACGAAACGATCCAACTGCTCATGAAAGATACGATTCATATATTCCATAAACACACCCGGCGCATTAGAAACTCTGAATGGCATCACAGAAAATTCATAATGACCATACCGTGTCCTAAAAGTCGTCTTTTGAATATCTTCTCCTTTAACACGAATCTGGTGATAACCTGACCTCAAATCAATCTTACTAAAAACACGGGCACCAACCAATTGGTCCATCAAATCA
The DNA here is from genome assembly GCA_963859935.3 of Lathyrus sativus. Lineage (NCBI taxonomy): Eukaryota > Viridiplantae > Streptophyta > Magnoliopsida > Fabales > Fabaceae > Lathyrus > Lathyrus sativus. Next base: position 356,917,343 of record OZ012739.1, read on the forward strand.
TCAATTCTAGGAAGCAGATACTTATTCTTGATAGTCACCTTGTTCAACTGCCGATAATCAATACACAACCGCATGCTCCCATCTTTCTTCTTTACCAACAATATTGGCGCACCCCAAGGAGAAACACTCGGCCTAACAAATCTCTTTTCCAATAAATCATTCAATTGTCTCTTCAACTCTACCAACTCCGATGCCGACATACGATACGGTGCCATCGAAATCGGTCTAGTATCGGGAACTAGATCAATCGAAAACTCAACTTTCCTTTCTGGCGGTACATCCGTAATGTCCTCCGGAAATACTTCTGGAAAGTCACGTACCACTGGAACCAAATCCAATTCAACCTTATTCTCTACCGACAACGACGCAAACAAACAGAACACTTGAGCTTCATCCGCCAAAAGTTTCTTCAACTCTTTAGTGGATAGAAAACTCTCTTCCTCCTCATCTCCCAAAGATGGAAACCTCACCATCTTGTGATAACAATCAATATGAACTCTATTATACTGCAACCAATTCATACCCAAAATCACATCTAATCCTTCTAATGGCAAACACACCAAGTCCATAATAAAGTCCTTATCATACATGGTCAAGGGACAACTCAAACATACCGAAGACGTAGTTACCAACCCCGAAGCGGGTGTCTCAATAACCATATCACCACCACAAGAAGAAAAACACAAATCCAAACGCTTAGCGCACTCGAACGAAATAAACGAATGAGTCGCTCCGGTATCGATAATAGTAACTAAGGGAATATTATTAATAAAGCATGTACCTTTAATCAACCGATCCGCATTAGTAGTGTATGCACCCGCTAATGCAAATACCTTCCCGCTTGACGGAGCTTGCTTTGCCTTAGTACACTTCATATTAATATGACCAACCTCCCCACAGTTAAAACACTTAATCACATTCCTTCTACATTCAGTTGTAGCATGACCGAGACCACCACTGTTAGCACACTTTTCCCCAGCCTTCTTACACTCAAAAGATTTGTGCCCCTCTTCGCCGCACCTATAGCACTTAACGGGACCAGAACTCCCTCCTCCGGATTTCCTGACAAAGTGTTCCCTATGCTTCCCTTTATCAGCAGGCGTCACATAAGGCCCACTCCTTACTGGTTGCTTCCCTCGCCTCTCATTCAAACTCTTATAGTGAGTAGAACGAGCCCTACTATCCTCTTCGAAAATTCTACAACATTCGGTTAAGTCCGAAAATCTTCGAATCCTCTGATATCCCACAGCTTGCTTGATCTCCAGGCGCAAGCCGTTCTCATACTTAACACACTTGGAAAATTCCGCCGCCACCGCATCATAGTGAGGATGGAATTTCACCAACTCCGTGAACTTAGCCGTGTAGTCGACCACGGACATGTTCCCTTGTTTCAATTCTAGAAACTCCATCTCCTTCTTTCCCTTCACACTCTCCGGATAATACTTCCTCAAAAATTCAGTGCGGAACAAATCCCAAGTTATTTCCTCATCATCAACTCCAAGAATTTGTCTTATGCCGACCCACCAGTCATCGGCTTCTTCTCTCAGCATGTGAGACCCAAGTCTCACCTTGTTCCTCTCAGCGTAATTCATAACTCTGAAGATCCTCTCGACCTCTTTCAGCCAAATCTGAGCACCGTCCGGATCAAACCTTCCTTTGAACACCGGCGGTTGATTCTTTCTAAACTCATCGTTAGCATTCACATTCGGCGCACCCTACACCGCTCGAGCCATAGCTTCCAATGCCGCAGCCATCGCGTTGTCATTACGACCAGCCATATTCTGATTATTCCTAAAAATAACAACAGGGTCAAACAACCGTTCAACCAACAAAACAGCGAGACAGATACAACTGACTCAACACTGGGCTCTGATACCACTTATTGTAACACCCCCTTTCTATGCCCCCAAATAATACAATTAATCATTTAGGCATAAATTTAAAATTTCATCAGAGCACATTTGCAACATGGCATAAAAGGGGAATATCACATTATCATAAAAATTCCAACACATACAACACCTGCTCAGCAAATATGCAACATCGGGATAATACCCACAAGGAATATATAGAACAAAGGCGGAAATATCCAAATATTTCATAATTCACCAAACATGTATTCACATATACAGTTATCATTCATCATGTTTTACAAAACATATCAACAGCAGATACATACTCAGATGTATCACAAAAGAATCAAAATAAATCCTATCTACCCGGTGCTACATATCAGAGCCGACCGACCAAAAAGGAAAAAGCCACGCTTCACAAAAATACCTCCAGCAATCTAATCTGCAATGCCTCATAGAGCATTAAAAGAAACCACAGAAGGGTGAGAAACGATATCATAATAACAATGCATACAAACATATTAATATACGTGATACCCAATATATGTCTTTCGCATTCTCACCGCAACTCACCTCGTCATACCGTACATCGCAATGTATTCACATTATCTATTTACAAATAGAACAATCATGCATATACAATATGCGTCAACAATGTTTATATCGGTTCATAAACACACAAAACATACATATTCATATATTCACACACACATGTGTCTTCAAGCATGCCAATCATGCCAATCATCAGCAATTCATATAAACATTTACAATTATGTTAATTCACCATGCACCATGCAGGATGTCAACATGCAACTCATAGAGACCGACACACGACTCTATGCAGATGCAAATGCGGTACCGACTCATTTCAGCAGGTTCAATTGAAGAACCAAATAACCATCGCTCACACCCCACATGGGCACACGAGGTTCTGCAGATTCTACGCGGAATCAAAATAACCATCGTAATATACGAGGTTCTGCAAATCCACCGAGGGATCAATAATTAACCATCGCTCATACCCCACAAGGGCACACGAGGTTCTGCAGATTCACCGAGGAATCAATAATTAACCATCGCTCACACCCCACAAGGGCACACGAGGTTCTGCAGATTCACCGAGGAATCAATCGACACAAGAATGCATACCATGATGCTTCACATGCAACATGACTCATGACACTCTTGAAAATGCACACATGTTTACAAACATACTCATGCATTCTACACATTCATCGCATATATTCATACAACATCATAGATTTTTAATCAGGCTAAACAATGCACATAATTGCCCAAGCGGCCACAATTCATAATCTAGGATTCATGCCATACGGCTACCCACAGCACAACACAACCCAACATATAAACTACTAAATCAAAGAAGGGTCGATCGCAACCGAAACCCCAAGCCACGATAGCACCCCGCAACAGGGAAAATTCATCCTGCTACGTTCGCTACACGCTCGCCTAGCGAACTACTAGCGAGCCTGAACAGAGGCTACAGACCTCGTTCGCCACACCGTTCGCCACAGCGAACCTCCAGCGAGCTCTTCGCTACTCCCTTCGCTGCCAACGAGGGACCTTAAAACCATTTTGTCCCAAGTCTGGGACCGTTCGCTGCGCACTCGCCTAGCGAACTACCAGCGACCATTCGCGACCTTCTCGCCTAGCGAACTGCTAGCGAGCGTCTGCGATTTTCCACTTCTCCCCGCTGTTCAGAATCCAAAACCACCGATAAAATCACCCGATGAACTCCAACTCATATCCAGTAGCCTTAGTCTAACATATACCGACTAATCTACGCCATCTAATCACAATTCTAACCGTTGGACAACGATTTCTATCGATTAAACCAAATTCAACCTAAAATGGAAAGTGTAGAAAAACTACCAACAATCCAAAACAATCCAACAAAATCATACATGATTATACACATTGATAGAATAATAAAGTTTCACACCCTTACCCGATCAATCGAAAGCTTTGGTAATGATTTCTTGAAGTTCTAGGTTTTCCTCTTCTTTCTCTCCTCTTTCTCTTCTCTTCCTTTCTTTCCTTTGTTTTTCTTTCTATCTCACTAACTTTCTCTTTTTCTCTCATATACTCATATTCTCTTTTCTTTCCTCTCAAATTCTTTCCACACACTAATTAATCAATTCACATAAAATATCCACTTAACATAATTACTAATGCCCAAAATACCCTCCGGTCTATTTTTACCCGAAACTCTCAAAGTAGGCAAAAATAGCATAATATGCACAAATAACATATTAACACGCAACTCCATATTTAAAACAATAATTCAATTAATTAAATCAGAAAGGACTCAAAACAAAGGAAATTCAGAATCGGGGCGTTACAGGTTTTCTATATATTTTCAGAAGCATTGTTTCACCGCTTCTTCCTTCTTTTCAGAAACTTTCTGCATTAAACTCTATTTTCTTGAACCTCTCTTTTGGATCGTGAATTAGTTTAGATCCTTGAGTGCCTATGCCTCATGGAGTCCAGCATCCTCATCACTCGAGATCGTAAAAACGGCCACAAAGTGGAGAAGTATCTAGGTAAGGGTAAATTCCTTTTATCTTTGTTGGTCGTGCTCTAATGGTCCATTATGTGCAAATGAGATGACAGTGGTGCCCCTCGATGAGCAACGAGAGCGCCTAGTGAAGATGCAGACGACTCATCATCGAGTGGTGTTGTCTTTTCTCACGGCATTACTGATGCAAGGGGATGGCGCATGGTGAAACTTCTCAGGCGGCCAAGATTCACCCTCCTAAGATTCCCAAAAGGGAAGATGGTTCTTCTACGCCGTTAAAAGCTAAGAGGCGAGACCCAGAAGAGATTAGAGGATATTTCAACTCGCTCTATACCTTCCTTGTTGAGTAACCCCTTCTTCCATGCAGTGGCTTTTGTTGATCATTTCTTTTCCTTCTCTAGGAACATTCCAAGTGATTGATTATCAGAGGCTTTCCACCTTGTCTCCTTCCTAACTATCAACTTTGATGGAGACCCAACTTATGAGATGTTTCTTGATGGAGAAAGTGCTAAGGGAGAAATGCTCTAAATCCTTAAGGAGAATGTAGTTTGGATGCTTAGCCTGAACAAGCGTACCCGGGAAGGCGGGATGGCGTTAAAACAGATAAAGGTAAGAAGGGATGATCTGAAGAAGCTTGTCGAGTGAGTGGTCGCTCAGGCGTGTGTTCAACAAGAAGAGGTGGAAGGTTTGACGAAATTACTCGAGCAAGCTCAGAGCGCTCCCGAAAGCACGGAAGAGTGAGTTTCTCAGCTTACGGTTGACATTGTGGCAGCCTCTTTACCCCCAATCTATATTTAAGCCCCTTTTACCCCAAATCTATATTTAAGCCCTCTTTGCCCTTTTAAAGTGGTTCTGGATGGGGAGTTGGTGGACAAAGAGTGATTTATTTTCCTTTTTCCCCTTTTTGGCTATAATTTTGTAATCTTGTTAACCCTTTCGAGGGGATTTTGTAATTATTTTAAATAGCGACGTCCTTGTGTGGTTGTCTTTATATCAATTGTTTTTTTTGTGAATTGTTCTATTGTTTTGTATTCATCTAGAAATCTCTATAAGTATGGTCGCTTCTAAGGTGATGAGAATTCCTTCTCTGGTGGAATTTGTCATTTTGACTCATACATATGGGGGCTAGGTTCCTCTACTGAGGGATCTGTTTTCTTTTGTTGCCTTTATGGGAAGCAAGGATCTCACCTTGGGGAATCCATCATACGTAATTGCCTATATAGGAGCCAAGGATCCCACCTTGGGGAATCTAGCGTATATAATTGCTTATATGAGTTGGATTCCACCTTGAGGAATCCAACATATATAATTTCCTCCATGGGCAGCAAGGATCTTTTTCTAGGGGAATCTGGCGTATATAATTGTCTTTATGGGCGACAAAGATCCCACCTTGGGGAATCCAGCATATATAATTTCCTCCATAAGTGGCAAGGATCCCTTTTTAGGGGAATCCAGTGTATATATATTTCCTTTATGGGCGGCAAGGATTTCACATTGGTGAATCCGGCATATATAATTCCCTCCATGGGCAGCAAGGATCCCACCGTGGGAAATCTAACATGCATAATTGCCTCTATGGGCGGCAAATATCCCACCCTAGGGAATCCAACATATATAATTGCCTCTATGGGTGGCAAGGATTTCACCTTGCAGAAACCAACATATATAATTGCCTATATGGGCTGCTGATAACGCGAAATCATATCGTTTATTTGGCTTGATTTACATGCATTTATTTGTGACTATTATTAATTTATCTTGATTTATGTTATATTATATGATTAATTTACTTCGTTTTGCAGATTGGGGAGAATTTGGATTACAGAAAGAAAAGAAGAAGAAATGGAAGGAAAAGAGAGAAGAAAAACAGAAAAAAATGGATTTTTCTGATGTGACGGTCGTCACAGGTCCATTACGACCGTCATGCATATCACGACCGTCACATTTCATGACGACCGTCACGCAGACAAAATATCAGTACGTTCAAATCAGAAGCAGCCACGATCAATCTCAACCTAATTTCTTCCTACACTTTCTCCACTCACTGTCCACTACTGGAAGTTACTCCCACTCCCTCCATAATTCACCCATGATCTCTGGAAGATGAAGAGTGAATTATCTCTTATAAATAGGCCTTAGATTCACAATTTTAGGGGGAACCTTCGATGTATCGAAGTACTGCCAAAATTTCCATTGAAGCCAATTTTACTTTCCTGCATTATTTTCCATTTCTTTTCCTTTTATTTCATTTGTATCGCTTTATTTTTTCCTGTACCTTTTAATTCTCGCCAAAGTAGAATCCTGCCGACATTGTGGAGGACTACTCAAGGATTCGAGATCAGTACGATTTACAGGTTTTTATTAATTGAATTATTATTTTATTTCTGTCAGTATGCATGTTATATTATTCTGCTGCCATTGTTTATTTATGTTTGCATTAATTATCATGTCTAGCTAAATTAGTTTTATCGGTATGTAACCGAATTGGTAGGACAGGATTCGATAGTAACCGGCACCTTCCCTTTTTACAAACAACCTTTCTGGCTGTAGTTTTTAATCTAAGTTCTAAATAAACCTTTGTCACGACAGTGAGAAGCTATTTACGGTGGTTTTTCCACGACAGTGGGAAACCATATTAAGGTACGAACCAACAAGCGACAGCTGAGGCTAGAACCAGATAGTAAAAACTAGGCATTGATTTTAGACACAGCGAAAGCGCTTTAAAAGAAATTAGAATCTATTTGTTTACAAAAAATAGTTTTAACCCCGAATGGGATAACGAAAGTGTATATTCGGCCCTTAGAATTATGACCCAAGTCAACAACCATCGTGAGACGAAGGTATTTAAACGAGTAAGTTCTCCTGAAAAGTGTTTGCAATAGACAAAAAGGCACCGGTAACCTTCTGAATTCCCGATAGCTAAAGCGTTACATACCGATATTCCTTTACCGCATTTCTTTAAACCAAAAATCTTTATTTCTTGTGCATTTAATTTCATTCGCATTCAGCTTTCCTAATTCCATTAGCCTTAGCTTTACGCCGTAATAATAGATAACGGTAGATTGACATTGGTCTCTGTGGGTTCGACAATCTTTTATATTACTTCGATATTTCCGTGCACTTGCGGACGCATCAAGTTTTTGGCGCCGTTGCCGGGGACCAACAGTCAATATTGTGATTCCGTTGTTGCATAGTATAGACTAAGGCACTTTTATCTCAATTACTATGTATAACCTAAATTTCCCTTATAACTACCATCCTCATTATTATAGCTACCACCCCCAGTATTTTGAGGAACCACAAGCTCCGCTTAAATCTGACCTCGAAATATTACTAGAAGATTTCAACACGACGCATTCTCGACCAAATTCCCTTTATGATGACTACTCCCAATACTATGAGGAAACGCAAGAATTCGATACATCCAACCTTGAACTATTACTAGAAGAATTTGAAGAGATGTTTACTCACTCTAGGATCGAATCTATGATGGAGCGCTTTATGGAGACACAAACTCTCCAAAATGAAGACTTTAGAAAACAACATCTCCAAATTGATGAAGACCTTAAGCATATGAGCATTATAGTCGATTCCCTCGCGACTCACATCAAGGCTTTGGAGACTCAAACCTCTTTGCTTACACAAACATCTCTAGGACCCTTCCTTGAGAGCCATGTGAATGTTTTAACCACTAGTAATGAAGAACAAATAGAAGATCATAGGGAGAGTGATGATGAGTCTGAGGAGAGTTTTGGTGAGACAAGCATAATTATTGAGAAAAATCCACTGACACCACCCGAGAGGGAGGTTGTCAAAGAGGTAGAGAAGGAAGCACCCATTGTTGCTCCTCCTCCCTATACCCCACCTAATTCTTTCTCACAATTGGTTGTGGAAGCCAAGGTAGACTCCCAATCCAAAACATATGTGGAGGTACTGGAAAATACCCACACCAATGCACCTTTGTCTAAGGGCCCTCATAGGAAAAGAAAATTCGAGGACCGTGAAACTAAGGTCATTATTACTGTTAAAAGGGTACGATTAACTTTTGAGGTGGTGGATGGAATAACTAAACCCAAATTTGAAAAGCTGATACGCCGGATAGATCCAGAACCACCACCACAAGTTCAAAACAATGAACCACCCTATAGAAGAAAGAAAAGAAAAGGTGAGGGATATGAGAAATGGCTTGATAAGTGGCCATGAAAACCGAAGACCATTTAAAGTTCGAGCGATGAACCATTCTCGAAAGAGCCACCATGAGTACTTGCACTCCTTGGTCGTCGAGCTATCGACGTTAAACAAAGCGCTGTGTGGGAGGTAACCCACAAAGTCTTTATTTTAATTTGTTTGTTTAAATTTGCAGAAAATAAAGAAATGTATCGCTTGTTACTCTTTAGCTATATCTAAGCGAAAACTCTCTAGATGACGATCTGAGAAGATGAGCTATGCCCACGGACATTCCTACGAGTGTCGCTGCTGGTGGGAACACTGATGATGAGTACTTCCTCTTGACGCGAGCAACATGATGAGCTTGTTCGAGAATTACACAAACAAAGGTATCTCAAAATGTCCGCCGCCGAAGTAGAAGTGATCAACAAAGACAAGGATAGCAAGAGCAGTAGCATTCATACAGGTTCTATCTTTTCTTTTCCCTCTTTTACTAAAACATTGAGGACAATGTTTGGTTTAAGTGTGGGGGAGGAACTCTATTGTTTTACATTTTATTTCATGCTTCTAGGAATTTTATCTGTTTTTAACATTATGTCAAAATCTTTGCATGTGTTGTCGAGTCTTTATGCATGGTTTTCGCTTGTTATTCAATTTCCCCAAAAAATTTCAAAATTTCAAAATTCTAACCTCCAACAAATTTTTGCTTCGATTCATGACATGGTTTTCTGAAAGTATATAGGTTGTCCAGGCTATGTTAGAAAATCGTGGGAAAGTTTTGATAAAATTGATACCGCCCTGACACCCTTAACCCCCTAAATATGCAAAATCAATTTGAGTACCCATTATGCCGAAACCTTAAAGCTCCAGGTTCTTGTAGTAATCCCTAAGTAGTTTATTTAAGCAGTCAGCACCATCCTAAACACACTAAGTAAGAAACCGATGCAAATAAGTGTATGATCTCTAGTGTAAAATGAGAAATTAAGAAAGAAGAAAAATTATGAAGAAAAAGACATGTTCCTTCTAAGTTAGGTGCTCCTCACCCGAGCACTTAGCCTAACGGTACAAACTCTTTAAGTTCAATTGATGCTTAAGCATATTTACAGAAAAAAAATGAAATAGCATCGAGATCACAGTCACTAACAGGTTTACTTGCCATGAATGTGTATGGATAACGGGCTTAATGTGATTGCACTATAATGAAATGGGGTGAAAGAGAGCATGAGATATAGGTTGAGTTATAATGACATGATTCTGATTGGTTTGCATAAGTAGGGAGTTTTTGAATTGTGTCGTTACGGTATCCTTGGTATTGATATTTAGTACCTATCAATCTAACATTAGCCTAGCAGCCATGTATGATTAGAGTCTCATCATGTTTTTGTTTCGAACTATGCTTATTTCTTTTTAACGTGTTGGCTGATTGCTTGAGGACAAGCAATGGTTTAAGTGTGGGGGTGTTTGATAATGCGAAATCATATCGTTTATTTGGCTTGATTTACATGCATTTATTTGTGACTATTATTAATTTATCTTGATTTATGTTCTATTATATGATTAATTTACTTTGTTTTGCAGATTGGGGAGAATTTGGATTAAAGAAAGAAAAGAAGAAGAAATGGAAGGAAAAGAGAGAAGAAAAACAGAAAAATGGATTTTTCTGATGTGACGGTCGTCACAGGTCCATTACGACCGTCATGCGTATGACGAACGTCACATTTCATGACGACCATCACGCAGACAAAATATCAGTACGTTCAAATCAGAAGCAGCCACGATCAATCTCAACCTAATTTCTTCCTACACTTTCTCCACTCACTGCCCACTACTGGAAGTTACTCCCACTCCCTCTATAACTCACCCATGATCTCTAGAAGTTTAAGAGTGAATTATCTCCTATAAATAGGCCTTAGATTCACAGTTTTAGGGGGAACCTTCGATGTATCGAAGTACTGCCAAAATTCCCATTGAAGCCAATTTTACTTTCCTGCATTATTTTCCATTTCTTTTGCTTTTATTTCATTTGTATTGCTTTATTTGTTCCTGTACCTTTTAATTCTCGCCAAAGTAGAATCCTGCCGACATTGTGGAGGACTACTCAAGGATTCGAGATCAGTACGATTTACAGGTTTTTATTAATTGAATTATTATTTTATTTCTGTCAGTATGCATGTTATATTATTCTGCTACCATTGTTTATTTATGTTTGCATTAATTATCATGTCTAGCTAAATTAGTTTTATCGGTATGTAACCGAATTGGTAGGACAGGATTCGATAGTAACTGGCACCTTCCCTTTTTACAAACAACCTTTCTGGCCGTAGTTTTTAATCTAAATTCTAAATAAACCTTTGTCACGACAGTGAGAAGCTATTTACGGTGGTTTTGCCACGACAGTGGGAAACCATATTAAGGTACGAACCAACAAGCGACAGCTGAGGCTAGAACCAGATAGTAAAAACTAGGCATTGATTTTAGACACAGCGAAAGCGCTTTAAAAGAAATTAGAATCTATTTGTTTACAAAAAGTAGTTTTAACCCCGAATGGGATAGCGAAAGCGTACATTCGGCCCTTAGAATTATGACCCGAGTCAACAACCATCGTGAGACAAAGGTGTCGCACCTCGAAAAATCTCATTCGAAAATACGACCCTCGCGCGAAAGGCGCGGAAATGCGGTTCGACAGAGTCGCCACCGAACTTTATTTTTCCCGAAATAAACAGGAGAGGAAAATATCGAGAAAACCTCTTAAAACGAAAGGACAGGAACAGGGCTGTCGCAACCAAGTTCCGGGTTCGGGAGTCGGTTACGTGAGGGGAAGGTATTAGCACCCCTCACGTCCGTCGTACTCGACGGGAACCTCTTAAGGTAATTGTGGGGAGTGTTGTTTAGGTTTACTGGTTTTCTTCTCGCTACTAAAGGTAGAATTGGTAGGGTAAAAGGTTAAAGACGCTAAGGAGAGATGGGTGGTTAGAAGATAGGGTGCTCGCCAAGGATTGGGGCCCTTGTGCCTACGTATGCTCATTCAGACGAGAATGAGAAATCAGAGCGTCGTAGTTCGACTACGGGAAAAGGTGGGGGGAAAACGGAAGATGGATAGAAGTGTGCTCGCCAAGATCATCGCAATCTTGTGCCTACGTATCTTGTATTCAAGAATGAATAAAGAATCAGAGTGTCCGTAGTTCGTGGAGACGACCACGAAAATATGAGGTTTGAAATGGGTTGAAGTTGAGTTGAGAGACGAAAGAGTGACTGACAAACAACCTAAGGGCGTGCCTCAAGAGCTTGTCACTCAAGAATTCAAAGAATGCGAGATCCCAAGAACTCAGTTCTTTCGGAAATTGAGTTGAGTAAGTTGAAGATAAGAATTGGATGTTTTGAAATCGAAAGAATGAACTAATAACAACTCGGGGCGTGCCCAAGAGTTACTCATTCGAATATTCAAAGAATGCTAGATTCTAAGAACATCCCTCTTTCGTAAGTTTTTTTAAAAAGAGTTTGTGAAAGGATCGAATCGAAGAGTGGCATGCGAGGCCAAAAGGAAGTTGTTTTGAAATGGCTCGACGACGTGTCGAGGATTTGTTTGAAAATAGAACCGACTTGACGACGTGTCAAGGGTTAGATTATGAGAAACGATATTGGTCCCTAAGGGTGCCTCCAATATCGAAACCACGAGAGGTTGTGAATGTGTGTGAAATGTGGGTTGCGAATGCGTACGAGCACTCGACTTAGGAGAACGTTGGAAAATGTTTGAGTTTGAAAACGTCGAAAGATTGAATGAATAATAACTCAAAGGGCGTGCCTCAAGAATTATTCACTCGAAAATTCAAGGAATGCTAGACTCCAAGAACTCCCTTCTTTCAGTCGAGAAAGATATTTTGAAGAATTGAATCGAGGGTATGAAAAAGAATTGTAGTACGAGAGGTGAGAATACGATATTGGATTTGAAAATGAGAGAAATGACAATTATTTGATAAATGAGACGTAGGCCTCACAACCAATTAATTGGGGTATTATCAAAATGCTGGATCTCGACGACACCTTTTTCATTTGAAGAATATTTGAATGAACGACAAAAATATCACACAGAATGCTTGATTCCTATAATATTCCTTTGTCCAAAATAGTGTATTAAAACGAAAAGTTGAATAATACATTATTTAAGGTGTACACCTCGCTAATGATCATCCAAAAATCCAAGAAATGCTAGATTCCAAAGATTTAATTTGTTTCGTGATTTGATAAAAATAAGTTGGATAAAGATTAGCAAAAATATTAGTTTTGAGGATGGTTTTGATTTAATTTAAGAAATATTGTTTGAATAAACAATGAAAATATCACAAAGAGTGCTAGACTCCTATGATATATTTTTGTTCAAATAATTAAGAGCGTAACGAAAAACGAACAATATTATCCAAGGCGTACGCCCCAATAATAATTATTCAAAAACTCAAGAGGTGCTAGACCTTAAGAGTTTAATTTTCGTTATGGATTAAAAGAAAGATTTGTGTGTTGAAAATAAATTATATTAGGATTAGAAAAAATTAAACTTATTTAAAAATATGAAGATTGTCTTGAGATGTCAAAAAATGGACTATTTAAATATTCGACTAAAAATATTTTAATATTAAATATATTGAATTTAGAGAAAAGATTTACTCATATTTTACAAATATGTTTAAAAATAGTATAAGATTTGGTTTATATAATATTTAGTTAAATAAATGGTTTTAGAAAATAAAACTTAATCTCATTGGCTATGAGATATATATTGCAGTAAAAAAAACAAACATCCCCAAAAACGTAGCCACTCAGATCCGCTAGATCTGGGTCAAGGATTCAGATCTGTTGAAGCCCAAATCCACTCCCAAACGTCAGATGTTCATTCCCTACAACCACTTGTTCAAACTTCGAAGCAAAGAAAACAACATTATCTTGAACCACATTTTAGGCCAACAACAGCAGTATCTGTCTACAAACTTTGAGAAGAAATATTTAACATAACATGTTGCAGAGTTTGTACAGAAAAATTGTGGTCTAAATTTAAACATACAAAGCAACAACAGGATGCACAATAATCACACCAACAATCCCTATGAACATTTCCATAACAGTAGATTAACATAAAAACATTCAAAATACTCAAAATAACCTCAGCAATACAATATAACTTTCGAAAAGTAAATTTAGATTCGGCAAAGAAATAACAATATCTGCAATGTTACCGCGGTGTCGAAATTCATCGCCGATCTGAAAGTAAAAGCTATGGCGTAGCCGCGCTGAGTTGCTTGTTAAACAGTTGGTGTTGCGGACAATCGAAACAGGTTGTGCGTGCGAGCTGCTGCGTGACGGTTTCTGTGGAGCTGCGGAAACACCCTTAATTGAAGATGCGGGGAGCTATTGTTGCATTGCATAGCTGAGCTGCGCAAGCCTTTAGTGTCACGTTATTCTGTCGTTGGAGATATCGTGACCGTACGCTCAAGTCGCAATAAGCTGCGAAACATTGGATCTCTCATTGCTCGGAGGTACTGCTGCGGACCAAAGCCTGTGCTTTTTTAATGTTTGAAGAGTGAGGTCGACGACTCGTTTGCAGCGACTGTATTGGTTCCAAATCCTGAGTTTCCACTTTAGGAACCTGCACATAGCAGACAACAAACCAAGCAAAACACAACACTGATTTTACAAATTAGAAATCGCCAAAGCGGAGGTTGACAACCCTGTGCTCCTGTCAGTATCAATGCTTAAAAAAAATGAAATCGGATACTCAGAAACACCAATGATATAGCAAATATCTAAAACAACACGCTTTGCTTCTCGAAGAAACATCCATCCATTGCGATAAGCCTGACTCACTAAACTGCAACTAAATATCCTGCAACAATCTCAAAGCACCCGTTTGGTTGACTTTTGTAAAAATAAATATCACAGCTGAGTTTAAGGAATGAACAATCAAAGCGGTTCTTCGTCTCCCTGATATTGCATTCACCCTCAAAGCGAATCAATCAAACAACACTCGATAATCGTTAGGGAAAAACGAAAAATGAAACTTTAAATAAACACCATAACCATCTGGTTTTTAAATAATTGATTAAAACATGAAGCGATATGCCATGGGTAACAGACAACCATAACCATGATTAACAAGTACCAGAATTGAAATAAAAGAAAGGGTAACAACCACACTTACCTCGAGCACTCGGTTGTCGTGCTCAGGTCCAATACGCGCTAGCTGATATGTGTTCCTTGCAGCTGGATCTGGCTTGGTCCGGACACTCGTTACGGCAGCGGAGTCGTGGCAACCTCAAACGTATCGGCACATCAGCAGAGGTAACAGAACCGAGTGGTGAAAACAAAAACCGTGTTTGAGTCGACCTTAGACGTTGTATAAGCCCTAACAACGAAACACCGATACGCCGTGCTTTATCCTTGTTGAGATGAAAACACAACAGAATGAAACCATTGAAACACTCCAAGAGTAAAAATGGAGGGAGCTCACGGCGTCCCGATGAGACGAGAGAGGAAGCGGGTTGGAGGTGTGATGGTGAAGGAAACTTCGATTGAAAGATAGGGTTTACGGGCGGCGCCGTTTTGCTGAGGGAGGAAGATGCTCCGCCGTTCAAAATCTCTTAGGGTTCTCTTTGGGGCGAATTAGGTTTCGAAAAAAGAAGGGAATGAACAGTAACCCCTCCCCTTCCCAGCTCAACGAAATCCCCCTTTTGTATGCCCTGACTTCAACCCTAACGGGCCATCCCAAATTGGGCCTCTCGTTATCTCAACTCCTGCCCTTCTTTTCTTTTCTTTTTATTTTTTTCAAATTAATTAATTATTAAAACAATAAGCAATTAATATAAATTAACATGGATGTAATTAAATAATATATAACTATTAACAATAATTACTAAATAGATATTAACAAATATAATAACAACAAATAGCTGTTAATAAATCTTAATAAAAAAGACAAATATACACAAAATATTTATTATTATTTAGGAATATTATATTTTTTTTTTTTAAAAAAAAAAGAAAAAGATTAGGAAATTGAAAAAAGGAAATAATAGTCACACAAAAAAAACCTCTGCACCACGTGTCACACTTTAATTGGACAGAGATGGATAAAATTTGGAAAACGCCCAATTGCGGGTGGACACGTGTCTAAACGACATGAAACAATAAAATGCGAAAATATTTACAAAAAGGGTAGGACAAATTTAGGGTATGACAGATGCCCCTATCTAATCGGCTTAAACCTAGGAGAATGAGTTGCATTAGCACTCATGTTTCTGAGGTAGAAGTCAATTAGATATGAAGAAGACCCTGAATTTGTCCGAAAGAAAAAAGAGGTGCTTGAGAATTGAAAATACTGGATGATGTAAACCTCTGAGCAAACTGTAAGCAACCGGAAAAAAGGTCGCCATCACCAAAAGGATGATGGTATGAAACACACATGGCTACTACCATTAACAGGATGGTAGAGCAACACAATCGCACAATCTGACATTAATGACTATGACAGACCCCCCACCAAAAGGATGACGGAGCGAAACACGAAACACATCGCACAATCTATCATTAATGACCATGATAGACCCCCCACCAAAAGGATGACGGAGCGAGACAAGCAAAATTCGCACAATCTATCATTAATGACCATGATAGACCCCCCACCAAAAGGATGACGGAGCGAAAACACAAATAAAATATCGCGCAATCTGATACCGACGAAGTATCAGACCTACCACCAAAAGGATGATAGAACAAAAACACAAATGAAACATCGCACAATCTGATACTGACGAAGTATCAGACCTACCACCAAAAGGATGGTAGAGCGAAAACACAAATAAAACAATCGCACAATCTGACACCGACGAAGTACCAGACCTACCACCAAAAGGATGGTAGAGCGAAACACAAAACAAATCGCACAATCTATCACTAATGACCATGATAGACCCCCCACCAAAAGGATGACGGAGCGAAACACAACAAATCGCACAATCTATCACTAATGACCATGATAGACCCCCCACCAAAAGGATGACGGAGCGAGACAAGCAAAATTCGCACAATCTATCATTAATGACCATGATAGACCCCCCACCAAAAGGATGACGGAGCGAGACAAGCAAAATTCGCACAATCCATCATTAATGACCATGATAGACCCTCACCAAAAGGATGACGGAGCGAAACACACGCCAAACAATATCGCACAATCTATCACTAATGACCATGATAGACCCTCACCAAAAGGATGACGGAGCGAAACACGAAACACATCGCACAATCTATCATTAATGACCATGATAGACCCCCCACCAAAAGGATGACGGAGCGAGACAAACAAAATAAATCGCACAATCTATCATTAATGACCATGATAGACCCCCCACCAAAAGGATGACGGAGCGAAAACACAAAACAAATCGCACAATCTATCATTAATGACCATGATAGACCCCCCCACCAAAAGGATGTCGGAGCGAACTCACGCTAAACGTATCGCACAATCCATCATTAATGACCATGATAGACCCCCCACCAAAAGGATGACGGGGCGAGATAAGCAAAATTCGCACAATCTATCACTAATGACCATGATAGACCCCCCACCTAAAGGATGACGGAGCGAAAACACAAACAAAATATCACACAATCTGATACCGACGAAGTACCAGACCTACCACCAAAAGGATGGTAGAGCGAAAAAGAAATACCGCACAATCTGACATCGACGAAATGTCAAACCCACCACCAAAAGGATGACGGAGCGAAACTCACACACACAGGTCGCTATCACCAAAAGGATGATAGGACAACACAAAACTGAAGTTTACCAACACCAAAAGGATGCAGGCCGGGTTGAACCGACGAGGTTCGGCTATCACCAAAAGGATGATAGGAAGGCAATTGACAACGGTCATGCTTGCTGGGTATAACTCAATGGGGAACCCCTGAGAAGAAGATTGAATTGAAATGAGTCGACGGGGTACGCCCACCGTCTTTGCTTGGAGATCATAATTTGCTGAAATGATTTCATGGTTACGCCCATGAATTCTGAAAAGGATGCCCCTGACTGGGCTGAATTTGTCTTGATGTCTTGTCTTGCTCAACAAAAGGTTGAACAACTTCATGAGGGACGCTCACGGTCTCGCTGAAGATGCCCCTGTTCGGGTTGGATCTTGCACTGAACTTCTTGGATTTGCCCAACAAAAGGCTGAACAACTTCGTGGGGAACGCCCACGGTCTTGAATGGTATGCCCCTGATTAGGCTGAATGTTGATTTGCATATTTGATCAACCACGAGGTTGAAATTCGTCACGGGAGACGCCCATGGTCTTGCAAAAAGATGCCCCTGTCTGGGCTGAATCTTGCTTTGAATAACTTCGAATTTTGATGGGAGAGACCCACAATTGCAGAAGATTGCCCCTGACTAGGCTGAATGTTGATTGCTTTGAAGCTCTTGAGAATCGTGGGACAAACCCACCATCTTGCGGAAGATCCCCCTGAATGGGCGATTGATGGTCTTGGAAATCTTCGAGATTGATCCTGGACCTTGACTTGCATATATAAATGTTGGATGATAAATGATATTCTATATGAGTGGATGTGCAAATGCAAATGCTGACGAGCGGAGATGCAAGAGCTGGGGAAGTATGGTATGATTGGAGTATGACGCAGGACACTCATGATATCGAATGCAATGCGTATGATGCGCATGATTGCAGACAGGTGATTGGAAATGCAGGTGGAAATGCCAGCGTGGTGGACTTTGGGTAGTTGCCAATGCAGATTGGACTTCGGGTGGTGGGAGGGGTTGACTTCCTCGATACGCGGTTTGTTGAAGACGCAATGATTGAAGCAGAAGATGCTCTGGATGTCCCAAGTCTGGGTACTTAGTGATTTGTTGTCAATTTCCTTCAGAGAAGATTGCAACTCTGCTTGTTGGTCAGGACGACATGGTCTTGCCCCAGTCTGAACTTGCTAGTGGTTTGCCTCAAGTTAACCGTCTCTGACATATGGTGGTTGAACTCGGATGACTTGCCTCTGTTCGAGCTACTGAGTGGTTTGCCCCCAGCCTGTGGGTTTTGAAATAATCTTGCTTCGTGTACGCCACTGAAAGTCAAGTTTCTCCTCAATTGCCCCTTGCTGGAGTGTCTTTGAACACCTAGCACTGATTTGCAATTAAAATTGTACATTCATAAATGGTAATATTAATGCAAAGTTCGATGCAAGATTTGAAAAAGTATCATTTTATTGAAGTGTCGTGATAGTGAGACGAATGGACTGCTAGCCCAGACGTCGTGCTAATTTGACTGGTGTGAAAGATATAGCAAGCAAAATGACACCAATATTAATGATTAACAATCATGTGAGGAGTCAGGTTACACAACCTTGCGATAATATGCTTTCAGAATAGACCTCGTCTCAATTAGGTCTTTCAAGGGTTGTAACGTGGTCTGGTTCACGGTTATGAAACAAAGGTTATTAGGCTCAAAGTGTGATTTATACCCACCCCTTCTTCGTAATGATCTCCAGTCCTACGCTCAGTTAATCCTACACTTGTCTTGACGGTATAAACTTGATGGTTCAAGGTTTGCTCGACACGGCAGTCACATTATTTTGGTTTTTTTGATGGATGCCAGCGCCCCTTTTGATTTGGGTGTCCACTGTATCTCATTTTGTTTTTTTGTTGAGGGTTTCGGGGTCCTCTTTTGCTTTTGTTTTGATCCCTAACTTTTGCATGGATTGACTTCATTCGTCAGATCCATCGGGATTGCCTTGATTTTGCCTAAGTCCCCTCTAAGGTGTCTGACTTAGCAGGCTTTTGATTTTTTTGGATTTTGTTGGGACTGCCCTGTTGTGAGTCATTGGTGAACAACCGTCTTTTGGATTTTACTTTGTTGATTCGAGTGCGGGGTTGAATTAACTAAACACTACCCTGCCCCAGGTTAAGTGTAAGGTTTGAATATCCGAAGGAAACTGCTACTTCTAAGCTCGAAGTGGTTTACTAGGGATTAACTCCTTATATCTCCGGTGTTTGGGGGATTGAAGCAATGCCTATACATCATTGACGAGATTCTGTCTGAAAGCATACGGTTTGCAATTATGGGTATCTCGTTTTCATCATCCTCCCTCAAATCATGCTAAACAACAGTGAATGGAGTGGAGTGAATAAACGTGTCGGTGATAAGTGAAAAATGAGTGAATACGACATAACTAATTCAAAACATGCATAAACGATACATTAATGAAAACCGAATACGAATGGCAATTGTTCAAAGCATACAATACTTAAATAAACAAAGACAAAACATAAGAAACGGCGAATAATGAAATGGCAGCATGAAGGCCTTCTTCAGAGAATGGACTTGACTGGAATTAATCTGCCGTTGGCGCTAGTTGACTGGTGGCATCGGATTGTTGATGATGTTTCGAGACTTCCCATTGAAGTTGATAGCATCCCTGTCGATCATGTCTTGAATTATATGCTTGAAAGCCCTGCAGTCCTCAATGGTGTGACCTGGAGCGCCCTTATGAAACTCACAATGAGCATTTGCATTGTAATCGGCAGGAAGGATGGTTGGAGGAGCTAAATCTCTTGGAACAACAGCTTTCTTCTCCATCAACTGACCAAAGATTTTGGCATATGGCATTGGTAGACGATCGAAGACTCTATCTGGCCTCCATGTTCTCTGCGGACGCTGTGGGCGAGCACCATGTCGTTGCTGAGTAGCTTGCATCTGCTGTTGCTGAGGAGGATATTGATATCCTTGTTGGTTGTAGGCTTGTTGCTGAGGAGCCTGTTGCCTTGGCATCTGAGCTTGCGCTGCATGAACAGCTGGTTGATAAGGCATTGGCGCATATTGCGCAGCAGCAACATATGGATACTGATAGTAGGGAACTTGATAAGGCATAGGAGCAAGAGCTTGTTGAGAAGCTTGCCCTTTCTGCACAAAGATGGCATTTGTTTCGCCCTCCTTCTTCTTGTATCCATTAAAAGGCCTCTTGGCATTAGCCTGGCTGTTAGAACCTCCTGGGATCTTTCCACTCTTCAGCCCTTCCTCAATTCTCTCACCGACGATCACCAAGTCAGAGAATCCAGCGGAGACGCTACCGATCAGCTTTTCGTAGTACTGGCCTTGCAAGGTACCCATGAAGATGTCAATCAATTCACGGTCAACAAGAGGTGGATGCACCCTTGCAGCTAGCTCTCTCCATCGTTGCGCGTACTCCTTGAAGGATTCACTGTCCTTCTGAGTCATACTCTGAAGCTGAGTACGGTTAGGAGCAAGATCGGTGTTGTATTTGTACTGCTTGACAAATGCATCAGCTAGCTCGGCCCAAGTGCGCACACTATTACGCTCCAGCTGCATATACCATTCAAGTGATGCCCCAGACAAGCTGTCCTGGAAGCAATGGATCATGAGCTTCTCGTCTCTGGCATAAGCAGCCATCTTGCGACAGTACATCTTCAGATGAATGTTTGGGCAGCTGAGACCTTTGTACTTTGAAAATTCGGGCACCTTGAACTTTGGAGGAATGACAACATCAGGCACCAAGCATAATTCCAAAGCACTGAAAGAATTTGAATTGTGCCCCTCCATGGCGCGGAGTTTCTCGGCTAGATCTCGGCACATCTTCATGGCTTCCGAATCTTGAGCAGCAACAGGACTGGCGATGGGAATAGCAGCATGATAGTTCTGAACGTCGTCATACTGATCCATCAGAGTATCTTCAACATGAGGAACCGGGATTTGCACAGCAGCAGGCTGGGCGTGCGGGATAACTCCAACGGTAACTCCAGGCGCTGGGATTGGCTGAGAAGTGTTTCCTTCGACTGCATTGTTGAAGTTCAACAACGTCCCATGAGAATTTGGGATTGGAACCAAAGGGATGGCAGTAGACCCTTGTCCTTGACCATTGTTGTTGACAGCGGCGGCTTCACGCTGTTCTTCCTCTCTCCTGGCTGTGAGGATGGCTTCGAGGATCTGGTCAATCTTTCCTTTCATGGAATCCAACTCTTCCCTGAAGGCGACTTGCTCCTGTTGAATCTGCTCCATCATTCGTCTGGTATTGGCTCTAGTTGCGTACTGGTGTTGAGGAATCAGCTTGATTTACTGGAGAAGAAGGAACGGAGACATAAGATTCTGTTGATGGACTGGAAATGCAAAATGCACAACATATGAAATGCAATGCAAATGATATGCAAGATGCAATGCAAGACACAAGATCCAGGATCACAGGATCACAACTCCAACAAACCCTGAAGCTGATAACTGTAATAGATAAGTAACCATAATTCCTGCTCAAAGAAAATTGACAGGTACGACCTATGCGGGAAGATCTAAACATCCTACCCATAAACCCACTCACGGGATGGTTTCTACGTTTGGTTCCCAGGATCACGGACACTAGTCGTATTAGCGTCACGCAACAGGCTGGCTGTATTACGACGATAATGACGATAAGGTCTCTTCTGAGCGGGGTCCTCGTGCTAGGCGCACAAGGAGCGAGTCCTTGGAGACTAACACTACACGACCACCAATATCGGAACTGGTGCTAACAAAAGGTTCCCAGAATCACGGACCCTTCATTAATCAAGTCGTGCAACAGGCTAGCTGTGTTACAACAAGATCTACGAATAGGTCTCCTCTGGAGGAGCTTTCATGCTAGGCCCACAAGGAGCAAGTCCTCGGAGACTAACACTACTCGACTACCAATTCTAAACTATGTGTTCTCTCTGCTTTTACCAAAGCTCGGGTGTAGAGCTTTACTCATGATGTCATCCCAGGAACCAACAGGCGACAAAGCACAAATAAAATCTACAAGAGAACAAATACAAAAAGAAAACAAATAAAAAACAAACACTCCTCACAAACCAAAAGATAGGCTTGACTCTCTCTTTGCATGGAGCAATGCGTCCCCAGCAGAGTCGCCACCTGTCGCACCTCGAAAAATCTCATTCGAAAATACGACCCTCGCGCGAAAGGCGCGGAAATGCGGTTCGACAGAGTCGCCACCGAACTTTATTTTTCCCGAAATAAACAGGAGAGGAAAATATCGAGAAAACCTCTTAAAACGAAAGGACAGGAACAGGGCTGTCGCAACCAAGTTCCGGGTTCGGGAGTCGGTTACGTGAGGGGAAGGTATTAGCACCCCTCACGTCCGTCGTACTCGACGGAACCTCTTAAGGTAATTGTGGGGAGTGTTGTTTAGGTTTACTGGTTTTCTTCTCGCTACTAAAGGTAGAATTGGTAGGGTAAAAGGTTAAAGACGCTAAGGAGAGATGGGTGGTTAGAAGATAGGGTGCTCGCCAAGGATTGGGGCCCTTGTGCCTACGTATGCTCATTCGGACGAGAATGAGAAATCAGAGCGTCGTAGTTCGACTACGGGAAAAGGTGGGGGGAAAACGGAAGATGGATAGAAGTGTGCTCGCCAAGATCATCGCAATCTTGTGCCTACGTATCTTGTATTCAAGAATGAATAAAGAATCAGAGCGTCCGTAGTTCGTGGAGACGACCACGAAAATATGAGGTTTGAAATGGGTTGAAGTTGAGTTGAGAGACGAAAGAGTGACTGACAAACAACCTAAGGGCGTGCCTCAAGAGCTTGTCACTCAAGAATTCAAGGAATGCGAGATCCCAAGAACTCAGTTCTTTCGGAAATTGAGTTGAGTAAGTTGAAGATAAGAATTGGATGTTTTGAAATCGAAAGAATGAACTAATAACAACTCGGGGCGTGCCCAAGAGTTACTCATTCGAATATTCAAAGAATGCTAGATTCTAAGAACATCCCTCTTTCGTAAGTTTTTTTAAAAAGAGTTTGTGAAAGGATCGAATCGAAGAGTGGCATGCGAGGCCAAAAGGAAGTTGTTTTGAAATGGCTCGACGACATGTCGAGGATTTGTTTGAAAATAGAACCGACTTGACGACGTGTCAAGGGTTAGATTATGAGAAACGATATTGGTCCCTAAGGGTGCCTCCAATATCGAAACCACGAGAGGTTGTGAATGTGTGTGAAATGTGGGTTGCGAATGCGTACGAGCACTCGACTTAGGAGAACGTTGGAAAATGTTTGAGTTTGAAAACGTCGAAAGATTGAATGAATAATAACTCAAAGGGCGTGCCTCGAGAATTATTCACTCGAAAATTCAAGGAATGCTAGACTCCAAGAACTCCCTTCTTTCAGTCGAGAAAGATACTTTGAAGAATTGAATCGAGGGTATGAAAAAGAATTGTAGTACGAGAGGTGAGAATACGATATTGGATTTGAAAATGAGAGAAATGACAATTATTTGATAAATGAGACGTAGGCCTCACAACCAATTAATTGGGGTATTATCGAAATGCTGGATCTCGACGACACCTTTTTCATTTGAAGAATATTTGAATGAACGACAAAAATATCACACAGAATGCTTGATTCCTATAATATTCCTTTGTCCAAAATAGTGTATTAAAACGAAAAGTTGAATAATACATTATTTAAGGTGTACACCTCGCTAATGATCATCCAAAAATCCAAGAAATGCTAGATTCCAAAGATTTAATTTGTTTCGTGATTTGATAAAAATAAGTTGGATAAAGATTAGCAAAAATATTAGTTTTGAGGATGGTTTTGATTTAATTTAAGAAATATTGTTTGAATAAACAATGAAAATATCACAAAGAGTGCTAGACTCCTATGATATATTTTTGTTCAAATAATTAAGAGCGTAACGAAAAACGAACAATATTATCCAAGGCGTACGCCCCAATAATAATTATTCAAAAACTCAAGAGGTGCTAGACCTTAAGAGTTTAATTTTCGTTATGGATTAAAAGAAAGATTTGTGTGTTGAAAATAAATTATATTAGGATTAGAAAAAATTAAACTTATTTAAAAATATGAAGATTGTCTTGAGATGTCAAAAAATGGACTATTTAAATATTCGACTAAAAAGATTTTAATATTAAATATATTGAATTTAGAGAAAAGATTTACTCATATTTTACAAATATGTTTAAAAATAGTATAAGATTTGGTTTATATAATATTTAGTTAAATAAATGGTTTTAGAAAATAAAACTTAATCTCATTGGCTATGAGATATATATTGCAGTAAAAAAAACAAACATCCCCAAAAACGTAGCCACTCAGATCCGCTAGATCTGGGTCAAGGATTCAGATCTGTTGAAGCCCAAATCCACTCCCAAACGTCAGATGTTCATTCCCTACAACCACTTGTTCAAACTTCGAAGCAAAGAAAACAACATTATCTTGAACCACATTTTAGGCCAACAACAGCAGTATCTGTCTACAAACTTTGAGAAGAAATATTTAACATAACATGTTGCAGAGTTTGTACAGAAAAATTGTGGTCTAAATTTAAACATACAAAGCAACAACAGGATGCACAATAATCACACCAACAATCCCTATGAACATTTCCATAACAGTAGATTAACATAAAAACATTCAAAATACTCAAAATAACCTCAGCAATACAATATAACTTTCGAAAAGTAAATTTAGATTCGGCAAAGAAATAACAATATCTGCAATGTTACCGCGGTGTCGAAATTCATCGCCGATCTGAAAGTAAAAGCTATGGCGTAGCCGCGCTGAGTTGCTTGTTAAACAGTTGGTGTTGCGGACAATCGAAACAGGTTGTGCGTGCGAGCTGCTGCGTGACGGTTTCTGTGGAGCTGCAGAAACACCCTTAATTGAAGATGCGGGGAGCTATTGCTGCATTGCATAGCTGAGCTGCGCAAGCCTTTAGTGTCACGTTATTCTGTCGTTGGAGATATCGTGACCGTACGCTCAAGTCGCAATAAGCTGCGAAATATTGGATCTCTCATTGCTCGGAGGTACTGCTGCGGACCAAAGCCTGTGCTTTTTTAATGTTTGAAGAGTGAGGTCGACGACTCGTTTGCAGCGACTGTATTGGTTCCAAATCCTGAGTTTCCACTTTAGGAACCTGCACATAGCAGACAACAAACCAAGCAAAACACAACACTGATTTTACAAATTAGAAATCGCCAAAGCGGAGGTTGACAACCCTGTGCTCCTGTCAGTATCAATGCTTAAAAAAAATGAAATCGGATACTCAGAAACACCAATGATATAGCAAATATCTAAAACAACACGCTTTGCTTCTCGAAGAAACATCCATCCATTGCGATAAGCCTGACTCACTATACTGCAACTAAATATCCTGCAACAATCTCAAAGCACCCGTTTGGTTGACTTTTGTAAAAATAAATATCACAGCTGAGTTTAAGGAATGAACAATCAAAGCGGTTCTTCGTCTCCCTGATATTGCATTCACCCTCAAAGCGAATCAATCAAACAACACTCGATAATCGTTAGGGAAAAACGAAAAATGAAACTTTAAATAAACACCATAACCATCTGGTTTTTAAATAATTGATTAAAACATGAAGCGATATGCCATGGGTAACAGACAACCATAACCATGATTAACAAGTACCAGAATTGAAATAAAAGAAAGGGCAACAACCACACTTACCTCGAGCACTCGGTTGTCGTGCTCAGGTCCAATACGCGCTAGCTGATATGTGTTCCTTGCAGCTGGATCTGGCTTAGTCCGGACACTCGTTACGGCAGCGGAGTCGTGGCAACCTCAAACGTATCGGCACATCAGCAGAGGTAACAGAACCGAGTGGTGAAAACAAAAACCGTGTTTGAGTCGACCTTAGACGTTGTATAAGCCCTAACAACGAAACACCGATACGCCGTGCTTTATCCTTGTTGAGATGAAAACACAACAGAATGAAACCATTGAAACACTCCAAGAGTAAAAATGGAGGGAGCTCACGGCGTCCCGATGAGACGAGAGAGGAAGCGGGTTGGAGGTGTGATGGTGAAGGAAACTTCGATTGAAAGATAGGGTTTACGGGCGGCGCCGTTTTGCTGAGGGAGGAAGATGCTCCGCCGTTCAAAATCTCTTAGGGTTCTCTTTGGGGCGAATTAGGTTTCGAAAAAAGAAGGGAATGAACAGTAACCCCTCCCCTTCCCAGCTCAACGAAATCCCCCTTTTGTATGCCCTGACTTCAACCCTAACGGGCCATCCCAAATTGGGCCTCTCGTTATCTCAACTCCTGCCCTTCTTTTCTTTTCTTTTTATTTTTTTCAAATTAATTAATTATTAAAACAATAAGCAATTAATATAAATTAACATGGATGTAATTAAATAATATATAACTATTAACAATAATTACTAA
The DNA here is from genome assembly GCA_963859935.3 of Lathyrus sativus. Classification (NCBI taxonomy): domain Eukaryota; kingdom Viridiplantae; phylum Streptophyta; class Magnoliopsida; order Fabales; family Fabaceae; genus Lathyrus; species Lathyrus sativus. The sequence goes on from OZ012739.1 coordinate 356,944,135, forward strand.
ATAGATATTAACAAATATAATAACAACAAATAGCTGTTAATAAATCTTAATAAAAAAGACAAATATACACAAAATATTTATTATTATTTAGGAATATTATATTTTTTTAAAAAAAAAAAAAAGAAAAAGATTAGGAAATTGAAAAAAGGAAATAATAGTCACACAAAAAAAACCTCTGCACCACGTGTCACACTTTAATTGGACAGAGATGGATAAAATTTGGAAAACGCCCAATTGCGGGTGGACACGTGTCTAAACGACATGAAACAATAAAATGCGAAAATATTTACAAAAAGGGTAGGACAAATTTAGGGTATGACAAAAGGTCTTTAAACGAGTAAGTTCTCCTGAAAAGTGTTTGCAATAGACAAAAAGGTACCAGTAACCTGCCGAATTCCCGATAGCTAAAGCGTTACATACCGATATTCCTTTACCGCATTTCTTTAAACCAAAAATCTTTATTTCTTGTGCATTTAATTTCATTCGCATTCAGCTTTCCTAATTCCACTAGCCTTAGCTTTACGCCATAATAATAGATAACGGTAGATTGACATTGGTCTCTGTGGGCTCGACAATCTTTTATATTACTTTGATATTTCCGTGCACTTGCGGACGCATCAGCTGCAAAGATTCCACCTTAGAGTATCCAACATATATAATTGCCTTCATAGGCGACAAGGATCCCACCATGGGGAATCCGACTTAGGTGGGCGGCAAAGATCCCACCTTGGGGAATCCATTGTATAATTGCCTCTATTGAGAAGCTTTCTTATGAGCCTGGATTTTTTTTGCAAAAATATGGCATAATGAATAAATAAATAAATATGAGGTGCCTCATTTAAAACCCTCGCACTTTGAAGAATGCAGATGGAAAAGAGTGACCCTCTTTAAATAGATTTTTCTGACAATTGGTAAAGTTTCAATACTCAACCATTAAAAAATGTAAACAAAGTAAACAAATAATAAAATATAAGACAACTACTTAAATGAGTAACAAAAATAGAATGACTACATAAACACTTTCAGAGAAGAAGGGAGCATTACGCCTTTCTTTCAGGCTTCATCATCTTAAGAGGTCAAATAGGAAGTTTATTTTTTCTTACTCATGTCACCGGGCAGCGTTATCCCATAGCTGGCCTTCTTTACTCTCACACTTAGACAATACGTCCTCTTTAACTTGAGGTTATATGTATAATATGTTTTGGCGATCTCATGGTCCCCTCGAACAACTCACACTTGCCCAATGGGGAGCGGGTATTTCATGCATAAATACAAGGTAGATAAAGCGGCTCCCAGACAGTTAAAGGTTGGTCACCCAATAATCATATTATACGAAGAGGGAGGCGTCAATAACTAAAAACTTAACTTTATTTTTTTGGCATGGTCCAACTCTCCAAACGCGATCCTCAGAGTGAGGTATCCCTTCACCTTCACTTGTTCCCCTAAAAATTGGACCAACGATCCCATGAAGGGCTTCAAGTCTTCGGGATCGAGACGAAGTCTCTCAAAAGCGTCCCAATACAATATGTCAACAATTTTTGTTTGTCTACTAGAACTCTTTTTATCTCTCATTCTCCGCATTTGACAGCTATGACCATGGGATCGTCGTTGAGAGGGTGGACACCAAATGTAACACCCTAAACCCCAATAAACAACATTATAACATAATGTCCGAATAAAAAATCAAAAAGGGTGTCACATTTTCACATCATAACATCTTTTTCAAAATATAATCGCAGTGGAATTAAACAATTAAAAACATTTTCAATTATCTCATGAAATAGTACTTAAATTTATTAAAATCATAAGTCAAATAAACTCAACAACTTGCATAAAACATCATCAGATAATGTCATCCTCCAACATAAGTCAAATAAACTCAACAACTCGCATACAACTCGCGAAAACTAAACAACGCACAAATAATAAACAAAGAAAACCAACTATGCCATCCTCAAACATAAGCAACATCTAATGCTCCTCGGACTCTACCTGAGTATATGCATAATAGGCTTAAAGAACAACACAGAAAACAAACAAGGTGTGAGAATACATTCACATATGTTAATGGTTCATCAAACTTCAAGGATAGAACAATTAGGACAACTAACCAATTACATAATACATTATTCCTAACAATCATTCCCAAATTCAATTTATGCGTCCAATGTACTCATCTCCTATACTCCATTGCATATGGTACCAAAAACTTGGACATTCAGAGGTCTGTTACTAAAACATCCAACATTGCAAGGTCAAGTGCATCACAGTAGGACTATCATCGCAAAGGCTAAGTCCATCAACGTAAGACTGTCATCGCAAGGTCAGATCCATTACAATAGGACCATCATCGCAAGGCCAAGTCCAACATCGTATGACTCTTATCACAACTTAAACTTCGATATACATGATTCATAAATGCTACATAAGAAAATTTAATAATTTTCTCAACCTTCATATCCAACATTCGTCATTGGCTTCTCTCGAACCTAAAACACAACATCAATATTCTTCGCCATTGTAAGGCCACATTAGTGGTTCCACCGAATCGTGCATCTCAACATCAATAATTTTTTCCTCGTGAGCAATTCATTATAAACTCAATATAATAATAAAAATTGTATTTTATTCATCAAACATTGGACTTGTGTCCTAAAGCATTAATAACTCAATTCACATAGCATCTGATTAAAACAGCTCCAAATCATGTTTCTTGCTAATCATATCTCATATTTGAATAATTATTTAACATATAAAATAGAGTTGGAATCAAGCAAATGAATATGTTATGAAAATATTATAATGTTTAATTTAATAATCTAATTTTTATTTTAGGACTTAATACCCCATTCAGATAAGTTTAATCAAACGACAAGAACTAATATTGGCACTGGGCAGAATGTTTCCTCAGGCTTCAAAATATCATAAAAATTTATACACTTATGATTAAATTATGAATCTCTCCATTATAAAATATCATTGAACTCTCTTTCTAATGTAACTAGCGACACCCCAAATGAACTTACAAAACTTTATTTACGCGTGAAACATGATGACCAACGCAAAACTGAAATTGACTATGCCTATGGTGTAAAAACTAGCAAACTGTTACTGTTATAGTGCTCTTAGATCTAATTTCCTCACTTCAATAAAAATATTATTATGTTAGCTTTATAACACAACTGACGACACCTCAAAAGAACATACAAAACTTGTTGTAGCTACTCGAAAAATGCATCGCGCAACGACGGGGAGGCGAAAAGAAAGGACAGAAGAGTCGCCACCGAACTTTATTTATCCCATTAGGGGAAAGGAAAATATCGAGAAAACCTTAAGAAAAAAATGGATAAGATGGTCTCACGACCAAGAACGGGTTCGGAAGCCGGTTATGCGAGGGGAAGGTATTAGCACCCCTCGCATCCATCGTACTCGATGGGAACCTTTTGTTTGTCGATGTGTGAATTTATTTGCTTAAACATTATGCTATAAGAAGTGTTCCAGAGGGTAAAAGAAGGGTTAGAAACAGGAAAGTTACGAGGAAAGAGAGAACGGGGAAAAAGAGAAAGAACAGACTCGGTAGGACTTCGCAGTCCTATGCCTACGTATTCTCAATAGACATGAGAAATTCAGAGTCGACGTAGTTCGGGGAACTACAGATATAGGGGGGAAGTGTGCTCGGCAAGGATTGTGGCCCTTGTGCCTACGTATCTTTACTTGAAAAAGTAAAGAATCAGAGCAGCCGTAGTTCGGCCTACGGTGTGCGGGGAAGTCTTGGTAGACGCTGCTATCGTGCGCATTCTAGCAGTTAGGTGTACCGCTGCTCGCTCGTTGGAGACTTAGGCGTTACCTGTTTGCGGTAGAACGGACGTAGCATGCCTTTCTGGGAAAGGGTGGAAAAGAGAAAAGGGTGCTCGCCAAGACATCGTCGTCTTGTGCCTACGTATTCTCATCTGACATGAGAAATCAGAGCAGCCGTAGTTTGGCCTACGGTGCGGATAACCGATGTGTTTGGGGATGATGTTATCGTGCGCATTCTAGCAGTTTAGGTGTTTTGCTGCTCGCATGTGAGGAGACTTATGTGTACCTGTTTGCGGTAGAACGGACGTAACATATCCTGTTTGAAAGGTTGGTTTTCGCCATGCGAGGCAAGGTATCATGTTTGATTGATTGGATTGTTTTTAAGGGGCGAGACATGTCCTCGGATAGTAACCCCTACGGGTAGTACCCAATTCTTTATCTCAGAGTTTTTGTTATAAAAAGGGTGTGGCGAACGAGGCGTCTTCATATTGAAAGACGAGCGTCGAAACCACCCTCACTACAGTGGGCATCCCTACGCTCGGAGAAGAAGAGGTCTACACCCAATCCTCTCTCTTTAATTCAATTCAAAGAGAACTTCGTTCTCTTATTAAAGATGTTTTTGGTTTTGAATGGTAAGTGCTTTGCGACAGAGAACCCTACGGTAAACGTCAGCACTCGGGATAGGAGAAGGCCTACGCCTAACCACTCCACGACCATTCAAGTTTTTGTTATGAAAAGATTTGAAAATGCACTCAGTACAGGACCGAGGTTTTAGGTGTGAAAATTGCGGAAGGAAGTTGTGAAAGCGAAATGGTGGATAAAGTCGCGTCTTCGTATTGAAAGACGAGTATCGAGACCACCCTCACTATAGTGGGCATCCCAACACTCAGAGAAGAAGAGGTCTACACCCAATCTTCTCTCTTTAATTCGATACAAAGAGAAATCAATTTATTGTGGTTTGAAAATGGACTCGGTACGAGACCGAGGTTTTAGGAGAGATGGTATGGAAACGTCTTCGTATTGAAAGACGAGCGTCGAAACCACCCTCACTACAGTGGGTATCCCAACGCTCGAAGAAGAAGAGGTCTACACCCAATCCTCTCTTTTTAATTCAATACAAAGAATTGATTTTAAGGAGATGAGATTTGAAAATGGATGGGAAGCGTCTTCGTATTGAAAGACGAGTGTCGGAACCACCCTCACTACAGTGGGCATCCCAACACTCGGAGAGGAAGAGGTCTACACCCAATCCTCTCTTTTTAATTCAATACAAAGAATTTGATTTGAAAATGGAAATAAGATGCGAAGTAACGACCCTAACAGAGGACCAACTTTCAAGTAAGCAGAGGGTATTGTGAATTACAAATAATTTGAAGGTTATCTCATTAAATGAAAATAGTCATTATTGTGAACGCTTTGCAAAAAGAATGAATCAAAAATATCGAAGTGTGCAAAAGTTATGAATTTTGGAATTTGTATAATCAAAACAAAATAACAAGGAAATAAAAAGAAAGGTGGGAATGCCATGGGGAGGATCGAACCCACGCCCACACCCTTGCAAACATACAGCTCAACCACTCAGCCAAGGCGCGCGTATTGGTAAGATATGGAAGAGGAAGAAGAAAAAACAAGAAGTGAAGAATAAAATAAAACAGAGCAAAAAAATGGCCCCAGCTGGGCTCGAACTCAGGTCATTGGGGCGAGGCAAGATACTTAAAGGCTAGTGTTTAACCACTGGGGTGGCGATACATCCGTGTATTTATGCCACCCCACAAATACAAGTACCTAGCCAACGCGATTTTCTGGGCAAAACCAAAAACAAAGCAAACCGTCCCAATACGTTTTGATTCGTAACTTAATCGTGCCTCAACCAAACTGAGCAAACTCTATATCAAAACTAACCAGAAAAACAAGAGGAAGAAGATAGCACCAACGGTTTTTTCAAATACAGCACACACATAAAAATTCGCATGCTTACGTAAAGAGGTGTTTGAAATGCCTTTTGAGATTTAATGATCAAAACAAAGAAACTAAATCCCAAACAGGATCTATACATGTCAGAACTGTAAAGCTCATGATTATGCTCAAAGGGGGAGCCTCAAATATACTGAAATATGATGTGTCTCAATGAGTAGCAATCAATGTCAGACCAAAATACCAAAGCAGAAATTGATGAGAAACTTAGAGAGGTAGGTGCTATCAACAAAGAATGGGCAGCAGTAGCATTCATTCATCTTAGCATTGGTTAATTTTCTCTCATTTTCTAGAAAAAAGCATTAACATAATTTTTATGTTTAAGCTAGTAAGTGCAAGCCATGTTGACTAACTAACACATAAAACCTTACACATTGCTAACTGATTCAAATAATTAACAAACTCGTAATAGTTTTTCCACATGCACATAGCAGCAGGACATACTTTTTATTCTTTGCAAAACCAACATTTAACCTCTATAACTAATATGCTCAACAAATATCTCTAATTCAAACTCCAAAACCCAAATTCAAAGCATAGTGGAATCAGTTCATAACATTGCACATTGACCACAACACAACTACCTTTTAAGCCTAACTGAAGTTATATTACTAACTTAGTAGGAATTCAACTAATAATCCATTTTAAGTCCACTTCTAACAGTCAATGCAAGTAAACAGGTTCAGGCAGACCAGTTAATTAGCATTTCACATTAAGACAATTGCAATTTAAACATTCAATCCATTTCTGTTTCATCTATTTCACAAACCAATAACCTCTTCATTTCAATCAACAACATGAACGTATCAATGCCATCTTTCTAATTCATAACTGCATAGCACAACATAGTAAAGTTTCAAACCCAAACACAATCAGTTTAACACAACTTATAAACTGCTAACTGTTTCATTCAAATTTTAACCATTTTAACCTTACCATTCATTACCTAACAAGGTCCACAACCATGACAATTAACAGTCCTACTGCACCTAATAATCAGTAGCAATACCTTTGAATGGTATACTAAATGAAATGTAACTTAACAAAACACAATTCAATAACCAAGCAATTCAAAATAGCCAAGCTGACAATCTAACATAACTAACTAAATATGCTGTTCAAGTTTAGCAGCCAGCAGCCAAATGGTCAATGGAAGAAAACAGCAAAACTCAAAATAGGGACAGCCACAAGATCTTGGTATTTCACACATATCTTATTGAAGAATTCTAACGACACAGCTTCAAAGGCCAATTGTGAAAGCAAAATAGAAGCATCAGTCAAGTAAGAATCTCTTCAAAGTTAACAAACTCAAAATTAAAATCTGAACAGAAGCAGTATCAAGCAAATCTTATGACAGTATTAACCTACCAACATAATACAAACCTGAATAGGGATTAAAATCTTGAAACCTGAGGCTGTCATGGCAATTAATCTCCAACAGGACACTATCACAAACATCAATACCACAAACCTATAATGGTCACCCTCCTACAATGCTAATAAGCAAGTCTCTACAGACCCCAAATTTGATGGTATAGGTGCACATAAAACACTATGCTTGAAAACATAAGACAGTCACATAAGCTTATAACTAAACAGTCTCCTTGCATTAAACATCAATCAAAAACAAGAAATCCAATAAGGCTTGGATGGGGATATATGACTGACCAACCAAACAAACTAGACAGCAAATACAATGAGAACCAACAATCAAACCTTAAATACACAGACCAAGTTTGTTAAACTAAATCACATTTGCCATGCCAAGCCCCTAGTGAACACTTCAACCAGTTTTGAACAGAACAACAAAAAAAAGAATTGGCATCACAAAGCAACCATTGATACGGCCAAAACAAATGCACATGTCATGTGACTTTAATTCACACATGGTTGTTGACAGAATCCAACTTGAGACAGATTAAAACAAACATAATTTGTGTTAATTAATAATAACTCTTGTGAACCATCCAAAGACAATCACCAATGTAAACTGAAATGCTGGACAGATCCAAATCCAACTTGTGACACTTACTTGAGCTATCAGCCTTAAACCAAACAACAAACTCCTCTGATGAAGAAAAAAAAAACACAGTACAAACCAAACACCCTAAAGTCATAAGCATATCAACAAACCAAAACAAACAAACCTCTCATGGCAGTTCCAACAGCAAATGCACACAAAACCTAAACAGTTGTTAATGAAATGGCAAGTTCCAATTTCAAAAAAAAGAAACAAAGAAAAAAGACTTGTGGTAACAATCAAAACCAAATCATGGCAAGACTCCAATCATCCTCATAAAACATAAACAAAAACAAACTAAAGACATGTTCAAGGCAGTTAGCACATACAAAATGTATACATGCTCAAAGCAATTTTAAATCAAAACAAAATGTTGATGCACATGTTATTGGTCGTATGTACTTTGACAGCCAAATTACAACCCTAGTATAGAAATGTCAAGACAAAGCCCATATACACATGATATAATGATGAGATGGTTCAAAGTTGAATACCTCTTACAGACATTTGATAAGAACAACCAGCTAGCAGCCTTAAGTGAGCAAGATACCCCCTCTTTGAACAAAGTTTGATACTTCTTTCCTTCTTGAAGCAGCACTCGATTTTTTGGAGAAAAAAAGCTTCAGAGAAAAATTCAAAACTCTTCTTCTGATTTTTATCCAAGTGTGTGGCTGCTAGGGTTTCCCTCAGCCTTTAACCCTTTTGTTGCACCCTAAAATTTGCCCAACCTTATTCCTTGGTTTATGTTTCATTATCATTAGCATTTGCATATAGAGTCATGTACATAGACTAACCATCTGCATAACATAAGCATAGCAAGTCATTCAACAGGGGACCAATCATTAGTTTCATCTCTAGAGGCCTATCATGAGGTTATTATCCTAATTCCATCTCATTCAAGTCATCAGGAAAGAATTTGAAAGCAAAGAGTTCAGCAGATCAAGCCTTGAGTCCATCTCCTAGCTGAGGGTACAAGAGGATCAACAAGAGGGTTGTGAGCTGTGAAGTGAAAGCATGGAGAGCATCTAGACATCTTGAGAGACTTAAAAGGTCATTTGGAGAAGAAAATAAGTTGTTGAGGTGATCACAATAGTTATAACTGAAGACAGTCAACTAGGGTTTCATCTGGGTCAACCCTAGGTCAACCCTAGGGCAATTGACTGATTTAAGAGGGCATTCAAGTCTATTGGAGAGAGGTGGGGCTCATCATTTGACATGGAGAATAAGGATATGTTGTTATGACAAGGAGAATTCAAGAGAAATCAAGGAGAAGAGGAGTTACTAAATTAGGGTTTCTCTGTAAAATCCCCTAGTTTAGGTCAAATTTCCAAGCAAGATAAGTCAAAATTCTAACTTCAAATGGATTCTTGGCCAACATGGAACTTGTAGAGGATCTCAAGACCTTTAATTTGAGTGGTGGAAGACCTCAAGGAGATTTATAGAACTCAAGTTATGGTCCTTGCAAGTTACAGGTCATCTGGGGTGTCTGAATTTTTGTCTGTGAAAGTGACTTGACTTCCAAGCTAGTTTTACCCCTCAAGGAGATTTCAAATGAATTCTTGGTCAACATAAGAATTGTTCCTCATTGTCTTAGCTTTCTAGAATGGTATGGCATGCCCTCATATGATGTGGAGAACTCAACTTATGGTCTTGGCAAGCAAAGGGTATTTTGGGCATTTGTGAATTACAGGTCATTTTAACCTATGTCCAAAACTCATGCAAGGAGGCCTCAAATGGAAAAACTTACAACATCAAACTTGCTCCAAATGGGATTTTAAGTCTAGAAAGAGGGTCACAAGTTATTGGAGAAGCTCATAGCATGGAGTTGCATAATTGGTCAAAATATGAACTAAAAAGGCTTATAAAGTGAATAATTTCAAATTGAAAAATGGTTTGGGAGATTTACAAGTCCAAATGGAGACTTCCAATATATGATTTTGAATGGAAAAACAATTCTAAGAACAATGGTTCACACACTTTTTTGAGTTTAGAAGGAAAAAATGAAGTTATCCATGGTTGCTTGCCTTTTAAGAAACATAATCAAAATGAGCCAAAGTTGGAAAACAAGGGAATGTGCAAGATGGATCTAGAATGTACCATTGGGGTCTATATATTCATGAAAGGAGAATTTGGCAAGGGTTGGCTTCATTTGCACCAAGAATTCCACAAATTTCTCATTCTTGTTCACAAAAGTTTCATTCCAAATCTCTCAAGTTCTTCATCAATCTTCATCAAAATCAATTCAATTTTATTCCATCATCATCATAGATCATAATTGAAGCAAGGTTTTGGTGATTCTCATCCATTTTCGAGTGCTTTTTCATCAACATCAAAATCACAAGTTCAAGTGAATTGCATAATTCAAGCAAGGAATCTCCAGAATTTTGCATACAGAATTGATTGCTGAGTGTGTGGATCAAGATCCAAGTCTCAAAAGCCTCAAATCATCAATCTCCATAGCTGTTCTCAAGGTTTTACATCAGGTAAGTTTTCATTCGATTAGCTTGATTCAGTTAGTTTAACCTGATTTTATTAGTTTAGACTTGATCTAGGTGGTTAGGAGATTAAGTTAGATGAATTTGGAAAGGATTGGTGATGATTGGTGACAGGTGCAACAAGCTGTTAGTGCTAGTATCTCTTGAATTAATGCATCATAATTGTAGTTGGATAGCGCAGGTTAATCTCCATTATGTGTAGTTTAGTTTAGGTTAAGTTTGAGGAAGAATCGAATTGGTGCATATCAGTGCATATTCATGATAACCAGTTTTTACCTCGATCGGGTTGAGAGATTCTTTGAGTTTCAGACTGAGCTAGTGTTATAGGATTGTAGAGGGGAAGATCCTGAGCAACTTTCATGTTTATGGCATGTTGATTCGTGGCTTGGAGATGGAGAACAGAGAGGAGGAAAATAGCTCGTGCATGAGCTCGCATGGAGTAAACCCTAGTTTCAGTTGGTTCAAGGAGGAAGACGTAATCACGTCCGTTCAATGAGTGTAAGACTTTTGACTTTCAGCGTGATCCAATGGCCAGCATTTAATCTGAGCTTTGGAGGGAATTGGAAACTGGCCAAAACGCGCCGTTTCATTAATTGAAACGGGCGGGCCTGAGTTGAATCATGCTAATCCCACCCCCCAGTGCATAGGCCCAATGCAATTTCAACGTAATTCCTCTTCTTTTCTCACCCCCCTGGCATTTCTTTCTATTCTTTCCTTGCTGAACGAAGCTGGGCCTTGGTAAAGTGATAAGCGCACCCCCATTGTGAGGGCCCATCCAGATTATAACTGGGGCGAGTTTCTAAATGCACCCCTCCTTCATTTTTATTTTGTTTAATTTTTCTTAATTCCATTTTAATTTTTACCAATTTCATAAATTCATAAATAATTCATAAAAAATGCATTTTAATCCATTCTTTTTACCATATTTTCATTAAAATGCCTAGAATATTATAGGAAAATAAAATTTCATTTTTAGTTTTATTTCATATTTTTTCCATAGTTTTTAAATAAATGTCATATTAAATAGTTCATTTCATGCATCATTTTAATGATTTTTGTTCTCTTACATGCTTTAATATTTTTTGGTCATTCTTTTTATATTGTGTAGATGAGATATTCAACTTGTAGAAATATTTTAGTTCCCATTTTTAGAAGTTAGTTTTAGGTGATTAATAAAGGCTTGAACATCATGTACAAAACTAGGGTTTTAGGTGACAATTTAGGAAGTTTGATCTCATTTCCCTTAGGACTTAGGGTTTGAATAGATTAGTTATGGGACTATAGGGGCTATGGGTAGTTACTAGATCCCTTAGAAAAATTAGGATTCCCCTACTGATATTATTACTGTCTGTATATCTGTTGTCTGGTGTGGTGTGCCCTCTGGGGATTGTTGCCTGTTTGTTTGGGTATTGGGGTTTGTCTGGGCCCTGGGGAAGCTGAAGATTTATGAAGATGAAGACCATTGGAGATTCAAGGATTGAAGATCAACTTCCAGAGTTGAAGAGAAGATCCTTGCTAGCAGATGCTGAGGAACTAGGGTTTAGGAGCTAGGCAGAGCTCTAGGTTAGAAAGTTTGTTTCTCAAACATAGATTGCCTTGTCTGCATCCTTTCTTCTCTGTGATTCAGAGTCTCTCTAAGACACTCACCCCCTTCCTTTGGAAGGCTTGGTGATAGTGTCTATGGGATAGAACTCTTGAGAGAAAATGTTTCTTGTGTTAGAAGCAGTCTGTTCACCACCTTTGGTAGTCAACTGATTGCTTAACACCCAATCCACTCTTGTGACTGATCCCTCATCCTGGAGGTTTGAGTTTGAAGAAAAGCCACTGTAAATGGAAGATAGATGATCAAAGCCCTTGCTTGAAGGCCATGAAGATGGAGATTGATGCTTGTTGAAGCCTGTGAGTGATTGGGGTTTTGCTTGAAGCCAGTTGTTGATTCAGAGCTGCTGATGCTGTTTCTTTTGCTGTATTTCATTTGCTGATGTATTGATTGGTTTTCTGAGCTGTATTGTTTGCTTTTTACCCTGTTGGGTTGAAAGTGAAGTCTGTTCACTTTCGCCTATTGTTTTCTAGGTTCGAGGTTGAGTGGGACTCCCTTGCCTCGCTTGTATTGCCGCATCCATGCATTTTACTGCCTTACTGTATACATATGATATTGTTTCTGTTTCTGCCTATCCCTTAGGATCTCTGTTTCTCTCTGTGCAAGAGAGGAGCATGATAGACACTAGGTCTTAACCCATGCATGACAACATTAGGTTAGTTTGATTCCCTTCGCAACCGTAGGTTAGAGTTCTGTCTCTTTCTTCCTCAAAACAAACAGAAAAATACAATAAAGATTTCAAACACAATAAAAGACACTTCTTTCGTAAAAGAATGTGAACTCATCAAGACGTCATTTTTGTCCGCTTGGACTGTTAATCAGAAAACCTTTTTCAGAAGGAATAAAATCAACCAAGACAAGCTTGTGTCGTACGTGGCCCGAACTACGTTTGCTCTGATCTTCCATGCTGTGTGGAAGTACGTAGGCATAGGATGCGATATCCTAGCGAGCAACCTTCCCCTCCTTTCCCGTAGGTAGGCGAACTACGTTGACTCTGATTTCTCGTTCCAGGCGGGAATACGTAGGCATAAAGTGCGATACTTTGCCGAGTCATTTTTATTTTCATTTTATTTTCTTTTTAACCTTTGACCTATAGTTTAGATAGAATAACAATCCATACCCGAAAACAAGCGTGGATCCCATCGAGTACGATGGACGTGAGGGGTGCTAATACCTTCCCCTTGCGTAACCGACTCCCGAACCCAGGTTTTGGTTGCGATGACCATACCTTTCCCGTGTTGTGCGAGGTTTACTCTGAGCGTTTCCTTTCCCTCCCGTGGGATAAATAACGCACGGTGGCGACTCTTCTGTTCAGCCGGCGCCGATTTTCGCAGTAGCGACAGCTGGCGACTCTGCTGGGGATTCAACGTCCCCTGGCTGCTAAGGACTGCGATGGTTCTTATGCATTTGGGATCCAACGTCCCTTAAGAGAGTCAATCCTAACGCTTGTTTTCCCGTCGAGGATTTTGTATGGAGTTATTTTATATTTCTAACCCTGTATTTTCAGCTTTGTATATTGATTATTATTGCTGTATCTGGGGTATGACGGGTGTTCTGATATTGAGAGATAAGCCGGACCTGGGCTTGAGTGCACCTAGAATTAGAGTAGAAATTAGTGGGCGCCCGCTTGCTTTGCTTGCTTTGGTGTCCCATGAAATCTACACTCAGACGAGGTTCCTCTGGTTGGCCTCCTGCCCCTTCCTTTGGTTGGCGTGGGTTGCTGGTTAGTTGGATTGTCGACTCTGGGGACCGATCATTTGGAAGTTGGCTGAGTGAGGCCTCTTCAGGATTTGATGATGCCACTCCTTCTGGGAATCGTATCATTAACCCTGAAAGTCTGTGACGCCGACGACCGCATAGGATGCCGTACCTTGTGCCAGTATAGGGCCACCCACCTGTGAGGGGATCCAGGGTTATGCAGGTAACTAGACCTCCAGACTACCGGTTATTTCTTGATCAGAGATCCGGGTTATTTATGGAGAGTTATGAGGTCTGCCAGAGACCATTTGGAGATTTATTCTGAGGTCTGTCAGAGACCATTGGGAGAGCTATGAGGTCTGTCAGAGACCATTTGGAGATGTGTTCTGAGGTCTGTCAGAGACCAATTATGGATGTGATTGGAGGTCTATCAGAGACCAGTTGGAGTTATGGTTTGAGGTCTGTCAGAGACCAGTGTTGGAGTTTTATTTTAGGTCTATCTGAGACCAGGGTTTGGTGACTTTTGGACGGTCTATCTGAGACCTTTCTTGATTGGGTTCAGGCTATTCAGCTGCAGATCTTGTCCCTGTTGAATGTCACTTGCATTGCATTCCTGCATATCCATTATCATTTGCATTTCACTAACGTATGTCTGTGCTGCAGGTGCATTTGCATTTCCCTAGTTCTAGTGCCCAGACTTCTGAGTTTTGATCATGACTAGCTTAAGGAGAACAGTTGCTTACAAATTGCCTACGCCTGATATTGTTCCGTTACTGGGGTTGATCTCTCTTGCTGATGAGGGTGTTCGTAGGAGTTTCCGGATGAGCTATGGTAGATTATTGAGATTGGTGTGCAAACCTACAGAGGTAGAGTTAGATGGGCTGTATGCTTTGATGCAATTCTACGACCCTGCTTTGAGGTGCTTCACGTTCTCTGACTTTATTATGGGACCAACTCTGGAGGAATACGCTGAGTATGTTGAGCTGCCTGTGCAGAACCAGGTTCCATTCATTCATTATGATGCCAAACCCAAGCCGGAGGAATTGGCAAAAGCCTTGCATATTGATGCTTCTGAACTTGTGACTACTGTTTCCCGTGGAGTTCCAGGCTTCTCATTTCAGTTCTTAGTTGGTAAGGCCCAAGAGTACGCCAAGAATGGGTGCTGGGTTGCTTTCAACGCTGTGTTGGCCTTGTGCATTTATGGCATAGTTTTATTCCCCAACATACCGGATTTTGTGGACTTCGATGCTTTCTACTTGTTTGCCGCTGGTAATCCTGTACCTACCTTACTCGGAGATCTCTACCACTCACTGCATTACAAGAATGAGAAGGGAAGAGGGAAGAATGTTCATCTTTGTGTACCCTTATTGAGTATGTGGTTTGAGAGTCATCTTCCTACGAGAGGGTCTGCTGCAGGGACTACAATTCCAGTTGGGTGGCCAGAGCGTCTGATGAGGCTATCGTCGGAAGATATGGAGTGGTTTGATAGAGATCTGCTGGGATCTGAGCTCATCTTCAGTTGTTCTGGGTACCCTAATGTGCCGCTAATAGGAAGAAAGGGGTGTATCAACTACAACCCTTCGTTATTCATTCGCCAGTTCGGATATGCGCTGAAGAATCCACCTCAGGAGGAAGAAGTACAGGAATCTCTGTACTTCACTGGTGACGTGAAGGGGGAGTTATTAGCCAAGTTGCAACGTGCCTGGACGCGTATTAACCGCAAAGGGAAGCCGTTGTTAGGAAAGAATGACTGTCAGGCCTATGCACCTTATAGAGTTTGGATTCAGGAGAGGGCTAGTCAGTTGAAGATGCCGTTTCCAGATGCACCAACTCTTGATCCTATTCCGGTGGAAGAGCCGACTACTGTTTCTAGAGAAGCATATGAACAGGTTGTGAAGGAGAAAGAAGCCTTGATGAAGGTTAATGAAGGGTTAGAGCAAGAGCTAGCCCAGGCACGCAGCGAGAAGAACAAGGCCGTATATGCTTTCCAACAACAGATTGAGCTGGTAAACAGGTTAGGATCTGAGTTGACCGAGGAAAAGAAAAAGCGCGAACGTCTGGGGCAAGAGTTCAGAAGCTCCCATGACATGCTGGAAGCCAAAAAGAAAGCGCTTGACGCAGCACACCGAGAGATATCCTCTTGCAATAAGACTTGGAATGCTACTCTCACCAACAACAAGAAGAGGGAAGATAAGCTGAAGCAGCAAATTTCCGATCTCGAAGAGAAGTTGAAGTCTAGCATCAAGAAGTGCGAGGAGGAAGTGATGAACCGGTATAGTGTCCAGCATGCACTGAACAAGGCAATCAAATCCAGAGATGAAGCAGTGTCCCAGAAGCGAAAGCTAGAAGATTGCTTCGGGGAAGCAACATGGGAAGAAACTGCTGAAGACGTACGCCGTGTCCTTAAGAGGAGAAACCTGCTTGTTGAAGGGCTGCTTGATCGACCAAGCCATCCGGAGACCAAGAAGTTGATAGAGGAGTACCAGACTTTTGGGAGGATTTGATCATTCCATTATTTGTATGCTTTATTTGCATAGTGCTGACCATCACCAGGATTGTTGGTTGAGGTCATGCCTTCTCGTTGTACTCAGTGATGTCGTACCCTGGGATTATTAATTCTCTCTGCAATATATGAGGATTTCTATGATTCAACTCCGATATTCCTATTGTCAACACTGTCACTGCACCGGCACCTTCGCACTAGAACTGGGGGAATGAACTTCCCTAATGCACAGACACATTGCATTGCATTCATATTCATATTGCATAACAGGTAATCTTTGAATGGTGTCTTATCTCTTGCTCTGCATCAGGTACTTAACAGGATTCCAGATCAACATCCGCACCGCTACTCTACACGATCCAACTGTCGGAAAGTCATGGACCAAATCCAGAACGAAATGCAGGATGTACGCGAGAAGCTCGCCCTCTTCATGCAGACCATGGAAGCTATAGCAAAAGGGCAAGAGAATTTGCAGGCCATGGTCCAGCCTCTGTTGGCTCGCAACGCTGGTCATGGTAACGAAGATCATCAGTCTGTCCGGGTTGATACTGCTCATGGAGACGGCACTCCCACGCCAGTGGCTCCGCCTGTCGTCAATATGAATGCTGCTAACGTCAACAACGCTACCGCTGCTGTGAATGGTAACGTTGGAGCTGGAAATGATACTGCTGTCCATAACGCTGGGCTGGGTGATGTCAATGTGGGAGATAATCTCGGAGGCAATGGCTTTGTCAATACTGGGTTCGGATTTAACGATCAGGGATTCGACAACACTGGCAAGTATGGCTTTAATGCTCAAGGCTTTGGGCAAGATGGTTATGGTATGGTCAATCAGGGTTACGGAGGCTTTGGAAACGGAAACGGTGCTGGTTTTATGGCTGGTGGTCCTGCTGGAGGTGTTCAAGGGTATGGCAACAGAGGCCGAGTTCCGGGGATGAATCAGGTCAGAGCTGGACGTAATAATGCATATGATGGATACGGGGCTGGAAACGGTATGTGGCAAGAGGATCAGCAGGAAGACGCCTTCTCTGGAGGAGGTTTTGAAGGGCCGATGGATGATTCTCAAAAGATTAGAATGCTGGAAGAGCAAATGAGGGGAGTCCTAAATCAGAGTGCTGTAGGATTGGACATGGCAACAATGGGCTTGGTACCTGGGCTGAGGGTGCCAATCAAGTTCAAAGCGCCTGCGTTCGATAAGTACAAAGGAGACACATGCCCGAAGGTGCATGTACGAGCTTATTACAGAAAGATGTCTGCATACTCCACTGATGAAAGAATGCTCATGCATTTCTTTCAGGATAGTCTATCGGGTCCTTCCCTAGAGTGGTACATGGGGTTGGAGCCCACTGACATCAAGACTTGGAAGCAATTGGCGGAGGCGTTCGTAGCCCATTACAAGTATAACAGCGACCTGGCACCCAATCGGGTCCAGTTGGCCGGGCTTTCGCAGAAGAAGGGGGAGAGTTTTAAAGAATACGCGCAAAGGTGGCGCGATATGGCTGCCAGGGTCCGTCCTCCTGTCGAAGATAAAGAAATGAACGATATGTTTGTTGGTACATTCACCGGGCTGTTTCATGATATGCTGTTTCATACGTCTCTAGCTAGTTTTTCAGATCTGATTCTGATGGGTGAAAAGATTGAGCGGAACATTAAGCAAGGAAAGTTCCAAGTCGATGAATCAACTGCATCTGGCAGTAATAGGAAAGCTTATGGTGGGCGCCGTCAGGGCGAAGCTAGCGCGGTATTTGGAGGCCGAGGCCGAGGCCGAGGCAGGGGAAGAAATCAATATCGTCAGCAGCAGCAGGTGTCGAGTGTCACAATCCCGTATCAACAGCAGCCAATCCAGCAACAACAACAGGTTCAGCAGCAACCAATGCCACAGCAGCAGCAGCCTCAACAGGGGGCACAGCAAGCTCAGCGAAAATTCCAGGGTGGTAAGCCGAGAAGAGTATTTGAGAAGCCTCCCTCTAACTATGCTGATTTATTGCAGACATTGTTGGGATTGAATCTGGTGGAGAAAAGAACCTTGGCACCGATAACGGGAACTCCCCCGTTCGGTTATGATGCAAATAGACACTGTGAGTTTCATTCTGGAGCCCCGGGCCATGATATAGAAGGTTGTCATGCTTTTAAGCACGTTGTGCAGGATCTCTTGGACAACAAGTCTATCAACTTCGGAACGACCGGTGCGAATATAGTCCAGAAACCCATGCCTAATCATGGGGCGAACGCTGTTCTAACCGAGGAAGGGCTGAATCTGATTATGAATGTTGAAGATTTAAAGACGCCGCTGAGCGAGATAAAAAGTCGACTGTTGCAGGGAGGTGTTTACCCAGGATGTAATGAATACTGTTTAGATTGTTGGGCCCTGTCTGGGGGGTGTGAGGATCTGAAGAAAGGCATTCAGGCCTTGATTGATGATGGTATATTACAGTTTGATAGAACAGCAACTGATGAGCCTGCAGGGGCAGTAGTGGATAATCGGAGTGATGTTGCCACGGTGACAATTCCTAGGAAGACGATCACCATTTCAGCACCAGCTCAGCGACCACCGATTATTATAACTAAAGCCGGGCCAATCCCGTATGAGAGCATGAAAGCGGTCCCATGGTCATATGGGCTAGAGGTGTATTGTGACGGGATTAAAATCGATGTTAACAAGCAGTCAGCGGAGGTTGTGGATAATGTTGTGGGCTCAGGAGGCATGACGAGGAGCGGCAGGATCTTTATATCTCCTGAAGTGGAAGCCGAAAGGATAGCGAAAGGAAAAGGGAAAGCGGTTGAGAACGTTCCGGTACAAGCAAGTGAGAAAGAAGCAGCATCGAAGGATGTCGAAGAATTCATGCGCTTGATTCGGAAAAGCGATTATAAAATTGTGGAGCATCTGCAGCAAACGCCGTCCAAAATATCGATATTGTCATTGCTGTTGTGTTCGGAAGCCCACAGGAACGCTTTGCTGAAAGTCCTGGACACTTCTTTTGTACCACAGGATGTCTCCGTAAACCAGCTAGAAGGAGTATTGGCACACGTAAATGCAGGCCACAGTCTGGGCTTTACTGATTTTGACTTGACTCCGAAAGGAAGGGATCATAATATGGCATTACATGTATCTGTGGAGTGTAGGGGATCGACAATGTCGCATGTATTGGTTGACACCGGGTCGTCTTTGAATGTGCTGCCTAAGAAGGCTATGATGAAGCTGGATGTTCGAGGGATTTTGTGCACCCCAAGTGATTTGGTAGTCAGAGCGTTTGACGGCACGCGGAGAACAGTCTTCGGATCGATTACCTTGCCTCTGCAAGTGGGGCCGGAAGTGTTTGCAACAGAGTTTTATATCATGGATATACAGCCTGCGTACAGCTGCTTGCTGGGAAGACCTTGGATTCACGGGGCAGGGGCAGTCACGTCTACCCTGCATCAGAAGTTAAAGTATATGGTCGGAGACAGTGTAGTCACCGTGTGCGGAGAAGAAGACATCCTGGTCAGCCATCTTTCTTCGTTCAAATATGTGGAAGTCGACGGGGAGATCCACGAGACGCCATGCCAGGCATTCGAAGGTTTGCGCATAAAGGACAAGGGTCCCAGGCCAAGCAAAGTGCCAGAGATAGCTGTTTCTTCGTATAAAGAGGCTCAAGCGCTAGTGGAAGCAGGAGAAGCCAAGGGCTGGGGCAAAGTATTGGACATTCCTGTGAAAATGGACCGGTTCGGACTGGGGTACCGACCGTCATCATCAACTCCTTCCGTGGGGGCCCCTCATTTCAGAAAGTCAATCACCATCTCTGCCAGTGGAGTATGCCATGAATCTGTCAATGCTGCTTCCGAGTCCGATGAAGGGGACAGCGACTGTGATATGGATGCCTGGATTCAGCCAAGCACGCCAGGACAAGGACTGTGCAACTGGTCTATTCAGGAGCTTGTTCCTGTGACTTTTAAACAGTAATGCTTTGCTTTATTAATTGTTGAATAATCTGATGTCTCGCCCGGGGCATCAGGATTTGCTTAGGGCTGTGTTGTTATAAACATTGCTTCGTTAATCATCAAATAAATGGCGTTTTTCATGTGCAAATACTGTAATCCCTGTCTTTCTTGTTTTGTATTTTTCAATAAAATGGCAATGCGGTTAGTCGCTTTATACGCATTTTGAAGCACTTAACCCTCTTTTTTGCAGGATAACATTTTCAGATGACATCCTTGAGCCATTTATGACTCGTCCCGACTTCGAGCACCCGGTATTCCAGACCGAAGAAGAGGTTGTCGAAGATAGCGACGTTCCTGAAGAACTGTCTTGGTTGGTGAAGCAAGAGGAAAGAGCCATTCTGCCTCACGACGAGGTTATCGAAATTATCAATTTGGGGTCGGAAGGGGTTGAGAAGAATATTCGTATCGGAGCCGCACTGCAGAGTGATATTAAGCGAAAACTGGTTGAAATGCTCCGAGAGTATAATGATGTATTCGCTTGGTCGTATCAAGATATGCCAGGGCTCGATACTGATATGGTTGTGCATCGCCTGCCACTGAAAGAAGATTGTCCGCCTGTCAAACAAAAGCTTCGCAGAACTCGCCCAGATATGGCAATGAAGATCAAAGAGGAGGTTCAGAAACAGTGGGACGCTGGCTTCCTGGCTGTGACGAAGTATCCTTCATGGGTTGCCAACATCGTACCAGTGCCAAAGAAAGATGGCAAGGTTCGAATGTGCGTGGACTACAGAGATTTGAATAAAGCAAGCCCAAAAGACGATTTTCCACTTCCACACATTGACGTGTTAGTTGATAATACTGCTCAATACTCTGTATTCTCCTTCATGGATGGCTTTTCAGGCTATAATCAAATTAAAATGGCGCCAGAGGATATGGAGAAGACTACTTTCATAACGCCTTGGGGAACATTTTGCTACAAAGTGATGCCCTTTGGTTTGAAAAATGCTGGGGCAACATATCAGCGTGCGATGACGACTCTCTTTCATGACATGATGCATAAAGAGATCGAAGTTTATGTTGACGATATGATTGCCAAATCCCAGACAGAGGAAGAGCATCTGGTGAATCTGTTGAAGTTGTTTAAAAGGCTTAGGAAGTTCAGGCTGAGGCTGAACCCTAACAAATGCACCTTCGGGGTGAGATCGGGCAAGCTGCTGGGGTTCATAGTAAGCAAAAGAGGAATAGAGGTCGATCCTGCTAAAATAAAAGCGATTCAAGAAATGCCGACGCCTAAAACAGAGAAAGAGGTGCGCGGGTTTTTAGGGAGATTGAACTACATTGCCCGGTTCATATCTCACCTAACGGCCACGTGTGAACCGTTATTCAAGCTGTTAAAGAAAGATCAAGCTGTAACGTGGAACGAAAATTGTCAAAAGGCGTTCGACAAAATAAAGAAGTATCTGCAGGAGCCTCCTATTTTGATACCCCCGGTGGCAGGGAGACCCTTGATAATGTATTTGACGGTTCTTGAGGGGAGTATGGGTTGTGTTCTCGGTCAACACGACGAGACAGGGAGAAAAGAGCATGCAATCTATTACTTGAGTAAGAAATTTACAGACTGTGAATCTCGATACTCAATGCTGGAGAAAACTTGTTGCGCGCTAGCCTGGGCCGCCAAGCGTCTGAGGCAGTACATGCTGAATCATACAACCATGCTCATCTCGAAGATGGATCCAATCAAATATATATTCGAAAAGCAGGCGTTGTCAGGTAGAATTGCCCGATGGCAGATGGTCTTGACTGAATATGATATTCAATACGTCTCGCAAAAGGCGATAAAGGGGAGTGTGCTGTCTGAGTATCTGGCGGAGCAGCCTATTGAAGAGTACCAATCAATGAGATTTGATTTTCCTGACGAGGATATCATGTATCTCAAGATGAAGGATTGCGAAGAGCCGTTACCAGACGAGGGACCAGAGCCGGGGTCCCAATGGAAGATGATATTTGACGGAGCTGTGAATGCTTACGGTAGCGGAATAGGGGCAATTATCACTACGCCACACGGGTCGCACATCCCGTTTACTGCCCGATTGACCTTTGCCGTTACCAACAATGAGGCCGAATACGAAGCTTGTATAATGGGGCTTGAAGAAGCCATTGATTTGCGAATCAAACATTTAGACGTATACGGAGACTCAGCTTTGGTAGTGAATCAGATCAAAGGGGAATGGGAGACACGGCAGCCCAATTTGATACATTACATGAATTATGCAAGGAGATTGTTGCCTTTTTTCGACAAAGTTGAATTGCATCACGTACCGCGGGCAGAAAATCAAATGGCTGACGCCCTTGCCACTTTGTCTTCCATGTACAAGGTCAATTTCTGGAACGAGGCTCCCCAGATCACTATCTCTCGGTTGGACAGGCCAGCTTATGTATTTGCTATTGATGAAGCGTCTGATGGCAAACCGTGGTATTTTGATATCCTTAATTTCCTGAAGAATAAAGAGTATCCGGCTGGGGCATCCAGTCAAGATCAGAAGACTCTCAGGAGATTAGCGGGTAATTTCTATTTGAACCCGGATGGCGTCTTATACAGAAGAAACCATGATTTGGTGTTGTTGCGTTGTGTAGACGAGAAAGAGGCAAAGCTTCTTATGGAGGAAATTCACGAAGGTGCCTTTGGCACGCATGCTGGTGGGCATGCTATGACGAGAAAACTGCTGCGGGCAGGTTACTTTTGGCTGACGATGGAAACTGATTGTTTCAAATTTGCAAGAAAGTGCCACAAGTGCCAAATATATGCTGACAAGATACATGTGCCTCCGAGTCCTCTGAATGTGATGTCATCTCCATGGCCATTCTCGATGTGGGGAATCGATATGATCGGAAAGATCGAGCCGACGGCTTCTAACGGGCATCGGTTCATCCTGGTGGCAATCGATTATTTCACCAAGTGGGTGGAAGCGGCGTCTTACGCAAACGTAACGAAGCAAGTAGTGGCTAGATTCATCAAGAGAGATATCATTTGCCGATATGGGATTCCCGAGCGGATAATCACGGATAATGGTTCTAATCTGAACAACAAAATGATGAAGGAGCTCTGTCAGAATTTCAAGATCGAACATCACAACTCCTCCCCTTACCGACCCAAGATGAATGGCGCTGTCGAAGCGGCCAATAAAAATATCAAGAAGATCGTCCAGAAAATGGTGGTGACTTATAAAGATTGGCATGAAATGCTACCTTTCGCTTTGCACGGTTATCGTACGACGGTACGCACGTCAACCGGGGCAACTCCGTTCTCGTTGGTATACGGAATGGAAGCGGTACTACCATTGGAAGTTGAGATCCCTTCTCTGAGGGTATTGCGAGACGTTCAGCTGGACGAGGCAGAATGGGTAACGAATAGGTTGAACCAACTGAGTTTGATGGATGAGAAGAGGCTAGCTTCTCTGGCATACGGTCGTTTGTATCAAAGACGAATGAAGAAAGCGTACGACAAGAAGATACTTCCGCGAAGCTTTCAGACGGGCGACCTTGTGCTGAAAAGGATTCTCCCGCCGCAAGCAGATCACAGGGGCAAGTGGACCCCCAATTACGAAGGGCCATACGTTGTCAGTAAGGTCTTTTCAGGAGGAGCTTTATTGTTGTCCACCATGGACGGGGAAGACTTTGCATCACCTGTGAATTCGGACGCAGTTAAAAAATACTTTGCTTAAAATAGACCCGCTGGACAGAAAAAAGAGAGTCCAGGCAAAAATGGGGCATCCTGGCGAACCAAAAACAGAATGAAAGGTTCGGGCAAAAGTTAGGGATAAAATTGAAAAATGTACACCCGCGAAGTTGAAAACCTACACTGGGCGGCTTCGGCAAAAAGGGGTATCCCGGTGAACTGAAAACCCGTAAAGGGCGGTTCACGCAAAAGTTAGGGATTTGAAAAGCAAATGACTGCGGTCCGAATTTGAATTCAATGAGTATCAATGCGGGAGAATATATTTGGGGAGTCAGTTATCGGATACAACCTCTTCAGGAGTAGGGATACCGGGAAAGCATTAGAGTCGGACGAGTCATGGGAGGATCAGTTCGTGGTGTTCATCTGCATCCAGTTGCCGACATGTGTACAAAATTTAATTTGTCAATATTTATGCTTCTTGTGAATACTTGTGCATACTTATGTATTTGCTTTGCGTAGCTTCCTCTTTTCAGGAGTTACATCCCGTGTACAAAAACTCCGCCCATTCAGGGGCCCAATCAATGAAAATGTGTATTCAGTACTTGATGCCTGTTCTTTACTGTTTTGCGCATGATAAAACGCCTAAGTTTGATGAAACTAGCATGAGTATAACATCGCTGGCCCTTGCCAACAATTGTTAAAGCTTTGAATTAACTGAGTGTAACGTCACTAACCTGAATCGATTTGATTGCACAGGCTTGTCGTGTTTTGTTTGTGTTGTTGCAGGTTTCATAACCATACGAGGAAAATGATCAAAAGATTGTGATAACGAAAGACTCGATCTTCACACAGGTCATGCATGTTCTTCCTGAAGAAGGATAGAATTCCCAGCTAGCCATAGCTTATCCAAAGGACGCGCTCCAGAGAAGTTAATCGACCTCAGCAGAGTTTAGTGACTCCGAGATCGTAAGGCTGTATTCAGACAGGTTCATCTTCCCCGCAGGGTCATGCACTCTCCCCCAGTGGAGTCAGTTAACTTTCCCTTAGAGAATCATCCCCCTCTCCAGCGGAGTTCTTTCGGCAAGTGTTTTTTCCTTCCAGTGGAAGTCGAAGGTCAAGACTCTCCAAAGCCGAGTTGATGTTGGGTCCTGTCACTTATTTTGTCAGAGATACTGGTGATATCAGTTTGCGGTCCAGCAGAAAGTCCGATCGAACTATGCGCATCTGCTATTCCCCAGCAAAGTTATATTCCCCAGCAGGGGGTTACTTCAACAAGACGTGTGGTTTGAGTTCTCAATTTCCCAGCAGGGGGTTGACTTCACCCTTCCAGGATTTATTTTGCTGGAATAATTTTGTAGCATCAGGCTATCCCCGGCGGAGTCGGCATTGCCCTTTCAGCATTTATTTTGCTGAAGCAGTTTCTGTACTCTAGTAGTTCAGGAGGAGAGAGCTCTTGCTCAAATAAATTACCAAACAGTCAAGATCTCGGCAGGAGATATTCAATGATAATGTCAGTTTTGGCTGCATTCCCCACAGAGTTATCATGATAAAACTCTCTTTGTCTCCAGCAGAGTCATTTATGCAAATGTCTCTTATTTTCCCCAGCCAGAGTGGCCAGGATAAGAATCTCCTTATCCCCAAGCAGAGTTTGTTTGTCATCAACGGGTCCCACGAATCAGAATTTCAGAGGCCACCGCCGGTTATCAGAGCAGGCGTCCTATGGTGGGTTTCCAGACATCCCCAGTAGAGTTCATCTCGAAGTCGTTGTCACGTCAGTGCAAAGAAGTTTGTGGGTGAGGATCATTGAAGAACTAAGTCCTGACGTGGACGATTTATTCCTATATTGACGGGATTTCTTCAGAAGTGGGCGTCCTAGCGTGGACAGGTCTATTTCCCTGGGCTGATGGGAGGTGCTAGTCCTAACGTGGACATGTTCGATTTCTCAGAATTGTTGGAAGGTGGAGTCCTGACGTGGACATTTCCTCAGGTTGACGATACGTGCTAGTCCTAACGTGGACAGATTTGATTTCTCGGTATTGATCGAATGTGAAATCCTGACGTGGACAAGATTGGTTACTCTTCGTGTTGGTGTCCTGACGTGGATCATTTGTTTCCAGCAGATATCTTTATTCGTAATGGTGAAATGTGCGTCATGACGTGGACAAGTTTGTAGTTCTTTGTGAGGACAAGATACAAGAGTCCTGACGTGGACAAA
The DNA here is from genome assembly GCA_963859935.3 of Lathyrus sativus. Lineage (NCBI taxonomy): Eukaryota > Viridiplantae > Streptophyta > Magnoliopsida > Fabales > Fabaceae > Lathyrus > Lathyrus sativus. The sequence continues at coordinate 356,970,032 of OZ012739.1, forward strand.
TTTATCCTTCTTCGTGTTGTTGGCAAAGTGTAGGTCCTGACGCGGATATTTCCCCAGCAAGTCGAAGACGCGTAAGTCCTTACGTGGACAAGTTATTTCCCCGGCGAGTCGAAGACGCGTGAGTCCTTACGTGGACAAGTCTTATTTCCTCAGCAGGTCGAAGACGCCTGAGTCCTAACGTGGACAAATCAAGACGAGATCAGTGTCCTGACGTGGACAAATCGAAGCAATTATTATGCCTAACGTGGAGAAGTGGGTCCTAACGTGGAAAGATCGAGTCCTCACGCGGACATATCACGATTGATTCCTGACATGGAAAGAAATGGATTATTCCTTACGTGGAAAGATTGAGTCCTCACGCGGACATATCAAGATTGATTCCTGACGTGGAAAGAAAGAGATTATTCCTGACGTGGAAGAGTGTAGTCCTGACGTGGACAAATCAAAGAAGATATTCCTAACGTGGAAGAAGAAGTTTATTCCTTACGCGGAGAAATTGGAGTCCTTACGTGGACAGATGCGTGAAGAGTTGAGTCCTGACGTGGACAGATTCGAGAAGAATGGAGTCCTGACGCGGACATGTCAAGTGGTATTGGAGTCCTTACGTGGACAGATCGATGTAGTTCTCCTTATGTGGAAAGAAGATTGTTTCCTAACGTGGAAAGATGAAAGGGTTATTCCTGACGTGGGCAGATACAGAAGAAATAATTCCTAACGTGGATAAGTGTTACTCCTAACGTGGAAGAATGTTATTCTTAATGGGGACGATGTTATTCCTGACGTGGACAGATGTGATTCCTAACGTGGAAGAGCGTTATTCATGATGTGGGCGATTCAGTTTATGGAAATGCAGACGAATTATCCCCAGCGGAGTTGCCGAGATTTTTCTGGGTTAACAGCAAGTGGAGTCCTAACGTGGACAGGTTTTAGTTGAGATTTCTTCGTATTGATGACAGACAGAGTCCTAACGTGGACAAGCAAGCAAGTTGTGATGACAGAATCCTCTTCAGAATGATGAAGACAATCCCCAGCACGGTCGCGCGAGATCAGTGGGTTACTGTAACAGTCAGATTCAGCTGACGAATGTCGTTCCCCAAGCAGGAGCGCAGTTTATTTCTGCGGTTGGCAAATTTCTGGTTTCACTAGTATTCAACCGTCTCGTACCGCGAATGTCTGAAGGCTCCGGGCTCTTCACCCAATCGGGTCCAAGTCGCTTGAATAGGGGCAGCTGTTGCACCCTAAAATTTGCCCAACCTTATTCCTTGGTTTATGTTTCATTATCATTAGCATTTGCATATAGAGTCATGTACATAGACTAACCATCTGCATAACATAAGCATAGCAAGTCATTCAACAGGGGACCAATCATTAGTTTCATCTCTAGAGGCCTATCATGAGGTTATTATCCTAATTCCATCTCATTCAAGTCATCAGGAAAGAATTTGAAAGCAAAGAGTTCAGCAGATCAAGCCTTGAGTCCATCTCCTAGCTGAGGGTACAAGAGGATCAACAAGAGGGTTGTGAGCTGTGAAGTGAAAGCATGGAGAGCATCTAGACATCTTGAGAGACTTAAAAGGTCATTTGGAGAAGAAAATAAGTTGTTGAGGTGATCACAATAGTTATAACTGAAGACAGTCAACTAGGGTTTCATCTGGGTCAACCCTAGGTCAACCCTAGGGCAATTGACTGATTTAAGAGGGCATTCAAGTCTATTGGAGAGAGGTGGGGCTCATCATTTGACATGGAGAATAAGGATATGTTGTTATGACAAGGAGAATTCAAGAGAAATCAAGGAGAAGAGGAGTTACTAAATTAGGGTTTCTCTGTAAAATCCCCTAGTTTAGGTCAAATTTCCAAGCAAGATAAGTCAAAATGCTAACTTCAAATGGATTCTTGGCCAACATGGAACTTGTAGAGGATCTCAAGACCTTTAATTTGAGTGGTGGAAGACCTCAAGGAGATTTATAGAACTCAAGTTATGGTCCTTGCAAGTTACAGGTCATCTGGGGTGTCTGAATTTTTGTCTGTGAAAGTGACTTGACTTCCAAGCTAGTTTTACCCCTCAAGGAGATTTCAAATGAATTCTTGGTCAACAAAAGAATTGTTCCTCATTGTCTTAGCTTTCTAGAATGGTATGGCATGCCCTCATATGATGTGGAGAACTCAACTTATGGTCTTGGCAAGCAAAGGGTATTTTGGGCATTTGTGAATTACAGGTCATTTTAACCTATGTCCAAAACTCATGCAAGGAGGCCTCAAATGGAAAAACTTACAACATCAAACTTGCTCCAAATGGGATTTTAAGTCTAGAAAGAGGGTCACAAGTTATTGGAGAAGCTCATAGCATGGAGTTGCATAATTGGTCAAAATATGAACTAAAAAGGCTTATAAAGTGAATAATTTCAAATTGAAAAATGGTTTGGGAGATTTACAAGTCCAAATGGAGACTTCCAATATATGATTTTGAATGGAAAAACAATTCTAAGAACAATGGTTCACACACTTTTTTGAGTTTAGAAGGAAAAAATGAAGTTATCCATGGTTGCTTGCCTTTTAAGAAACATAATCAAAATGAGCCAAAGTTGGAAAACAAGGGAATGTGCAAGATGGATCTAGAATGTACCATTGGGGTCTATATATTCATGAAAGGAGAATTTGGCAAGGGTTGGCTTCATTTGCACCAAGAATTCCACAAATTTCTCATTCTTGTTCACAAAAGTTTCATTCCAAATCTCTCAAGTTCTTCATCAATCTTCATCAAAATCAATTCAATTTTATTCCATCATCATCATAGATCATAATTGAAGCAAGGTTTTGGTGATTCTCATCCATTTTCGAGTGCTTTTTCATCAACATCAAAATCACAAGTTCAAGTGAATTGCATAATTCAAGCAAGGAATCTCCAGAATTTTGCATACAGAATTGATTGCTGAGTGTGTGGATCAAGATCCAAGTCTCAAAAGCCTCAAATCATCAATCTCCATAGCTGTTCTCAAGGTTTTACATCAGGTAAGTTTTCATTCGATTAGCTTGATTCAGTTAGTTTAACCTGATTTTATTAGTTTAGACTTGATCTAGGTGGTTAGGAGATTAAGTTAGATGAATTTGGAAAGGATTGGTGATGATTGGTGACAGGTGCAACAAGCTGTTAGTGCTAGTATCTCTTGAATTAATGCATCATAATTGTAGTTGGATAGCGCAGGTTAATCTCCATTATGTGTAGTTTAGTTTAGGTTAAGTTTGAGGAAGAATCGAATTGGTGCATATCAGTGCATATTCATGATAACCAGTTTTTACCTCGATCGGGTTGAGAGATTCTTTGAGTTTCAGACTGAGCTAGTGTTATAGGATTGTAGAGGGGAAGATCCTGAGCAACTTTCATGTTTATGGCATGTTGATTCGTGGCTTGGAGATGGAGAACAGAGAGGAGGAAAATAGCTCGTGCATGAGCTCGCATGGAGTAAACCCTAGTTTCAGTTGGTTCAAGGAGGAAGACGTAATCACGTCCGTTCAATGAGTGTAAGACTTTTGACTTTCAGCGTGATCCAATGGCCAGCATTTAATCTGAGCTTTGGAGGGAATTGGAAACTGGCCAAAACGCGCCGTTTCATTAATTGAAACGGGCGGGCCTGAGTTGAATCATGCTAATCCCACCCCCCAGTGCATAGGCCCAATGCAATTTCAACGTAATTCCTCTTCTTTCCTCACCCCCCTGGCATTTCTTTCTATTCTTTCCTTGCTGAACGAAGCTGGGCCTTGGTAAAGTGATAAGCGCACCCCCATTGTGAGGGCCCATCCAGATTATAACTGGGGCGAGTTTCTAAATGCACCCCTCCTTCATTTTTATTTTGTTTAATTTTTCTTAATTCCATTTTAATTTTTACCAATTTCATAAATTCATAAATAATTCATAAAAAATGCATTTTAATCCATTCTTTTTACCATATTTTCATTAAAATGCCTAGAATATTATAGGAAAATAAAATTTCATTTTTAGTTTTATTTCATATTTTTTCCATAGTTTTTAAATAAATGTCATATTAAATAGTTCATTTCATGCATCATTTTAATGATTTTTGTTCTCTTACATGCTTTAATATTTTTTGGTCATTCTTTTTATATTGTGTAGATGAGATATTCAACTTGTAGAAATATTTTAGTTCCCATTTTTAGAAGTTAGTTTTAGGTGATTAATAAAGGCTTGAACATCATGTACAAAACTAGGGTTTTAGGTGACAATTTAGGAAGTTTGATCTCATTTCCCTTAGGACTTAGGGTTTGAATAGATTAGTTATGGGACTATAGGGGCTATGGGTAGTTACTAGATCCCTTAGAAAAATTAGGATTCCCCTACTGATATTATTACTGTCTGTATATCTGTTGTCTGGTGTGGTGTGCCCTCTGGGGATTGTTGCCTGTTTGTTTGGGTATTGGGGTTTGTCTGGGCCCTGGGGAAGCTGAAGATTTATGAAGATGAAGACCATTGGAGATTCAAGGATTGAAGATCAACTTCCAGAGTTGAAGAGAAGATCCTTGCTAGCAGATGCTGAGGAACTAGGGTTTAGGAGCTAGGCAGAGCTCTAGGTTAGAAAGTTTGTTTCTCAAACATAGATTGCCTTGTCTGCATCCTTTCTTCTCTGTGATTCAGAGTCTCTCTAAGACACTCACCCCCTTCCTTTGGAAGGCTTGGTGATAGTGTCTATGGGATAGAACTCTTGAGAGAAAATGTTTCTTGTGTTAGAAGCAGTCTGTTCACCACCTTTGGTAGTCAACTGATTGCTTAACACCCAATCCACTCTTGTGACTGATCCCTCATCCTGGAGGTTTGAGTTTGAAGAAAAGCCACTGTAAATGGAAGATAGATGATCAAAGCCCTTGCTTGAAGGCCATGAAGATGGAGATTGATGCTTGTTGAAGCCTGTGAGTGATTGGGGTTTTGCTTGAAGCCAGTTGTTGATTCAGAGCTGCTGATGCTGTTTCTTTTGCTGTATTTCATTTGCTGATGTATTGATTGGTTTTCTGAGCTGTATTGTTTGCTTTTTACCCTGTTGGGTTGAAAGTGAAGTCTGTTCACTTTCGCCTATTGTTTTCTAGGTTCGAGGTTGAGTGGGACTCCCTTGCCTCGCTTGTATTGCCGCATCCATGCATTTTACTGCCTTACTGTATACATATGATATTGTTTCTGTTTCTGCCTATCCCTTAGGATCTCTGTTTCTCTCTGTGCAAGAGAGGAGCATGATAGACACTAGGTCTTAACCCATGCATGACAACATTAGGTTAGTTTGATTCCCTTCGCAACCGTAGGTTAGAGTTCTGTCTCTTTCTTCCTCAAAACAAACAGAAAAATACAATAAAGATTTCAAACACAATAAAAGACACTTCTTTCGTAAAAGAATGTGAACTCATCAAGACGTCATTTTTGTCCGCTTGGACTGTTAATCAGAAAACCTTTTTCAGAAGGAATAAAATCAACCAAGACAAGCTTGTGTCGTACGTGGCCCGAACTACGTTTGCTCTGATCTTCCATGCTGTGTGGAAGTACGTAGGCATAGGATGCGATATCCTAGCGAGCAACCTTCCCCTCCTTTCCCGTAGGTAGGCGAACTACGTTGACTCTGATTTCTCGTTCCAGGCGGGAATACGTAGGCATAAAGTGCGATACTTTGCCGAGTCATTTTTATTTTCATTTTATTTTCTTTTTAACCTTTGACCTATAGTTTAGATAGAATAACAATCCATACCCGAAAACAAGCGTGGATCCCATCGAGTACGATGGACGTGAGGGGTGCTAATACCTTCCCCTTGCGTAACCGACTCCCGAACCCAGGTTTTGGTTGCGATGACCATACCTTTCCCGTGTTGTGCGAGGTTTACTCTGAGCGTTTCCTTTCCCTCCCGTGGGATAAATAACGCACGGTGGCGACTCTTCTGTTCAGCCGGCGCCGATTTTCGCAGTAGCGACACCTTTATACCTCAGTTTATCCAAAACCCTCATCTGCTGAACTTGTCCTTTTGCTTTTTGGTTGGAGTGGAGAGTGGGATAAACTAGGGCTGCAGCAGGTCAGTATAGTGGCTGCTTGCTATTGCCTTCTCTAGTAAAGAATTCAAAAATCAAACGAAGCAAGTACTTCATTGGTTGGTCCTGTTATGGCAATGCTTGGTGCAAGCTTTTATGGAAAACCAACTTTGCTCCAAATTGCAATTTCATTTGCAACTTGAAATACACATCTCAATCATGAAAACTGAATATACCTCATTAATCCTTGCGAAAAATCAAGTGGGATTGGCTTTTCTTTCATTGAAAATGGTTAAGTTTTGCTCTACTTCCAATCTCTCACGTATGGCCATTTGTGTTCTTCAAAAAATCTGCCTAGCCATAAAGATTGGGTACTTAACAAATTTGGGGTGGGAGAATCAGTGGAAGTATCACCACCCCAGTGGTTAAGGCAAGCGCGCGTATAGTATGAGGTCCTTGGTTCGAATCCTGGTGGAGACAAAATCCACCCCTTTTTATTTCAAACGCTTTTTTCCAAATTCTTTAAATATATATTTTCACTTCCCTTTCTAATCACAAGCGCGTGGGTGGCTAAGTTGGTAAAGCAAGGTGCTTGCAATCCAAGGGTGGTGGGTTCAAACCCCACCTTGTACATTTTGCCTCATTCATTTTTTTTAAAATTGGATTTTCTTTATATATACCCCTGAGAACCACATACTCTGCATCTGATGATTTGAACACCAACTCTTGATGAGGTTTATATACATTTTTCTTTTGACACACACTTCGTGATCCCTTGTAGAACAATGCAAAAAATGCTATGCAATGCAATGCCTATGTATTATGCTGATGTAATGAAATAAAACATAAGCCAGAGAGGTCGGTCAAATTTTGGGGTACAACAGCTGCCCCTATTCTAGCGACTTGGACCTGAAGGTAGGAAAAGCGAACAACTTTCGAACATTCAGGTAAAAGACGGTTGAATACCCAAAGACCCAGAAATTTGACAACCGCGAAACGAACTTCTGACATCGCCGCCAGGTACCCATATTAAGTAGAACGTCTGACCTCGCCGTCAGCTCTTTTAATAGCATCTAACCTTGCCGTCAGATCTCAGCGTCAAAAATTATAAATCAACTGACTTTATCGTCGGTCCTCAATATTTTTTGACTTTGCCGTCAAATTTTTTCACAGAACTTTGGTAAAGCCCCTGACTTTGCCGTCAAAAAAAGTGTTTCAAAATCGTCTTCTGACTTCACCGTCAATCCTCAGAACAATCTGACCTCGCCGTCAACTTTTCGTTAAATACGAACAGCCACTAAATTCAAAGATATAATTACTTTTGACATCGCCGTCAACACAAGCTTTCAACATCGCCGTTGAAGAATACAATTACTTTTGACATCGCCGTCAAAACAAACTTTCAACATCACCGCTGAAGAACTAAATCACTTGTCATCACCGTCAAAACAAACTTCTCAACATCGCCGTTGAAGAACTAAACCATCTGACATCACCGTCAAAACAAACTTCTCAACATCGCCGTTGAAGAACTAAACCATCTGATATCGCCGTCAAAACAACTTCTCAACATCGCCGTTGAAGAACTAAACCATCTGACATCGCCGTCAAAACAAACTTCTCAACATCGCCGTTGAAGAACTAAACCATCTGACATCGCCGTTAAAACAACTTCTCAACATCGCCGTTGAAGAATCAAACCATCTGACATCGCCGTCAAAACAAACTTCTCAACATCGCCGTTGAAGAACTAAGCCATCTGACATCACCGTCAAAACAACTTCTCAACATCGCCGTTGAAGAATCAAACCATCTGACATCGCCGTCAAAACAAACTTCTCAACATCGCCGTTGAAGAATCAAATCATCTGACATCGCCGTCAAAAACAAATATTCAGCATCACCGCTGAAAAATCAGATTATTGACATCGCCGTCAAAAACAAATATTCAGCATCACCGCTGAAAAATCAGATTATTGACATCGCCGTCAAAAACAAATATTCAGCATCACCGCTGAAAAATCAGATTATTGACATCGCCGTCAAACCTTTGCTAAATATAAGCGAGCAACGAGATTCGAACGAATTTAAGACCATCCTTTGGTGACAATCACAAAAGGAATCCGCTGGGGAGACAGCATGAGCTGGGGTCTAGCCAATACACGGGCGAAGATACTGGTCATCTGCGGGATTCACTTGAAACAAAAAGGGAACGACTCAGCTTATGTTTCACATGCATATGTTTGGATATGACGAAATGCTCCATACGAAATGGAAACGCTTCGCGTTTGGGTAGATGTCATGCATGTATGTAGATGCCAATGAACCAATCTAACAAAATAAATGCTAAAGAGAAAGAGCCAACTCCGTTGTGTCAGAGCTAGGTATGCCTAGCGCAAACAAACCCAAGCTGGGGAATACAAGCCCTGGATGGCTTCCGATAAAAACTTCTGGGTAAAACTGCTTTGTTAAGAACAAAACCACTCTGTCGGGGATCCAAATCAAACTTTGCTGCGGTAAACGTCCCGGATGGCCTATCAGCCTACAACTCTTCCGGGAAGCAAACAACTTGGCCGGAGACAACAACTCCACTCTGCCGGGGAAATCAACCGTGAACGATCAGCCAGATTAACTCTGCCGGGAAAACAACAGCTTATTGCTGGGGAATAACTCTCTTCTGCCGTCGATTGAATCCACTGTTTGTTAGGGATATTGAACAAGATTTACTGGGAGATTATCCCACACTCTCTCTGCTGGAGATGGAGATGAACGATCTCTGAGTCAGTTTCATTCTGTGGGGAAGAAAATTAACTCTGCTAACTTGGCTGTGGATTAGATAAGGAAGGAATCATCATCAACCTCTGCTTGGGGAAGAAACAATCAACTAGACAAATGTGTTGTACAGCTGGCGCCAAATTACCAATTATGACTTTAATTAAAAACAAATGTCTTGATTTACAGTTAGCAAAACCCACAAGTTTATGCACGCAAGGTTTTTTTTTCATCAAAAATATCAGGCATCTTTTGCAAACAAAACGGTAAAAAGTTAAAACTAGAACAAAAGCTTTTCTGAATAGTATACTTTATTGATAAAGGGCCGTAAAATAGGCAACTTTACATCGGGTGCAACTTCTGAAAAGAGAAAGCTGCGCAAAAAGATAACTGCAAGAAAAAAAATACAAAATGTCGGCAATGTGGTACAGACAAACACCATGTGACGACTCATCCATGACTTGCGTGACTTTGACGCTTTCCGATATTTTAACTTCTGAAGAGACTGATATGAATGGTCGATCTTCGAGTTCTCCCTAGAATCCACTATGCTTGTGATGATCAATGCGCAGGCCGCAGTCATTTGCTTTAAAATCCCTAATTTTTGCCTGAATCGCCCTTGCGGGTTTTCGATTCACCAGGATACCCATTTTTTTTGCCAAAGTTGCCCTTTTAGGTTTTCAACTTTGCGGGTTCACATTTTTCCTGTATCCCTAACTTTTGCCCGAACCTATCCTTTTATGGTTCGCCAGGATGCCCCATTTTTGCTTGGATATTCTTTTTCTTTCCAGCGGGTTTGTCTTAAGCAAAGTATTTTTTGACTGCGTCTGCGTTCATAGGGGATGTAAAATCTTCACCATCCATAGTTGAAAGTAGCAAGGCTCCTCCTGAGAACACCTTTCTTACAACATATGGCCCTTCGTAGTTGGGAGTCCATTTGCCTCTGTGATCGTTCTGTGGTGGGAGAATTCGCTTCAACACCAAGTCGCCTGCCTGAAAACTCCGAGGACGTATCTTTTTATCATAGGCGCTCTTCATCCTCTTCTGGTACAAACGACCGTATGCGAGAGACGCCAATCTTTTCTCATCCATCAAACTGAGTTGATTCAACCTGTTCTTCACCCATTTTGCTTCATCTAGTTTGACATCCGCCAGTACTCTCAAAGAAGGGATCTCGACCTCCAATGGCAAGACAGCTTCTATGCCATATACCAACGAGAAAGGAGTTGCCCCAGTTGAAGTACGCACCGAAGTGCGATATCCATGTAAAGCAAAGGGCAACATCTCGTGCCAATCCTTATAAGTTACCACCATCTTCTGTACTATCTTCTTAATGTTCTTGTTGGCCGCTTCCACGACGCCATTCATTTTCGGGCGATAGGGAGAAGAATTGTGATGCTTAATTTTGAAACTCTGGCACAGTTCCTTCATCATCTTGTTATTCAGATTAGAACCATTATTAGTAATAATCCTCTCAGGTATCCCATATTGACAGATGATGTCCCTTTTGATGAATCGGGCTATGACCTGTTTCGTGACATTGGCGTAGGAAGCAGCTTCGACCCATTTGGTGAAATAGTCGATAGCTACTAAGATAAAACGGTGCCCATTGGATGCGGTCGGCTCGATCTTTCCAATCATATCAATGCCCCACATGGAAAAAGGCCATGGTGATGACATGACATTCAAAGGACACGGTGGTATATGAATCTTGTCAGCATAAATTTGACATTTGTGGCATTTCTTGGCGTACTTAAAGCAATCTGACTCCATAGTTAACCAATAATATCCTGCCCTTAACAACTTCCGAGACATGGCATGCCCACCTGCATGTGTTCCGAAAGCACCTTCGTGGACCTCTTCCATAAGCAAATTTGCTTCTTTTTCGTCCACACATCTTAGTAGCACTAAGTCATGGTTTCTCCGATAGAGCACACCGTCTGGATTCAGATAGAAATTGCCGGACAATCTTCTCAAAGTCTTCTTATCTCGGGTCGATGCTCCAGGCGGGTATTCTTGGTTCTTGAGAAAGTTCTGAATGTCATAAAACCATGGTTTACCATCAGGAGCTTCATCTATTGCGAACACAAATGCCGGTCTATCGAGCCGTGAAATGACGATTATCGGAGCATCGTTCCAGAAATTTACTTTGTACATTGAGGACAATGTAGCCAAGGCATCGACCATCTGATTTTCTGCTCTTGGCACATGGTGAAGCTCTACTCGATCGAAGAAAGGTAACAACCTTCTTGCGTAGTTCATATATGGGATCAGATTTGGCTGGCGCGTTTCCCACTCCCCCTTGATTTGGTTGACCACTAAGGCTGAATCTCCATAGATATCAAGGTTCTTGATTCTCAAATCGATTGCTTCTTCAATACCCATGATACATGCTTCGTACTCGGCCTCGTTATTGGTGCATGGGAATGTTAACCTTGCGGTGAATGGTATATGGGAACCATGGGGAGTTGTAATGATTGCCCCAATCCCACTACCGTAGGAGTTAACAGCGCCGTCAAAGATCAACTTCCACTGGGAACCCAATTTCGGTCCCTCGCCCGGCAACGGCTCATCGCAGTCTTTCATTTTCAAGTACATAATGTCTTCGTCAGGAAAGTCAAACTTCATTGGCTGATAATCATCGACTGGCTGCTCTGCAAGGTATTCTGACAGAACACTACCTTTAATAGCTTTTTGAGATACATATTGAATATCATATTCTGTCAGAATCATCTGCCACCTAGCAATCCTTCCTGATAGTGCCTGCTTTTCGAACACATACTTAATTGGATCCATCTTTGAAATTAACATGGTTGTGTGGTTTAGCATATACTGCCTTAGGCGCTTGGCGGCCCAAGCGAGTGCGCAACAAGTCTTTTCTAACATTGAATATCTGGATTCACAGTCGGTGAATTTTTTACTCAAGTAGTAAATTGCGTGCTCCTTTCTTCCAGTCTCGTCGTGCTGACCGAGAACACAACCCATGGAATTCTCAAGAACTGTTAAGTACATTCTCAACGGTCTTCCAGCCACCGGGGGCATCAATATTGGAGGCACTTGTAGATATTCCTTTATTTTCTCAAACGCCTTCTGGCAATTCTCGTTCCAAACGACCGCCTGATCCTTCTTTAGAAGTTTAAACAATGGCTCACAAGTGGCGGTGAGGTGAGATATGAACCTTGCGATATAATTCAATCTACCTAAAAAGCCACGAACTTGTTTCTCGGTCTTTGGTGCTGGCATTTCTTGAATTGCCTTGATCTTCGCGGGATCAACCTCAATACCTTTCTCACTAACGATGAACCCCAACACCTTTCCTGACCGTACGCCGAAAGTACATTTACTTGGATTCAACCTCAATTTGAACTTCCTCAACCTCTCAAACAATTTTAGAAGATTTACCAGGTGCCCCTCCTCCATTTGGGACTTTGCAATCATATCGTCGACATAAACTTCGATTTCGTGATGCATCATGTCGTGAAAGAGTGTGACCATTGCTCGTTGATAAGTTGCCCCTGCGTTCTTCAACCCGAAAGGCATTACTTTATAGCAAAAAGTCCCCCAAGGTGTGATAAAAGTCGTTTTCTCCATATCCTCCGGCGCCATCTTAATTTGATTGTATCCGGAAAAGCCGTCCATGAAGGAAAACACTGAGAATTCCGCGGTGTTATCAACAAGCACGTCAATATGGGGAAGCGGGAAATCATCCTTTGGGCTTGCTCTATTCAAGTCCCTATAATCAACACACATCCTAACTTTGCCGTCCTTTTTAGGCACGGGCACGATGTTAGCGACCCAAGGAGGGTAGTTGGCCACAACAAGAAATCCGGCATCTAACTGTTTCTTAACTTCTTCCTTGATCTTCACTGCCATGTCTGGCCTTGTTCTTCTCAATTTCTGTTTGACAGGAGGACATTCTTCACGAAGAGGCAGACGATGAACCACGATATCCGTGTCGAGTCCTGGCATATCCTCATATGACCAAGCAAAAACATCCTTGTACTTTTGGAGTAACTCAACCAATCGTTGCTTGACATTATTTTGCAGTGTAGCCCCTACTCTGACCTCCTTCTTATCTTCTTCTGTCCCCAGGTTGATACCCTCAACTTCCTCCTGATGAGGCAGGATGACCTTCTCCTCTTGTCTTAGTAATCTGGCGAGCTTCTCGGGCAGGTCTTCATTTTCTTCGATCTCTTCTTCAGCTTGAAAGATCGGATTGTCAAAGTCATACCGAGTCATAGACGAATCTGAATCGGTGGCATCTGAGGTGTGTAACCTGCGATGATGATAATTTTATGCTTTTAAATGATATGCAAACAAAAACACAAACCACATTGCCATTTTATTGTTAAAGATAAAAACAAGAACAACAAGGATCACAAAAATTTGAATGAAAAGACGCCTTTTAATTGATGATAAAAGATTGTTCACATGCATAAAAGATAGGGCCCTACAAATAAAGTCCATTATGCCTTGGGCAGAGCATATGGAAATACATTAATCAAGACAAATCAATTACTCTTCATAAGTCACTGTGATAACTTCCTCCATGCTCCAATTCTTCAAGCCCTGGCCGGGGATGCATGGCTGGATCCATGCATCCATATCGCAGTCGCTGTCTCCTTCCTCGTCTGATATGGCATTGATTCGATCGGAAATGACTCCACTGCTAGTAAATTGGACAGGACCTTTGTAGCATGGAGCGCTTTGTGAAGATGATCCATGTGGGCTGTATCCCAATCCGAACTTATCTTGCTTGTTTGGGACGCTTATCACCTGTCCCCATCCTTGTGTTGATCCGGATTCCACCACGGCCCGTGCTTCCTTGTACGACGACATGGCAACTTCTGGAGCCTTGACCTCGACCGACGCCTTCTCCTTGATTTGGACAGTCTCAAAGGCCTGGCACAGTGTTTCTTGAATTTCGCCGTCGACTTCCACATATTTGAATGAAGACAGATGGCTCACCATGATGTCTTCTTCTTCACAAACGGTCACAATATTCCCACCCACCATATATTTCAATTTCTGGTGCAAAGTTGATGTTACAGCGCCTGCTAAGTGTATCCAAGGTCGACCCAAAAGACAGCTATAAGCAGGTTGGATATCCATGATGTAGAAAACTGCTTCAAACACCTCCGGGCCTACTTGGATAGGCAGAGTTATCTCCCCAAAGACAGATCTTCGGGTTCCATCGAAAGCCCGCACAACCAAATCACTGGGCGTACAATAAAGGCCCTGATGATCAATCTTCATCAATGCTTTCTTTGGCAACACATTCAAGGACGACCCTGTATCAACAAGTACATGTGACATCACTGTTCCTCGGCATTCAAGTGAAATATGTAGAGCCAAGTTGTGGTTTCTCCCTTTTGGTGTCAAATCACGGTCAGTGAACCCCAACCCGTTACCTGCATTGACATGGGCCACCACGCCTTCCAATTGATTAACGGATATCTCTTGAGGTACATAGGCATTATCCAAAACTCTGAGCAAAGCATTCCTGTGAGCCTCAGAACATAACAGCAATGACAAGATAGAAATCTTTGAAGGAGTTTGCTGTAAATGATCCACAATTTTGTAGTCACTTTTCCTTATCAAGCGCATGAATTCCTCCGCGTCCTTCAGCAAAGTTTCCTTTTCTCTGGCCTGAGAATTCTCTTCCACCCTTTTTCCCTTACCCTTGTCGATCTTTTCCGCGTTTATTTCGGGTGGTGCAAATACTCTCCCACTTCGAGTCATTCCTCCAGTTCCCACCAAATTATCAACGGAATCCAACGGTGAACCCCTCAGTTCCTGCTTTTGACCATTGCATTAGACCTCGGCCCCATAGTTCCAAGGAATTGCTTTAGAACTTTCATAGGGTACGGGCCCTGCCTTTGTGAATATAATAGTGAGCCTCGCCGGAGGCGCGGAAATTGTAATTGTTTTGTATGGGATGGATATGGTGGCCACCTCATCCTTATCTTCGATGACTACCTCTTCGATATTTTTCTCACAGATTCTATCAAATTGCAACAAACCGTCATCCATCATGTGCTGTATATGGTTCCTCAGGTTCCGACATCCTTCTGGACAGATCATACAGTCTTCACAATCCTTTCCACAACCTGGGAATACCCCTCCTTCTAACAACTTTCTCTTCACGAAACCTAACGGCGTCTTCAGATCCTCTACTTTGGACACCAAGTTCAGGCCTTCCTCATTGTCAATAGCGTTCACGCCACCACCCCTACCATGGTTAGGCATGGGATTTCGATCCACGCTTGGCGCATCCTGATTGAAATTGATAGCTTTACTATCAATAAGGTCTTGTACCTTATGTTTGAAGGCTTTACAGTTGTCAATACTGTGGCCGGGGGCGCCAGAGTGGAATTCACACCTAGCGTTGGCGTCATATCCAGGAGGTGGTTGGCCAGTTAGAGGTGCCATTGTCCTTTTCTGGACCAACTGCAGTTGAATTAAGTGTTGTAGTAACTGAGCGTATGGCATTGGCGGTGTGTCAAAGTGTCTATCCGCCACCCTTCTCCTATCTTGGAATTGTCTTGGTGCATAATTCTGTTGTTGAGGTCGTTGCTGTTGTTGTTGACGTGGTTGTTGTTGCGGAGGCTGTGTCGCCGGGATGGCAATACTTGCTACTTGTGGTGGTTGTTGGTAATACGGCCGCTGCTGACGCTGATCCAGGTATCTTTTTCGGTTGTTAAAGCCGTACACTGCATTTGTTTCATTATCCTTTTTCTTCGCACCAAAAAACTTTCTTCCACCTCCAGACGAGGTCCCTTCCGCTGCTTGAATTTTCCCCATTTTTATACCGTTTTCAACTCTTTCGCCCGTGATAATCAAATCTGAGAAGCTTCCTGACATGTTACTCACCAACTTCTCGTAGTAAATTCCGGGTAATGTAGCCACGAATAAATCGATTAATTCTCTTTCCACCACGGGAGGTTGAACCCTAGCGGCGAGCTCTCGCCACCTTTGAGCGTATTCTTTAAAACACTCATTGCTCCTTTGGGATAAATTCTGCAACTGCACTCGATTTGGTGCCAAGTCACTATTGTACTGGTAATGCTGGACAAAGGCCTCTGCTAAATTTTTCCAGCTCCGAATATTGACAGGTTCTAAACCCATGTACCACTCTAGAGAAGGCCCTGACAGACTATCTTGGAAGAAGTGCATAAGCAACTTCTCATCATCAGAGTATGCTGACATCCTTCAGAAATAGGAGCGGATGTGCACCTTTGGACATGTCGTCCCTTTGTATTTATTGAAATCTGGTACTTTGAACTTTGGAGGAATCCTAAGTCTCGGAATCAATCCCAGATTGGACATGTCAAGTCCCATAGTGTTCTGGTTTTCAAGAATGCTCTTCATCTTTTCTTCTATCTCATCGAACCTTCTATTAGTGTCGGATCGTAATCCTCCCCCAAGGTCTCTCATGGAGAAGATATCGTCCTGTTCATCTTGGTCCCACTGAGGATTCACGCTAGTGGGTATGGCGCCTGCCATAACTGGGATAGGAATTCTGGTTTGTTCTCTTCCTCCCGGAAGGTTGACTACAGTTGGGCCACCGTTGACCTGCGAGGTTCCACCATTAACAGGAGGGGGAATAGCATCAACTCCTCCATGCAAAACGCCACTCCCATCCACCTGAGCTACTAAAGGTTGAACTAAAGTCCTAAGCTGGTCTTGCCCGTTGGCCACCCCTTGCATCATCTCCATGAATTGCGTCATCCTCTCACGAAACTCCGAAAGCTCGGCTTGAACCTGATCCATAATTCTCTGCTGATTTCCCCACGTGTTGTAGGAGTGTTGAGAAGTCAACTTGCTCTTTCTCTTTCTCTCTCTTTCTCTCTGAAATGGCAAGCGGTGTGAGGCCGGGTTTCAGGGAATGCAAAATGATGCGCAAGTTCATGCAAATGCTCAAGAGACTTTCAAAACCTATGATTATAACCGGCATCATAGAATTGCGGATGAACAAATAATAAAGAAAACACAATTAGACCAAAAGCAAATTCTCATTAATTCGAGAAGATTCAATACAAGCATTTGCTGACTGAGCCGGATAACAATTCTCATTACAAGGAAAATACTGAATAACTGAAAATCAAGAGTACTAAAAACTAGAATTTCTCCTTTTGGAGACGCTCTTCAAGCTTCTTCGTCTCGAACATGAACCTCCTAACCATTTGGTCGCAGAGCTGGATAAAGTGGTGAACAGAAGGGGGGATATCATTTCCTTCTAAGTCTTGAATGGCGCTTTCCAACCTCCATGAGATATCACGGATCATGGGGTTGCAATGCTCCATCAAATTGTTGTACCTAGCACGACACATATCTAGAGTTGACTGGTAATAACAAATAGAATCCACATGGGTGTCCAACAACTCATTGAGCTGAGCCTCCTTCTCGAGCCACTGCGCACTATCTCTTTGCAAAGCCTCGAAACGATTCCTCCACAGAAGGGCTGTTTCTTGGGCAGTTTCCAATTCTAGACATTTGCTACTCCACATGTCAGGTGTGACATATGAAGCTCTCAGTGCCTCCTCTTTGAGTCTTCGTTCATCTTCCACTAGGGTCAAGGCATTTCTCAGTCGTTCTTCAAGATCCCCAATATCAGCCTCAAGATTCTCTCGTATTTCCTTCTTTTCGGCAGAGGCTATCTCAAAGAAGTGCCATGCCCTATCACAAGAAGCTTTGGTGTCCTTTAAGCGTCATCGGAGAGTTGTTAATGATGCATCAGCCCCTTCGTAACCCTGTTGGTACCTGACTCTCAGGTCCGTTTCTAATTTTAGCTTCTTGCTACTCTCAGCCGCTTGATCCTGTTCAAACTCCACCTTTCTTTTGTACTGACCGCTCTCCACATTTGCTTGGTGGACTTCATTCTGAAGGTCCTGATTCTCCTTAGTCAATCTCTCCACTATTAGCTTCATTTTTTCATATTCTTCTATGGATACATGAGTGGGAGCAGGAGGTGTTTCTCGCATAGAGGGCTCTAAGGGAAATGGTAACGACCTTTCAGCTACTCTAGCTAGTAACCACCGGTTGTATGGCTCCTTTGCCACACAATTCTTCGCTTTTAACTCCTTCCTCCCCTTTGTATGAATCTTGCCCCAAGCCTTAGCAATCTTCCTGACAAACGCTGGGTCCTCTGATGTGGCTAGCAAAAAGAAACTCTGAACCTTCTCTGCTTCGGGCTCGCCCTCCATAGCATAGCCCAACTGACGTAATGCCATGACTGGGTTATAGTTAATACAACCGGCCCTACCGATCAAAGGTACATTACTGAATTCTCCACAACTAAAAATGATTTCCACATCATAGTACTCATGAGAGTACCAAGCAATATCACTAGCTTCCAGAGACATGATGCGTTGAGACCATTTTAATTCCTTCTTGTTTTCCATGAACGGTCCTTTCTTGGGCAAATGAGAAGCATACCACTTGTATAGTAGGTGAGAGCAGCATTGGATCATTCCCGCCTTCTTTTCACTCCTCCAATGAATAGAGTGATAAACATCGGCAAGGAGTGTAGGGATGAGATTCTTCTGCATGAAGAGAACGATGGCAGTGATGTCTATGAAATTGTCCACATTTGGAAAGAGGACAATCCCATAAATCATTAGAGCAACGCTTATACCGAAGTTTTCCCAATCTTCATCAACCTTGTACTGAGCGGCCTTCTCTAGCAGAAACTTCAATGGAAAACCCTGAACACCCCCTTTACTGGTTAGACCCTTCTTGACTTCTTCTTTGGTCATATGAAGAGCGAGAGCAATGACAGCAGGCTTTGGTTCTTCTTCCAAACCAGTATAGACAGGTTGATCCTTAATCTTAATATTCAAAATGTGCGAATATTCTTCCAAGGTGAGAGCCAACTGGTAGTCTTGAAAAGTGAAGCACCGGAGAGACGCATCATAAAATTGAGCCATAGCATACAAGGCCCAAGTATCAACTCTAGAGTGGAGAAGATCAAGCAATTTCCCATGTTTCCCTTGAAAGTTGATCTTGATAACTTTTGGCACGTCAATCAGAAGGTCTTGAATTGATTCCAACTTTGGTTCCCTAAACTTTATGGAATTTGTGCTTCTCTTTCTTAGATCAACCATTGAGTTCACCAATACCTGAGATAATCATAGCTTCTTAAGTCTCTTGGTATGCAAAATGATATGCAATGCAATGTTTTATGAATGCATATGATAATATTCACACATCAAGATCAAAGTCACAAATCCTGCAAGAAAACATCAAAAAGGTATCTTCCCCAACAAGTGGGCAATCTACTGGTGTTCAAAAGGGTATTCCAAAGGCTTTTCAAACAAAGTCCCATGTACTAACCCTCAAAAGTTTCCCATCATAACGACTACTCGTAAGACGGTAATCCCTTCAAAAGGATGAACACAGAGTTATGTTTTAGCAACCTTCGGAATAAGGTTCTACAAAAGGTCCTCAGAATCGCGGACTCTCAAGTTGAAGATAAGAACGCCATTACGACTACACGTAAGACATAATTATTCCAACGGAGCCTCATCTGAGCAGTGAGATTCAATTCAACTCAACGAGTCCTAAGTCTCGCAAATCAAAAAGAATCCACCTCCTAACTTAGTGTGTATGCTCGAAAGCTTCATCCTCACAAACCAAATCAAATAAACCCAACAGTTAGAGAATAAAGCATAAATAAATAAAACAAGTAAAAACACAAACACGATAAACAAAATAGGCTTGGCTCGCTAGGGTTTCCCCAGCAGAGTCGCCAGCTGTCGCTACTCGAAAAATGCATCGCGCAACGACGGGGAGGCGAAAAGAAAGGACAGAAGAGTCGCCACCGAACTTTATTTATCCCATTAGGGGAAAGGAAAATATCGAGAAAACCTTAAGAAAAAAATGGATAAGATGGTATCGCGACCAAGAACGGGTTCGGAAGCCGGTTATGCGAGGGGAAGGTATTAGCACCCCTCGCATCCATCGTACTCGATGGGAACCTTTTGTTTGTCGATGTGTGAATTTATTTGCTTAAACATTATGCTATAAGAAGTGTTCCAGAGGGTAAAAGAAGGGTTAGAAACAGGAAAGTTACGAGGAAAGAGAGAACGGGGAAAAAGAGAAAGAACAGACTCGGTAGGACTTCGCAGTCCTATGCCTACGTATTCTCAATAGACATGAGAAAGTCAGAGTCGACGTAGTTCGGGGAACTACAGATATAGGGGGGAAGTGTGCTCGGCAAGGATTGTGGCCCTTGTGCCTACGTATCTTTACTTGAAAAAGTAAAGAATCAGGGCAGCCGTAGTTCGGCCTACGGTGTGCGGGGAAGTCTTGGTAGACGCTGCTATCGTGCGCATTCTAGCAGTTAGGTGTACCGCTGCTCGCTCGTTGGAGACTTAGGCGTTACCTGTTTGCGGTAGAACGGACGTAGCATGCCTTTCTGGGAAAGGGTGGAAAAGAGAAAAGGGTGCTCGCCAAGACATCGCCGTCTTGTGCCTACGTATTCTCATCTGACATGAGAAATCAGAGCAGCTGTAGTTCGGCCTACGGTGCGGATAACCGGTGTGTTTGGGGATGATGTTATCGTGCGCATTCTAGCAGTTTAGGTGTTTTGCTGCTCGCATGTGAGGAGACTTATGCGTACCTGTTTGCGGTAGAACGGACGTAACATATCCTGTTTGAAAGGTTGGTTTTCGCCATGCGAGGCAAGGTATCATGTTTGATTGATTGGATTGTTTTTAAGGGGCGAGACATGTCCTCGGATAGTAACCCCTACGGGTAGTACCCAATTCTTTATCTCAGAGTTTTTGTTATAAAAAGGGTGTGGCGAACGAGGCGTCTTCATATTGAAAGACGAGCGTCGAAACCACCCTCACTACAGTGGGCATCCCTACGCTCGGAGAAGAAGAGGTCTACACCCAATCCTCTCTCTTTAATTCAATGCAAAGAGAACTTCGTTCTCTTATTAAAGATGTTTTTGGTTTTGAATGGTAAGTGCTTTGCGACAGAGAACCCTACGGTAAACGTCAGCACTCGGGATAGGAGAAGGCCTACGCCTAACCACTCCACGACCATTCAAGTTTTTGTTATGAAAAGATTTGAAAATGCACTCGGTACAGGACCTAGGTTTTAGGTGTGAAAATTGCGGAAGGAAGTTGTGAAAGCGAAATGGTGGATAAAGTCGCGTCTTCGTATTGAAAGACGAGTATCGAGACCACCCTCACTACAGTGGGCATCCCAACACTCGGAGAAGAAGAGGTCTACACCCAATCTTCTCTCTTTAATTCGATACAACGAGAAATCAATTTATTGTGGTTTGAAAATGGACTCGGTACGAGACCGAGGTTTTAGGAGAGATGGTATGGAAACGTCTTCGTATTGAAAGACGAGCGTCAAAACCACCCTCACTACAGTGGGTATCCCAACGCTCGAAGAAGAAGAGGTCTACACCCAATCCTCTCTTTTTAATTCAATACAAAGAATTGATTTTAAGGAGATGAGATTTGAAAATGGATGGGAAGCGTCTTTGTATTGAAAGACGAGTGTCGAAACCACCCTCACTACAGTGGGCATCCCAACACTCGGAGAGGAAGAGGTCTACACCCAATCCTCTCTTTTTAATTCAATACAAAGAATTTGATTTGAAAATGGAAATAAGATGCGAAGTAACGGCCCTAATAGAGGACCAACTTTCAAGTAAGCAGAGGGTATTGTGAATTACAAATAATTTGAAGGTTATCTCATTAAATGAAAATAGTCATTATTGTGAACGCTTTGCAAAAAGAATGAATCAAAAATATCGAAGTGTGCAAAAGTTATGAATTTTGGAATTTGTATAATCAAAACAAAATAACAAGGAAATAAAAAGAAAGGTGGGAATGCCATGGGGAGGATCGAACCCACGCCCACACCCTTGCAAACATACAGCTCAACCACTCAGCCAAGGCGCGCGTATTGGTAAGATATGGAAGAGGAAGAAGAAAAAACAAGAAGTGAAGAATAAAATAAAACAGAGCAAAAAAATGGCCCCAGCTGGGCTCGAACTCAGGTCATTGGGGCGAGGAAAGATACTTAAAGGCTAGTGTTTAACCACTGGGGTGGCGATACATCCGTGTATTTATGCCACCCCACAAATACAAGTACCTAGCCAACGCGATTTTCTGGGCAAAACCAAAAACAAAGCAAACCGTCCCAATACGTTTTGATTCGTAACTTAATCATGCCTCAACCAAACTGAGCAAACTCTATATCAAAACTAACCAGAAAAACAAGAGGAAGAAGATAGCACCAACGGTTTTTTCAAATACAGCACACACAGAAAAATTCGCATGCTTACGTAAAGAGGTGTTTGAAATGCCTTTTGAGATTTAATGATCAAAACAAAGAAACTAAATCCCAAACAGGATCTATACATGTCAGAACTGTAAAGCTCATGATTATGCTCAAAGGGGGAGCCTCAAATATACTGAAATATGATGTGCCTCAATGAGTAGCAATCAATGTCAGACCAAAATACCAAAGCAGAAATTGATGAGAAACTTAGAGAGGTAGGTGCTATCAACAAAGAATGGGCAGCAGTAGCATTCATTCATCTTAGCATTGGTTAATTTTCTCTCATTTTCTAGAAAAAAGCATTAACAGAAATTTTATGTTTAAGCTAGTAAGTGCAAGCCATGTTGACTAACTAACACATAAAACCTTACACATTGCTAACTGATTCAAACAATTAACAAACTCGTAATAGTTTTTCCACATGCACATAGCAGCAGGACATACTTTTTATTCTTTGCAAAACCAACATTTAACCTCTATAACTAATATGCTCAACAAATATCTCTAATTCAAACTCCAAAACACAAATTCAAAGCATAGTGGAATCAGTTCATAACATTGCACATTGACCATAACACAACTACCTTTTAAGCCTAACTGAAGTTATATTACTAACTTAGTAGGAATTCAACTAATAATCCATTTTAAGTCCACTTCTAACAGTCAATGCAAGTAAACAGGTTCAGGCAGACCAGTTAATTAGCATTTCACATTAAGATAATTGCAATTTAAACATTCAATCCATTTCTGTTTCATCTATTTCACAAACCAATAACCTCTTCATTTCAATCAACAACATGAACGTATCAATGCCATCTTTCTAATTCATAACTGCATAGCACAACATAGTAAAGTTTCAAACCCAAACACAATCAGTTTAACACAACTTATAAACTGCTAACTGTTTCATTCAAATTTTAACCATTTTAACCTTGCCATTCATTACCTAACAAGGTCCACAACCATGACAATTAACAGTCCTACTGCACCTAATAATCAGTAGCAATACCTTTGAATGGTATACTAAATGAAATGTAACTTAACAAAACACAATTCAATAACCAAGCAATTCAAAATAGCCAAGCTGACAATCTAACATAACTAACTAAATATGTTGTTCAAGTTTAGCAGCCAGCAGCCAAATGGTCAATGGAAGAAAACAGCAAAACTCAAAATAGGGACAGCCACAAGATCTTGGTATTTCACACATATCTTATTGAAGAATTCTAACGACACAGCTTCAAAGGCCAATTGTGAAAGCAAAATAGAAGCATCAGTCAAGTAAGAATCTCTTCAAAGTTAACAAACTCAAAATTAAAATCTGAACAGAAGCAGTATCAAGCAAATCTTATGACAATATTAACCTACCAACATAATACAGACCTGAATAGGGATTAAAATCTTGAAACCTGAGGCTGTCATGGCAATTAATCTCCAACAGGACACTATCACAAACATCAATACCACAAACCTATAATGGTCACCCTCCTACAATGCTAATAAGCAAGTCTCTACAGACCCCAAATTTGATGGTATAGGTGCACATAAAACACTATGCTTGAAAACATAAGACAGTCACATAAGCTTATAACTAAACAGTCTCCTTGCATTAAACATCAATCAAAAACAAGAAATCCAATAAGGCTTGGATGGGGATATATGACTGACCAACCAAACAAACTAGACAGCAAATACAATGAGAACCAACAATCAAACCTTAAATACACAGACCAAGTTTGTTAAACTACCTTAAAATCACATTTGCCATGCCAAGCCCCTAGTGAACACTTCAACCAGTTTTGAACAGAACAACAAAAAAAAGAATTGGCATCACAAAGCAACCATTGATACGGCCAAAACAAATGCATATGTCATGTGACTTTAATTCACACATGGTTGTTGACAGAATCCAACTTGAGACAGTTTAAAACAAACATAATTTGTGTTAATTAATAATAACTCTTGTGAACCATCCAAAGACAATCACCAATGTAAACTGAAATGCTGGACAGATCCAAATCCAACTTGTGACACTTACTTGAGCTATCAGCCTTAAACCAAACAACAGACTCCTCTGATGAAGAAAAAAAAAACACAGTACAAACCAAACACCCTAAAGTCATAAGCATATCAACAAACCAAAACAAACAAACCTCTCATGGCAGTTCCAACAGCAAATGCACACAAAACCTAAACAGTTGTTAATGAAATGGCAAGTTCCAATTTCAAAAAAAAGAAACAAAGAAAAAAGACTTGTGGTAACAATCAAAACCAAATCATGTCAAGACTCCAATCATCCTCATAAAACATAAACAAAAACAAACTAAAGACATGTTCAAGGCAGTTAGCACATACA
Organism: Lathyrus sativus; assembly: GCA_963859935.3. Taxonomy (NCBI): domain Eukaryota; kingdom Viridiplantae; phylum Streptophyta; class Magnoliopsida; order Fabales; family Fabaceae; genus Lathyrus; species Lathyrus sativus. The sequence continues at coordinate 356,994,487 of OZ012739.1, forward strand.
AAATGTATACATGCTCAAAGCAATTTTAAATCAAAACAAAATGTTGATGCACATGTTATTGGTCGTATGTACTTTGACAGCCAAATTACAACCCTAGTATAGAAATGTCAAGACAAAGCCCATATACACATGATATAATGATGAGATGGTTCAAAGTTGAATACCTCTTACAGACATTTGATAAGAACAACCAGCTAGCAGCCTTAAGTGAGCAAGATACCCCCTCTTTGAACAAAGTTTGATACTTCTTTCCTTCTTGAAGCAGCACTCGATTTTTTGGAGAAAAAAAGCTTCAGAGAAAAATTCAAAACTCTTCTTCTGATTTTTATCCAAGTGTATGGCTGCTAGGGTTTCCCTCAGCCTTTAACCCTTTATACCTCAGTTTATCCAAAACCCTCATCTGCTGAACTTGTCCTTTTGCTTTTTGGTTGGAGTGGAGAGTGGGATAAACTAGGGCTGCAGCAGGTCAGTATAGTGGCTGCTTGCTATTGCCTTCTCTAGTAAAGAATTCAAAAATCAAACGAAGCAAGTACTTCATTGGTTGGTCCTGTTATGGCAATGCTTGGTGCAAGCTTTTATGGAAAACCAACTTTGCTCCAAATTGCAATTTCATTTGCAACTTGAAATACACATCTCAATCATGAAAACTGAATATACCTCATTAATCCTTGCGAAAAATCAAGTGGGATTGGCTTTTGTTTCATTGAAAATGGTTAAGTTTTGCTCTACTTCCAATCTCTCACGTATGACCATTTGTGTTCTTCAAAAAATCTGCCTAGCCATAAAGATTGGGTACTTAACAAATTTGGGGTGGGATAATCAGTGGAAGTATCACCACCCCAGTGGTTAAGGCAAGCGCGCGTATAGTATGAGGTCCTTGGTTCGAATCCTGGTGGAGACAAAATCCACCCCTTTTTATTTCAAACGCTTTTTTCCAAATTCTTTAAATATATATTTTCACTTCCCTTTCTAATCACAAGCGCGTGGGTGGCTGAGTTTGTAAAGCAAGGTGCTTGCAATCCAAGGGTGGTGGGTTCAAACCCCACCTTGTACATTTTGCCTCATTCATTTTTTTTAAAATTGGATTTTCTTTATATATACCCCTGAGAACCACATACTCTGCATCTGATGATTTGAACACCAACTCTTGATGAGGTTTATATACATTTTTCTTTTGACACACACTTCGTGATCCCTTGTAGAACAATGCAAAAAATGCTATGCAATGCAATGCCTATGTATTATGCTGATGTAATGAAATAAAACATAAGCCAGAGAGGTCGGTCAAGTTTTGGGGTACAACACTTACGTTACGCATGAAATAAGGCGATCGTTCCTCTTCTATGCCTTCTGCATTTTTTGCCTATTGAACATATTTGAAACTCTCATATTTCGCCTATTTGAGTTCACACTGCCCCAAAAACATACATATAAACATTGGTTTGTGTCACGTTTGAATCTCAAATCATTACTACTTGATCCTGCCTAATCACAAGGCGGGTGATAACTCAACAAAGCTAATTCGACTAACTCTAAAAATACATCAGAGTCATCAAAACTCAACTATAAGCTCATATACCTTCAACTCCAACTCTAAACCTATCAAATGACTTTAAACAAATAAAAATATGACTATCAACTTAACTCATTGACAACATTAGAGACAATTCAAAATATGGTAACAACTCAAAATATGTTAATTAACTCAAAGCTCGCGAGTGACAACTCTACTAAGGTATTTCCTTACAAATGGAATGGGTTCTCATAACTCTCGCCTTAACTCTAAAATATAATAACTCAACTTAATAACTCCACAAATTCATCACCCATGATTCACACAACAATAAACACATTAATTGCACACAATTGGACATTTATCTCATAAATTATCACCAAATCAACATTAGGTTTATCAAGCCATGGCATATAATCATAGACATCAAAAATCAGCATTATACATATAAATCAATATGAAAACCAATGGTCAACCAAACATGAAAACAACATTCTATCACCACTATCTAGAGAGGCTTGCACAAACATCTCAAGATCCTAAATCTCCATCAATGAAAGAAACAAGAAAAGGGAAAAAGGAAGAGGATAAGGAATTCTCCATATCCTTCATGCTTAAACACCCATAGTATAAACAGTTCTCCCCCTTACCTAAAATTCGTAGAAAATCTCAAGCTATAACTATGAAGGATCTATCTTCTCCTACTTTTTGCTCTGTTAGAGATTTCTCTGGCTATGCTGACAACCTTTCTCACCAAATAACTCCTAACTATAAATTTCCCATCTTATTTAAATAAAACTCTAATAAATTTATTAATTCTAAAACTCTCCTTAATATTACTAATTCCACCCTTATCCACAATTTTAATTAAAACTCTAATTTCATCCAAAAACTCATATTCTTATTATTTCTATTAGTTTAATTAAATAAGTTTAGTAATAATTCTAATAAAATTCTACTCAACCTCAAATACTACAACTAAAATAATAAAGCACTCAAATAAATAATACAAAGCATCTAAACTCATTTAAAAGTGAAATACATGGAAATCAGGGTGATACACCGAACACATCTTCTTTTGAGAAAGCAATCACAGATTTTGACGCTTTCATACTCTTGACCTTAAGGAGGTTTTTTACACTAAGAACTTGACAGGTATACCTTCTACAGGAAGAGCTAGACTCACCTCCCTCAGTAAATCCTCCTGCTATGGTGTTAAGGGTATGATACACTACTTTACTGCCCTCGCCCTATGATGCATCCTTGGTTTTATTTAGCTTAGGGATTTTGGAATAATCTTCTTCTACATATTTCTTGAGGTGTCCCTCCTGTTTCAGCTTCTTTATTTCCTTCTTAAGTTGGTTTTAATTATCGGTATGATATTCTTTGAGCCATGAAACTTACACCAACTTCCAGGCTTAGATCACATAACCTCGGCCTTGGAAGAAGGAGATGTTGGGATGTTGTTCAGGTGGAGTACCTTGTGCCAGATCTATTCTTGGCAGGTATTCAAAGGCATGAAAATCTCCATCACCCTCCTCACTCTTTTGAATGCAGACTTATCCTTTACAGGCGAGGTGTAACTATTTTTCCTAAAGCTTTCAGTGTCAGGGACTCACTCATTGATGTCATGAGCCTTTTTTTTTACATTTCTTTCTTCTCCGTTGATTTACCACTTCACCCTGGAGACTACTTTAGGTAGTGTGAGTGTCGGCCTTTGGGCGAGGGATTCATTAAAGTTTCTCACCTTGACTCCATTTTGGAATGCCCCACAAACATTTCTTGGTTCGGAGGGACAACCTTGATGGTGGCTTCATTGAAGCGGGTGAGGTAGTCCCTCATCAATTCTGATGGACCCTAGCAAATGTTAAATAGGATTGTGGTGGACATCTCCCTATACCGACTAACAGTGAACTGGTGTACCAACTTCCTTACCAACTCTTGGTAGATATTAATGGAAGCACGTGGAAGTCCCAGGTACCATTTGAGGGAGGAATCTCTAAAAGTTCATGATAATAACTTCCAATTCAGAAAGTTTGTAGCTTCTATGATGGCTATCAACATGTTGATGGAGGTTATGTGCTCGTAGGGATCATTGCATCCATTAAACTTGTTCAGGTATAGAGGTTTGAAACCCTCAGGAATAAGGGGCCCCCCATATTTTGTCTGAGAGTGATTAAAGGTCTAATAGTTCCACCTCTTCTAGTGGGTTGACCTCCTGTTGACGTTGTCTGATATTGTGGATCTCGTCCTCCAACATCCAGTTATGGCGTTATAGTTCGTCCATGGAAACACGCATCTCTACCATGGGATCGACGTCACCGCTACCAATGGTGCCTTCTGGAGTAGGGGATGGAACCCTCTTAGCAACCATGGTTAAACGTGACTGGTTATAGGAATGAAGGGCAACGATAGAAAGGTTGATGGTGGTGAGAAAAGGTGTGGCCCAAGTTAGTTTTACTGGGGCCCATTGTGGGTGCTAATATACTTGTAAAAAAATACATGGTGTGCATGTTACCTCTGCAAGGGAATGGGGACTCAAAGGCCTTTCTAGGTATATTATAATTTGGGTAATGAGGGCTTGATCACGGTGGAAAGAATCCTTGTAAGATGGTTTTTGAGGCTGTTTGAAGGATGAGCTCATGTGAGGTGACCCTGTTGGTGGACGACAATGCTGGGTTACAAGCAGGTGGTTAGTTGATGGTGTATTAAGGCTACTAAGAGCATTTTTCTCTTTGAGTAGTGGTAAATGTGTAATACTTAAGAATCCTGTATCCTCTTAAGGGATACTATATTTATATGAGTCTCTGTCACCTAAGGTTTTTACCACCTAGATGTGGTCTTAAGTGTTTCCCTCTTTATAAGGGAGGTTATTAACTGTCTATCTTCTTGGAGTCAGCAAGGACTTTCTCTCGCTTGATTCCCATTTGGTGGGACCTCTAAGATGACTCCTTAGATTCCGTCTGGGGGGCCCAATTGTTAGGCAACAACACCTTAATTTAGAGCTTTACCAAATATAACATATATCATCCTTGACTATCAATTGTCTGTTGGTCATTGATTTCCAGATTTTGTACCCTCTTTAATTGAATTAATGTATACATTGGTTGTAAGTTGAGCTAGAGATGAACAAAAATCTTTACCAAATATAACATATAACATCCTTGACTATCAATTGTCTGTTGGTCATTGATTTCCATATTTTGTACCCTCTTTAATTGAATTAATGTATACATTGGTTGTAAGTTGAGCTAGAGATGAACAAAAATGCAGTAGACTTTAAGGAAAAGATACAAATTTATCATGGATTATTTCCTTCAACTTTGCCTTCAAATTTCCTTGCAAATAAGTAGGGACTTACATAAGATCAACCAAAGTATGACCACATTAATTATTTAGCCAAACATTAATGATTTCTCTATTTCCCACCATCCAGATCGAAATTTTTTTTTACCCTAGGAAAAAACTTTGTTCCTAGTACAAATAGAAGAAAAAAACATGGTACTTTATTAGACTACCATCTTTAAAGACCCTTGATCTAAAAACCTTTTCTCAATCCTCTGCAGTAATTAAGATGCACCAACATTGTTTCAAATTAATGGCTTCATTTATAAGTCTAAGGGACTTTAAACCTATACCTTTATCCTTGTACTCTTTGCAAGATAACTTCCATGCTACAATCACCAATTTACTCTTATGAATATCATCACTCCATGTGAAATTTCTACACCAGTTCTCTACTTCTTTAATTAAAATTACAGGCCAAAAGTAAATCATTATCAAGTGCATCAACATGCCATAAGCTATAAACCCCACCAACTGAAATTTTCTACCTATAAACAATAGACAAGCCTTTTAGGCAGCAAGTTTATCTTTACTTTTATCAGCAATAGATTGAAAGTAAGCTTTCTATAGTCTCCCCTTGAGAATAGGGACGCCATGGTATGAAAATGACAATTAGCCAATGTTGAATGCAATTTTGTTTGCTAACATGTTATGTCTTATACTGGACATAGAACCAACATACAAAAAAGACTTAGAAATATTGCACACTTGATCTAAACACTCAACATATTTCTTGAAAAGATTGTCAATGGCATATATTGATGAAAAGAAACCTTTTGAGAAAATCATAAGATCATTGACATAAATAGTGTGTGAAAGAACCCTTATGCCCCTTGAATCTTTTACTAACTTTAGCATGTTGCTTGAAACCAGACTAGCTAGCCCTCTACTTAAAACATCTCCTATCATACAAAACACTAGAGAAGACATGAGATCTCCTTGCCTAACCCCCTCTGACAATTAATGTACCCATAATTCCTTCCATTGATGGATATAAAAACATTTGTTGATTGAAAAATACACTGAATCAATTTACAAAATGTCTTGTTAAACCCAAATTACCTTCAATTTATAAAACCTTCAAAAGGAAGGACCAACTCAAAGTATCGAAATATTTTGCTATGTCTACCTTTATAGTAATATTTCCTCCAAGAGAATTGTTATGAAGAATATTCGTCACCTCAGAAGTAAGACAAATACACTCATTTATGCTTCTGCCATGTATGAAACCTTTCTGGTCCTTAGAAATGATATGAGGCAACACTTGTGCTAGACTGTCTGCTAAATTTTTTATAATAATCTTGTGTTTATAATTTTTTAGAGCTATCGACCTGTATTAATCTATGTACTCTGCCTCTTGAGATTTAGGAATAAGGCCATTGTGTTGGAGTTGTAATTGGGGAGAATCCATCCTTCTATAAAGAATTGTATGGTTGCTTTAATTACATGTATGTTTTTCCTTTGGATTCTAGAAGAACAAGCTTCAAGTAATCAGGATCATTCTCACCATGTTCATTCTCCAAACCCTTTTTTCAGATTCTAGCTATTCTAAGGTGGGGCTCCTTAGTTAGATTTTAGCCATTGCATGTTAGGGTTGTGTGAAAGGGTAAAATCTTGCTTGGGACATGTGAAATTGCTTATCTTGTGAATGCATGATGAATGAACTTACATCCACAATTTTGATTGTGATTTGGTCCTCTTAATATGATATTATATGTTAGGAGTGAATTGTAAGTGTTTTGGTGGTGAGAAAACTGAGTTAGAACTATTATTTTTAGAAAATTATGCAGGTGCAATCGATTGTACCATGAAAGTAATCGATTGACATCCCTAGAAAATTGGTTGTTTTGAAGTAGAAAGATCCATGCAATCGATTGCTTCCTTGAGCCAATCGATTGCCTCCCCTATTTTTCTCATATTTTCACTTGTTGGTATTTCTTATGCACTGTGGAGTTATGTGACGATGTATGTGATGATATATCAATATATCATGATGTGTCCCATGGGATTAAATCGTTACCATGCTTTTGCATAAGAAACCTCAAAGGTTATAAAGGTGTATACCTGAATAATGCGAATAAACAACAACCAAGTGAGAAACCTTGGTAGTTTCATTAGAAGTGCTTAGGAGTACTTGTTTGTGTAAACGACTTTTTACCCCCTTTGTGTTGGGAAAATAACAAAAAAAACAAATTTTTACAAAAGCGGAAGCATACCCACAAAAAGTAAAAAAGTACAAATTTCAAAAATAAAACTCACGAAATCATAATTCAACTTGTAATTTTTTACAGGGACAAAATTACAAACTCTCCCATACAATTGTAATTTTTAAGGAGAAAATTACAAATCCATAAAATTAAAATTTTTGAACGGAAAAATTGTAAACCCTCTCTTAATTATAATTTTTGGACGGAAAAATTACAAACTCACTCTCAATTACAATTTTTGAACGGAAAAATTGCAAACTCTCTCAACAAACTATTTTTGAATGGAAAAATATAAAACCCTCTCAACAAACTATTTTTGAACGTAAAAATAGAAAATCCTCTATAAACACACAACTATCCAAATCTCCAATACACCTAAAAAAACTATATTTTGTTGTTGTATAGAACAATAAAACTAACTATCTCTATTTATATTAATATTCGAATTATATTTTCTTCCTCTACATGATGTGGCACTTGGATAGATATACTATTTGACTCAACAAATCCCTCATTCATCCAAAGTCTCACATATCTTCACTTTGCCTTCAACTTCATTTTCAAAACGATCATTATAATTATAATAATTGGCCACATTTTAAAAATTATTACTTTTCAAACTTTTTGTATTTTTCCTCCTTTAATCATAATTTTTTGTTACTCTTCCTTTTTCACTAGATCAAAAATTATTTGTGACTCTTCCTTCCTCCCTTGATTAGAACCTTACCTCTAAGAGCAACTTTAACGCAGGGTTGTTAAACCAAAATTCTTTATAGTTAACGTTATCTATTATCTATATAGTTAACGTTAACTATTCATGTGAAACCTATTATAATATTATTTAATATTAATAAAATATTTCAAATATTCCAACAACATTAAAGTAAGGGTATGATATTTGAAAATAGTAACGGTCATATTATCATTTTTTACCTTCTATAAATTCTGTAGAAATTTTAATTTTTTTTACACACAGTTTTACTTCTAAATTTTTTTCTTTCAATTTCCAATCTTATTTATTTATCAAATGGATCCCAACCAATCGAATCCTTATTAAAATTATATTTCTATGAAAATGTAATTTTTTTTATGTATTATTGTTGTGAATTTTGTATCATTTTTAATTTTATAATAAAATATATTTAATATTATTTTTAAGTTTTTAAGGTAAATTTTATTTAAAAAATTATATGTATTTTAATTAAAATAATTAAATTAATGGTAACTTGAATAAAAAATATAAAATGTGGGGTCAAATTTTGGTTTCTTATAGACAATCACCATTAAAGTAAAAACTACTCAAATCAACTATAAATTTTTTAAATCCTACAAATCACTTTGGTTCCACAAAAAGTATCTTAGTTTACCCATTTAGTTTACTCTCACTGAAGATGCTCTAATACCAGTTGTTGAAAAAATAATTATAAAAAAAACAAATTTTTACGCACGCGGAAGTATACTCACAAAAAGAAAAGGAACACAAAATTCAAAAATAAAACTCATAAAATGATAATTCAACTTGTAAATTTTTACAAGGACAAAATTACAAAACCTCCCATACAATTGCAACTTTTAAGGAGAAAATTGTAAACCCACCAAATTACAATTTTTGAACGGAAAAATTGTAAATCCTCTCTTATTATAATTTTTTGACGGAAAAATTGCAAACCCTCTCTCAATTACAATTTTTGGACGAAAAAATTGCAAACCTTCTCTCAACTACAATTTTGGATGGAAAAATTCCAAACCTTCTCAACAAACTATTTTGAACATAAAAATAGGAAACTCTCTCAACAAACATATTTTATAACGAAAAATAGAAAACCATCTCTAAACACACAACTACCCAAATCCCTAATACACCAAAAAGACTGTATTTTGTTGTTGTATAGAAAACTAAAACTAACTATCTCTATTTATATTAATACTCAAATTTTATTTCCTTTCTACTATCTGATATGAGACTTAGATGGATATACCATTTGATCTAACACTTTACACATCCACTCGCAATTTCTAAGTGGGGCAAAATATGAAATCACGCTCCTTAAGTGGGGCGTAATGTGACGTTCACACTTTGAATGAGGTGTAATATGATATTTTAACTCCTTAAGTAAGGCATAATGCGATATCTACACCATGAAATGAAACGTAATGCAATGAGATATAATGTGCATGTAATGTGACATTCACACTCTGAATGGGGTATATGGGATATTCACACTCCAAGAGGCGTAATGTGAGGTCATACTCCTTAAGTTGGGTGTAATGTAAGGTCACACTTCTTAAGTTGGCGTAATGTAACGATCACACTCTAAATGAGGCGTAATATAATACCTGTATGATGGAATAGAACGTAATGGAGTGAGATGATTTGTTAGCCATCGCTTTGCCCTCCGAAAAGGGCATAATGCGATGAGGTGCATGTGTGCATAAATAATGATTGAATATGAACCTAGCTATGAATGTGGACCCATACATGAGGATGTATTTCATGGTTAAGTACTCGCTAAAGAGGCGGCAACTTGACGTTCTCGTATTGTGGGAGGTAATTGAACCCTGAATTGTTTCATTCAGTCATCCGTTGAGCTATGATTTAAGGTTTTGATAGTTTTGTGTAACTCTAGAGCTGAGTGGACTCGTAGGATAAGCGAACTGCACTGAGATATATTATCTCATCCCTATCGTGTTGCATATTTTTCAAGTAGTTAAGACCCGAAGAAATTTAAGGGCAAGATGCAATAAAGGCATGGAAGATGGCTTATTGTTTGATATGCTTCCGTTGTGTTGGATGGTTTTATAGTTTTGTATTTTGTAATTTCAGATCTTAGATGTAGCGACATCATGATGTACTATGTACTACTTCGGGGTATGCTTGTAAGTTATTGATGCCATATTGTTAGCTTGAAATTTCTAGTTAGAGAAAAATCAACAAATAATGCTATGTTAAGGAAATACTATGTGTTAGTATTTATTGACAAGCTTCGACGTGAACAGACACGTCGACTGGAGCATTTCGACTAAGTGTGATGAACATAATTTAGAAGAATCTTAAGAAAATATCTAGTTGTTCTTTTGACACCATGTCGAAATCAAAGCATTCGACAAACTTCGGAGACTTAAAATATTTTGGAAGCCAAAGACTAGAAAAAAGTTGTCTCGGCATTAGAGTTTTTTCACAAACTACCTTCGACAAGAAAGCAATTATATGCTTGAAGCAGTTACAAATGTGGGATAATGGTTTTCAGCAGTTTGTAAGTTCTAATAATGTGGAGGTGCTTCAGAAGACTAAAGTGCATGTTCTTGATACGTTTCCACCTTCTAGGGACAAATTTCCAGAGACGGTAGCTTTAGATTAGTATAAATAACAGGCTCATGCATTGTAACTGAGGTCGTAAAATTCAGATATTTCTCTATAGAATTGAAGTACTCGAGTCAAAGAGCGAAATAGTTTGTGAGAAACATGTATGAGTTTGCATCCTTTTCTTTATTTATTTTCATGTTTCCTTAATTGAAACATTTTGCTTTAATTATCATTTACTACATTTTCTATTTAATGCTACTTATTTCACTTTTTCGTTTATTATCTTGATCCAAGCTTTTTTGCTATTAAAGTTTATGTCCATTTTGTCTTTGTACAGACATTCACATTCAATTCACAAACATTTTTTCTTGTATATTTGTTTTGCACAGATTGATTCCGAGATTTTTTGAGTTAATCTCACAAGTGAACTAAACTTGTGATTGTTTGCTAAAAGCACCTACGAACATGTATGTCTGTGTGTATATCTCACATGTGTGTGTGTGTGTTATTGGCTTGAAACCTGCTATAATACTATGTAGTCATTAAGCATGATCAATTTCATTTCTATGTATGTGTGATATGAAGGAATATGGTCGAACAACTACGAGGTCACGGAAGACCGAGGAGAGCCCGTAATATTGAAGTTAATCCTTAGTTGGTTAATGAAGGAAATCAATGGTCTCATTTAATATAGCAGCATCATCAACATCAAGTACAGATGTAACATCAACAAGAATTCATGATGCAGATGATGCATCAGGTGCAGGGTGGTGCACAACCCTAAGTTGCTTAACTAAATGCGACAAATTGTAGCTTTAGGTATTTCTACTACATGAATTTTTTAGAATTTGAAGGGACTCTGAACCCACTCTTGGCCCATGAATGACTCAGATGTATGAAGCGGTTTTCGAAATAGCTCCATGCACTGAGGAAGAAAAAGGTAACTTTTTTCTCCCATATACTGAGGGGTGTTGCAGCCAGGTGGTATACCACTCTCTAGACTGGAATGAACACTCAGGGAATTTAAAATGATTTGGATCACTTTAAGGCGTTTTTTTGGACAAGCATTTGTTAGAAAGTTTGAGGGCACCGAATGAGCTAGAGTTCCATCAATTGAGGCAAGGGAACATGTTAGTTATAGAGTTCACAAAAAAGTTTGAAGATATGGCTGCCTATTCCCAGTAGGCGATGTATGCTCTAGATGAGCGCATGAAGATTAATCAATTCATGTTTGGCCTTTGTGGGGGAAATCAAACATAATTTTTCATAACAACAATTTGACACTTATGTTGAGCTGTTGCAACAATGTTATGTTGTGGAAAATATCCTAAAGAAAATTCAAGTGGATAAAAATCAGTCAAGGCAAGGTCAGAAAGATCATGGGAGTGCTAGTCACCATTTAAAACCCAAGGGATCTCCATCCAAGGGTAAGCAAGCTTAAGGGCCAAGACCGATTAAGCCTCCTCAATGTCCAACATGCAAGAGGTTCCACTTTGGCAAGTGTCAGTCGGAGGAGATGAGATGTTTCCAATGTCAATAAGCTGGCAACATGGCGAAGGATCATCTGATGAGGGGACCAACAGATCATATAGTTGGTCGAGTATATAATTTGGCCACCAAAAATGCCCATGAATAATTATCTTGAGAATTTTTTATTGCACCCTAGATGTCTCTTAAGCACGACGAAATTCTAAAAATATCCCCAATTTCCGGATATGCATCTCCGGACGTATCCTAATACACACATTTCATTTGTTTTTGAGTCAAACCCCAATTTTATAAATAAACTTATTCTAAAAAAACATCTTCAAAAAAATTTTCAAAAATATATTTCCGAAAACAACAATGTTAACTTTCTGTAATAGGTGACAAATTAGTGTCTACAGTTTCACCAAAGGAAAAACAGACAAAAGATTATAACTCAATCAAACAAACCTTTCCATTTCTGTCATGAAACTCGTACTTCAAATTTGAATGATCTCTTGTTAGCAGGTAAGTTTGCATATTGTGTGCAAATTTTGAGTCACATGTAGTATCCACATAAGATAGTGATAGCAGGTAGTATCTCCAAAAAGTAACATTGTTGTTTTTAGAAATATATTTTCGGAATTTTTTTAAAATGTATTTTTAAAATAAATTTATTTATAAAATTAAGATTTGATTCAAAAACAAATAAAATACGTATAGTGGAGTGTGTCCGAAAATGCAACTCTAAAAATTAAAAATATTTTTAAAATTTCGCGTGATGTGATGTGATGCAATAAAAAAATTCTCTTCTTATATGTAGTATGAAAGTTTTCATTCACGCAAGATCAAATGTAAAGATTCCATCATCATTTGAGATTTCATACTCATACAACAATTTAAAATTACAAACTCAAGCACAAATATCTTAAAATATCAAATTGCAAACTAGTTTGAATGTAAGCCAAAATACAATCTAATTAAATACTTATCAAATTCCAAATATAAACTATATGGATGACATGATAGCTCACTTAAATGATTTAACAATATACTCAAATGACTTGATAAATAAAATAAATTTGAAATTCAAACAAGCGCATTGAGTTTTATCATAAATTCACCATCCTGAAATGAAATAAACACAGTTAAAATATAAATTATTGAATATATTTCCAACTTAAATAGATCAATTTAAATTTAACATTAGCTTCAGAAAAGCTATTGGCCCAGTTCATCCGTTCATTGGATTTCAGAAATCAAATCAATATTGTTCAGTTTTATTTAATTCAATTTTTTATTTGAAAAAAAAATAAATTTAATTGATATACACTCTAAAATAGTTTTACACTTATTTAATAAAAATTTATTAATCTAATATATTATATCGTTTGCTTAAAAATTACCGTATAATGTAGCGGATACAATGTCGGTCCATATAATTAAATTCAAAAGAAATTATATAATTTTTAGTTAGGTGTTTGATTTTTTGGTTTCATCAATTTTATCCTAACTACCTACACATGCAAGTGTCTAATATACTTTTCCACATGTAACAATGGTGAAATATAAATTCTTTCAAAAGGTAGTAAAATGCAATGATTCATGTATCAAATAAAAAGTTTGTATATTTTAAATAAGTTAACTTGTTCCTAAAAAAAATAATTCTTTTTAAGTAATAATAAATTATTTATTTGTTTTAAACTGCACAAATATATAGTTTACTAAAAAGCTAAATGCAAAATTCAAAAATAAATTAATTAAAATTTTAAATACAAAAATTGTACATATATATACATATATATACGACAGTGACTTACTTCGTGGTGGTAGAGGAGGGGGATGATTATGAGGATCATGTGCAGGATTAGGCTCTGGTTCTTCGTAATCGTCTATCTCGTGCATGCCATTTTGATTCTCTGTTTAAGAATCAATACCTATATATATATATATATATATATATATATATATATATATATATATATATATATATATATATATATATATATATATATATATATATAATGCTAAAATAGTACAATAAGATACTAGTGAGAGTCACAAAGGAACCAAAGCACCAATAAAGAGAAAAGAAAAAAAAAATAACATGTAAGAAAAAGGACCAACCTCTCAAATAAAAACAAAAGCTACTCACAGACCTACCAAAATACTATTTCTAAGCCAAGAGAATGCTCAAGTCTTCCATGTCCTTCAAATTCCCCAACTTACCTACGAACAATATATCATTGATTTTTAAATTGACCAAATCATAACATGCTAAATCAAAAGTTATTCCCCTCTAATCTTAGGCAGACTGCCAATAGATAAGAACATTCGAAAAAGGGTATCCAAATCCCTAGGTAGAGCCATAACCCACCAAACAATCTAAATATCCTATACCAAATAAAAACTGCCACCTCACAAGTTATAAAGATATGGGAGGACGACTAGGAAGCCTTCGAGAATAAAGGATAAAGAAAAAACCCCGACCCCAAGTGGATTTCCCTCTTAAGTAAGTTCACTCTAGTATGTATTCGATTCTGATCGAGATGCCAGGAGAAAACTCTTACTTTGGAGGGGGGCCAACTGCTCCAAACACATGGGAGAACACTTTCAACAGACATGCCTGAATATCTCTAGGAAGATACTACAAAAGGAGATAGGTGTAGGCAGAGGACACTGAATAATCACCATCTTTGGAATGACATATATTGTACTGCTTAAAAGGGCTTAACTACTAATAACCAAGAAAATATCATCAATCGAAACTCGTTCATGCTCAAAAATACGAGTTCTTGTCCACTTAAGATCATAAATCCAAGATTGACTCTCCCACTTAGCAACCTCGCTCGTAAAACAAGCTTGTTGATTAGAGATAGAGAAAAGCCTAAGGAATCAAACACTAAGAGTAGGGATGGCAACGGGGCGGGTCGGGGCGGGTTTTACTATACCCGCACCCGCACCCGCCTCCATGTAACACACCCTCCCCCGCCCCCAAACCCAATCGGGGGTAAAAATTTATCGCCCAGACCCGCCCCCAGTAGAGAACGGGTGCACCCGCACCCACCCCGCCCCCACCCGAAAAAAAATTAATTTCTTTTTAATTGCAATAAAAATTAATAATTTAATTAAAAAATTAATTATTTTAATAAATTAATAAATTATTTAATTAAAAATTTAATTAGTAAATAAATATTAATTTTATTAATTTAATTATTTTAATTGCAATAAAGGTATTAATAATTTAATTAAAAATATAATTAATAAATGAATATTAAAATAAGTAAAATAAGAGAATTAAACTAAAATGCATTATTCGGGTGCGGGGCGGGGCCGGGTGCGGGCGGGTCTTAGTGTCCCCCCGCACCCGTAATTAAAAGTCGGGTTTTCCCCGCACCCGTACCCACTCAAACCGGGTTTTTCCCGCTAATTTCGGGGCGGGTTCGGGCGGGGCCCGACGGGTCCGGGTTTTTTTGCCATGCCTAACTAAGAGGAGTGACCCCCAACCAAGGGTCGTTCAAGAAAGAGGTGTGAAGACCTGAACCAACCCGCCTAAGCAATCCATCATAGAACTAATCAACGAGGTCTTCTGATTTAGTCCCAAGAAGGGAGATCCCTCTCCATTAGGGCGACACTGACCGATGACACCCAACTCTGCCACCCAAGGAATGTGATATATGCATATACCCATATTTCGTGATTAAAATATCATATCGAATACCAGAATATCCGGATAACAACCTCTACCTCCACTTACCTAAAAGGCCAGGTTAACCAACCTCAAATCACATACACCTAGACTGCCCAACTTCTTAGGCTTACATACAACATCCCATTTAACCCATGCGACCTTAGAGCCCCTCTTGACACCACCCAAAAGGAACCTTCTTTGAATTTTCACAATCTTCTTCGAAATCTTGATATGCATCTCCAGGAAAGACAAGAAGATAGGAATGACATTAAGAACCAAGTTAAGGAGGAGTTGCCTAATAATGAAATTAAATAAGGGATCCCAAGTAGAGGACAAGCAAGGATTGACTTCTACATATAGGTCAAGGTACTTGAAAGGAATAAACTCTTGCTTACAATGGAGGAAGTCACAAGCAAGATCTAAGAAGGCAGTGTCACAATTTAACCCAATGAGAGTACTCTTAGCAAAATTCACTTGAAGGCCAGAGGCTAGCTTAAAACCTCGGGAGAATAGTTTTGATGGCCTAATGATTATCAATGGAGGCCTCAACAAGAATGATCGTGTCCTCTTCATACTGGAGCTGAGAGACCGCCAAATCAAGGGGTCACACTCTATCCCTAAGAACGCTTGCAACTCCACGGCTCTAGAGAAAAGCCCGTTAAGACCTTCAACCACCCAAAAAAATAGAACAAAGGCAGGGGAATCACCTTGCTTCAACTCCCTTTAAATATTGGTTTCTTGAATCAAACTACCATTAACCAAGACCGCAAAATTATTAAAAAAATCACATACATGAATCTAACCTCTCCATTTAGCACTCAATAAATATTTAAAGTTGTATTATAAAACACATATAATAGAACGATATTTAAGATAAATAGAAGGAAAAAAAATATGTATTGAAAATATAAAATTATTTTATTCAGTTAATCAATCAATAATATATACTATGCCAAAATGAAACTCAAATAAATATATATGATCCAATAATACTATTAATGTTATTGAAACTTCAATGCAATTGCAATTAAAATTGAATTTTTCTGTCATTATATGCAATATCACAAGCGGTAATGTGATAAAAAATATACAAAACAAAATAGAGCTAAACAAAGTGCAAGTATAAGTATAATTCATTCGAATTCAAATACAAAAATTATAAAATTATATATATTCATTGAGTAAAAAATACAAATCAAATACAAAAACATAAAGAAATCAACCAAAATATTACCTATGGGCGTGTTCCTAGCAGAGCACATGGTTGCATAGACGAGTAAAAGGACTATCAAGAATAGACGAACCATGAAAGCCATGGCTTGTATGAAATTATTATTTGTTTTTTTAATTTCTTTGTTATGAGGAATTGCTAGTGTTATATATATATTGCTGACTTGAATTTTAACATTAAATATAAATTTATTACTCTATTAATATATTTATGCATGAAGAAAACTTCTATATACTCATTTGACCAAATTTGAAAAATATCTTTAAATACTATATAATATTTTGTATTTATTGAATTAACTATTGTATGTAAATTTCAAAGACGTTATTTATTTATAAAATATTAAAATTGTTTAAGGAAAATCAAATTATGATAGGCCAAACTTTTAGGTTGAATATATATATATATATATATATATATATATATATATATATATATATATATATATATATATATATATATATATATATATATATATATATATATATATATATATATATATATATATATATATATATATATATATATATATATATATATATATATATATATATATATATATATATATATATATATATATATATATATATATATATATATATTCGATAACTTAATTGTTATTTTAATTTGTAAATTATATCGTTTATTAGTTTTTTTTAAAAATAACTATTAGCAGATTATCTATTTTATTCATTTTAGGTTTAATTATAGTTTTTTTTTTCTTCCTATTGTATCTAATTTACAAAATTAGTTAATTTATTTAAAATTTCAATAGTTTTGATTCATCACTCACTTTTTCACTAAAAAACAATGTAATGTTTATTTTCTAACTTATATAGTAACATTCCACAAAATATTTCTATATGATAATTTATCATATTTCACCAGTGATACATCATTTAAAAATTAATATATCCTCAATTTTAGGTCAATACTTCAAAGGTTAGCAATATCTAAAATTAAGCAAGTCTTCTAAGTTTCTACTAAAGCCACTAATTACATTATGATCAATTTAATTTCACTGGGTATAATTCACTAATTAAGTTTAAATTAACTAAAATATTTGCACATTGATTGTCTTCCCTAAATATGGGGTGACCAAAACAGAAATTAAAAAAAAAGGGAAAGTTAATACAAAGGTTTTATTTGAGAGTTTGAAAGGAAAAAGATTTAGGTGAAGATGATTTTGAAAGATTTATTTTTATTCAAAAGCTAAAATCTCTCTAATTTGAGAGAACTAAAAAATTGTATTGAAGAAGATATTTGGTGGATTTTGGAGGACTTAGATAAATTGTTCAAATATAATTTATGTTGTTATAGTAATTTAAAAATTAAAAATATATTAATGATAAGCACATTTGTCATTCTATACAAAATCTATTTTCAAAAAGTATTAAAGATTTCTCTATATTTTTATATATAAAAAATCGTTTTTCAAAGCTCTCAGTTCTTCTCCCCTAAAAACTCTCAAACAAAGACTAAGTCGACAATTGTTATATTTGTTCCTTATCTTCCAAAGAACCAAGGATGGTTAAGAAAAGGAGTGAGTTACAAGAGTGTAATCAGTTTTCAGCCAAAAGCAATGCAAGTTGGAGGCAATAACATGCTCCATGAGAAAAATATCCCTCACGGTCTCTATGAAAAATGAATCATTGGGGCTAAGGTAACAAGCAAAAATACCAAGGTGTCTACCATTGTGGTCTCAAAACATGCCCCCACAAGCTACAATTCATGGAGAGAACCAACCGAAGAACCATCTGAATTATCTTTAATCCAGTTCAAAAGAGGAGGCTTCCACACAACTTCTTTGATCACCATAAGAGTGAGACAAATAATGGGGAGCCTAAAAGTTTTAAAAAGAACAAAATATTTAATGGACATACTATTTGAAGAGATCTACGAGCATTTTCGTGAGAGAGACACTTTAAAGAATATTCTAGTGGCCACGACTTCTCATATGACAAGGATACCATTGAATTTGACATCATTTATGACCTTCCAAATACTAGCAAACACATTGGCAATGCTTGCAAGCAAAAGGATATTGAAGCTAGTAGAGGCCTAAGCATCCAAGACTGACTAATAATTAGCCAAAGATTTAATAACACAAATGCAAGTAAGATTACTCAACCAATTTCAAAGGTGCATAACATAATCACAATCAAAGAAAAAATGACTAAGGCATTCAAAATTCCTCTTACAAAGACTGCACATGAATGGTATATGCATACCTCTGAGACATAATTCCTCATCAATTTGTAGCTTGCCATGCATGATCCTCCAAAACAAAAGAGAGGTCAATGGTGGTATATCATTGTTTCAAGTTTCTTTCTCTAATGCATAAGGTGTGTAGACTGACTTGGGCACACAAGCCTTCTTGAGGTTAAGGTGGCAACCAACTTTAAGACATTAAACCAACATATCCTCTATCTCTTTAGCAATGATCACATTTTGGGATAAAGAATACAAACTAGGGAAGGTAAATAACATATTAGTATGAAGAAATATCTTGTGGTCATGAATAAAAGAGCTAAGAATTGACCTTAAATTCCCATGAGTGCTCATAGGTATCTACAAATGCTTATCCAGAGTTTTACCACACTAGTTATCAAGCCAGAAATTGTTCTTGTCTCATTTTCCAACTAGCCATGTAGAGTTAACTTTAAAACTTTGAAAATAAGCTTTCAAATTAGTATAAATAGAAGAGGAAATGTGATGCTTAATGAGACCACCTTGCATATAAACTCTGGCTCTAAGAATGAGGGTCCGCAGGTCCTAAAATTTTGACATTCCAAAAAAAATTAAGCATATTTAATGCCTCTTTAAGAGTGATTAGTGATCTGATCCTAAGACCACATGCAATCAAATCTTGACAACACCTTTTTGAAGACACTGTGACCATTTCCCTTTTAGAATTGTCCTCACTCCAAATGAAGTTCATGCACAATCTCTCAACGACCTGGAGTAAGTAAGCGAGTCAGGAATCAATCATCAGGGAGTGTACAAGCATAATTTAGATCACAAACTTGACCAAAAGAACCAACCCTCCCTGCAATAGACAAAATATGATCCTTCTAAGATGTCATAGAGCCTTCATAGATGATAGACTTGGAATGATTAATATTTTGGCATGAGCGAGCATAGTACCTCATGAAGAACTCTTTGCAGAATCCATGGAGAAAGTGTTTCCTTTGAAAAAGATCATAATGTCATCAACATAAAGAGTGTGAGATGGAGATTTTTGATGCATATAAGCACTAATGAGGGAAATATTGTTTTTAAAGGCCGAGATAGATAGACTTCAACTGAGGGCATCTGCATTTATTCAAAATAAAAAGGGAGATAGAGGGTCTCCATGCCTAACACCTTGCTTGGAAGTGAAGATACCCCTTTGCTAACCATTGACTAAGATAGAAATGAAGGAAGATGCATGCTGTATCCAATCCAATAATAGAAAGTGTTATGGAAGCCAACTTTATTCGTAACATACAGGAGGAAGTTTTTGGACATATGATTTCTCATACAAGAGGAGGGGGTGAATTGTGTGTTTTAGAAAATCTTGGATTTGAAAAAAAAAATTGAATAAAAATCAGAGCTTGTAAACAATTTTAGAAAAGGTTTATAAATACGCGATAGAAAATAAAATTGCAGAATATAAATTATGGAAATAAATAGTTTAAGGGATAAGAGAAGAACATCATAAATTATATAGGTTCAGTAAAAAACGACTTAATCTTGTCCCCAATAATTGATCTTGAGTGTAGCCAATTGAACTTGATAGTTTTAGTAGGTATAACTCACGAACCCCCTTATACAAAGAAAATGAAGTTATGACTAACTTCCAACCAAAAAATAAATTGAGGAGTGAAGCAGCGAGTCTTACTTTCAAATGATGGATTGAAGCGGTTAGTCCTCTATCCACAAGAATCCTGAAGCATTTATTTTTCAAGCTTTTAAATAAACCTTGGGAGATTTTAACACTAAGATGCTCTCTTTAACCTAAACCTTGATTTTATACAGGGCTAACCAATAACCTGTGAGATTTTACCACATACTGATCTCAAACCCAAACAATCTTTTAACACATGGATAAACTTTAGCCTAAATTTAGTTTAATCACAGACTAACCAAGAACCTATTACATTTTACCACGAGATTATCTCGAACATAAACAAAAGACTTGATCATACAAATCCCAAACATAAGCTTTTTACAAGTTAAGCTTCAAACTAAAACAATTAATCACTAAGTGTACAGAATGTTCAACCAAGGTTAATATAAAACTTACTTGGTGAAATTAGAAAATTACCCTTCCAGAACTACATTTTCCTCACTCACAAAAGGACTTTCTCAAAAAAGCACTTCGGCTAAACTTTTAGTGTGAGAAAGTAAAGAAAAAGAATTTTTAGAGAGAGAGTGAGAGGTGAGAAGTAAAAACAACGCTTCTGGATGTGAAAAAGAGTGGAATGAGACTTCTATTTATAGGCTAGAGATTAACACAAAAAAGGGATGGTTTTAAGGCTTTTTTTGACTTGACAATCTATTGGCAATATGTACCAATCAAGCTTTCAATTGGTAACTAACAAAAGTTATTAATTACTCAAGTTTTCAAATTAAATTATATTTTTTATTGATAAAAAAGATAAAAGATAATTTTGAAAAAAAAATAAGTCACACCAAAAATTTGTATCCCTTTTATATATAACTAGCGTCCAGATCCGCTTTTTTAATGCGCATAAAAATATAAACGATAATTTTTGTTAAAATATATTTTTTTTAAAAATACAATATGTGGAAGTTAATAATAAGAAGTTATGTGGAAGTTAAAAATAATAAATTATGTGAAAGTTATTAAGTAAATTACACAATAAAATAAAGATAAAAATGGTAGAAAAATAGGCCACACCAAAACAAAGTATTTCCTTTATATATTGAGTATTTCTTTTATATATTGTATTGATTATAAATATCAATTGCTTTTAAAAGAAAAACTTTTATAATCCAAAAAACTACTCTGTTTTTTTAATACACCATAATAACATTGAAATTTTTATATCAAATTACACATGGTACAAATTAAAAAACCTTCTTATCCCTAAAACTGAATCTTTAAATTACAATTAAAATTCATTACAACTAAACAATTTTCAATTTCAATCGATCAATTTTTAATCTTCCATTTTAGACTTTAAATTGAAAAATAGGGAAAGTTGCGGCACAAAGAAAACACCACTACGAGGGCAAGACAAAAGACACACTGGCCGAAAAGGGGATGAAACAAAAGTTGCGGCACAAAGGAAACACCACTATGAGGGCAAGACAAAAGACACATTGGCCAAAAAGGGGATGAAACAAAAGTTGCGGCACAAAGGAAACACCACTATGATGGCATGACAAAAGACACAACGGCCAAAAAGGGATGAAACAAGGCTACACAACGGCCAAAAAGGGATGAAACAAGGCTACACAACGGCCAAAAAGGGATGAAACAAGGCTACAAATTACATACTATGGCACGATGAAGCAAGGCGCCAAGCTACAAACTATGGCGCTAGGATGTAAGACGATAATAAGCAGTGGCAAAGAAGCACGGCGGCGAGAGAAAGTTGAAAATACATAAGAAACGGTGGCAAAGAAGCATGGCGGCAAGAGGAAGACACAATGTTGTGACAATGAGAAAAGTTAGAGAGAAGATGTTGTCCGTGCAAGAGAGGAAACAACTAAGAATACTGAAATTTTTATTTTGTTTTTAATCTAAACCGTTTATTTGTTTTCTGCCACATGTCAAACACACATGAATCAGGTGGAGATTAGAACTGTAGCAGATCTTAACTCCACAAGGTCCACTAGAAGTTATAAGTATTATATCAATAATTTCTTATGTTCAAGCATTCAGAGAGCAACACCTAAATCCTTTATGCAACTCGTAGGTCGTCGCTGCCTTGCAACATCCTCAAGATCAATACGAATGTTGCTATACAATCGTGGCTTTGGTTGTGTCATTCTTGATCACAATTGGAACTTTTGTTGCTGCATAGTGTTATACATAAGATATAAAATGCAGGAATAGAGGGTTAATGATACTTGTAACTAAACAAACAATGATTGTACTTGATATTAATGTTTACATGCACAAGGTCTCTCGTTCTATGGTGCTGATATCCTATCAAGGCACAAATTGAGTAAAAAGTTTAACAGAAATAAAAATGTTGAATACACCATTTTCATCTTTTCTTAAAACCATACTTCTTTCGTTCGTAGAATAAATCAGTTTTGGCACTACCTAAGTTAACAATCTTGGGGCAACCATCCCTATCTTTCTCCTGCTGTGTGCATTCCTTGCAGTAGTAAGCATCTGAAATCCCTACTCCTCCGCATATGACACATCGACCTTGAAATGATCCATAGTTGCACTCATCGCAGACCCTGACAAGTGTACATGGACGCACATAAGAGTCGCATATCACACACTTGCCATCACATTTCTCACACAATCGTCCGATAGCAATTCCTGGCTGCTTACGGCACATGATCAAATCAGGATGATGTTTGGCCATGTTTTCTACAACCTGCTAGATGCTGAGTTTGTACAAAAAATGATAAGTGTTGTATACAATTGAAAATTGAGCATAATTTAGTTCTTGTAAAACAAATTATAGCATAAAATTTTGCAACAGAATATTGGGATAGCTTCATTGTAATCTTGATATTAATCTTTCCTAATAGATATGCAAAACGCAAAAGAGACTGAAATCTATTTTAATCAGCGGAACCCGTAGTCTCTTCATCTCATTAGCTAAAACATGAGCATGATATTTCCATAAGAAGAACATGGATTCAGGCTGTAGCTAATAATCATAACAAACAATTGACTACCTCAAAAACATAAAGAACCACTGCATGTAGAAGTATTCAATGATATTCTTTTTTAG
Source organism: Lathyrus sativus (assembly GCA_963859935.3). Lineage (NCBI taxonomy): Eukaryota > Viridiplantae > Streptophyta > Magnoliopsida > Fabales > Fabaceae > Lathyrus > Lathyrus sativus. The sequence continues at coordinate 357,018,174 of OZ012739.1, forward strand.
CAAGTTGCAGACATAAGGCTAACCAAAAGTCAATTTTACCACCCAACAATAGGCTCCAGATTCGGTTTTATCACACTACACTATAGCTTCTAGATCACAATAATGGCAGAGGAAGAACTATCAATCCTAGCTAGCTCATAAACCCTCAAGAGCCTAATAACATTATTTGTAAGCTTTGCCTGCCTTATTAACATTGTTAAAAGTTTTATAATGTATAAACTACAGTCCTACACAATACAATATAACTCACCCTGATACATAGAGTAAAAGCCTGTATAAAACTTCAGGTTGATGAATAATGACGAAATGTGTCTAGTTATCAATGACAACAATTTCCCACTCACTTTTTTGTTTGAGAAATGCCACAATGTCACAGGAATCTCAAATAAACTTATACAACTGTGTACTGCCAAAAACTCTAAAACCTCCAACATGCTCTAACTCCAAGTACTGATTTTTTTTATTCAATATCCATTAGTATGAGCACTAAAACAAGTACAACTCATGTTTAAAGGTAAACTAATTCCAATACAGAAAGGATGAATTTTAAATCAAAACTCTTCCCTACAAAATTTAATAAAAATGAAAATCCAGAATAATGGTAAAATTAACCCACACTTTACTCATCCGTGTGAACTCTTCAAAAAAGCCAAAGTCCGCTCAAAGAAGATCCCACGATGCCAAAAAGTTCAGTGGGCTAAAGCCAGAGAAAGTATAAGAATACTTATCCCAGTTTAATCTTTTATCCTTCCATTTTGCAGGGTATTCTTGAAAACCAAACTTCCATAAGTGAAAAAGTTTAACCATTCTATAAGGTAAAGGTTCAGTAATCATAGTATATTCAGTTAACGTAAAACCTTCCTCACATTTGTCCTAAAATGACATATTAGCTTAAGTTCTTCTTCCAATTGTTAATGTTACTTGTATAATAATCACACATCCTGAAAATGATTGTGAGGTGTTTAAACATCATTCCTAATTTCCTTTAACCTACTAAGACAACCGTGGTATTCTGAAGCATCCTAATTAAGCATCAATTTTATAAAGCTTGGCCGAGTGAAACCCGATGTGTGTTTATCAATTGAAGCAGCCATAAAAACAAACCAAAATCAAGCAACCTTAACACAACTTAATGCACAACATCATTCTACATTTTTATGGATGCTTGGAGGATAACATGTGTGAAACTTTTTCTTCTAACAATCAAGCAAAAGGAACCCCCCTATGACAGTGAAACTCAACTAATTATTTCTTCAAAGCAGCGGTTAGTTTCAGTTCAGTAACATATTAGCTATAATTCAAGCATAACAGCAGTTGTTCTTACTACTATCGGCTGCTACAGCAGTGATGTGGTATTTCCATATTATCCAAAAGGATTGCACTAACATGTAAGGTTTTAAAAAACGGTCTTTACGGTGCCGCTGATACCGCTTTTCACCGTTTTTATGATGAAAAAGCTTTTCACCGTTTATATGATGAAAAAGAAATTGTTGCGACAACGGCAATCAGTATTGCAACAACAAGGTATTACCAAAAATTCTAAAACCTCTAACATGCTCTAACTTCACGGTCTTGTTGCGACGGAAGTTATTTAAAACCTTGCTAACATGTTTCTTGTGCATAGTAAATGAAAGTTATCAATATTCCCTAAAACTCATCATAAATTGGTGCCATTTTTTCCTCTTAACCACTTTCAAATCAAAACCAGAACAAGTGTAAGCAAAAACGAAAACCTAAAAATTAACAATAAGCAGTGATTGGAAGGAAATTGGAAGAAAAATTAAACTTTATAGCATAAATCACGTGGAAATGGGTAAACAAATCAGAATGAAAAATCATGAATAAAGACAGCGTAAGATGAAGAAGAAGAAGGAACAAGCTAACCTGTGGTGAGTAGAAGAGTAGTGTTAAACGATGTCGTTTTGTCTGAACTGAGAACCTTATGCTGTGACGGAGGCAATGAAAAAGAGAGCGAAAAGAAAACACAAAAAGTGAGAAAGTTGAGTAATGGAATTGGAACTTCTAAAAGAGTCCAGATTCTTGAGCCAAGGCCCAATACGAATTTACTTGCTGATATTATTTGCACCATCCTATATTTAAATGGCTAAATAAAAAACAAAAGCTATCTTTTGAGTATATTGTAAAAAAAAATATTGATGGGTTAGATGAATATTCATATATTAAAAATATGATAATTAATTTATTATATAAAAAAATTGTAAATAATTTTTAGTAAATTATTAATAGATTGATAAATAAATTTGATTCATTAATTATTATTTATATTCATCCATCTAAGGCGATTGTATTCTCCTAGCAGATTTTTCTTGATATGTTTTTTTTAAAGAAAATTTATTCAAGAGAAATGTTATTGTCGATCCTGATCTTACTTTGCATCTCTTTTGTGGTATTTCTGTCGAGACGGCGGCTCACTTGTTTGTCACTTGTGACTTGACTAGTACGGTCTAATATAAAATTTTCAGTTGGTTGGATTGATAGATAGTTCTTCCTATAGACTCGAATATTCTTGTTAAAAGTTTCATCTCTTTAGGTGGTAGACATAAGTCTAGAGGGGGACTTTCTATGACCTGTCATGCAATGTATTGGTTTATTTGGAGGGTTAGGGATGAGGTTGTATTTTATGGGTCTTTAACAAACGTGAAAGATGTGGAGGAGAAAAATGTTTTTTTTTTGCTTGGAAATGATTTTGGGGAGATCAACTTATAACTCTTGCACCTTTACAAAATAAACTATATTCTTCAGATTAACCAATAGCAGTTTGAGATTTATGGTTAGGTTGTGAATGTGTGTTCCTTTCTTTTTCGTGGTAGTCTTTGATCCGATATTGGAAGTCCTACTAACTTAAGATCTAGCTTGTTCTTCATTATGATGTAGTTTTGAGGAGGTGTTTCTTTGCAATTTGACTCGTGGTGGCTTTTTTGCTTTTCGTACTTGCATTTATGTCTTCTTTAGTTTATTTTTTCTTGAATTTTCAGGTGTAGTTTTCAGTAGATCTTGTGTTATTTTTGTGCTGAATTGATCCCTTTTTTTTCTTCTCATTTTTACTATATATAATTATTATTTTCTTTCAAAAAAATATTTACATTCATTCAATCCATTAATTTTGTCATGGTAAGAGGCAATCAAGTTCCTTAACAGAATTAATAGTCTGTTATTTAACAGAAAATCAATTTTATTTTAAGTTGAAGCTTCTTTAGCTCATTGTAAAAAAAATATTTTTATATTAAATTTAAAAATAGGGTATGTGAATGGAATAGTACAATCATGGTCCTCATAAATATGAGTCTCTCAAAGAAATTTAAAATTGGTAGGGAATTAAGAAAAATCATGTAGGATGGGAGTAAGGATAGGTGATGAGAATGTTATTAATTTTTGGACATTCATGAAGAATTATTGTGTAATATGTTTCTTAGGTTATTTGATACATCTGAATATAAAGAGTTTACCTAAAAATACTTGGTGTTAGTGTAGGTGCAACAATAACTAATTGGAAGTGGAGAAGAATGATTTTTTTTCATAAAAGACATAATTGGTAGAGATATGTAATTGAATGATGTTAAGAGTGTTAATTAAAGAAAGAGAAATATATAAGAGGGAATGAAGATGTGGAAGGGTTTGGTGTACCCCAATAAAAGTGGTTTACTACATTTTAAGTACTAGAGATATCAGAGAAGTGGCTACTGTTTCGAGTCAGTCAAATACCCAATCAAAAGAGACTTATTTATCACTTCAAAGATGTCCAACAACTACTCAATTTATTGGTATAAATACTTCTACATGCATAAGACCTATGTACATACATACTTTTCATGCTTCACTCTATCCTTTTGAACTCATTAAGTGACTTGGGGCATTGGAATGCTAACATTGTAGGTACATCCTTGTAATTCACTGCATCAAAGACTTCCAACTTCAAATCAGGAGTCCAACATCATAATTCAAGCATAATTTTGGTTTCAACCCGGAACAGTGGCGTTGTCCATGGGAAACGACTACTGATTCTCGCAAAACTCTGCGATTAGATCTAGTCTAATTCAAATTCAAATTGCAATAGTAAAACCCTTCCATGGAGAAAGTGACTCACGATTTTGAACCATTTCTCTCCTCCAAACAATACTACTAAAAAATACACATTCGGTAACATAATATTACCACGATCGTGACTTCCACCGTTGTAATATATGAAACTGAATGCGTCTAATGCTTTTTTTAAAAGTCATTTTATCACGGTTGATAGACACAACCGAGGTGATAGAGTGAGTGGTACAAGTTTCTAATCCTGACAACTACATTTTTTATTTATTTTTCTTATTACAAAAAGCGTGTGTCACTTAAATTCATCAATAAATAAAAAACTGAAGATTATTTAATTACAAATTTAATATGCAACCATTTTAATATTATTTGTACAAACTTTGCTCTTCCCTAAATAGAGAAATGTTCTTCCCAACTATAATGATGATTGAAAATTTGTTTTATTTTTCAAGACAAACACAATATCATTCAAGGATATCAACCATTGAAAGTAATCATTGCAAACATTAAATCATCAGATCTTTCATCTTCAACCTCTTCTATAAAGGCACAGTTTCATATAATGAATTTCTAATTCTTCAAAACTATTCTTCTTAACTACATATAGCAACATGAGTTCTCCATCTGAAAATGCTAACAGAAATTTCTCAACTGAAGTCACCAGAGTACAACACCATGATCAACAGTCAACTGAGGAGGTCCAGCCATCTGGATCGACTGCTGCCAGGGATACATTTAGGGTTAGGGAGGCCAAAAAGAAAAAAAGAAGAAGAAAAAGAAAAAGAAGCTGAAGAAGAAGAAGAAAAAGGTGCTCAAGAAGATTTGTTACTATGATTCTGAAGAGGGTAATAAGGAGAGAGTCGTAGATTATGAAGATTTCTTTGCTGCTAAGGGATATTGTTCTGACATTGACAAAATTATGCAATGAGATAATTTATGTACTCTGCCCTCTTTTCCCTCTTAATGAAATTATTTATTATTGTTATATATAATCTTTCATTTATACACTATTATTGTTTTACAAAAAAAATAGTACAAGCTAACAAAAAATTGTGAGAGGTTTAAATAATAAATTGTGAGAGATTTAAACAAAAAATAACAATAACAATAATTAATACCTCTCTCACAATTGAGTTCATAAATAAATAAAAAATTGTGAGATATTTAATCATGGTTTTACTAAGAACCGTGATGAAAAGTGATATATTATACCACAGTTTTTCTTTTCAACCGTGATGAAATGTGATATTTTTAACTATATAAGCGAAAGTATCTATCGTTCAGTATATAAAAATCGTTTCTCTCAAATGAAAACCCTAACATATTTCACTCTTCTCTCTCATAACATCACCCTAACATCCATGTCACTCTTTAAACTTTCTTAATCCTTCAGATTCATCTTCACCAATCATTATGATACTCTTTAATCATATTTCAGATTCATTCATTAAAATCATGCTTCGATTTCGTTTACATTTCTTGTTAAAAATGGGTTTTCATTATTTTATTTGGTGAATGTTCTCATTTTTTCAAATTCGTCTTCAACATCTTAACAAAGCGTATACTTTGGCTATGATACATACGGTTTGTATAGCTATAAAGAAAAATATAAGAAGTATGAAGCTATTGTGTTAACTTCATTTACCTTACACTTTTTCTTCATAGCTTTATAAACTAGATGAAAATCATAATTTGTTCCAGATCCACGATTAGTTTAAAAAATGTGCGTTCTTTAAACATTACATAATATATTATGTTGTTGTATGCTGTCGTATGTTGTTGTTGTATGTTGCTATTGTTGATCTTGAACCTTATTTTGTTGTATTTTGTTGTGTTGTTGGTAAATATTGTTGTACGTTGTTGTTGTTGTTACTGTAGTTGATTAATGTTTTAAGAACAAGAACAAAACATTGCTAAGTCACAAGAAAGCAGCTTTTTGTGACTCAACAATGTTTTGCTCTTTAAATTCTTAAAACATTACATTATATCTTGTGTTGTTGTATGAAGTTAAGTTTATTATATGCTATGTAGATTGTTTGTTTCACTAATCCTTCATTGAAAATACATTTTATTTAAATTGACATTGAAACTTATAATATGAAAATTAAGTTGTATTACCAACTTATATCAATCGATGTTTTCTGAATTGCATCTGTCTTATCATTCATCTCACTCTGTTTAACATATAGAATATGGGTCAATGATCTGATTCCTTCAACACATCCATATCTTCTCTTATAGTTTAATTTGAATAACAACAATTTATTGATATTATTCAAATTAAACTAGAATATAAGGAATTGACGTGATGAAGGACTTAGACCATTGAACCACATTTGATATGTTAAACAACGTGAGATGAATAATGAGATGGATGCAATTAGGAAAATAATGGCTTGTTTAAGTTGGCTTTCAAGAATAGTTTAACTCTCATATTATATACTTCTTCATCAATTTGAATGGTTGTATGTTTTTGTGAGGTTTATTGAAAAATAAGCAATCTACATATTATATGATAAACTCTGGGTACATTTAACAACAATTATTTATAATAACCGTTATAAAATTTTATTTGCCTAAATGTATATACCACCACGGTTAGTAATAGAATCCGTGATCATATATAACGCGCTTTCATGTTTTCTACAACGGTCGTAAGACTGCGATTGTAAGTTGCGTATATACAACCACACCTTACGTAACAACGACATGTCACGCATGATGTTATCCCTTTTCCAACTGTTGTAGTATATATTTTTTTGTAGTAGTGCAACTTGGTCAGACACTATCTCAACTCTCGGTGGTCGATGAGATCAAAGAGACGTCACAGAGGTAATGAGATATTCTCGTGCTAATTTCCACCTAATACATTGTGCATACCGAAGAGCGGGAAGGCGACATATCGATATTAGATTTTTGTGACCATAATAAGGTAGACAGAATCTCTAACGCTACATTATTGTTAGTCATGATTGTCACTATTGCAAAACATGTTGTATCAGGCTTCTTAATAGATGAAGGAATTGCATGTAACATGACTACTTGTAAATCTTCAAGACTAGGTCTATAGATGCAAAATCTAAAATCACGCAAAAACAAGAATCTTTTGGCGTTCAATGATTCCATTACTCAACCGTGTGGAGTTTCACTTAGAGAAGGAGAAGATGGAATAAATACGAGTTTGTACTTCTTGGAAGTTCCTTGTGAAAATGTCTTCAACAAAATCCTTGGAAGACCTTTCTTGGCAACATTGGATTGGCCTCCCCGGTCCACCTCAAGATAAAATACCATGATAATGAGGGTAAGTCAGTTACCATGAACTAAAAGTCATAATGTAACCAATCTTGATGCTCCTAGAAGATGATGTCGGCTTAGACGAACCCGTCCTAATCAATGAGGAAAGGCTACGAGGCCAGTTTCAGATGGAGAATTTGAAGTTATCTAGCTCGGTAATAATCCTTTTCGATCGCTAAAGATAAAAGTCTTTCTCCCAATCAAAGTGAGAGAAAGGATTATCAGATGCCTAAAATCCAACACAAATCTCTTCGCCCTTTCACCACACAACATGCATAAAATTTAATTGAACATGGCTTGCCACAAGTTGAACGTCGATGCTGGTTCTCGATACGTCTCTCAATGAAGGAGATGTAAATCCCATGAGAAGATCGATGAAACAACTAAAATAGTTAAAGGTTTGTTAACTGAAAAGTTCATCTTTGAAATACAATATATCGAATAGGTCTCTAGATTCATGCTGGTTTAAAAGCTTCGAGGAAGTGCATGATGTGTGTAGATTACATAGATCTTAACTGGGCATACTCTAAAGATTCTTACCCCTGCTGAATAAAGACAAATTAGTGGATAATTCGGTTGGCTATAAACTTATGTCATTCATGGATGCGTATTCTGGTTACAACTAAATACCCATGTGTGAACTAGACAGAAGAAAAATGACCTTCATGAGCGAGCAGGCGAACTACCAATATAATGTGATGCCTTTTGGGATAATGAATGTAAGGTAAATGTATCAGAGGATGATGAATAAGATGTTTCAAAAGGAAATATGGAAGAAACCGGAGTTTTACATGGATGATATGATTGTGAAGTCCAGTGACAAAGGTATACACCGCCAACACCTCAACAGGGTATTTTGAAGAGTGTGACAATATAATATGAGGCTTAATCTAGAAAATTGCACTTTTGGATTTTGAGTAAACAAGTTTTGGGGATTCTACCTAATAGAAAGAGGGATTAAGGTTAACCTTGACATATGTGAGGAAATCATCAAGATCCCATCTACCAAAAAGGAAGTTATCAAGCTCAAAAAGATACTAATTTCTATGAACTAGTTCATCGTGAAATCCACTCAACATGCGTTGCCATTTTACATGTTCTTAAGGAAGGAGGCACAATTCAAGTGAACCCTAGAATGTGAACATGATTTCTCATCCCCGAAGGTCTCTTTACCATTCTGTCAGTCCTTACACGACCAACCAAAGAGGAAATCTTACACCTCTATATCAATGTAGTTGAGGAAGCCGTTGACGCCTTATTAATTGGGTAGTTGGATTCCTTGCAACATCTGGTGTACTTCATCTCCAAAGCTTTAGCCTTATCAGAAAATGTGGTTCTAGCATTAGTTGCTGCATCCAGGAAACTGAGGAGGTATTTCCTAGCACACTCTACAACTGTGTGGATTAAATTTACCCTGAAACAGGTATTGCATCGTCTAGATCTTGTTGTCTAGATAATGAAGTTGTCCATCAAAATGTCTGACTATGAAGGCTCTTTCAAATTAAGGAAGGCTGTGAAAAACACATTGTTTTCCGACTTCATGTCCAAGATGATACCCATCCTACCACATCCAGCCCACACGTGTATTGTGTTCACGGAATGATCTTCCAATAACTGAGGAAGTAGAGTCAGTCTAATTCTAGAGAATAAAGTCGACTTAATGATTTAAGTCTCTATAGACTTTAAATTTTAGGCCATGAATAACCAAGCTAAGCATGAGGAAGTTATTGCGATAATTACCCTAGCAACACACATGGGAGTAGACACTACACCAGAATTGACTTTTAGCAGCGCATACAAAGACAGCGCTTTTAGAAAAAGCACTGCTAAAGAGGCATTAAAAAAAATTGCTTACCAAAGACAGCGCTTTTTGAAAAGCGCTGCTAAAGGGGAGGCCAAAGACAGCGCTTTTTAAAAAGCGCTGCTAAAGAGGGGACCTAAGACAGCGCTTCTAAAAAGCGCTGCTAAAGGGGGGGTCTAAGACAGCCCTATGAAAGCGCTTTCCTAAAGCGCTGCTGTAGGTCTAGTCTACGAGAGCACTTTTTCCATAAAGCGCTGCTATATGGGGTACATAAGAAGATCTTTGAGAGCGCTTTTTAAAGTGCTGCTAAAGCCATTAAAAAGCGCTGCTATAGGTTTAGTTCGAATTAATTTAAAATACCCACCAGAATTTTTATAAGAAACATAACAGTCATCGTCATCGTATTTCTTTCTTTCTTTTTCTCTGGCGAACACAGTTGCCCTATAAACCCTCATTTAGTCACCGTCGCCGTCCAACCGTCACCGTCCAACCATCGCCCTCCTCTGTTGCATTTCTCCGCCGTTCACCGTCCGTTTTTGATATCTTTTGCTCGTGTGCATTGCATTTCCGCCATTGTTACGGTATTTGAAGTTTTACTCTGGTTTTCTTTTTTACTTATATTTTCACAATTGTTGTTGTAATCTTTAAGACAAACTGAATATGTTTTTATTATTTGAATGCAATCAAGTTAAGTCATTTTCTGTAATCTTTAAGACATACTGAATATGTTTTTATTATTTGTATGGATATCTACATGTTAAGTCTCTCGGTTGCATGTTATATATTTTGTATTTTAATCTACATGTTAAGTCTCTCTGTCATTGTTACGGATATTTTGTATGTTTTAGATTGACAAACAAGAGTTTATATTTTTTAAGAGAGTTTATATTTTGTATGTTTTAAGAGAGTTTTTATAAACAGAGAGTTTTTTAAGAGAGTTTATAAGAGAGTTTTTTAAGAGAGTTTGTATGTCTTAACAGAAAGTTTATATGTTAAGTCTCTCTGTTGAATATGTTTTTAAGAGAGTTTATATTTTTTAAGAGAGTTTATATTTTGTATGTTTTAGATTGACAAACAAGAGTTTATATTTTGCATGTTCAATATAGTTTGGAAATTCCTATTTTTTAAGAGAGTAGCCAACATGAATATGGTTTTATATGATATGGTTTTATATGTTATTATGGTTTTATATGTTGATGGTTTTATATGTTGATATGTTAGTATGGATTTCTCAATGTTTATATGATATGTTATTATGGTTTTATATGTTTAGTTAGGATTTCTCAATGTTTAGTAAGGGTGTCATTTTGGTTTAAGGATTATCTAGTATTTTTAATATGATTTGTTTTGGTGGATTATCTAGTATTTTTGTTTTGGTTAATTATTAATATGATTTTAATAAAATTTATATTTTGTCTGCTATAGGGGTTACCTATGAAGAGCAAAGTTGTGATCGTTTCCAAGCATCCTACTGTGTAGCATTCTTAGAAGTTAGTGATTTCTTTACAGGTATTCTCTGTTTTGTTTAACTTTCATAGTTTAGTGTAGATTACTCAATTAGTATGGATAAAAAATGGATGTCTGGTAATCGATTGTCAAAAGAGTACGAGAATAGGGTATCGAAGTTCGTTAAGTTTACTGTTGAACACGCCAAAGACCCCAGTAGGATCACATGTCCTTGCTTAGGATGCTGTTATGGGCGTCGAGTTGACGCTGTTCAGTTGGAATCTCATCTAATGAGACATGGAATTGATCGAAGTTACACATGTTGGACATTACATGGTGAGATAAGTAACGAGAATGTTGAACCCCAAAATAATACGAAATGTGCTTCAAAGGACAATGGCAGGGATACATATGATTGTGATCGAGTCGAAGAGATTGCAGAAGCACTTGAAGAAGATCTTCAAGATTGTCCCAAAATGTTTGAGAGGTTGGTAAGCGATGTAGAGAAACTGTTGTATAAAGGTTGCACTACTTTCACAAGATTGTCTGTGGTATTAAAGTTGTACAGTTTAAAGGCGGGTAATGGATGGTCGGATAAAAGTTTCACAGAGTTGTTAGGCCTACTTCAAGAGATGCTTCCAGAGGATAATGTTCTTCCCAATCGAACCTATGAAGCTAAAAAAATTTTATGCTCTATTGGCATGAGCTATGATAAGATACATGCTTGTCCAAATGATTGCATTTTGTTTCGAAATGAATATGCATCATTAAACGAGTGTCCTAAATGCGGTGTATCTCGGTATAAGAAAAAATTGTCACCAGTAAAAGTATTATGGTATTTTCCTATAATTCTGAGATTCAGACGCATGTTTCATAGTGAAACAGATGCAAAACACCTGACTTGGCATGCAGATGATAGAATTGTAGATGGGAAGTATCGACATCCGGCAGATTCACCACAGTGGATGAAAATTGATAATGATTATCCTGATTTTGGAGAAGAAGCTAGAAACTTTCGCTTGGCATTATCGACTGATGGAATGAATCCGCATGGTCTGCAAAGTATCTCATATTCCACCTGGCCTGTAATTATTATGATTTATAACCTACCTCCATGGCTAGGCTATGTATGAAGCGTAAGTACATGATGTTATCTATGTTAATTTCTTGCCCTAAACAACCAGGGAATGACATAGACGTATACCTGACACCTTTAATCGAAGACCTAAAGAGTTTGTGGGAGAACGGTGTGGAGGTTTATGATGGATATAGGAAAGAAAGTTTTAATTTAAGGGCGATGTTGTTTGGCACAATTAATAATTTCCCAGCATACGGAAATCTATCGGGTTATAGTATTAAAGGTCAATGTGTGTGTCCTATCTGTGAAGAAAACACAGATTAGACGCGGTTGGAATTTGGTCAGAAGAATGCCTTTCTTGGTCATCGTAGATTCTTAAATTCTAATCATCACTATCGTGGATGGAGAAAAGCATTCAATGGAAATTCAGAACAACGTAAAGCTCCACCTACATTAATCGGCGAACAAATTTTTGAAAAGGTGAAAGATGTGAGTACTAAGTTTGGCAAGCCTTTTGCTCATACGCTTGTCACGCGTGGGTGGAAGAAGAGGTCAATTTTGTTTGAGTTGCCGTATTGGAAGTCGTTGTATGTAAGACATTTTCTTGATGTTATGCATATTGAAAAAATGTATTTGAAAGTGTTATTAGTATGTTACTCAATATACAAGGAAACTCTAAGGATGGCCTTAAAGCAAGAAAGGACTTGGTAGCAATGGGAATAAGAAATATATTAGGACCCTTGAAGAAAGGAAATCGCACATATCTACCACTTGCTGCTTATACTTTATCTAGAAAGGAGAAAAAGATATTGTGTAAGTTTCTGAGTGAAGTTAAGGTTCTAGAAGGATACTCTTCAGATATTAGAAGACTTGTTTCTATGAAAGACCTCAAGTTAAAGAGTTTAAAGATACATGATTGCCATGTTATAATGGAACACTTTCTACCAATAGGTATACGTTCTATTTTGCCAAAAAAAGTGAGAGGTGCAATAACTAAATTGTGTTTTTTCTTTAAGTCAATCTGTAGTAAGGTGATAGATCCTGCGATCTTACCAACATTGCAAAGAGAAACAATTATTACTTTGTGCGATCTTGAAATGTATTTTCCTCCATCATTTTTTGACATAATGGTACATCTAGTTGTTCATCTTGTGAAAGAGACACAACTATGTGGACCTGCCTATATGAGATGGATGTACCCTGTTGAACGTTATATGAAAATATTGAAAGGGTATGTCAAAAACCAAATTCGACCAGAGGGATGTATTGTTGAACGATACATTGTTGAAGAAGCTATTGAGTTTTGTACTGAATATTTGTCCAACGTTCAATCCATTGGCCTCCCAAAATCTCATGTTGTTGAAAAAATAGTAGGTAAACAGTTAATTGGAAATAAAGTTGTGACAATTTCAAGGGATGAACGGGAGCAAGTGCATTTGTATGTTCTACACAATGACATTGAGGTTGAGTCGTATGTTGAAATGCACAAGGACGTTCTCCGAGGTTTAAATCTGAATAGAAATGAAAATTGGATAGTACGTGAGCACAATCGAAGTTTTATAACATGGTTCAAGGAGCATATTTTTTCAAAGTTTTATTCTGATCCCGCTTCAATAACAGAAAGGTTGAGATGTTTAGCATATGGTCCAAGTTTGCATGTGTTTTCTTATAGCGCATACACAATTGATGGATACACATTTTATACCAAGGAACAAGATGATAAAAGTACAATGCAAAATAGTGGTGTCACCGTGCTTGCCGAAGCAATGCATATTTCCTCGTATTATGGGGTTATCGAGCACATTTGGGTGTTTGATTATGAGAAGTTTCAGATTCCTATCTTTGGATGCAAGTGGGTTGAAAATAATAGTGGCATACGAATGGATAAATCAAGTTTTTTGAAAGTGGATCTTAATAAGGTGGGGTACAAAGATGAGCCTTTTATTCTAGCCACGTAAGCTAAACAAGTGTTCTATGTCACTGATCCGACAAGTACGAAATGGTCTATAGTTCTTTTTTCCAACAAAGTAATCGATGATAACATTGGAGAAAAGGGGGATGTTGATGTTGAGAATGAATCTTATATTATAGATGATCCAGATGAGAATATTAGAGGGGACGAATCATATATTAGAAATGATCATAACGAGGGAATTTGGATCAATCCATCTGTCAGTGTTGTTAAGAGACAAGTAAACCCCGTTAAAACGAAGAAAAAAAGAAAGAGATGTTAAAGGTACTTGTAACATATTATTTCTTATTTATATCATGCAATAAAATAACATATTATTTCTTATTTATACCATGTTTTTATTATTTATACATTTCTTATGTATATATTTCTTATTTACATATTTGCATGTCATTCATTTGATACTTTGGTTTTTCTGAATTACAGGTATATATATTATGGCCAGCAACGAGGAAACATCACATGATGGAAAACAAACAACAAAAGACGTGGAAGGCGGAATTAAAAGAGGCATAACGATTATGAAAAAATCATCCGTGCGAGAGATAAAGGAGTAAAGTATGATGTCCATTGGAATGAAAGATATCAGTTAGTTGAGCCTAACGGTGCGTTGCTAACAAGTTACATCAGAGCACTTGTACATTCGTAAGTTTCGATTACTTGCGATAATTGGAGAATTGTTTCATTACAACCGGCTAAAGATAAAATTTGGAGCGAGATTCAGGTATGATATTTGATTATTTTTAATTATGTTGACAGTTACGTCTTTAAATTAATTATACTAACATGTCATATATATGTGTGTTTGTTTGCAAAGTTCTTTTAATATTGAAGATCATAGGAGAAAATATTGTATTCAATTGGCCAGAAAACGCTTGAGGGGATTTAGAGCGTTTTTAACAAACAAGTTTCTAAAAGATTCTGAAGGAAACTTTGTTGACTGTGAGCGTACAATGAAGTACGCGGATTTGATTTCGGATGAAGAATGAGAGACGTTTGTTACAAAGCGAAGAACAAAAGAATTTGAAGTAAGTACAACTTATCATGAACTATGTATAGTATATATACTTCTTCCACAAGAGTTCTGATAAACTTGTTTTTTCAGGTTGTTAGTGGCGTAAATCGTCAACGGGCATCAAATCCCTCATATCCATACAGAAAGGGGCGTTTGGGATATGCACGCTTAGAACAAAAAAATAGTAAGTACATATAAATGCTTTAATATGATATATTTACAAAAAATGGTAAGTATATATAATAGGATATAATGCTTTATTATCCGTCTTAATGCATAGTTGGAAGAGGAGAAGAGTGATGCGACATCTCTTCCGGACCATTTTGTATGGAAGGCTGCTCGTGTGGGAAGAGATGGAGTCGTTCAGGAAGAAGTTCAACAAGTCTTTGAACAATGTGTAAGTACAACGTTATCTTTGTCAGTAACTGATCAAAAGTGTATAATATATTTATATATGTTTTTATCTATATTTCAGGAGACTCTATCCCAGACCATAACTCCCGCTGAGGACGATGATTGCAGGAGCTTACTGAGTCGGGTGTTGAATATTCCTGAGTATTCTGGGCGTGTGAGGGGTAATGGATTTGGTGTCACTCCATCCAAACTGTATAAGCAGCCAAAGAAAAAAATCCAACCAATTAAGAAGTGATGGATACTTTGGAGGAATTGAAAGCGTAGATTCGTGAATTACAGAAGGACAAGGAGATATACATGTCGGAAAGGCGCGCTCCAGAGGGTAAAGCTACTAGTGACAAAGATAGTATCGGTTGTCCGCAGAAGCTTCTAGAGGTAATTGTATATATTACATTGAAATTAATTTAGCACAGTTTACTTAATTGACACATTAACTGATCATTATTTGTTTAAGGCATTTCACTTTGCCGACTATATTTATCGTCACCGACTCATCGAATGGTTGGCAAGGGAAAGGTGCATAACTTTCTGGGAGACTTACTTCACCATAAACCGCTCCCTTCTGGATTTTTGAAAGTATCTATTGATATTGCGTTAGAGGGGGGTGTGTTGTTGCCTATACCAGATGATATTTCAGGCGCAACAGTGGTGGGAGACGCAATAGGAGCGTATGTGGCATGGCCGACAAATCTCATTTGCATAGATGATGAGGTAGGTTGAACCTTTTAATACTCAAATGTTTTATGATCCATACATGAAAGTTATTCTTACATTTACATTTTCTTATTTACATGATGATCTTAGACTCCTACAAAATCCAAATCAAAAGATGATAGAATTATTGTGCGAGATACCGATTCAGCTGCATCAAAGAAACATGTACTACTACAGTTACATGATTATCTTGTTATACATTAATTACTGAACTTATATATGACTTTTAGGTTCATGATCAGCAGTCGCAACAAGTCAGCAAGGGTAAGATGCATGAAACTTCCAAGGTGCCCAGAAAAGCATTTGTTCCTCGATTTAGGATGTGCCTTGAAACATATGTGGGAACATCAGATGTGCCTGAGGGTGGCATCCGTCAAATACATATGGACGGAGGTATTTTCGGTTTTGAATATCCCGAAACAATTGCTAAGGAGGATTTTGACCAGGTTTTCAACCATTCTGAATTAGGTGTCGGTGTTATGCATTCATACATCAGGTACTTCGATCCATTTTAATTAAATAATTGAACATTTTAAAATTTGCTCGTTTAACTGAATATTCTAATGTTGATTATGTTTTTTTAGGTTCTTGTATGACAAGTTGTTGGTCCCGAATGATTTGACTTCAGTATTCGCATTCTTATTTGCTAGCTGTGTCAACTTACGGATAATAGACCAGACACCAGATACAGTCAAAGAGTACAGAATGCAGAGATTTATGGGCGCGACTACGGAGAAGTTGTTCTTGTTGCCATATAATACTAGCCATGGGTTAAATTTATTCTAAATTCATTTATTATAATTGTTCGATTTTTGCCTTTCTATATAACATTTCCGTCTAAACTGTTGTCTTATTTTATAGTGGACATTAGTTGTTGGTCGCGATTAATCCGAGGAAAGAAATAGTGTATTATATAGATTCATTGGATGGCGATACAACAAAATATGAAAATCTGAGGAGCATGGTTGATACGTAAGTGATGAGATATACTGTTCTGAATAATTATATATCATTATTTATTATGTGACATTGTTCTAAATATGCGTTTATATTATGTTAGAGTTATACAAATATTCAGAGCACAAAGAGATGCAACGGTGCCAAAAAGCAAGGCTAACAACATCAACTGGATCAGAGTGGAGGTATATTTTCCCATGTTTGACTGTTATAGTGGTTCTACTTGATAAAACTATTTAAACTATATATCCTGATAAATGTTCGTTTATTTTTTCCATTTACAGTGTCCTCGTCAGTGCAATGGGATTGACTGCGGATATTTTGTATTGCGCTTTATGAAGGAAATTATTCTTTCTGGTCAAATAGAGGTTCCAATCATGGTATGGATCAATTTATTATATAAGTTATATGATTCATTTTGATAATTATCCGATACTTCATCTGAGTAATTAGTTTTAAAATTAAATCTTGCATGTTCTGTTATATTATGTAGTATTTTGATGAATTCAAGTGCGCTACTTACACGAAAGCAAGATTGGAAGAAATTAAAGAGGAATGGTGTCAATTTATTCTTGAGTTGAGAATTGTATAAAGTTATCGGATTGGAAGAATTGTAATTATATGTAAATTGACTGTATTTGTGATGTTGTAATTCTGAGGATCGGATTTTGTTGTAACATATTTAAGCAGGTTTATGTGTATTAAAATGATTATGGGCAAAGTGATGAGTTACAATGTATACTTAAAGGCCAAAGTTTTGACTTGTATATATAAGGCCAAAGTTTTGAATTGTATATTTAAGGCCAAAGTTTTTAATTGTATATATAAGGCCAAAGTGTTGAAATAAAGACCTTAATTATAAGCAGGTTTGTGTAATATAAGCAGGTTGTTGGTAAATATACAAAACAGAGTGAATATTTTTTTAAAAAAATTTTAAAATCTGGGACATTAGACAGCGCTTTTACAAAAAAGCGCTGCTAAAGGTTACAAACATAGCGCTACAAAAGCGCTGCTATAGGTTTGGAAAGGGGGGGGGGGGGGGTCTAAGACAGCGCTTCTAAAAAGCGCTGCTAAAGGGGGGGCTATGACAGCGCTTTGTAAAAGCGCTGCTAAAGGTGGGGTCTAAGACAACGCTTTGTGAAAGCGCTGCTAAAGGGGGGGATGGTTGGGGGGAATATGCAGCGCTTATAAAAGTGCTGCTAAAAGTGCTGCTGAAGGGAGCCTTTAGCAGCGCTTTTTCCATAAAAAAGCGCTGCCTTTACCTTTAGCAGCGCCACTTTTGGCAGCGCTTTTAAGCGCTGCTAAAGGCCAAAAAAAGCGTTGCTAAAGGTATTTTTTGGCATAGTGAGAAAATATCAAGATATAAATAGATTCCCAATTAGTAGTCCCCCAGGTAAAAGGATACACCCAAACTAGAGACTCAATGTTACAATAATACGTATCAAATGCCAGGGAAAAGCTAGATAGATTGAATAGGTCTGAAGTTGACCATATTCCAAGGAAATATAACACTCTGGTAGATATCCACTATAAGCTTACAAGCACAAGGGGATTTGGGATCAACCATTCCTTCATCTAGAAAATTCTTAAAAAAATCAAGCATTAAAACCTCATAAGTCGCCATAATAACCATAAGAGATGTCACACAATATTCTTGGATATTATCAATCAAAACATATATAGAGTAAGGCATATTCCCACCAAAAGAGGCATGTCGAATTCCATGTTGAAATGTATTGAAAAAGAAGAAGAGGTGCCAAGCATTTTTAGCCGCCCATTGTCCAAGATGCGAAGGAGTACGTGAAGAGGTGCTATTAATTTTAACTCCATGGGAATGTTTATAACGTACCCCTATCAAAGTTATACATGCTAAATTCACTATGGTTTTTCTCTATATGGGGTATGGAATGAAGGGAAATATGTGATCCAAAACACAGCGAAAATAAAAATTTCCCTTTAGTGATCCTTACAAATGGTCATGATCAATGATAGAATGATTACCTCTTGCGGTGATGAAACCTTTGATTCTGAATCAAAGGAGTGATCACGAACGATGTATGATGAACAACTCCTTTACTCAGTCCACATGAACAGATTCCTTCAGCCTCAGTGCTATCTGCTACGATTGAAGGCTTTGAGTGTGTGTGTGTGTGTGTGTGTGTGTGTGTGTGTGTATGTGAGAGAGAGAGAGGGAGGGGAAAAATACGACTAGGGTTTCACAGTCCAAATTTCATCAAGTGTGAATGTTTTTGCCCAAGGGTTCTATTTATAGAACCACTTGTGTGGGCTGCAAGCTAAAAATATAACTTAAGAGAATACACACCATATCTTATGGTGTACCGTATATCACTTAAGTGCATGGAACCTTACCATATTCCGTATTATACTTAAATGCACTGTACCTTACGGTATTCTACATTTACTTAAGTGCATTGTACCTTACGATGCTCCTTATTTACTCTACCACTTATTAATTTGTCCTTATGTGGGTGACCCTATAGGTTTTCACGATGTTGACAATTATATTAAATCATGCATTTAACATAATAAATAGTGAGCGATATTTAGCAACACATCATTACTACCCAAGTCACAAAAATTTCATGTGATCTGACTAAACCTTTCGTGATAATACTTGTATGTATAATTATCCTTTTGCCCTTATATTTATATTAAACACAAGGCATATATTGTGTCATCCTTTTCCAGTTCAATATTAAGGTTGAGAAACACAAGAAAGGGGGTTTGAATTGTGTTTCACGTTTTGTCCCTTTTGCGGAATTAGAAGAATAAATATAACAATGATAATAAAAATAAATGATACAATCATTTTTTTCCTGGTTCACTGTTAACGAATTTACTCCAGTCCATCCTTCAAGGTGATTTTGCCTTATCACAAGGACTTAATCCAATAATCATTAACGATTACAACCACAGTGGATACCTTCCATTGTCTTCTTGAGAATCCTAGCATTCACTCGTCTCTCAAGGAATCAACCTCCAAGTCATTAGAAACGACCTGACCCTCTCAAGCATTCTGGTCTTCACTTGACCGCTCAAGGAATAACATTCACTAAGCTGTTAGACACACACACTTAGTCATCTCAAGCATTTTGGTCTTCACTCGACAGCTCAAGGAATAACACCTTTTTCAAGGATTTTCTTGTGGATTAATATGCTTCTTACAAGATGATTACACAAATGAAGTACATGAACACCTAAGTGTTTCTAAGCAAGATATGAGCAATAACTCCTTACTTTCTAATACAGAAAACAATCTAAAGAATGAATCTCGGAGAGGTTATAAAACATTAGTTCTGTATTTCTTAAAAGCTTTCTTAATAAGCACTACGACTTCTTTTTATGAGCTTTAAGCTTCTTTTGGTTAACCCCTTCTTGAGCATATAATACTTCTTCCAGTTTAACCATCAAGATCAACTAAGTTACTATGCTACACTTATTGATGTTTTACTTGACTAGTTTCACATGGCTTTAACATG
This sequence comes from Lathyrus sativus, assembly GCA_963859935.3. NCBI lineage: Eukaryota > Viridiplantae > Streptophyta > Magnoliopsida > Fabales > Fabaceae > Lathyrus > Lathyrus sativus. The sequence goes on from OZ012739.1 coordinate 357,038,421, forward strand.
TTGCATCGTTATAGCACTTTAGTTATTCGTTTCAGCTTCTTTTTCATTGATCATTCTTCATTTAAGTTTCAGCTTGTAGCATTTTCTTCATCACTTTGGCTTTGCATAGTAGCATGCTATCATCAGCAACTCGCTATCTATTTTTCTGCAAATTAGCAATTCTTCAAGCTTCTTGATCTTCAATTTATAGAGCTTGAGAGAATAGATTCATTAAGGGGTATTCTTGGAAACATATTCCAACAACAATATCCCAACTTTAACATGAAGGAATGGTCAACATCACTGTATAAAAATCTACTCATGCGCCACCTTTTCGAGGTAGAGGTAAAAAAGTTTTAGTACTATTATATTCAGCTTAAAACCATTCTTATCTTCAGTTTTCTAGCATCTTAAGAGGCTTCATATATTAACTTGATGGAGTGTATTGTAGAAGATTCTTTCTTTGTGTAATCTTTAGAACCACAGTTTTTAGAATCTCAGATCTTCGTTCAGCAGAACCTAGTCATAAAAATCTTCAGCACTTGGTTTCTTAGAAGCATTATCTTTAGAGTCTTCAAAAAAATTTCTATAGAACTTCATCTTAAGAGTCTTCATATTTCATTAAGCACACTTTTCTCTTCAGCACTTCGTTCAATCAGAACCTTGTCTTCAGAAACTCTTCAGAACTTAATCTTTAGAAATGATGTCTTCAGAATCTTCAGAGCTTTGTTCACCAGAACCATGTCTTCAGAATCTTCAGAGCTATAACAATAGAAAACACATTTTTTTATAAATCCTTCTAGGCTTACTTATAAAGCATTAATCAGAAACCTCATTACTAACATTCCTTAGAACTGTTCCATTAAAAGCATTTCTGAATCTTAACTTTATCTTATACATATATGTTTTCTTCTAGAGTGTTGATAATAGAGTCTAATGACATCATACGTCTTCTTATAAGAGCCAGAATCATATTGACAACAACCACACACTAGACAGAAACCATGTCATATAGAATTGTTCTTTTAGATAAAATGTGCAGTTATCATCAAAACTCAAAGACAGATGTAGAACCAAATCTTGTTTTAACAATCTCCCCCTTTTTTATGATGACAAACGGTGCATTTTGATAAACAATTAGTATAGGGTAATCACCATAAATCCATAGAGTCAGAGTCTCCCCCTGATCCCAAGACTCACAAAATGATTTTGAAGTAGAATCATATCAATAGAGAAAGATTACTTCTCAGCGACGTCTCATCAGAATCTGACTAGAATTGACTGGTATTCATCTCAGAACCAAGCTTACTATTAGAATATTGTAGACGTATCAGAACCTGATTTGTCTTAACAGACTTGATGTCTTTCATTATATATCAGAAACTGGTAGATACTTTCTTAGACGCCACACATCATGTGAAGGTGAGAAAATACTTAGAAGGGGGGTTGAATAAGTATGCAGATAAAAACTTAGAAGTAAAAACTCAAGTATTTTTATCCTGGTTTGTTGAACTCAACTACTCCAGTCCATCCTTTCTAGAGTGATTTGCCTTTCTCAATAAAGGACTTAATCCACTATTTAATCAACTGATTACAATAGTAAGCACTAAGAACAACTGTTCAAAGTCTTCTCAAGAACTACTGATCCTATCTGGATCTTCTTAAGGTTTTCTTACAATCAAATGTAATACTAAATACAAGTGTTAAGATGCTTCCAATAAAGCTTTATCACAACTGTGATTTTTCACTTAAGATTAAGATCAAAGAAATAATTCTAGAAAGAATATATGAGTTGTATGAGAGCTTTGATAATGAATTCTTTTCAAGTATTTCGTCAACTGAAGAAGATGAGTGGAGACTTGCTTTTATCACGTTGAGAAGTGTGTACCAAAAGGTCTGAGCCCTTTTTATCTTCACATCAAGTGACCTTTCCTAGAAGAAGAAAGCACAGAGAAATCCTTTTTGTCTGTGTTCTTGTGTCTAGCATAAATAAAGAAAGAGTCATTTGGATATTCCAACGGACATAATCTTTGAATTCTTCTTCAACAATTTTCAGCAAGAATCATCAGAGTCTAATCTGATCAGAGCCTTCTGATGTTGATCAGAGTTTGCTAAATCAGAGTCTTTGCAGCAAGTGTGCTTTTAGAGTGTATAAGTTCAGAGCAGAGTTTTGGGTCAGATCCTCAGTACTGGCAGCGTTAGTACTCTCAGAGTCTTCTGAATTAACTATGCTTGAAAACTCTTCATACAGAATTCTTCATTGGTTCAGATGATTCTGACTTGTTTCAGATTCTTCTGGAGCTTCTGATGATAGCGTCCAGAATCTTCTAATGGTTGCATCTGACGCTTTAGAGTCTTGCATGTTTCTTATGTTCATATCTGATTTGCTTCTGGAGTGATATTTACTTTAATATCTGCAGCAAACATTCTTAAGCAAATTTTAGAGTACATAATTCTTAACTACAAAATTTCATAATAGTTATCATCAAAACATAGAGATATTATTAAGAACTAATCTATGTTCTAACAATCTCCCCCTTTTTGATGATGACAAAAACATCAGAAATTTTGTTTAATAGTAAAGAGAATAATTATAACTCCCCCTGAGATGATGAATCTCCCCCTGAATTAAATATTAATAAGGAATAGAAACTTCCCTTTTTGTCTTGAGTATTTTTCAGAGTTAGAGCTTGATTATTCTAAACATTTGAGAGTCAGAGTCTCTTGCATATTTCAGAGTCAGAGTCTAATAATTTACATATGATTTGGGAGTCTCAGAGTTTCTTTTACAAAGTATACTTATCAAATGTTCTGAAATACTCAGATATTATGTTAGATAAAATTGATATGTCTGAAGTTTCATTCTGGTATAGTTTAATTAAACAGTTCAGATCTATTTTCTCCCCCTTTTTTATCATAAGCAAAAAGTAAGAACTTTTAAAAGACAAATAAAAGGAAAAACAAACGAGATAAATCATGTAGAGAAAACATTGAGACATTCATTCATTCAGAGCAGAAAGTACAAACATCAGAAAATATTCAAGTACATGTGCAAACATCAGAAAAAAAAAAAACTAAGATTGTTTTGACAAAATCATCTTCAACAGATCCGTGATCTCAGAAGAGGACTGTTCTTGTTTTGACATCCACTTAGCCATGGTTTCATTCTTCTGATCTTGTTTGGACATCCACTGAGCCATGTCTTCAGACTTCTTATCTTGCTTAGCCATCCATGACTTAATCTCTGATTGACCAGCTTCTAGAACTGCAATCTTATCTTCAAGATCTGGATACTCTTTCATGATCTCAGATGAAGAAGATGGGACAGATTCTGAAGCATGAACATAGTCAATTTCCATAGGGGATTTGGAGTTAGGAGCAGCAGATCCAGAGGGATGTTCTACCAGAGTCATAGCCGGAGAGTTGTCTTCAGATGCATATTCAGCATTTACTTCTGTATCACAGACTTCAGATGATGAAGGAGCATCCTTAAGAAGCAATGGTGCAGATCTTTTAACAGTCCAGAACAAACTTCTAGTAGTTTCAGCAAATCTGAGCTTCACATCATCAGAACATACATTCTTCAAATTTGATGCTACAGTATTGAATCTGGTTATGAAGCCATTCCAAATGGTATCAGATTCATTTGCATCCATTGTTGATGAACACTTCCTCTGTACAGAGCCTAAATACATCTCTATTTCTTTCAAAAAACTTGTAAATAAATGATCAACATTCAGCCTAGGTTTTGGGTTTAGAAAAGTTTCCAATGTGATTGGCTTGGGTTGAGGTGAAGGTGGAATAGTGAATTTTGGAATTGTGATCAGAGGACGAGAGTAGAATGGTATGAATGGAAAATCAGATGAATTGTCAGGTTTTGATTTGGTTAAAGCATTCAACAGATATGGTTTTGCATTTGATGCATAGGAAACAACATCAAATGGGGTATCAGAGTAAGGAGTGAATGCAAATTTATCAAATAAAATAGGTTCTGATGAAATTACTTCTGACAGTTCTTTAATATACGTTTAAAGAACAGATGGTAGAATGATGGTAAGTTTGGGTTTAAGAGGAGTGATAGTGTCAGATGGTTCAATTCTGGTGTAGAAGTTTTTGAATTTGAAACCAGAGGGAAGTTTGTCAGATGAAAACAGTTTACACGAAGCAGAGGGTACACACTCAGATGTCCTTGGCTTAGGTGTTGGGGTAGGATTGGGAATGAGAATTTCAGAAGAAACATGTGGTTCTGGTTGGTTAACTGTCATACCCTAAATTCGCCCTACCTTTCTTACTTTTCTCATCACGAATAATAGTTGCTTGGTGCTTGTTCTCTAGGCGATCATTTGACCCTGGGCCAGGATCCCCTAGCTTTTTTTCTCGGGTCTGGGAGTTTTGTTGGTTTGTGTTTAGTATGATCACAAGTTCTTGCAAAATATGTTGAGCTCAAGCGAAGATAGAAGAAAGATGAGCCTATGTACTTGTAGTCGAGCAATAAAGATGATCAAGTGGATTCCAAACCATGTAGTTAAGCTTTAGTTTGAGCCATATGGTGTGAGATGTTTCGAGGCTTTGATCCAACTAATTCCAAGTCTTATTTCAGTTTGTTTTAAGCAATATTTCAAGTGGATCTCTAGTTGAGTTGATTTTTGCTTCAAGCATTCTTCAAATTGAAACTCAAATCTTATTGAAAATTCATGGTGGAATTAAGGCGTAAGATGAGTTATGTCAGGTTGTAATGGGAAGTCGTGATTAAGATGTCTCGTGCTTATTAGATCGATTTGTTTTAAGTCATGAGAATTCATTTACAAGTTGCGAATAGTGCCTTCCCAGATTTTATTTTTGAGTTTTTTTTTAGTAATACAAATTGATTCAAGAAGGGTCTAAGAGCTTTCCTCTCATGTTGTGACCAAGTGAATTCTTTGAGTTTCAAGATCACAACATTTTGAAATTTGAGAATGACCCAATAATAAAAGTCACAATATTAGAGCATGTATTATAGAGTGATTATTGAAATTCAAGAAGTGGAAATACAAGGATTCACTCATAATTTATATTACAAGGATTCACGCCTCAGTGGTTCATAAAGTGGTGCAAATACCCACACGGCCAGATGCTGTTTTGAGAAAAGGAAAAAAAACAAATTTTGAAACTACACAACTGGCAAAAATAGAGGAAGCGCATCACGACATAAAACCTTCCAGCCTGTAGACCGTACCTCACAGTCGTCCCTATCCATACTACATGCCAGAACCTGCAACACGGTACAACTCACATAAACATCACACGCCACCCATTACACTACCTGCATAAGACAAAAGTTCACAGACCCCATGACCCTTGCAACACCAGCTACACACCGTACAATACGAAACCAATCGTGCATCAGTACAGCTGCAACCATCTACGACAGTGAAGATGGCGGCATCCCAGTTGCAATGGCAGGAAATGCTGCTGGCATAAGAAATATCAAAATCCTGCTAATTATGTCTGCAGTGCTGGCTACTTGTTTCTTCGTCCGCAGGCATCGCGTAAGAAGAGAAAGTCGAGCTTCTTCTCATATTCGTAAGTTCCATGGTATGAGTAGTCGTCTAGTGAAAGTAATGCCAAGGTTGATATTCACCTCTGCTTTGGAAGATAACTGTACATCGAGAACATGCGCTATCTGCCTTGAAGGCCTTTGCCCCTGAGAGAAACTCAGGATCCTGCCCTGTTGCCACAAGCTTCATGCTGTCTGTGTGGATTGTTGGCTTACTTCATGGAGAACTCTTTGCCCCGTTTGCAAACAAGGAGCTTTTCCCTAGGTGACTGGTCATAAATTGAATCTTAGAAGGACGACCTCGAGTCAGGCAAGTATTAAAGCAACCGCTTAACTTCAGAAGCAGAACTTCCTACCACATTCACCGTGAAGTCTGCAGGACCACTCCTGAATGTTACATGAGAATATAAGAAACAAAACAAATGTTAGCGACGGTCGCGAGGTATTACCATGGATAAGAGAAGCTAGAAAATGGTTCGCATTACCGCTGGTTCAAGAAGAATCACTGTTAAACCCTTTTAAATACTGGCAGCAGCGACACTCATTTTGAGACATCAGTATCAAAGTCCTCATTACCAACGGCAGTGCCGCAACCTAATACGTATCACAGGGAGAGGTCATCACATAACCAACAATGGCAAAATGTTCTGGTCAGCAAAATAATTGTAATAATGGGTCCGAGAAAAAAATCTAGCTCAAAAAAGTATGAATCGGAGTATCTGTTCAGTTGCTTTTGAAAGTCCGGGTCCTCTACATGATATCATAGTTCGCTGGATTGATCAGCATGTGGTGCATAAAGGAGAAGGCCTCAAGCGCTTGCATATCTTTGTAGTGGAACTCATTCGTGCAGGCATCTTTAACCCTTTGGCTTATGTGCGTCAGCTGATAGTGAGTGGGATCATGGATTCAAGTGGAGATATGGTTGATCTCGAGAGACAAAAGAGACATTCTCGAATCTTGAAACAGCTTCCTGGAAACTTCATTCGTCATGCTTTAGAAGAATCAGGGATTATTGAAGGACCACTGCTTATTGAAGCTTTACATGTTTACTTGAAAGAGAGGCGCCTCATACTTCGTGGTTCCTTTAATGAGAGTCATGACAATGTCGACAGTGCAAATAACTCTTCTGTTAATCAAAAACATTGTACAATTTCAACAAAAGATGAGTCTTCTACAGTATCAATCAATCAGCTTCCTTCAAACAAAATACCTTATAAAGTTAAGAAGGATGACACTAGTGTTGAAGACCTGAAGACAGCCATATCAGTATTGCTCCAGCTGCCAAACAGTTTATCTAATGCGAGCGCTACTGGATTGGGGGAATCTCAAAGCAGTGTCAAAAGACCTATTGAGTTTCGCAGCAAGATTGATCTCATGGATGCTACACCTGGATGTGAAGAATGTAAAAGAGCAAAGAAACAAAAATTAAGTGAGGAAAGAAGTTCATTTGTTCAAGCTCAATTTCCAGTTTTACAACATGATGAAAATACATGGAGGCCCATTTAGATTTTTATTAAGTCCATCACAAAGGCACCACAAGCAAAAAAAACAACCTGCAGCACCACACCAAATTTTCCCTACACAAGCAAAAACAGAAGGTACAGTCAGCCTAGACAGACAAAATTCAAAGGTAAGAAAATAGGCCAGAGACACATTCACAAAATGGCAAAGGCAATAGTGACAGCAGTTTCACAGCAGGTTTAAACATAAAAATGGAATAAAGCAAACCTTGTCAAAAAATGCAGCCATAATAGAGCAGAGACCTCAGAAGTTGTGGCAGAGGTTGTCTGCTAAACCTAGTTGGATCGGGTATATATCTAACAACACTATTCACACATCAAGAAAAAGGAGAGAAAACCCTAGAAAGTCTTGGCTGCGCAACTCCAACCCTGCACCAACTTCATCTTCACCTTCTTCCTCACAAATGTAACAAACTCACCCTCACCATCCCTAACATCACTCCCTAAACTCCTCTTTCAGTTTCAACATTCACCTTCCAACACAAACTCTCTGAACTTGTTCAAACCGAAGCCTAGAAAACCACGCTTCACATTGCCGAACCTTCACTACTTCAGAAGCTCAAAGCTTCAAATCCTCACTACAACACAACCCGGAGAACAAACTCCAAACAACATCAAACGAAAACCAACTTCAACAACTTGGCCGTTTCAAAACCCTCATCATACGAGAAACCCGTTCTCATTTTCCAACAACTACACATTCATCTTCCATTTCCAGAAAATATCCAAAAGCCAACAGATCTGAATCCATATTCAAACAAACCATTAACCTCCATGAGCAACAAACTTCCATAAACCTTCATCACTATCAATTTCATTTTCCAGAAACTCCTCCAAATAACATCTTCATCGACTTCGAACCATTTCAAGCTCAAACCCACAAACCCTAACTTCTTGCATCACCGAAAGAAAAATAGAATCAGAACCAGGAAAAATAGAGATGGAGTATAGAAAGAAATCGAAAACGGAATAGAACTACAAACCCACAAACCTGAGACGAAGTCACGAGCAAGAAACTCACAAAGGAAAGGCGACTTCACCGCGAAAAGGTTCGACACCACCATTCTTCTACTCTGGTTTTCGCTTTAACTGTTGATTTACCTTTGTAGACTTTAATTTGTTGTTTGATTTGAACATACCCCTTTGAAAAAGAGTTTGACCGTGATGGCTTAATGGGTTCTCACAAGTTTATGAAGACTCATTAATCATATCACACCCCTTGATTTAGCTTACACTCTCTTGTTCTTTCAATTTAAACTTTGTAAATTATTTTATTCAGTTTTATCTTTATAGATTGTATTAGTTTATAATGTTAAGAAGTTTAGTTTTCTAATATTATTTTCTTTAAAAAGTTTATAATATTAAGAAGTTAGTTTTCTAATATTATTTTCTTTAAAAAGTTTATAATGTTAAGAAGTTTAGTTTTCTAATATTATTTTCTTTAAAAAGTTTATAATATTAAGAAGTTAGTTTTCTAATATTATTTTCTTTAAAAAGTTTATAATGTTAAGAAGTTTAGTTTTCTAATTTTATAATGTTAAGAAGTTCATATTTTATTTCTTCTAGAAATTGGTTGTATCTCCCATTTGTTATTGGACATTTTGTTCCACTTTTACTTGTTTGGGTCGATGACGAGACCTCCGTAATTCGTTACCAGTCAAATTATTGATGAGTAATGTTGGATCTGAGACCACCTCTTTTCTCTCTTCATTACTTGTCCCGACTCGATTCAAAAACTTTGTCAAACAATTTTCAAAATCAAATTATCTTTGTATTGAATTAAAAAGAGGGGATTAAGTGTAGACTTTCTCCCTCTCCGAGTGTTGGGATGCCCACTGTAGTGAGGGTGGTTCTGACACTCGTCTTTCAATACGAAGACGTTTCCCATCCATTTTCAAATCACATCTTCTTAAAATCAATCCTTTGTGTTGAGCTAAAAGAGGATTGGGTGTAGACCCCTTCTTCTTCGAGCGTAGGGATGCTCACTGTAGTGAGGGTGGTCTCGATGCTCGTCCGTCAATACGAAGACGCTTCATCGTTTCCTCATAAAACCTCGGTCTCGTACTGAGTATACTTTCAACAATAATTAATTCCTCTTTGTATCGAATTAAAGAGAGAAGATTGGGTGTAGACCTCTTCTTCTCCGAGTGATGGGATGCCCACTGTAGTGAGGGTGGTCTCGACACTCGTCTTTCGATACGAAGACACGCCTTTATTCACCCTCTCACTTTCACGACTTCCTTCCACAATTTTCACACCTAAAACCTCGGTCCTGTACCGAGTGCATTTTCAAATCATTTTCGTAACAAATACTTGAATGGTCGTGGAGTGGTTAGGCGTAGGCCTTCTCCTATCCCGAGTGTTGACGTTTACCGTAGGGTTCTCTGTCGCAAAGCACTTACCATTTAAAACCAAAAACATCTTTAATAAGAGAATGAAGTTCCCTTTGTGTTGAGTTAAAAAGAGGGGATTAAGTGTAGACTTTCTTCCTCTCCGAGTGTCAGGATACTCACTGTAGTGTGTGTGGTCTGGACGCCCGTCTTTCAATACAAAGACGCCTCGTTCGCCACACCTTTTTATAACAAAAAAACTTTGAGACAATGAATTGGGTACCACCCGTAGGGGTTACTATCCGAGGACATGTCTCGCCCCTTAAAAAACAATCCAATCAATCAAATGCGACTTCTTGCCCCGCGTGGCGAAAACTAATTAATCTTTCAAAAAAGGATATGCTACGTCCGTTCTACCGCAAACAGGTAACGCCTAAGTCTCCAACGAGCGAGCAGCAAAACACCTAACTGCTAGAATGCGCACGATAGCATCATCCATAAAAAACATCAACAAACCGTAGGCCGAACTACGGCTGCTCTGATTCTTTACTTTCTCAAGTAAAGATACGTAGGCACAAGGGCCACAATCCTTGCCGAGCATAATCCCCCATATATCTGTAGTTCCCCGAACTACGTCGACTCTGACTTTCTCACATCTAATGAGAATACGTAGGCATAGGACTGCGAAGTCCTACCGAGTCTGTTCTTTCTCTTTTCTTCCCTGTTCTCTCTTTCCTCCTAACTTTCTTGTTCCTAACCTTTCTTTACCCCGTGGAACACTTCTTATAGCATAATGTTTAAGCAAATAAATTCACACATCGACAAACAAAAGGTTCCCATCGAGTACGATGGATGCGAGGGGTGCTAATACCTTCCCCTCGCATAACCGGCTTCCGAACCCGTTCATGGTTGCGAGACCATCTTATCCATTATTTTCTTAAGGTTTTCTCGATATTTCCCTTTCCCCTCATGGGATAAATAAAGTTCGGTGGCGACTCTCCTGTCTATCCTTTTCGCCTCCCCGTCGTTGCGCGACGCATTTTTCGAGAAGCGACAGCTGGCGACTCTGCTGGGGAGACCTAGCGAGCCAGACCTAATTTGTTTGTCGTGTTTGTGTTTTTATTTGCTTTATTTGTTTATGCTTTATTCTCTAACCTGTTGGGTTTATTGGATGGTTTGTGAGATAAAGCTTTCTACCCGAGCTTTCAAGTACACACTAAGATTAGGAGGTGGTTTCTTTCTGATTTGCGAGACTTAGGACTCGTTGAGTTGGATCGAATCCCACCGCTCAGATGAGACCCCGTTGGAATGATTATGTCTTACGTGTAGTCGTAATGACGTCTTTATTTCCGACGTGGGAGTCCGTGACTCTGAGGACCTTTGTAGAACCTTATTCCAAAGGTTGCTGAGACATGACTCTGTGTTCATCCTTTGGAGGGATTACCGTCTTACGAGTAGTCGTTATGATGGAAAACTTTCGAGGGCTAGTGCATGGGACTTTGTTTAAAAGCCTTTGGGATGCCCTCTTACAAACCAATAGATAACCCACCCGATGGGAGAAATATTTTGTATTGTTTTGCAGGACAAGTGATCTTGATCTCGTTTTGTGCTCTTTATCATGTGCATTCATAAAACATCGCATTGCATATCATTTCTCGCATATCGAGGGACTTAAAAGACTGTGATTATCTCAGGTATTGGTGAATACAATGACTGACCAAAGAAAGCGAAGCACAAATTCCATCAAGTTTAGGGAACCAAAGCTGGAACTAATTCAAGACATTCTGATTGACGTACCAAAGGCTATCAAGATCAACTTTCAGGGGAAGTATGGGAAATTGCTTGACCTCCTCCATTCTAGGGTCGATACTTGGGCTTTGTTCGCCATGGCTCAGTTCTACGATGCACCTCTCAGATGTTTCACTTTTCAAAACTATCAGTTGGCTCCTACTCTTGAGGAATATTCTCACATTTTGAACATCAAGATTAAGGATCAACCTATATACACAGGCTTGGAAGAAGAACCGAAACCTCCTGCCATTGCTCTGGCTCTACGTATGACTAAAGAGGAAGTCAAAGAGGGTCTAACCAGTAAAGGGGGTGTTCAAGGTTTTCCATTGAAATTTCTGCTAGAAAAGGCTGCTCAATACAAGGTGGATGAAGATTGGGAAAAGTTCGGAATAAGCGTTGCTCTAACGATTTATGGGATTGTCCTCTTTCCAAATGTGGACAATTTCATAGACATCACCGCCATCGTTCTCTTCATGCAGAAGAATCCTATCCCTACACTCCTTGCCGATGTTTACCACTCCATTCATTGGAGGAGTGAAAAGAAGGCGGGAATGATCCAATGCTGCTCTCACCTGCTGTACAAGTGGTATGTTTCTCATTTACCCAAGAAAGGGCCGTTCATGGAAAACAAGAAGAAATTAAAATGGTCTCAACGCATCATGTCTCTGGAAGCTAGTGATATTGCTTGGTACTCTCCTGAGTACTATGATGTGGAAATCATTTTCAGTTGTGGAGAATTCGGTAATGTACCTTTGATCGGTAGGGCCGGTTGTATTAATTATAACCCAATCATGGCATTACGTCAGTTGGGCTATGCTATGGAGGGCGAGCCCGAGGCAGAGAAGATTCAGAGTTTCTTTTTGCTAGCCACATCAGAGGACCCTGCGTTTGTCAGGAAGGTTGCTAAGGCTTGGGGTAAGATCCATACAAAGGGGCGAAAGGAGTTAAAAGCGAAGAATTGCGTGGCAAAGGAGCCATACAACCAGTGGTTACTAGCTAGAGTAGCTGAAAGGTCGTTACCATTTCCCTTAGAGCCCTCTATGCAAGAAGCACCTCCTGCTCCCACTCATGTGTCTATAGAAGAATATGAAAAATTGAAGCTAATAGTGGAGAGATTGACTAAGGAGAACCAGGACCTTCAGAATGAAGTCCACCAAGCAAAGGTGGAAAGTGGTCAGTACAAAAGAAAGGTGGAGTTTGAACAGGATCAAGCAGCTGAAAATAGCAAGAAGCTAAAATTAGAAACGGATCTGAGAGTCAGGTACCAACAGGGTTACGAAGGGGCTGATGCATCATTAGCAACTCTCCGACAACGCTTAAAGGACACCAAAGCTTCTTGTGATAGGGCATGGCATCTCTTCGAGATAGCCTCTGCCGAAAAGAAGGAAGTACGAGAGAATCTCGAGGCCGATATTGGGGATCTAGAAGAACGACTGAGAAATGCCTTGACCTTAGTGGAAAATGAACGAAGACTCAAAGAGGAGGCATTGAGAGACTCATATGTCACGTCTGACCTGTGGAATAACAAATGTCAAGAATTGGAAACTGCCCAAGAAACAGCCCTTTTGTGGAGGAATCGTTTCGAGGCTTTGCAAAGAGATAGTGCGCAGTGGCTCGAGAAGGAGGCCCAGCTCAATGAGTTGCTAGACACCCATGTGGATTCCATTTGTTATTACCAGTCGACTCTAGATATGTGTCGTGCTAGATACAACAATCTGGTGGAACATTGCAACCTCATGATCCGTGATATCCCATGGAGGTTGGAAAGCGCCATTCAAGACCTGGAAGGAAATGATATCCCCCCTTCTGTTCACCACTTTATCCAGCTCTGCGACCAAATGGTTAGGAGGTTCATGTTTGAGACGAAGAAGCTTGAAGAACGTCTCCAAAAGAGAGAATTTTAGTTATTCAATTATCTTTTGTAGCACGACTTGTAGTTTCGGCTTATTCAGTTTTTTGTCTGTATGAATTTTTTCTAAAAAATTTAATGAAAGATTGCTTTTTGGTCCAAATTGTGCACTTCTTTATTATTCAGTCATGATTCTATGATACCAATGATAATCACAAGCCTCGAAAGTCTCTCGAGCATTTTGCATACGTTTGCGCATTTTTTTTTCTTTTTGCATTTCCTACAACCCGATCTTACACACCGCTTACCCCTTTCAGAAAGAGTAAAGCAAGCTGACTTCACGGCATCGATATAACACAAGGAATAGCCAGAAGAGAATCATGGATCAGATAGAGCAGGACCAGGCTACTATGAGGAGCGAGATGCTAGGCATGAAAACGCAAATGAATCAGCTCATGGAAGTGATCCAGAATATGGCCAGAAGTCAAGAGGAGATGAGACAAGCAGCGGAGAGGAGCGCTAATCAGACTTTGGCTGGTGCAATTCCCAATACAAGTGGTGCAATTCCAATTCCTGTTGATGCCACCCCAACCCCTGTTGGGACAATTCCTACTTCTGCCGGCGCCGTGCCTATCAACACCGTCCCTCCGCCAGTCGGTACGACCCATCCTCATGGTACTACGATCCCAACACAAGTCCAGTACGACGATCATGAAGGTTTCTATGAGAATTCAGGTGAAGCGTATGGACCACAAACCGCCGAATTAGAGAAGAAGTTTAATGCTTTACAGGAGATGGTGAAAACATTGCAAGGCCCCGATGTTTTGGGACTGGATGCCGCGGAAATATGTTTGGTACCCGGAGTTAAGATACCTCCAAAGTTTGTAATTCCAACCTTTGAGAAGTACAAGGGTAACAGTTGCCCTAAGACCCACATAAGGTCTTACTGTAGGAAGATGGCCGCCTATTCTGATGACGAGAAGCTGCTAATCCATTTCTTTCAAGATAGCTTAACAGAGGCATCCCTAGAATGGTATATGCACCTTGAACGATCCAACGTAAGAAGCTGGAAAGAGTTGGCAGACGCTTTCGTGAAGCATTATCAGTATAATACCGACATGGCTCCGAATCGTATGCAGCTTCAGAATCTGACTCAGAAGCCGAATGAGTGTTTTAAGGACTTCGCGCAGAGATGGAGGGGAGTAGCTGCAGGGGTACAACCTCCACTGATGGAGAAAGAACTGACAGACCTATTCATGGGCACGCTACAAGGACCGATCTTTGAACGGTTAGCGTCCTCAACATCCACAGTGTTTTCTGAACTCGTTATGGCTGGAGAGAGATTAGAGAGTTTCATGAAGGCGGGAAAATTTCAGAATGCAGGCGGATCTGCAAGCGGGGTCAAGAAGCCTTATCAGGGCTTCGTTAAGAAAAAGGAAGGCGAAACTAGTGCAGTGTTCACCAATGGAAGGAGAACTCACCAAGGTTATCACCACATTGCTACCATCGCTCCACAACAACCACTCTCTATTCCGGCAAGTCAGCTTGCGCCTCAGCAAAATCGACAACAACAACCCTATCAACCAAGACAAAATCAGTACCAAGGGCAGAGAAAGCCAGAAAGGAGGCTTGATCCAATTCCGTCCACTTACGCCAAATTGCTTCCGTTCTTGTTGAAAGCAGGTCTCGTTCAACTTAGGGAAATGAAAGATCCTCCGGCTGTTCTCCCCTACGGCTACGATGTAAATGCGAGATGCGAGTTCCACTCTGGCGCCCCGGGCCATAGCATCGAGAATTGTAAAGCTTTAAAATACATTGTGCAAAATCTTATCGACTCCAAAGCGATAAACTTTACCCGAAATACCCCGAACATCAAATCTAACCCAATGCCACCTCACCATTCAACAAACATGATTGAAGGCTCTAAGGGGATCCGATTAATTTCGGATATTGAGAAATTGAGGACCCCACTTTCCACAATTAAGGAGCAACTCTTGTTGAAAAACATTTACCCAGGATGTCCAATTGATTGCCATGTTTGCATGGACGGATCTCAAGGATGCGCTGAGCTGAAGAAGGGCATACAAGGCCTGATTGAGCAGGGTGTATTAGTAGCAGAACAACTATCAAAGATTGAGGAAGTTGCTACTCTTGAAATTCCGTTCGAAACATTGGAGATACCATATGATGATGGATATGAGCTTTGGATCCCAGTTAACAATTCGAACCGCACACCATTGACCATACCGTGCGATGAGGAAGAATGGGACAACGTGTATGGGCGTACTCCGATCCCACTGCAAATCCCGTATGATCCAGTTCAGATACCTATGTCTCCACCATCAATGAACCAGCTTGTCATTTCGACCCCATCTCCTTTTCCGTACGAAAGCACCAAAGCTGTACCTTGGTTATACGATGAAACTGTTTTTCTCAACGGACAGAAGGTGGCAGAGGAAGATGTGTTGGAAGAAAAGAAGACTGTAGGGAACATCGTGGGAACCGGAGGCGTCACTAGAAGTGGTCGAATATTTGCTCCGACTGCACCTCCTGTCAACAGCAGTGACAATACAAGGAAAGGTACTGCCGTACCAAGCACCAATGAACAGGGGCAGTCGTCTAAACAGAAGGGCATCCCAAATGATGAAGCGGAGGAGTTTCTAAGAATCATTCAGAAAAGCGACTACAAAGTGATTGATCAGCTCAATCAAACGCCCTCAAAGATATCCATGTTGTCATTGTTAATGTGTTCAAAGGCCCATCAGGAAGCACTGCTGAAATTCTTGAAGGCAGCCCATGTGCCAGAGGAAATATCAGTAGTACAGTTTGAAGAAGTGGTGGGAAATATTGCATCAGGTCATATTTTGAGCTTTAATGATAGTGAATTACCTCCCGAAGGTAAAAATCATAACAAGGCCCTGCACATTACCATCGAATGTGTGGATGTTGTATTCTCTAGGGTGCTTGTGGACACTGGATCATCGCTGAATGTATTACCCAAAAGCTCGCTGTGCAAGCTGTCAATTGAAGGACTTGTGATGAAGCCAAGTCAAACCATTGTAAAAGCTTTTGATGGAGCTAAGAGAACTGTGGTAGGCGAGGTCGACCTCCCGATCAAGATCGGACCTCATACTTTCATCATTACATTTTACGTAATGGATATATACCCCGCTTACAGTTGCCTTCTTGGTCGTCCGTGGATTCATTCCGCAGGCGCTGTAACTTCAACCTTGCATCAAAAGATCAAGTTTATGATTAACAATCAGATGGTCATCATTGAGGGTGAGGAGGATGTTCTTGTGAGCCATCTTGCCTCTTTCCGCTATGTGGAAGTAGGAAATGAGGTGCATGAGACACCGTTTCAAGCTTTTGAAGTGATTAATGTTGAAATGATTTACGAAAAGCCAGCATCTTCAATAGTGACTTGGAAGGACGCGAGGACCGTGATAGAGGAAGGACATCCGCGAGGATGGGGCAGGGTGTTAGAATTGCCCGTCAACAAAAATGGAGCTGGTCTAGGCTACAAGCAGAAGAATGCAACTGATAAGGGCAAAGAGCTTGCAACTCCGTTGGTTTTTACTAGTGGAGGCCACCTTGTCGATGGTCAAGTCATGTTTTTGGAAACTGAAGCCGAAGATCATGAAGAGCTGTGTATGGTGTATCCTAGGGCGCCTAATCAAGTCTTGAACAATTGGAGAGTCGTCGAAATCCCCGAAGTTACTCTAGTAGACGAGTAATTCCCTTTTATTTTACCTAAAAAAAAATCATATGCTCTGCCCAAGGCATATGGATCATGTTGTAGGGCCTTTTGCTTTTTAAAGCACAACTTATCATCAATAAATAAACTTTCGCATCCAATTACGCTCTCTTTCTTTCATTTTTACTTTTTTGCACATAAAATTATCTTTGAAAGACAATGTTTTGTTTTATTTTCCTTTTTTCTGTTAACCTTTTCTAAAAATATAAAAAAAATAATAATAAAGCATGAAGTCATTCATCGTGCAGATCTTCCCTTGCTCCTGTCAATAACGACCCCGCTATGGTCCAATATGACTTTGATAACCCGATATACCAAGCCGACGAAGACTGCGAGGAAGATTGTGATCTCCCAGAAGAGCTAGCTAGACTATTGAAACAGGAGTCAAAGGTCATTCAGCCCTACCAAGAAGAGGTCGAAGTCATCAACATGGGAACTGAGGAGGATGCCAAAGAAATCAAGATAGGCGCAGCTTTGGAGTCAGAGATTAAGTCAAAATTGATAATACTGCTTCGAGAGTATGTTGACGTTTTTGCTTGGTCTTACAAAGATATGCCCGGTCTAGATGAAGAGATCGTGATGCACAAACTACCTCTCAAGGAAGGCTGCCCGCCGGTGAAGCAAAAGTTGAGGAGAACAAAGCCAGAGATGTCTTTCAAGATCAAAGAAGAGGTACAAAAGCAATTGGACGCTGGTTTCCTGGCGGTATCTAACTATCCGCAATGGATAGCGAATATTGTCCCAGTACCTAAAAAGGATGGGAAGGTGCGAATGTGTGTAGATTATAGAGACCTTAATAGAGCAAGTCCGAAAGATGACTTCCCTTTGCCACACATTGATGTGCTAGTGGACAACACAGCCCAATTTTCTGTATTCTCATTTATGGATGGCTTTTCTGGATATAACCAAATTAAGATGGCGCCCGAAGATATGGAAAAGACGACTTTCATCACTCCATGGGGAACTTTCTGTTACAAGGTTATGCCATTTGGACTCAAGAACGCAGGCGCAACATATCAGCGAGCAATGGTCACTCTTTTCCATGACATGATACATAAAGAGATTGAGTGTTATGTAGACGATATGATTGCGAAATCCCAGACTGAGGAAGAGCACCTTATCCACTTGGGAAAACTATTCGCCCGGTTAAGGAAATTCCAGCTGAGACTAAATCCCAACAAATGCACTTTCGGTGTAAGATCTGGTAAATTGCTAGGTTTTATTGTGAGCCAGAAAGGGATTGAAGTCGATCCAGATAAGGTCAAAGCTATCCAGGAAATGCCGATTCCCAAAACTGAAAAAGAGGTCCGAGGATTCCTTGGGAGGTTGAATTATATCGCCAGGTTCATATCCCATCTAACGGCCACTTGTGAGCCCATCTTCAAATTACTTCGGAAGGATCAAGCCGTGGTATGGAACGATAACTGTCAGAAAGCCTTTGAGAAGATAAAGGAATACTTACAAGAGCCGCCGATCTTGATGCCTCCGGTGCCCGGACGACCCCTGATCATGTACCTGACTGTGTTAGAGGGATCCATGGGATGCGTATTAGGACAACATGATGAAACCGGCAGGAAAGAGCACGCAATCTATTACCTCAGCAAGAAGTTTAATGACTGTGAAACGAGATATTCGATGCTCGAGAAGACATGCTGCGCATTGGCTTGGGCAGCAAAACGTTTGAGACAATATATGCTCACCCATACGACTTTGTTGATCTCCAAGATGGATCCTGTCAAGTACATATTCGAGAAGCCCGCTCTCACTGGGCGGGTAGCTCGTTGGCAAATGGTGTTAACAGAGTATGACATCCAGTATGTTACGCAGAAAGCTATCAAAGGGAGTGTGCTCTCTGAATACCTTGCCCACCAACCTATGGACAACTACCAGTCTATGCGTTTCGATTTCCCCGACGAAGACGTCATGTTTGCCAGAGATTATGCCACGCCGGACCCAAATGAGGGACCCGAACCAGGATCGCGATGGACGCTCGTGTTCGATGGTGCCGCAAATGCCAAAGGTTGTGGAATTGGGGCAATCATCACCTCTCCAACTGGCTTTCATCTGCCATTCACCGCCAGATTATGCTTTAAGTGTACTAACAACATGGCCGAATATGAAGCTTGTATTTTCGGAATTGAAGCTGCCATTGATAATAGAATCAAGATTCTGGAAGTCTATGGAGATTCTGCGCTGGTCATATGCCAGATTAAAGGGGAGTACGAAACACTGGACCTCAAGTTAATTCCTTACAGAGATCATGTCTTGAAGTTAATCCCGTACTTTGATGAGATCACTTTCCATCACATTCCCAGAGGAGAAAATCAGTTGGCTGACGCTCTAGCAACACTAGCATCTATGTTTCAAGTCAAGTGGGAGAATGAGGCGCCATCCATCCGTTTAGAATATTTGGACGAACCCGCTTATTGCCTAGCGGCCGAGGAGGAAAAAGCTAAAACTAATAATCATCCTTGGTTCTATGATATCAAGCGATACCTAGAGACACAAGAATATCCAGAAGGTGTAACTATCACTGACAAGAAGTATCTCAGAAAGCTCTCCTCAAAGTTCTTCCTCAGTGGTGACGTGCTATACAAGCGAAATTACGATTCAGTTCTACTCAGATGCGTGGATAAACACGAGGCAGAACGTATCATAAATGAGATGCATGAAGGATCTTTTGGGACACATGCTAGTGGTCATACTATGGTTAAAAAGATTTTGAGGGCGGGATACTATTGGATGACGATGGAAACGGATTGTTGTCTCCATGTCCAGTCATGCCACAAGTGCCAAATTTACGCAGACAAGGTCCATACTTCACCACTCCCTCTGAATGTTTTGACTTCGCCTTGGCCCTTCGCTATGTGGGGTATAGATGTAATCGGACGCATCGAGCCAACCGCTTCAAATGGGCACCGTTTTATCTTAGTGGCCATCGATTACTTTACCAAATGGGTAGAAGCGGCGTCCTATGCCAACGTCACTAAGCAAGTGGTGACTCGCTTCATCAAAAAAGAGATTATTTGTCGATATGGAATCCCGAACAAGATCATTACAGACAATGGATCAAACCTCAACAATAAGATGATGAAAGAGTTGTGTGAAAATTTCAAAATTGAACACCACAATTCAACACCTTATCGCCCTAAAATGAACGGAGCTGTTGAGGCGGCAAATAAGAACATTAAGAAAATCGTCCAGAAGATGGTGAAGACTTACAAAGACTGGCACGAGATGTTGCCATTCGCGTTGCATGGCTACCGCACCTCAGTGCGCACTTCCACAGGGGCAACCCCGTTTTCTCTCGTATATGGCATGGAAGCAGTATTGCCCATTGAAGTAGAGATTCCCTCCTTAAGGATTTTAGCAGACGTCAAGCTAGATGAGGCCGAATGGATACAAGCCAGACTCGACCAACTCAATCTCATCGACGAGAAACGCATGACGGCCATCTGTCATGGACAATTATACCAAAAACGATTGAAAAGGGCCTTTGATAAGAAGGTTCGCCCACGACACATCCAAGCAGGAGATTTGGTGATAAGGAAAATTCAGCCAACTCACGTCGATCCAAGGGGAAAATGGGCACCAAACTATGAGGGTCCGTATGTAGTAAAGAAGGTTTTCTCCGGAGGGGCCTTGATCCTGTCAACCATGGATGGTGACGATCTCTCATCCCCTGTGAATGCAGATGCAGTTAAAAAATATTATGCCTAAAAGATAGACCCGGTGGACCCAAAAAGAAAATCCACGCAAAAATGGGCGTCCTGGTGGACCATAAAAATGGCCTAGGCAAAATTAGGGACTAGAAAAAAAAAAGAGTATCCTGATAGGCTGAAAACCTGAAAAGGCGGCCTAGGCAAAAGTTAGGGATTCAAAAAAGGCAGAACTGCATCTTGAAAAGACATGTGAATTATTCCTCGTAACCATCAAGCTCTCAACTGAGGAAGATCAATTCGATTCTAGGCTCAAAGGCAAGGCATGAAGGGTCTTCAGAGACATATGGGCCATAACGGATTTGAAACTTGGCAGGGACCATTTGCAACATTGTCTTAGTCTTTATTTTCTCTTTTAAAAGCAGTTACCTCTTTCAGGAATTGCTTCCCTTTGTAATTTTCCCATTTATGGGTTTTTCATCAATAAAATTACTTTCATCAAAGCTTTCTCTATTTTTATTTACCGTTTGGTTGCAAGTTTTGTTTATTTGATGATAGGTTTTGCATATAATGACATTATGGTAAAATAGACTAAGGGATAACTTACCCTCTTGGGGTAGCTAAAGGGTGACCATGACTCTAAGAAGTACGCAGGAACATCATTCTAAATCTTGTAACGACTTGACTGACAAGGTCGTCAAACCCGGCAGAGCAGGCCATGAGCTGAAAATCTCAACACATCCAAGTTCTTTATACATCACAAATAGAGGATGTCGGGAAGTCAGGCTTATCTTTCACTTTCCCACCACCAAAGTCTGCCATGTCGGCACCTGTTTTTTTATTGCCCGTCCGCAATCATATGCATCATACGCATCGCAGTCGACATTATAAGCATCTTGCTTCGTAAGCATCTTGCATCATATACATACCTATGATTACATCATACTTTCCTCAGCTCTTGCATCACCGCGTGTTAGCATTTGCATTTGCATCTCCATTCGTTATGGAGCATCATTATCATCAAACATTTACATATACGAGATCAGATCCAGGATCGATTTCGAAGATTTCCAAGATCATCAGCCCAGATAGGGGCACCTCCTGCAAGACCGTGGTTTTCTCCCACGAGAGTCAGAAGATATCAAGACAAGATTGAGCCCAATCAGGGGCATTCTTCCACAAGACTGTGGGTGTTCCCCACGAAGTTTTGCAACTTATTGAGCTTCAAGGCAATTAGCAGCCCAGTCAGGGGCATTATCTGCAAAAAGCCATGGGTCCTCCCATGAAATTCAAGAATATCAAAGCAAAATTCAGCCCAGTCAGGGGCATCTTTTCAAGACCATGGGTGTATTGCACGATGTATTTCAACCTCGTGGTTAATCAAGATCTTCAAATCAACATTCAGCCCAGACATGGGCATCTTCAGCAAAGCTATGGGCGATCCCCAATGATTCGTCTCCAGCAGATTTGATTATCCATCTTCAGCGATAAGTGGCAATCTCTTCAGAGAAGCTTATCCATCTTCAGCGATAAGTGGCAATCTCTTCAGAGAAGCTTATCCATCTTCAGCGATAAGTGGCAATCTCTTCAGAGAAGCTTATCCATCTTCAGTGATAAGTGGCAATCTCTTCAGAGAAGCTTATCCATCTTCAGCGATAAGTGGCAATCTCTTCAGAGAAGCTTATCCATCTTCAGTGATAAGTGGCAATCTCTTCAGAGAAGCTTATCCATCTTCAGCGATAAGTGGCAATCTCTTCAGAGAAGCTTATCCATCTTCAGTGATAAGTGGCAATCTCTTCAGAGAAGCTTATCCATCTTCAGTGATAAGTGGCAATCTCTTCAGAGAAGCTTATCCATCTTCAGTGATAAGTGGCAATCTCTTCAGAGAAGCTTATCCATCTTCAGTGATAAGTGGCAATCTCTTCAGAGAAGCTTATCCATCTTCAGTGATAAGTGGCAATCTCTTCAGAGAAGCTTATCCATCTTCAGCGATAAGTGGCAATCTCTTCAGAGAAGCTTATCCATCTTCAGTGATAAGTGGCAATCTCTTCAGAGAAGCTTATCCATCTTCAGTGATAAGTGGCAATCTCTTCAGAGAAGCTTATCCATCTTCAGCGATAAGTGGCAATCTCTTCAGAGAAGCTTATCCATCTTCAGTGATAAGTGGCAATCTCTTCAGAGAAGCTTATCCATCTTCAGCGATAAGTGGCAATCTCTTCAGAGAAGCTTATCCATCTTCAGTGATAAGTGGCAATCTCTTCAGAGAAGCTTATCCATCTTCAGTGATAAGTGGCAATCTCTTCAGAGAAGCTTATCCATCTTCAGTGATAAGTGGCAATCTCTTCAGAGAAGCTTATCCATCTTCAGTGATAAGTGGCAATCTCTTCAGAGAAGCTTATCCATCTTCAGTGATAAGTGGCAATCTCTTCAGAGAAGCTTATCCATCTTCAGTGATAAGTGGCAATCTCTTCAGAGAAGCTTATCCATCTTCAGCGATAAGTGGCAATCTCTTCAGAGAAGCTTATCCATCTTCAGTGATAAGTGGCAATCTCTTCAGAGAAGCTTATCCATCTTCAGTGATAGGTGGCAATCTCCTCAGAGAAGCTTATCCATCTTCAGTGATAAGTGGCAATCTCTTCAGAGAAGCTTATCCATCTTCAGTGATAAGTGGCAATCTCTTCAGAGAAGCTTATCCTTCATCAACGATAAGTGGCAATCTCTTCAGAGAAGCTTATCCTTCTTCAACGATAAGTGGCAATCTCTTCAGAGAAGCTTATCCTCCTACATCCTTTTGGTGTTGGGGTTGATCTTGTTTCGCTCCATCATCCTTTTGGCGATGGGTCTGACATCCTTTTGGTGTCATGACTAGCGTGTTTTCCGCTATCCTTTTGGTAGTGGATCCCTTACTTTCTTTTAATGTCGGGGCAGCGTGTGTGAGTGTACTATCATCCTTTTGGTGATAGGCTTGTCATCCTTTTGGTGTCATGACTAGCGTGTTTTCCGCTATCCTTTTGGTAGTGGATCCCTTACTTTCTTTTAATGTCGGGGCAGCGTGTGTGAGTGTACTATCATCCTTTTGGTGATAGGCTTGTCATCCTTTTGGTGTCAAGTTTTCTCTGTTAACATCTTTTGATGTTAGCGATCTTTGCAAGGTATCCAGTATTTCATTCCCAAGTATCTCACTTCTTGTTGGACAAATTCAGGGTCTTCTTTTATCTAATCATCTTCTACCTCGAAAGATTAAATGACCACAGCATTTCATCTTACTCGGTTTAAGTCAATTAGATAGGGGCATCTGTCATACCCTAAATTCGCCCTACCTTTCTTACTTTTCTCATCACGAATAATAGTTGCTTGGTGCTTGTTCTCTAGGCGATCATTTGACCCTGGGCCAGGATCCCCTAGCTTTTTTTCTCGGGTCTGGGAGTTTTGTTGGTTTGTGTTTAGTATGATCACAAGTTCTTGCAAAATATGTTGAGCTCAAGCGAAGATAGAAGAAAGATGAGCCTATGTACTTGTAGTCGAGCAATAAAGATGATCAAGTGGATTCCAAACCATGTAGTTAAGCTTTAGTTTGAGCCATATGGTGTGAGATGTTTCGAGGCTTTGATCCAACTAATTCCAAGTCTTATTTCAGTTTGTTTTAAGCAATATTTCAAGTGGATCTCTAGTTGAGTTGATTTTTGCTTCAAGCATTCTTCAAATTGAAACTCAAATCTTATTGAAAATTCATGGTGGAATTAAGGCGTAAGATGAGTTATGTCAGGTTGTAATGGGAAGTCGTGATTAAGATGTCTCGTGCTTATTAGATCGATTTGTTTTAAGTCATGAGAATTCATTTACAAGTTGCGAATAGTGCCTTCCCAGATTTTATTTTTGAGTTTTTTTTTAGTAATACAAATTGATTCAAGAAGGGTCTAAGAGCTTTCCTCTCATGTTGTGACCAAGTGAATTCTTTGAGTTTCAAGATCACAACATTTTGAAATTTGAGAATGACCCAATAATAAAAGTCACAATATTAGAGCATGTATTATAGAGTGATTATTGAAATTCAAGAAGTGGAAATACAAGGATTCACTCATAATTTATATTACAAGGATTCACGCCTCAGTGGTTCATAAAGTGGTGCAAATACCCACACGGCCAGATGCTGTTTTGAGAAAAGGAAAAAAAACAAATTTTGAAACTACACAACTGGCAAAAATAGAGGAAGCGCATCACGACATAAAACCTTCCAGCCTGTAGACCGTACCTCACAGTCGTCCCTATCCATACTACATGCCAGAACCTGCAACACGGTACAACTCACATAAACATCACACGCCACCCATTACACTACCTGCATAAGACAAAAGTTCACAGACCCCATGACCCTTGCAACACCAGCTACACACCGTACAATACGAAACCAATCGTGCATCAGTACAGCTGCAACCATCTACGACAGTGAAGATGGCGGCATCCCAGTTGCAATGGCAGGAAATGCTGCTGGCATAAGAAATATCAAAATCCTGCTAATTATGTCTGCAGTGCTGGCTACTTGTTTCTTCGTCCGCAGGCATCGCGTAAGAAGAGAAAGTCGAGCTTCTTCTCATATTCGTAAGTTCCATGGTATGAGTAGTCGTCTAGTGAAAGTAATGCCAAGGTTGATATTCACCTCTGCTTTGGAAGATAACTGTACATCGAGAACATGCGCTATCTGCCTTGAAGGCCTTTGCCCCTGAGAGAAACTCAGGATCCTGCCCTGTTGCCACAAGCTTCATGCTGTCTGTGTGGATTGTTGGCTTACTTCATGGAGAACTCTTTGCCCCGTTTGCAAACAAGGAGCTTTTCCCTAGGTGACTGGTCATAAATTGAATCTTAGAAGGACGACCTCGAGTCAGGCAAGTATTAAAGCAACCGCTTAACTTCAGAAGCAGAACTTCCTACCACATTCACCGTGAAGTCTGCAGGACCACTCCTGAATGTTACATGAGAATATAAGAAACAAAACAAATGTTAGCGACGGTCGCGAGGTATTACCATGGATAAGAGAAGCTAGAAAATGGTTCGCATTACCGCTGGTTCAAGAAGAATCACTGTTAAACCCTTTTAAATACTGGCAGCAGCGACACTCATTTTGAGACATCAGTATCAAAGTCCTCATTACCAACGGCAGTGCCGCAACCTAATACGTATCACAGGGAGAGGTCATCACATAACCAACAATGGCAAAATGTTCTGGTCAGCAAAATAATTGTAATAATGGGTCCGAGAAAAAAATCTAGCTCAAAAAAGTATGAATCGGAGTATCTGTTCAGTTGCTTTTGAAAGTCCGGGTCCTCTACATGATATCATAGTTCGCTGGATTGATCAGCATGTGGTGCATAAAGGAGAAGGCCTCAAGCGCTTGCATATCTTTGTAGTGGAACTCATTCGTGCAGGCATCTTTAACCCTTTGGCTTATGTGCGTCAGCTGATAGTGAGTGGGATCATGGATTCAAGTGGAGATATGGTTGATCTCGAGAGACAAAAGAGACATTCTCGAATCTTGAAACAGCTTCCTGGAAACTTCATTCGTCATGCTTTAGAAGAATCAGGGATTATTGAAGGACCACTGCTTATTGAAGCTTTACATGTTTACTTGAAAGAGAGGCGCCTCATACTTCGTGGTTCCTTTAATGAGAGTCATGACAATGTCGACAGTGCAAATAACTCTTCTGTTAATCAAAAACATTGTACAATTTCAACAAAAGATGAGTCTTCTACAGTATCAATCAATCAGCTTCCTTCAAACAAAATACCTTATAAAGTTAAGAAGGATGACACTAGTGTTGAAGACCTGAAGACAGCCATATCAGTATTGCTCCAGCTGCCAAACAGTTTATCTAATGCGAGCGCTACTGGATTGGGGGAATCTCAAAGCAGTGTCAAAAGACCTATTGAGTTTCGCAGCAAGATTGATCTCATGGATGCTACACCTGGATGTGAAGAATGTAAAAGAGCAAAGAAACAAAAATTAAGTGAGGAAAGAAGTTCATTTGTTCAAGCTCAATTTCCAGTTTTACAACATGATGAAAATACATGGAGGCCCATTTAGATTTTTATTAAGTCCATCACAAAGGCACCACAAGCAAAAAAAACAACCTGCAGCACCACACCAAATTTTCCCTACACAAGCAAAAACAGAAGGTACAGTCAGCCTAGACAGACAAAATTCAAAGGTAAGAAAATAGGCCAGAGACACATTCACAAAATGGCAAAGGCAATAGTGACAGCAGTTTCACAGCAGGTTTAAACATAAAAATGGAATAAAGCAAACCTTGTCAAAAAATGCAGCCATAATAGAGCAGAGACCTCAGAAGTTGTGGCAGAGGTTGTCTGCTAAACCTAGTTGGATCGGGTATATATCTAACAACACTATTCACACATCAAGAAAAAGGAGAGAAAACCCTAGAAAGTCTTGGCTGCGCAACTCCAACCCTGCACCAACTTCATCTTCACCTTCTTCCTCACAAATGTAACAAACTCACCCTCACCATCCCTAACATCACTCCCTAAACTCCTCTTTCAGTTTCAACATTCACCTTCCAACACAAACTCTCTGAACTTGTTCAAACCGAAGCCTAGAAAACCACGCTTCACATTGCCGAACCTTCACTACTTCAGAAGCTCAAAGCTTCAAATCCTCACTACAACACAACCCGGAGAACAAACTCCAAACAACATCAAACGAAAACCAACTTCAACAACTTGGCCGTTTCAAAACCCTCATCATACGAGAAACCCGTTCTCATTTTCCAACAACTACACATTCATCTTCCATTTCCAGAAAATATCCAAAAGCCAACAGATCTGAATCCATATTCAAACAAACCATTAACCTCCATGAGCAACAAACTTCCATAAACCTTCATCACTATCAATTTCATTTTCCAGAAACTCCTCCAAATAACATCTTCATCGACTTCGAACCATTTCAAGCTCAAACCCACAAACCCTAACTTCTTGCATCACCGAAAGAAAAATAGAATCAGAACCAGGAAAAATAGAGATGGAGTATAGAAAGAAATCGAAAACGGAATAGAACTACAAACCCACAAACCTGAGACGAAGTCACGAGCAAGAAACTCACAAAGGAAAGGCGACTTCACCGCGAAAAGGTTCGACACCACCATTCTTCTACTCTGGTTTTCGCTTTAACTGTTGATTTACCTTTGTAGACTTTAATTTGTTGTTTGATTTGAACATACCCCTTTGAAAAAGAGTTTGACCGTGATGGCTTAATGGGTTCTCACAAGTTTATGAAGACTCATTAATCATATCACACCCCTTGATTTAGCTTACACTCTCTTGTTCTTTCAATTTAAACTTTGTAAATTATTTTATTCAGTTTTATCTTTATAGATTGTATTAGTTTATAATGTTAAGAAGTTTAGTTTTCTAATATTATTTTCTTTAAAAAGTTTATAATATTAAGAAGTTAGTTTTCTAATATTATTTTCTTTAAAAAGTTTATAATGTTAAGAAGTTTAGTTTTCTAATATTATTTTCTTTAAAAAGTTTATAATATTAAGAAGTTAGTTTTCTAATATTATTTTCTTTAAAAAGTTTATAATGTTAAGAAGTTTAGTTTTCTAATTTTATAATGTTAAGAAGTTCATATTTTATTTCTTCTAGAAATTGGTTGTATCTCCCATTTGTTATTGGACATTTTGTTCCACTTTTACTTGTTTGGGTCGATGACGAGACCTCCGTAATTCGTTACCAGTCAAATTATTGATGAGTAATGTTGGATCTGAGACCACCTCTTTTCTCTCTTCATTACTTGTCCCGACTCGATTCAAAAACTTTGTCAAACAATTTTCAAAATCAAATTATCTTTGTATTGAATTAAAAAGAGGGGATTAAGTGTAGACTTTCTCCCTCTCCGAGTGTTGGGATGCCCACTGTAGTGAGGGTGGTTCTGACACTCGTCTTTCAATACGAAGACGTTTCCCATCCATTTTCAAATCACATCTTCTTAAAATCAATCCTTTGTGTTGAGCTAAAAGAGGATTGGGTGTAGACCCCTTCTTCTTCGAGCGTAGGGATGCTCACTGTAGTGAGGGTGGTCTCGATGCTCGTCCGTCAATACGAAGACGCTTCATCGTTTCCTCATAAAACCTCGGTCTCGTACTGAGTATACTTTCAACAATAATTAATTCCTCTTTGTATCGAATTAAAGAGAGAAGATTGGGTGTAGACCTCTTCTTCTCCGAGTGATGGGATGCCCACTGTAGTGAGGGTGGTCTCGACACTCGTCTTTCGATACGAAGACACGCCTTTATTCACCCTCTCACTTTCACGACTTCCTTCCACAATTTTCACACCTAAAACCTCGGTCCTGTACCGAGTGCATTTTCAAATCATTTTCGTAACAAATACTTGAATGGTCGTGGAGTGGTTAGGCGTAGGCCTTCTCCTATCCCGAGTGTTGACGTTTACCGTAGGGTTCTCTGTCGCAAAGCACTTACCATTTAAAACCAAAAACATCTTTAATAAGAGAATGAAGTTCCCTTTGTGTTGAGTTAAAAAGAGGGGATTAAGTGTAGACTTTCTTCCTCTCCGAGTGCCAGGATACTCACTGTAGTGTGTGTGGTCTGGACGCCCGTCTTTCAATACAAAGACGCCTCGTTCGCCACACCTTTTTATAACAAAAAAACTTTGAGACAATGAATTGGGTACCACCCGTAGGGGTTACTATCCGAGGACATGTCTCGCCCCTTAAAAAACAATCCAATCAATCAAATGCGACTTCTTGCCCCGCGTGGCGAAAACTAATTAATCTTTCAAAAAAGGATATGCTACGTCCGTTCTACCGCAAACAGGTAACGCCTAAGTCTCCAACGAGCGAGCAGCAAAACACCTAACTGCTAGAATGCGCACGATAGCATCATCCATAAAAAACATCAACAAACCGTAGGCCGAACTACGGCTGCTCTGATTCTTTACTTTCTCAAGTAAAGATACGTAGGCACAAGGGCCACAATCCTTGCCGAGCATAATCCCCCATATATCTGTAGTTCCCCGAACTACGTCGACTCTGACTTTCTCACATCTAATGAGAATACGTAGGCATAGGACTGCGAAGTCCTACCGAGTCTGTTCTTTCTCTTTTCTTCCCTGTTCTCTCTTTCCTCCTAACTTTCTTGTTCCTAACCTTTCTTTACCCCGTGGAACACTTCTTATAGCATAATGTTTAAGCAAATAAATTCACACATCGACAAACAAAAGGTTCCCATCGAGTACGATGGATGCGAGGGGTGCTAATACCTTCCCCTCGCATAACCGGCTTCCGAACCCGTTCATGGTTGCGAGACCATCTTATCCATTATTTTCTTAAGGTTTTCTCGATATTTCCCTTTCCCCTCATGGGATAAATAAAGTTCGGTGGCGACTCTCCTGTCTATCCTTTTCGCCTCCCCGTCGTTGCGCGACGCATTTTTCGAGTAGCGACATTAACTTCAGAATTTCTGTGAGAGGGAGATATCAGAAAATCTGGGTGTATATCAGATTTTGATGAATTTGAGGATGTGGTTGGAGTGTAAGACGTGGAGGACACTTCAAAAACAGTTTTGAGAGGTGTAACGTTTAAAACCTCTGTCTCAGGGATATTGGTTTCAGATGGGTTAGTTGATTCTGATGGATTCTCAGAAAGTTTTGATGGAGGTTCAGATGTAGGTGGTTCTGATGTAGGTGGTTCAGATGTAGGTGGATCAGATGTAGGTGGATCAGATGTAGGTGAATCAGATGTAGGTGGATCAGATGCCACTTGATTAGATTGTATAGGTTCAGAAATAACTTGTGCAGATGCAATAGGTTCAGGTGTGTTTGATTGTGGTTTTTCTGGTTGTGGTTGTTTTTCTGGTTGTTATTGTTGTTGTTCAGATTGTTCTGTTGGTTTTGTTATAGGTGGTGGAGTTTGATTTGCTGGTGTTGTTGTTGTTGGTGTTGGTGCAGATGATTGATTGGTAGAAGGTTTTATAGGAGTGGTGGAAACAGGATCAGATGATTTTTGTGGGGAAGGAATTTTTAATGGTTCAGAATTATGAGGTGGAGCAGGAACAGATTGTTTCTGAGTATGAGGTGGTTTTAGAATAGAATTTAATGTTGATTCATTTAAAACAGTTTTATTGAAAGAGGATACAAAAGATTTGGTACCTTTAATCTTGATATGCTTTGTGGGAACAGAGGGAGCGTCTCCAGATGCTTTCCTCTTGATCAGCTTCTGAGGCTTGTCAGCAACTTTGGGCTTCTTCTGAACAGCCACTGCTTCTGCTTCTGCTTCTGATTGACCTCTTTTCCTTGTGTTCTGATTTCCTCCATCAGGCATTGGTTCCCTTGCTCTTTTCAGAATATCTGCAGGAACTGGGGTTCCATCTGCCTTGCAAGAATCAATATACCTCACAATTATTTCCCGTGGTTCTTCAGCACAGAACAGTGGGTAGTTTTCAACTGAGATTCGCTTCTAACTAAGTTCAGAGATATTCAGCTTCTTGGGTGCTGATGTGAGTTACTCTACAATTTTTAGTCTCTGAAGACTCTTGGCATTCAGAGGTTTCCCAACAATAGATTCAAGTTCCTCCTTGACTCCAGCAACATACAGAGCAGTCACCAGTCCATTTTCTGTCAGAATATCTGAAATTAACCTTCCAAAGGGAATCCATGTTCTGATCTTCTGACCCTTATCTTTTACAGATTCTCTTGAAGCATTAATATGATTCCATAAGTGCATGAACATAATGTAAGGAAGATCTACCTTGGTGCTCTGACTTAAACAGTACATGAAGTAGAGTTGTTCATTGTTCACATAGTCTGGAGAATTTGTAGATTTTCTGTGATGAATGCATCCCATGAAATTCTTTGCCCAGATTTTGTAGTCAGACTTCAGATCTTTAAACTTGTTAGAGGCCTGTCTAGCAGTCATGACTTCCTCATAAACTTCTTCCATGTCTACACGCCCAACTGGCAGATGAGATACTCCATCAGTCTCCTCATATCCTATGAGTTTCCTGATTAAATCTTCTGTAATTATAATCTCCTTACCCAGAACAGAAGACAAGATGAATTTGGGGTATACAGAAGCATGTATCCAGAATTATTTCACCAGATGAGGGTAAACTGGTCCAAATAATCTGTCAAAGTATTTTACCCAGCCTTGAGCATCAACTATTGAACGAAATTCAAATCCATTTTCAGCTAATGAATCAAATTCCACCATTGATTCACAGAGAACTTCAAGTTTGTCAACAGGAGTTAACAAAGTCCTTTTAGGTGTCGTGTATGGAACCACACCCATATTTGTAGAAGTAACTGCAGCCATGGTTGATTGAAACTGAGCTGCTGTAGAAGATGAGGTTGCCATTGAAGATGATTTTGACAAAGGTTTAGGGTTTTTGTGAAGAGAGAAAAGAAGACAGAAATGCATAAACTTGCTTGAGTTGTGAAAAGTGTGAAAGTGGTGAGAGATGTGGTATTTATAGAAAATAATTAGGCATACAAACAGACAATCAAAGCATGTTTACTCACAGTAATTAATGTCAATTAATGAAAGAGAATAAAAATCATTTCAAGCATTAATTGATTCTGACAAATTGGGGGGAAAATCAAGATTTTCACTATTCAAACCACACCTCAAACGTCTCTTCAGTAGTGTACACGCCATCTTTGCAGATTTAGAGTGACACGTGTTTGCTTACATGTGCTTCTGAATTCTCTTGAGAAATGAAACGTTAACCAACGTTCAGATCCTCTGAGATTGGTTAGTTCAGATACACACAAATAAACATAAATCTAATAAGCAACAGAATGAAATACTTCAGAGTGATAAACATTTATCATCTGTAAAATTTGCTTCTGACAAATATTATTCTGGACACAAATCCATACCAATATTTTTCAGAATAAATTTGAATCTATCTTCAACAAGGGGTTTTGTGAAAATATCTGCCCATTGATGATCTGTATCAACAAAGGCTAAGCTTATAATTCCCTTCTGAACATAGTCTCTGATGAAATGATGCTTAATTTCTATATGTTTTGCCTTAGAGTGTAAAATAGGGCTTTTAGACAAACATATAGCAGAAGTATTATCACAGAATATAGAAATGTTACTTTCAAATATCTGATAGTCTTCTAGCTGACTTTTCATCCAGAGCATCTACGTGCTACATCCAGCAGCAGCAATATATTCTGCCTCTGTAGTTGATAGTGCAATTGTGGGTTGCTTCTTGCTGTACCAAGAGATTAGATTTCTTCCTAGAAATTGACAACTTCCAGAAGTACTTTTTCTTTCCACTCTGTCTCCAGCGTAATCAGCATCACAGAATCCAACTAATTTGAAATCATCAGATTTTCTGTAACACAAACCCACGTTAGAAGTACCTTTCAGATAACGTGAAATTGTATATATAAAATGACATGTGTTTTAACTAATATTTGACTGATTTCACTCCGAATTCAGAACATTCCATGCTATTTGTCTAAGTATTATGCAGGTATTCGAAGAACATGTCCAAGCAAAGCAATATGAAGAAAAGGAGCAAAAACAGGTGAAAAACAGATGAAAAACCAAGAGAAAAATAGCAGAAACGAGTTTTACTGATGTGACGACCGTCACATGGCCGTTACGCTCGTCATGCGTGTGACGACCGTCACACCTCCATGACGACCGTCATGCACCCAGAACGTGCAGAATGCAGTCACGTGCTAAAATTCCCCCTCAAAGACCAGAAGTGTGGCCACTAACTCCTACTTTTCTGCCTCAAACCCACTTCCTGAAGGAATAACCATTAGATACTCTCTCTCTATAAAAGGAAGAGGTTGGGACCTGAAAAAGGGGGCCGCATTCAAGACAACGAAGTGCTGCCAATTCATCTTCAGAGCAACCTTACCGTTCTTATATTCTTATTTGTTTCTCTTTTCCTTCTCTGTATTCTTTGGTATTTTGTAATTTCCATTTTTCTTGTACGATCAATTGGCACAAAGACCAGAATCCTGCCAACATTGTGGAGGATCTGCCCAAAAGCCAATTGGAATATTTCCAGATTTTCATTTTAATCGTAATTGCAATTTTCATTATGATGTATGTTCTTAATTACTGCTTTTATTTATGTATTACCATTTCTTTTTCCATGTCTAGCTAAATTACCGTAATCGATATGTAATAACAATTCAGACGGGATTTGATAATAATTGGCGTAATCTTTCTCTTTTCAAAACTCTGTTATGGTTTTAGTTTTTAATCAAAATTCTAAATAAACCTTTGTCACGACAGTGAGAAGCTATTTACGGTGGTTTTGCCACGACAGTGGTGTCGCTACTGCGAAAATCGGCGCCGGCTGACAGAAGAGTCGCCACCGTGCGTTATTTATCCCTCAGAGCGGGAAAGGAAACGCTCGAAGTAAACCTCGCAAAAAAACGGGGAAAAGGTATGGTCATCGCAACCATAGCCTGGGTTCGGGAGTCGGTTACGCAAGGGGAAGGTATTAGCACCCCTCACGTCCGTCGTACTCGACGGGATCCACGCTTGCTTGGGTTGTCTACTGGATGCAAAACAATCTATCTACGGCTGCTAAATCTAAACGGAAGGGGATTGACTCGATAGAGCGTCGCACTCTATGCCTACGTATTCTCGAGAGAGAAAGTCAGAGTCAACGTAGTTCGGGACTACGGGGAAAATTGGCTCGCCAAGACCTCGCGTCTTGTGCCTACGTACTTCCACTGGAGGGAAGATCAGAGCTTTACGTAGTTCAGACTAACTACGGCTAGACAAACATTCTCACACAGCAGTGAGAAAAACAACTGGTTTCACAGGGTCGGGAACCTATGGTCACAACTATGGCTGAGTCTCAAATGCACTCGGGCAAGAGAGAAAAAGGGCACTCAAGTAGTCGTCAGCGGGAAAGTCTCGATCGCACCGCCGCGAGAGAACAACAGGTTAGTCGTTAGTGTGCTCGCTAGGATATCGCATCCTATGCCTACATATCTTCGTCTGGTACGAAGAATCAGA
Source organism: Lathyrus sativus (assembly GCA_963859935.3). Lineage (NCBI taxonomy): Eukaryota > Viridiplantae > Streptophyta > Magnoliopsida > Fabales > Fabaceae > Lathyrus > Lathyrus sativus. Next base: position 357,072,874 of record OZ012739.1, read on the forward strand.
GCAGCTGTAGTTCGGCTACTATCGGACCACAGCTCAAATCTCGTTTTATTAATTTCTGAAAAATGATTACAATGGGTGGATACTGAAAAATAAATCTCCTAGGAAACGCTATCCTATCCTATCTTGAAAAATCGAATGAAAATAGCCCCCTAACAAATGGGCTTCTAAGCTATCCTAAAAGTCGTAAAATAAAGTCTGTGAAAATATACTCTAAAAGAAAATGGACTCTAAAAATATTAAATCGACATTTTAATATTTTTTCTCTATTTTTCTTTTTCTTTCATTATCTTTTTCTCTATTTCCATAATATTTTCTCCTTTTCTTTTCTTATTTCTCTTTTCACAAATATTTTCTCACTATTTTTCTCAACATTTCTTTTTGAATATTTTCTCCATATTTTCTTTTTCAATTCAATTCTTTTCCTATTTTCTTTCAAATATTTCTTTTCTATTTATTTTCTCTTTTATTTCTTTTTCCATTTTTAAAAGAATAAAAATAAAGAAAATACAAGAAAAGGGGCTGGGGGTGCAACCTGTTCACAAGGGGTAGCTTAAAAGAAAATAAAAAAAAACTGGGATTGGGCCCAGCCCAATAACTGGCTTCAGCCAGAAAAAACGTGGGGGGGGTGCGTGAGTAATCTGGGTGTTGGCAAGAAAAAACAGTAGGGCCCAAGGCCCAGAACTTGCCCAAAAACGTGAGGGAGGGAGTTGACCAAAAAGCTATTGGGCCCGGCCCAATCTCAACCTTCTCCTCCCTTCTTTTCACTCTCAGGGGCTGAAAACCCTAGCTCTGTCTCCCTTCTCCCTCCGCCGCCGCCGTGATCCTTCTTCTCGTCTCTCTCGTTCAACTTCTTCGCCAGAACAAAGAACACCACCTCACACAAATCAACAGGATCATCTTGATCTTGATCCCTCCACCCTTTTGATTCCATCCCCCTCGAGCTCCTAACAGCAACGCATATGGATCTGGAAATCCGAGGACTTGCAATTGTTGCTGAAGATCTTGACGCGAGGCTGAGTGCGTGATGAGGTCTTGAAATTCTTGGACGAACTTGTTGGATGAAGATGAATGTTGAGAGATCTGGATCGTGATGAAGATCGTCTGGAGAAAAATATGATGAATGTTCTTCCTGATGAATTTCTGGTGACGCTCGTTTGATGAAGATCTTGGAGCTCACAGAGTGTTCTTCGTTGATGAGCGGTCTAGTAAGTTGTTTGTGGATTCTGAGAGTTCATTGGTGATGGAGGTTGAATCTGGAATTTTTCTGAAGGTTACTCTTGTGTTGTTGAACGGTTGAAGGCGGTGGTGATGTTGAACTCTCTAGTTTCTGGATGATTATTCTTGAATGGTTGAACGGTGATGGATGGTGCTCTGAGTTTTTCTGGAGAATCGGTGGTGGTTTCTAGGCGTTTGGAGGTTGAGAACGATGAAGATCAAGGGATGAAGGTGGAGATGGAGGTTGGAGGAGATGGAGATGAATGATTTTCTGGGTTTGGTGTTCGCCGGTGAGGGGGACGGTGGCCGGAAGTTGGATCGGTTGCAGGTGGAAGATGGAGATTAGGGAGGAAGATGTTGAAGATGAACGGATTCTGGGGATTTGTGTTCGCCGGTGAGGGTTACGGCGGCCGCCGGCCATGCAGGCCGGCCGGGGGCTCTTTTCAGGCGAGGGGCTATGGGGATGACGCGTGGTGGTGATAATGGGTGGAGCTTCTGCATGAAGCCCACGTGGCAGGAGGCGTGGCAGGTGGAGACGAAACAAGGTGGGGCCTCCTCCTGGTTAACACGTGGCTGCCAGCTTTATAGCACTGATATCTTCTGGCGTGTTCTGGAATGTTCCAGACTCTGCTGGAAATGGCTGGAAGCAACTGGACTTTTTGGACGAGTCTGGACTTAATCCTGGACGAACACATGGAATTGGGCCTGCGAATTTGGACACCAAGGCCCACTACGAAAACTGGCCAAAAACTTAAAAAAAACTGAATTGAATTAAAACATTAAGCCAACTAAAATTCTGATTAACCTAAACTAAACTCAATTAAACTAATTCTGAATTAAATCTATATTATTTACAAATGATTTAAAATCTATAAAAGAAAATAAAAATGGAAAATCTATTTATTTCTATAAAATGAAAAATCTACTCATACTAATAAAACTATAAAAACTATATTATTTATCTAAAACATTTAATCCCTATTATTTATTATACTCAAAAATTCAATTATTCTAAAAGAAAATTTATATTATTCTATAATATCTACTAAATCCTAAAATGATTAAAATCTATAAAAGAAAAATCTATTAAAGAAAAATCTATCCATTTCTATATTAAAAGAAAAACCATATATTTCTATCAAAGTCATTTAATATCTAATATATTCAAAACTCAATTAATATCCTAGAAAATTCTATATTATCTTAAAAAAATCCATTAAATCCTAAAAATCTATCTAATATATTCTAAAAATGAATTAAATCTATTAATATTCTATAAAATGCTAAAAAATGATTTAAAAAGAATTAAAAATATCAAAAATTCTATTAAATCCTAAAAAATGATTTAAAAGCTATTTAAACCCTAAAAAAATGCTAATAAAATCCAGAAAAATCACAATAATTCCCAGAGGGACAAAATAAGCACCGAACTGATAAAAAACACCCGAAACACGAGACGAGAGCTGTGATCCCTGATAAAATCAAACAAAAATGAAACAATGCCCTGTATGCAATATGCAGATGCGAATGCGATTATGCGTCGAAACATAGGACCAAATACGAGACCCGGTTGGTCAAATTTTGGGGTGCAACAGCTGCCCCTATTCAAGCGGCTTCGACCTGAGTGGGTGAAGAGCGCTCAGCCTTCAAACATTCAAGGTAGATGACGGTTGAATACAAATGGAACCCTGAAATTTGCCAACCGCAAGAATATACATCAAAGCTGCTTGAGGAATAGCTTCCAATAAACTGAAGTTTGGTTGTCACGGCAACAACTGGTCAATTTTCTGATAAAATTTTCTTCTCCTTTTCAACACCTGTGTGACGCCACAAGTATTGAAATAACGCTTCATAAAGCAAACACCTTGATTCCCATCTCTGTTATGGGATCCTTCTGGTCAACTCACAGTTCACTGCGAACTTGAGGACAATTCTCCTGGGGAATTCTGAATGGAACTGCCTGGCACCTATTTTGACGAAGGGGGCAGCTTCAGAAGTCTGATATATGTCAATCTTTGTTGTTGTTGTTGTTTTTTTTTTCGATGCTGACGTAACAACCAAATGAAGAATCACTCCGCTGGGGAAGACGAGAAGCTGAACCACACAACTCTGCAGGTGAACAAATTCGAAATCCAATAGGTAACCATCTTGGTCTATGTTTCGACATGCGTATGCTTGAAATGATGCAATGTCCTATACGACATGTAAATGCTATGCGTTTTGTTTGAAAATGTGAGGCCCCGACGGCATGGATATGCTATATGCTTGTATAAATGCTATGACTATATATGCAAATGCTAATGCAGGCTCGAGCTGCCAGAGAACACCAGGTCTGAAAACCACTTGGCAAAATAAATGCCGAAGGAAACGTCAACTCTACTGGGGATGACCTGAAGTCACAGAACCATCTCAGCAAAATAAATGCTGGAAACGAGAAATCAAATCCGCTGGGGATAACTGCCCTGCTGGAGAAATGAAAAGGCAACCCTGCTTGACGACTTCACTGGGGAAAGAAAGAGAACTCTGCTCGGGGATGCTTTCTTCAAACCATTGGCAACTGATTGCGCTCTGCGGGGACTGACCCAAACCTGAGGTTGATTGAACGCAGCACACTGCTGGAAATGCTCATACTATCGAGGATATCAATTTCAATCTGCTGAAGATACTCCTGATCCTACTCTGATGCGGGGTAAAATACAATCTCGATTCTTCCGGGGATAATAAGCAGCTTTCATCTGCTGAAGAGTAACAATTCTGATTTGACAACATCCACAAGGAATTCAAACATTACTCGAAGCGCTGACATCCGTCGAGCTTCGTATCGGGGAACATGACGACATGCGAGTCATTGGGAAATATTGTGTCAGATCTCTTTTAGGTTTTTTTTTTGTTTTTCTGGTTTAGAATAAACATGGATTATGCACACAGTGAAAGATGTGGAAAATACTAGACGAGAACTAGCATTCAAAGGTAGACTATCAGGCGAGAACTGATAGGAAAATAGGTTAGGAAAATTGATTTTTGTGTTTTTGAACCAGACGGGCTGACTGGACAACAAGCTGAGGTATAGACAACCAGGCGAGAACTGGCTGAAAGCTAACGTACACCAGGCGAGAACTGGCATAACACTTGAAGAAACGGTGACCGAACGAGAATTGGTTACCAATAAACTGCACGGGAACTGATGCTTACAATAAACTGCACCAGGACGGGAACTGCTGCTTACAATAAACTGCACCAGGACGGGAACTGATGCTTACGGAAGGGTGGGCCAGACGAGAACTGGTTACCGATTTGCCAGGCGAGAACTGGACTTTGGAAACGACTGGTTACTGACACGCAACAGGTTTAAACTGCAGGATAATGATCCAACGACAACAAGATCTTCTTATTTGAAAGGTTTTCGATAAGGGTATTGACATGATTCCCCGATACTCAACTCTGGCTGGGGATAAACAAGCTGGTTTGAATGACTTGCCCCTGGTACACTCAGCTGGGGGATAAAAGACTGGCTTGCACAACTTGCCCCAGTACAATGCACCTTGCCCCAATCTAACTCTTGGGAATACCTGCTCCGAACAACTTGCTACGAGAATACTTCGAGAATACTTGCCCCGACATCTGCACGACAAAAGAATTCAATCTCCAATTAAACACCTAACAACCCAGTTGATTTCAACATTCTCTGTGATGACTTGCCCCTGAATGAGCGTTCTAGCGACTCAACCCGATCTGATTATCCATTGGAAGCATCTGCTTTCAAATCTCAGCGCTCTGCATAATTGCCCCTGATTGGGTCTTGAGAAGACTCCTTCTGATCAACTGCTTCTCAAACAAACTGCCCCTGCTCAACTGGAACTTCGGGACTTGTCCTCAGACTGACTGATACTGAACTTACTGGAAGATAATGCCCCTGATTCACAAGGCTTCACAACATACACCATTCTGGTTCAGACTGCTGGATTACTCAGTCCTATTTGATTACTCCCTGGTGGAATTTCTTCCATGCCAACTACTAACCTGCAATTAGAATCTTCTGTTCACGAATGGTAATCTTAATGCAGTGCTCATGCAGATTTTGAAAAAATTTGAGCTGTCACTCATTTACATGCATATGATTGAGAGTGACGAATGAACCAAAGTTCAAACGCAGTGCTTACATGGTCAGTGAAAATACAACAAGGATGTGACTAGCAAGTCAAGAAGGAGTCAGGTTACTCAACCTTATCGTAATGCGCTTCAGACTGACCCTACCTCAATTAGGTCTTTTAAGGGTTGTATCGTGGTCGGGTTCACGGTTCGTGAAACAAAGGATATTTGGCTCAAATTTTGATTTGTACCCACCCCTTCTACGTGATGATCTCCGATCCTAAGGTTCAGTTAACCTGGCACAAGCGCTCGCCTCTTCGAGAAGTATGTTGAATGGTAAGAACCACAGTTAAGGAATTCACAAGCTTTTCTTCTAGAGTGATAGTCACTCCTTCTTCGCTTTCGGTGTCTGTGTACACGACTTTGTGATTTGCTGGGGAAAATTTTCTTGTTAACCCTCTTTTTCATTCTTTTGATTCCCTAATTTTTGCCTGGACTGACTCATTTTGAGTTCTTTTCGATTTTTTCGATTTCTTTTGAAGTCCAGCGGGATGCCCTAATTTTTGCCTAAGTATTAGCTTTCTCAGCTTTTCTTTCTTTTTACTTAGCGGGCTTTCTTTCTTTCTTTCTTTTGGAACAAAGTCGTGCGACACTGGTTGTCTTGATTGCTCCGAAAGGATTGTAACTGTCTCACTCCTGATTGGTGAGATTTGACCTTTTGAAGGTATAAACTGATTGGTCCTTGAAAGACAACACTCCTCTGCAAGACTTGAATGCTCGGTCAAGCTAACTGTCAACTACCCTGCCCCGGGTTAAGATGTGAGGGTTTATAAGTCCGAAAAAACTTCTACTTCCTGGCTCGAAGTGGTTGGCAAGGGACTAACTCCTTATATCTCCAGTGTTTGGGGAATTTGAAACAATGCCTTGTACGTCATCGGTACGGTCTTATCTGAAAGCATACAATCATTGGTTATGAGTTTCAGTTTCATCATCCTCCCTCCTAACTTTGCTAGTCACAGCGAAAAAATGGAGTGAATAAAATGCAAGCGTCAGTGCAATGCCATAAATGAGCGACAGCGACGTGATTAATTCAGAAAAATGCATAGTCACTTTATTATTATCACCATTCAAAACATACAATGTTAAAAAGCAGGTAGTAACTAACAGAAAAGAAACTACAAATGCAAATGATATAAAAGCTTGAGAACTGCCACTGCTGAGGCGCCTGCCTGTCTGAACCACTGGCTTTTGCTGGGGAACACCTTCCGAGTCACGAGCTTAGACAGCTGAGCGGTTAGGGATGAACAAACAGAAATCCTTCTCGAAAGGAAATGCGATCCTGATCAATCAACTGCTGTACCTTCGCCTGAAATGCTTTACAATCTTCGGTTGAATGCCCCGGAGAGCCACCATGATAACCACACTGAACGTGGGGATTGTACCCAGGAGGGTACGGTTCTGGAACTGGCTTAAGAGCTTTAGGTTCCACCAAAGAACTCTGGATCAAAGACGGTAGCAGCTGGCTATACGGCATAGGCACTGGGTGATAAGGAGCTTTCCTTCGTTCCAAGTTGTTGCGAGGTCTGTTCTGATTCTGACGCTGATTCTGATAACCTCGGCCACGAGTTCGCTGATTTGCAATGGAAGCGACATAAGATTCCTGATAGAGTGCCCCAGGCACGGCCGTCTGTTCAGTATAACAAGCCACGGGAGGTACTGATCTCTGATAAGATGATGAGCCAACAAAATTCACTGATTCGCTTCGAGGATATTCAACCTTTGGCATGACTGAGTTGATCACAACTTCTTCTTCACTCTGATAGTCACAAGGGTATTCAGTTTCACCAGCTTGATCATATGAAGTAATCTGAATTTTCCCCATTCTTATGGAGTACTCAAGGCGTTCTCCTAATGCTACCACGTCAGAGAAACTTGCCGGAATTCCGAGCAATCTTTTGAAGTACGGATATTGTAGGGAATCCACAAACATGCTTGCCAGCTCTTGGTCTAACAGCGGGGGACGCACTCTAGCAGCAAATTCTCTCCATCTCTGAGCATACTTCCTGATCGGTTCATTGATCTCTTGAGACAACTCTTGCAAATGCATGCGATAAGGAGCAATGTCTAGGTTGTAATCGTACTGCTTCAGAAAAGCTCTGGCTAAATCCATCCATGACTGAATCTGATTCCTCTCTAACTGCATATACCACCTCAAAGATGCCCCAGTCAGATTATCTTGAAAGCAATGGATCATCAACTTATCATCTCGCGCAAACGCAGTCATTCTTCGACAGAACATCATCAAATGCAGCTTTGGACAGCTATCTCCCGTGTACTTCTCAAATTTCGGCACTTTGAACTTGTAAGGCAACACCAGGTCAGGAACCAAACACATGCCTACAGCATCCAGGTTGACAGCATCTTTGGCTTTCAAAGCTTTCATTTGCTCTTCCAACACTCGGAGTCTTCTACCATCGTCAAGGGCTCTTGGATCTACCATCCCAGCTGCTGGAATATCTCTTCGGTAATTCATCACAGGGAAAGCAACACCTTGATTGTTGACAGGAGGAGGACGCTCATTCTGGGCAACAAACTGCTCATGTCGATCTCGGTTCTCAACAGAAGGCTGTACAACTTGGTCTGCAGCAACGTTGTTCACTTGCGGGGAATCTTCCATGGAATCATACAGAGGGTTGGACGCCATAGTGAACCCTGTCAAGGTGTTAGGAGACTGGAAATTGCCTTCAGGCATGGCTACCAATAATTTTCAGCTGACTTCGACACTTGATTCTGCTCAAATCTACTCAACCCCTAGGTAGGTCTTCTGACAATCAACAGCTGCTCAATCCAAACCCCGGGTAATCACCTTCAGGAAACAAAGGCTGGATCAGAACTCTGGCTAGCTGGAGGATGATATGCAATGCAACACTGATATGCATATGATATGCAAAATGCAGCAAACAATGGGACCACAACCCCCACACAAAATCTGAATACTGCTGCGCTGCTGACGGAGACGTTCTCTGAAAAGAAGACCCGAATAACGGGTAGGTTGGAAGTCAAGTTTCCTGCACAAAAAACCCCCCACTCACAGGTATGGACCTATATCTGACAAGGTACGGCATCCTATGCGGTCGTCAGCGTCACAGACTTTCAGAACTGACGATACGATTCCCAGAAGGAGTGGCATCATCGAGTCCTGAAGAGGCCTCACTTAGCTAACTTCCAAATGATCGGTTCCCAGAGTCGACAATCCAACTAACCAGCAACCCACGCCAACCAAAGGAAGGGACAGGAGGCCAACCAGCAGAACCTCGTCTGAGTGTAGATTTCATGGGACACCAAAGCAAGTCAAAGCAAGCGGGCACCCACTAATTTCTACTCTAAGTCTAAGGTGCACTCAAGCCCAGGTCCGGCTTCTCTCAATCATAGAACACCCGTAACACCCCAACAGCAACAGATAATATCGATAAATAAGCCCCAATAGCCAAGCAAACAAGCGCTAGGATTGACTCTCTCTTAGGGGACGTTGGATCCCACATGCATAAGGACTATCGTAGTCCTTAGCAGCCAGGGACGTTGGATCCCCAGCAGATACTCGCATAGGGAACTATCGTCTTCCCCAGCAGAGTCGCCAGCTGTCGCTACTGCGAAAATCGGCGCCGGCTGACAGAAGAGTCGCCACCGTGCGTTATTTATCCCTCAGAGCGGGAAAGGAAACGCTCGAAGTAAACCTCGCAAAAAAACGGGGAAAAGGTATGGTCATCGCAACCATAGCCTGGGTTCGGGAGTCGGTTACGCAAGGGGAAGGTATTAGCACCCCTCACGTTCGTCGTACTCGACGGGATCCACGCTTGCTTGGGTTGTCTACTGGATGCAAAACAATCTATCTACGGCTGCTAAATCTAAACGGAAGGGGATTGACTCGATAGAGCGTCGCACTCTATGCCTACGTATTCTCGAGAGAGAAAGTCAGAGTCAACGTAGTTCGGGACTACGGGGAAAATTGGCTCGCCAAGACCTCGCGTCTTGTGCCTACGTACTTCCACTGGAGGGAAGATCAGAGCTTTACGTAGTTCAGACTAACTACGGCTAGACAAACATTCTTACACAGCAGTGAGAAAAACAACTGGTTTCACAGGGTCGGGAACCTATGGTCACAACTATGGCTGAGTCTCAAATGCACTCGGGCAAGAGAGAAAAAGGGCACTCAAGTAGTCGTCAGCGGGAAAGTCTCGATCGCACCGCCGCGAGAGAACAACAGGTTAGTCGTTAGTGTGCTCGCTAGGATATCGCATCCTATGCCTACATATCTTCGTCTGGTACGAAGAATCAGAGCAGCTGTAGTTCGGCTACTATCGGACCACAGCTCAAATCTCGTTTTATTAATTTCTGAAAAATGATTACAATGGGTGGATACTGAAAAATAAATCTCCTAGGAAACGCTATCCTATCCTATCTTGAAAAATCGAATGAAAATAGCCCCCTAACAAATGGGCTTCTAAGCTATCCTAAAAGTCGTAAAATAAAGTCTGTGAAAATATACTCTAAAAGAAAATGGACTCTAAAAATATTAAATCGACATTTTAATATTTTTTCTCTATTTTTATTTTTCTTTCATTATCTTTTTCTCTATTTCCATAATATTTTCTCCTTTTCTTTTCTTATTTCTCTTTTCACAAATATTTTCTCACTATTTTTCTCAACATTTCTTTTTGAATATTTTCTCCATATTTTCTTTTTCAATTCAATTCTTTTCCTATTTTCTTTCAAATATTTCTTTTCTATTTATTTTCTCTTTTATTTCTTTTTCCATTTTTAAAAGAATAAAAATAAAGAAAATACAAGAAAAGGGGCTGGGGGTGCAACCTGCTCACAAGGGGTAGCTTAAAAGAAAATAAAAAAAAACTAGGATTGGGCCCAGCCCAATAACTGGCTTCAGCCAGAAAAAACGTGGGGGGGGGGGTGCGTGAGTAATCTGGGTGTTGGCAAGAAAAAACAGTAGGGCCCAAGGCCCAGAACTTGCCCAAAAACGTGAGGGAGGGAGTTGACCAAAAAGCTATTGGGCCCGGCCCAATCTCAACCTTCTCCTCCCTTCTCTTCACTCTCAGGGGCTGAAAACCCTAGCTCTGTCTCCCTTCTCCCTCCGCCGCCGCCGTGATCCTTCTTCTCGTCTCTCTCGTTCAACTTCTTCGCCAGAACAAAGAACACCACCTCACACAAATCAACAGGATCATCTTGATCTTGATCCCTCCACCCTTTTGATTCCATCCCCCTCGAGCTCCTAACAGCAACGCATATGGATCTGGAAATCCGAGGACTTGCAATTGTTGCTGAAGATCTTGACGCGAGGCTGAGTGCGTGATGAGGTCTTGAAATTCTTGGACGAACTTGTTGGATGAAGATGAATGTTGAGAGATCTGGATCGTGATGAAGATCGTCTGGAGAAAAATATGATGAATGTTCTTCCTGATGAATTTCTGGTGACGCTCGTTTGATGAAGATCTTGGAGCTCACGGAGTGTTCTTCGTTGATGAGCGGTCTAGGAAGTTGTTTGTGGATTCTGAGAGTTCATTGGTGATGGAGGTTGAATCTGGAATTTTTCTGAAGGTTACTCTTGTGTTGTTGAACGGTTGAAGGCGGTGGTGATGTTGAACTCTCTGGTTTCTGGATGATTATTCTTGAATGGTTGAACGGTGATGGATGGTGTTCTGAGTTTTTCTGGAGAATCGGTGGTGGTTTCTAGGCGTTTGGAGGTTGAGAACGATGAAGATCAAGGGATGAAGGTGGAGATGGAGGTTGGAGGAGATGGAGATGAATGATTTTCTGGGTTTGGTGTTCGCCGGTGAGGGGGACGGTGGCCGGAAGTTGGATCGGTTGCAGGTGGAAGATGGAGATTAGGGAGGAAGATGTTGAAGATGAACGGATTCTGGGGATTTGTGTTCGCCGGTGAGGGTTACGGCGGCCGCCGGCCATGCAGGCCGGCCGGGGGCTCTTTTCAGGCGAGGGGCTATGGGGATGACGCGTGGTGGTGATAATGGGTGGAGCTTCTGCATGAAGCCCACGTGGCAGGAGGCGTGGCAGGTGGAGACGAAACAAGGTGGGGCCTCCTCCTGGTTAACACGTGGCTGCCAGCTTTATAGCACTGATATCTTCTGGCGTGTTCTGGAATGTTCCAGACTCTGCTGGAAATGGCTGGAAGCAACTGGACTTTTTGGACGAGTCTGGACTTAATCCTGGACGAACACATGGAATTGGGCCTGCGAATTTGGACACCAAGGCCCACTACGAAAACTGGCCAAAAACTTAAAAAAACTGAATTGAATTAAAACATTAAGCCAACTAAAATTCTGATTAACCTAAACTAAACTCAATTAAACTAATTCTGAATTAAATCTATATTATTTACAAATGATTTAAAATCTATAAAAGAAAATAAAAATGGAAAATCTATTTATTTCTATAAAATGAAAAATCTACTCATACTAATAAAACTATAAAAACTATATTATTTATCTAAAACATTTAATCCCTATTATTTATTATACTCAAAAATTCAATTATTCTAAAAGAAAATTTATATTATTCTATAATATCTACTAAATCCTAAAATGATTAAAATCTATAAAAGAAAAATCTATTAAAGAAAAATCTATCCATTTCTATATTAAAAGAAAAACCATATATTTCTATCAAAGTCATTTAATATCTAATATATTCAAAACTCAATTAATATCCTAGAAAATTCTATATTATCTTAAAAAAATCCATTAAATCCTAAAAATCTATCTAATATATTCTAAAAATGAATTAAATCTATTAATATTCTATAAAATGCTAAAAAATGATTTAAAAAGAATTAAAAATATCAAAAATTCTATTAAATCCTAAAAAATGATTTAAAAGCTATTTAAACCCTAAAAAAATGCTAATAAAATCCAGAAAAATCACAATAATTCCCAGAGGGACAAAATAAGCACCGAACTGATAAAAAACACCCGAAACACGAGACGAGAGCTGTGATCCCTGATAAAATCAAACAAAAATGAAACAATGCCCTGTATGCAATATGCAGATGCGAATGCGATTATGCGTCGAAACATAGGACCAAATACGAGACCCGGTTGGTCAAATTTTGGGGTGCAACAAGTGGGAAACCATATTAAGGTACGAACCAACAAGCGACAGTTGCGGCTAAGACCAGATAGTAAAAACTAGGCATTCGATTTAAAAACAGCGAAAGCGCTTTAAAAAGGATTAGAACTTAGAGATTTTCAAAAGGTAACTTTAACCTCAAACGGGATAGTGACAGCATACGTTCCGCCTTAGAGTTGCGACTAGCGTCAACAACCATCGTGAGACAAAAGTCTTTAGATCACTATTTTCTTCTTAAACTAAGTTTGAAAACACTTAATACGCTAGTAAATTGTCAAATCCCCGAAGAACAAAATTATTGCATATCGATTCATAAATTCATATCTTAAGTAAAAGCTTTAGTTCCCTTTAGTTTACGCATCTATTCTGCTATTATTCAACTTGAAACCAAACCGACCTAGCTAAACACCGTAACACCCGATAATACTAGATTGATTACGAGTCCCTGTGGGATCGATATCTATTATTACTACGCGATAGACTGTGCACTTGCAGTTAGATTTGTTAGACATAGAAAGTCGCGATCAAGTTTTTGGCGCCGTTGCCGGGGACCCGTTTAGTCAATAGTGTAATCCTTTGTTACACAGTATAGACTAGGTTAACAATTCTCTCTCCATCTACTCGTTCTTCGATTGTATGCCAAGTACTCGCTCACAAGGCGAAATCTTACAACCTACAATCGCCGAACTAGAGCGCTTCTTACATCTAAGAAGGCGCATCGTCGAATATCAACGAAGAAACAACATTCCTGATCTTCTAGCTCATCCTCCTGTTGAAGAAGCAAAGATGGCTGAAGGACCTCAAAACAAACCGCTGAAGGCATACACTACACCCTCTCAGATGGAGCCTCGAAGTAGCATAGCTGCCCCAGCTATCAATCGAACCGATTTCGAACTAAAACCGTCATTGCTGTCAGCTGTACAACAAAATCAATTCTCAGGAAATGCAACTGAGGATCCAAATGAACACTTAACGAAGTTTGTGCAATACGCAGACACAGTGAAAGAAAATGGAGTAACTCCAGATGCAATAAGACTTCGTCTTTTCCCTTTCTCTCTTAGAGATAGAGCATGGACATGGTTACAATCCTTACCATCCAACTCCGTTACGACGTGGGAACAGTTGAAGAACGTTTTCTTAGCAAGATACTTTCCGCCAAGCAAAACTGCTATGCTTAGAGCCCAAATCAACGGATTTCGACAAAAAGACACTGAATCTCTATGAAGCGTGGGAAAGGTTTAAAGACATGATGAGAACATGTCCTCACCATAGTTTAGAAGACTGGGTGACGATCCATACTTTCTATAATGGGCTTCTATACAAAACCAGATTAACGGTAGACGCCGCCGCGGGCGGTGCACTTATGGATAAGCCATACGACGAAGCCTATCAACTAATCGAAAACATGTCTCAGAACCACTGCCAATGGGGAGGTGAACGCATTCCAGCAGAGAAACCCGCAGTGAAAGGAGGGATGTACGAGATCAGCAGCCTTGAAAAGTTCAACGCTAAAGTAGATGCTCTAGCACAAAAAATCGACAGTCTGACCGTTAACCCCACTGCAATCGTCGCTGCCGTAACTCCAAACTGCGAGTTATGCGGAATCGCCACTCATAATGCGCCCGAGTGCCCATTGCTGGCCGGAATCCCACCAGACCAAGTAAGTTACGCTCAAGGAAATCCTTACGCAAATACTTATAACCCAGGATGGAGGAACCACCCAAACTTTTCCTACAAGAACGATAATGCCTTGCAAGCACCAGGTGCTCCGCCAGGATATCAGAAACCAGCCGCTGCTGCCCAGACTGCCCCTAGGAAATCAAACCTCGAGTTGATGATGGAAAAATTCATAGCTACTCAAGCTCAAACAAACAAAGAATTCCTAAATCAAAACATACACACTAGCGAGCAAATTAAACAGCTGACCGGAAAAGTAGACGCTTTAGCCACCCACAACAAAATGCTCGAAACGTAGATATCACAAGTGGCTCAACAACAAGCCTCTGCAGCTGCCCCAGCTGGAACATTTCCAGGACAGCCCAAACCTAATCCGAAAGGTCACGCAAACGCTGTTATATTAAGAAGTGGAAAAGAATTGGAAGGCCCAACAGATCCTAGGAACGAAGATTTAGTAATGCAACAGAAATCCGATAAATCAACCGAAAAGGAGTCTGAAACAGACAAGAAGGAATGTGATGAGCAAAAAGCCGCCAAAGATGAAAACTCATATGTGCCTCCAGTGCCATATAAACCACCTATCCCTTATCCTCAAAGATTAATAAACTCCAAAACTTCAGGACAATTTAAGAAATTTGTTGAACTTCTGAAACAACTAAACATCACTATTCCTTTCACAGAAGCGATAACTCAAATGCCGTCATACGCTAAGTTTCTTAAAGAAATCTTGTCTAATAAAAGGAAAATAGAGGATAACGAGACAGTGACACTTACTACCGAATGTAGCGCAATCATTCAAAACCACATGCCTCCTAAACTAAAAGACCCAGGTAGCTTCTCCATACCCTGCATCATAGGAAAGTTCGTAATAGACAAAGATCTATGCGATCTAGGAGCCAGTATAAGCGTCATGCCTTTATCTATATGCAAAAAGCTGAATATGGGAGAACTAAGACCAACTAAAATGTCCGTACAATTGGCTGACCGATCAGTCAAATACCCCGTCGGTATACTGGAAAACGTTCCAGTACGCATAGGACAATTCTATATCCCAACCGACTTCATAATCATGGACATCAAAGAGGACTCTGTTACCCCAATTATCCTAGGAAGACTGTTCCTAGCTACACCCGGAGCTATTATAGACGTAAAGAAAGGAAGGCTAACATTTGAAGTAGGAGAAGAAAAGATAGAGTTCATCCTTACTAAATTCTTGAAGGCACCAGCCATCAATGACACATGCTATATAGTAGACGTCATTGACGAATGCATACGAGAATTAGAAAAGGAGGAAACTACACATTCTGAAATCATGAAAATACAGATCCCTGCTATTCATGAAGACGACAACTGGCGTGCACCATACAAAGAAGATAGTCTGAGCGAGATCTTAGCACTCACTCCAAATCACATGCCAGGTCCAAAAAACCCAGCTTTAGAACTTAAAGAGCTACCCAAAACTCTCAGATATGAATTCCTAGATATAGAATTCAAAAGACCAGTAATAGTAAACGCTAACTTAGGACAATCAGAAACTGAGCAATTATTAGAAGTCCTAAGGAGATACCCAACTGCGTTAGGCTATAATATAAGCGATCTAAAAGGCATAAGTCCCTCCATCTGTATGCATCGTATCATGCTGGAGGAAGACTACAAAACTTCAAGAGAACATCAGAGAAGGATAAACCCGATCCTAAGCACTGTAGTCAAAGACGAGGTGAAAAAACTACTAGACGCAGGAATCATATACCCAATCTCCGACAGCCAATGGGTCAGCCCAGTACACGTAGTACCCAAGAAAGGAGGCGTTACTGTAGTGAAGAATGCAAAAGGTGAATCGATAACCCAAAGAGTTGTGACCGAAAATAGGATGTGTATCGACTACAGAAAACTGAACAAGGCAACTCGGAAAGATCACTTCCCTTTACCTTCCATAGACCAAATGTTGGAGAGACTAGCGAAACATTCGTACTTCTGCTATCTAGATGGTTATTCGGGATTCTTTCAAATCCCTATTCACCCCGATGACTAGGAAAAGACAACATTCACCTGTCCTTATGGTACTTTTGCCTACCGCCGAATGTCGTTCGGACTATGCAATGCTCCAGCAACCTTTCAAAGATGCATGATGGTAATCTTCACAGATTTCATAGATGACATCATGGAAGTGTTCATGGATGACTTCTCTGTATGCGGACAAAGCTTCGAAAGCTGCCTGTCGAATTTAGAAATGGTACTCAAAAGATGCGCCAAAGTGAACCTTGTCCTTAATTGGGAAAAATGCCATTTCATGGTCCGACAAGGCATTGTTTTAGGACACGTCATCTCTGAAAAGGGGATCGAAGTCGACAAAGCTAAAATAGAGATCATAAAGGATCTCCAACCTCCGAAAACCGTACGAGAAATACGAAGCTTCTTAGGACACGCTGGATTCTACCGAAGATTTGATCGCGACTGTCTATGTCTAATACAACCTAACTGCAAGTGCACAGTCTATCGCGTAGTAATAATAGATATCGATCCCACAGGGACTCGTAATCAAACTAGTGTTCTCGGGAGTTACTATGTTTAGCTAGGTAGAATATGTTTAAGGGAATAAGATTGTCACTAAAAGGGAACTAAGAATATTATTTAGATTATAATTGATTGAATCGATACGTAGTAATTGTGTTCTTCAGGGATTTGATAAGTTACTGGTGTATGAAATAATTTTTAAAGTTTATTTAAGCAGAAAATGGAGATTTGAAGACTCTCGCCTCACGATGGTTATTGACGCTAATCGTCATCCTAAGGGCCAAACGTACACTTTCGTATCCCGTTCGGGGTTAAAATTATTTTTTGGAAATCTCTAAGTTCTAATTCATTTTAAAGTGCTTTCGCTGTTATTAAAACAAATGCCTAGTGTTCACTATCTGACCTTACCGCAACTTTCGCTTGTTTGTTCGTATCTTAATTAATTTCCCACTTTCGTGGCAAAACTACTTTTAAATAAGTTCTCGCTTTCGCGACGAAGTTTATTTAGTAAATCAATTTTAAACACTCAGACCATAAATTACTTTTTTTTGAAAAGAAAGTTTTTCAACCAGTTGTTATCAAATCCCATTCGAATTATTACTACATATCGATTACCTAAGTTTAGCTAGACATGGATTTGGGAAAGATAAAATATAAATAAGAATAATAAATAATGATTTGCATTATAATAAAACTGAAGTCGATCAAAATGAAAACCTGTAAATATGCCAATTGGCCTTTGGGCAGATCCTCCACAGATGTTGGCAGGATTCTGGTCTTTAATGCCAATTTAATCGTACAATAAAATAGAAATTACAGAAGAATGAAAATGGGAATACAGAAGAAATAAAGAGAAACGAATAAGAATATAAAACTGGAAAATAATGCTCTGGAAATAAATTCGGCAGCACTTCGTGGTATGAATGCAGCACACTTTCTGAAGTCCCCTGCTTCCCTTTTTATAGAAGTGGAATCCCAACGGTTATCACTGAAGATGATGGACCTTGAGGCAGATAATTTAGGGAGTAGTGGTCCACTCTGTGGGAATTGGAACTGATCCTTTGACGTGTAATCTGAGTGGGGCGTTTTTGCCTGCATGACGGTCGTCACAAGGTGTGACGGTCGTCACATCAGCAAAAACAGCTTGTTGCGCTTTTCATTGTGTTTTCACTCCTTTTTCGTCCATATTTCATCTGAGATTGCTTCTTTTCTTCATGTTGCCTTGTTTAGACGTGATCGTTGAATACCTGCAAAACATCAGACAAATACACAGAAATAACCCGAAATCGGATCGAAAACGGTTAGACTTTAGTTGAATTATGCATGAAAATATCTATATGATTTTGTGTTATCAAGATTCATAAAGGATTTCTCGAAAATCACAAAACCTCTTACAGGTTTGTTAATGAAAGATGCCGAGTTCATCTTCGACAAAGAATGCTTAGAGGCATTCGAAACTCTAAAGTCAGCACTTATCACCGCAACAATCATGAAACCCCCAGATTGGCGACTACCATTCGAAATCATGTGCGATGCGAGTGATTACGCCGTAGGCGCAGTTCTAGGACAAAGGAAGGACAAGAAGCTTCACGCTATCTACTACGCCAGTAGAACTTTAGACCCTGCCCAAATGAACTACGCCACAACGGAAAAGGAACTTCTAGCAGTCGTGTTTGCTCTTGACAAATTCCGTTCCTACTTGGTAGGAGCCAAAATAATCATATACATAGACCATGCTGCCATTAGGTACCTAATAAGCAAAAAGGACGCAAAACCCAGATTATTGAGATGAATCCTATTATTACAAGAGTTCGACTTAGAAATTAAAGATAAGAAGGGGACCGAAAATGTAGTTGCAGACCACTTATCCCGTATAGAGGGCATAAAACAAGAACCAGTGCTTATCAATGACGACTTTCCCTACGAACGTCTGATAGACAAATTGGAAAGCGATATGTCTAACTCTACTACAGAAGAACCGGAACTGGAAAAAGCCGTGGAAGCTGTCTATGCCCAAGCCACTTTGCCGTGGTTTGCCGACATCGTTAACTACCTGGCCGCAGGCGTGCTTCCACTGGACCTGACTTATCAACAAAAGAAGAAGTTCTTCCATGACTTAAAGCACTACTATTGGGACGAACCTCTACTCTTCAGACGAGGCGCCGACAACTTATACCGTTGATGTGTCCCAGAGGAAGAAATAGAAGACATCATCACCCAATGCCATTCAGCACCATATGGTGGTCATGCTAGCACCTCGAAGACGTGCACTAAAGTTCTACAATCTGGCCTATTTTGGCCCAATCTCAGGAAGGACGTCCATATCACTGTACTAAAATGCGACCGGTGCCAACGCACCGGCAACATCTCACGACGCGATGAAATGCCTCAGAGAGGAATCTTGGAAGTAGAAACTTTGACGTCTGGGGAAGCGACTTCATGGGACCTTTCCCATCTTCTTTTGGAAATAAATATATACTCGTCGTTATCGACTATATATCGAAATGGATAGAGGCCGTTGCCGCTCCAACAAATGACACGCGAGTAGTCGTTAAACTCTTTAAAAACGTAATCTTTCCAAGATTCGGTGTGCCCAGGCTCGTCATTAGTGACGATGGTTCGCATTTCATATCGCGAGTTTTTGACAAACTCCTCTCCAAATACGGAGTCAAACACCGTGTAGCCACACCGTATCATCCACAAACTAGTGGACAAGTGGAGGTTTCGAACAGGGAAATAAAGCAGATTTTAGAAAAGACTGTCGCAACCTCCAGGAAAGATTGGTCCTCAAAGCTGAACGAAGCTTTATGGGCTTATAGGATCGCCTTTAAGACACTGATAGGCACCACACCATTCAAACTAGTCTACGGAAAATCATGCCACCTGCCGGTAGAATTAGAGCATAAAGCCTTCTGGGCTATTAAGACACTAAACTTCAACTACACTGCGGCAGGCGAAAAGCGAATCTTGAACCTTCATGAATTGGAAGAGCTAAGATTAGACGCGTACGAGAATGCACACATCTACAAAGAAAGGACCAAGAAATGGCATGATAAGCGTTCAACTCGGAAGCAATTCAGAGTGGGAGACATCGTGCTCCTATTCAACTCCAGATTAAAACTATTCCCTGGAAAACTAAAATCTAGATGGTCTGGACCTTTTGAGGTCACCAAAGTCCTTAAGAGTGGAGCTGTTGAAATCAAGAATCAAATCAACGCACCATTTATAGTAAACGGACAACGTTTGAAACATTATAATCAAAGTGAACACAGCGACCACGTGAGCAATATGAAATTGCTCGAGATTCCCGAATAGCTTATATCCAAGCTATCGTCAGGCTTCTAACGTTAAAGACAGCGCTGATTGGGAGGCAACCCAAATTTTTCCATATTTTCCTTCTAAATTTATTAAAACTATTCTTTTTGTTAACTTATGATTTCTATAAATTTCTATTACCTTATTTTCCAATAATTATACTTATTTTATAATTTTCTCTTTTATCACTTTTTATTTCTTAAAACTATGATCTGAGTGAATGTGATTTTTTCCAGGATTTTAAAAGTCATTCTACTTTTCTTCTGTTTTATCCGACTAACGAGTATGGCCGACATCGACGTTACGACTGTTGTGTTTAGAGGACGAGCTCATCAGGCCAAATTCGAGGCACTGACTCAAAGAAACTTTGCTTCGACTCTGTACTACGATACACCAACCATGGAAAAACTAGGAATCTAGGATAGCATTCAGTACTTATTTTACCAATTAGGCTGGGAGCAAACTGCTCTAAAGACCCGATTTGCTACCTTCCGCGAACTGACATTCGAATTCCTTAGCTCCCTAAGTTACTTACCTGAATATGGCTTTGGATCCACTAAAGAACTAATAACCTTTAGAATGTTTGGAATAGACCAAACACACAACCGTACTACGTTAGCTAACATCCTAGGCTTCCCTAGCGGACCTTTTGTGTTTACCGCCACTGAAGAGGATTTTGATCTCGAATTAGACCAATTCTGGGGTTCCATCACCGGAAACTATCACCCAGAACCGAACGACATGCACAACAATGAGATACACAATCCAGCCTTCCGCTATTTCCATAGGATATTATCCCATACCCTCTTTGGGAAGGAGGAAAACATCACAACAGTCTCAAAGGACGAGCTATTCATCCTTTTCTGTGCTTCACAAGGCCCCCCTGTAAATGCTGTCCCCTTTATGATGAGGGCATTTACACACATCAATCAGGACCCTCACTCACCCATTTTAATAGGAGACCTAGTCACCATGATCGCCCATGAAATTGGTTTGAGGTATTACCTGAACAAAGCCGTTCGTTTCGACAACCTCAGAGCAATGGACATCCAGTTCTGCTTCAACAGACGCATTCTAGGTACCTTAGGACCAGGAGCCTACGAATACCTCATAGCTGATCAACCTGTCCACCTATTCACACTGCCCAACCATGAGCTAACCAGTATCCATAATAAAGCCAATTGGCTTTATAAATTGGACGAGCCTATGGGACCTCCATCACCTCACTCCACACCCCAGGCTTATATGTATGACAGCGATCAAATCTCAGAAGCACATGACTATTTGTACTACCAAGATTATGAGTCCGAAGTAGAGATCGATCCTGAGACCCCTCCTAACTACCATAATTTTCCTGACCCCACGCCTGAACAAAACACAGATAAGCTAGACACTATTCTGAAAACTGTAGATGACCTCAAGCTGGAAGTAACCACTATCAAAGATGAATTAACGCAGCTTCATATGGATTTCGTTACCTTCATGGACTTGGTTAGCGACCAATTTAATGTCGTTGTTCAGCAGGTCAACAATTTGAAGAAACCAACGGAGTGATATTTTAGTTTTCGCTTTAATTTAAGTTTACTGCATTTTACATTATTTGACATTAGTTCATTTTGCAATTGATTCCTCGTTTTGGATATTGTACTACCTTACACTCATTTTTCGATTTAATGCTATTTTCATTTCAATATTTCCCCTTAATTATGTTTCCTGTTAATTTTTATTGTCATTCGATCATCATAAGTCATAATACCATATTCTCCACTGTTAAAAACGCCCCACAAGCAAAATTCTGCAATTCTGCAGACTTTGTTGCTGTGACGGTCGTCACATTCCCACCACGGTCGTCATGCGTGTTACGACCGTCACAGATCCCTGACGGTCGTCATGCAGAAAAAACCCCAATTCTGTCTAAAACAGAGTTGCGCCCCTCTCCACTTCCTCTCCCCTAATTCCCCACTATCCCATTATTAAAACCCACTCAAAACCCTCTGAATCCCCCATAAAACCTCCACTATTTTCAACCTCCAATTCACCCTTATATATTACACTTTGCATTCTCTTGCCTCACCATTCTCTGAAACCCCATATTCTCAAACCTCTGCACTTCTATCACCAAAAATGGCCAGCCAAACCAGTGCAAACCCCGATTTGAGCAACATCACCTTCCGAGAAGGAGAGGCCGGAGAACGACAGCAGACTAACTTCCTAGCATTCCATCAACGGTCACTTCAACCGACCCGGTATGCTCATCTGAATTCTCTGATGGAACTCGGGATTCTCGACGGCGTCACTTGGATGTTGCAGAGAGCCGGCATCTGGCATCTCTGCACCAATCCCTAACCCACCTACGAGCAACTCACTATGGAGTTTCTCAGCTCTTTCGCCTACATAACACATCCGACGATGCCAACCAACTTCACGGTGCCGCCTGCTTTCGGCTGTTCGGCACTGAATATCAGGTCCCCCAGGACCGCATCGCCGTCATCCTACAGTTAACTCACAGCGACGATGCTCACCGCCGCATCTCCGATCAGTTCTACCAAGAGGCTTTCCCTCTCTGGAACCAACTGACCGGAACCACTCCAGACAGCTGGGACACGCTGAACACCACTCATATCCACAACCCAGCTATCCGCTACTTCCACCGTGTGTTGAGCAACACAATATTCGCTCGTGACAGTAACCATAAGGTAAACTCGAAGGAGCTGTTTTTCCTCCGCTGCGTGTTCGCTTCAGAGCCGGTTAACGCCACCCCGTTTCTCTTGGCTCACATTCAGGCCAACTGTAACCGCGACTCTAAACCTTTCTATTTCGGTGGCATCATCACATCCATCGCCATAGGCCTTGGTCTTGGCGACCGCCTCCAGACACTCCGCCAGATGCCCCCTGTATTCCTGGACACCGACCACTGCCGCGCCTCCCACCTCATCAAGGCCCGCCGTGATGGGAGATATCATCCTGAAGTGTGAGGCCGCACTATCCAGAGCATCATCATGCCTTCACACACCCGGATGCATTCAGAGGACAGAGCCAATTGGCTCTTCGACACCACTGCCCCTGCTGCCCCAACACAGGATAATATCCAAGACCCCAGGGACGAAGTTCAGGAGGAGCTAGACAGAGCCGACCAGCCTGAGCCTTCACAAGCAGCTGCTGCAGCTGGCCCTTCCACGCGCCGCCGCCCCCGTCCTGCAACTGATGACACATCCGCGGCCCTCCTCCGCTGCATCGAGCAATAGAACCAGATGATACTTATGATGGAGCAGCAGAACCGAAGGGCTGAAGAATTTGAAGCATGGCAGAGAGAGCAAACAGGTCAAATTCAGCAATCGTTGCAGATGATGCACGATATCCATTCCGGCATGGCTGACGAGATGACACACCTCACTGTGCGAGTCGACGACCTCCGTGATTACATATCCCACACCGGAGCTCTGAACCTCGCCGCACGAGACCCCCCTGCCAGAGGTCGAGGAAGAGATCGAGGACGAGGACGGGAATAGTAGTATTTTTCATTTTTGCCATTTTTGTTGTTTTTTTTCTTTATTTCCTTTGTATTCCTCCCTTCCGCATTCTTTCAAATCAGTGAGGACACTGATTGAGATAGTGTGGGAGCGGATCATTATTTCCCTTTTCATTTCCCCTTTTTTTTCATGTTATTTCCCATTGTACTTTTTCTTTCGAATTCTCAAATTAAAGTAATTTTAATTTTCGGCAAATAAGCCCTTATATATTTATCTCCGTTACGTGAACTCCCCGCGTTTCATATGACTATACAAAGAAACTTTTAAACTCCTTGGCTCAAAGCATCACGAGGACACGCTAAAGTTCAATCAAGTATGGAAATCCTGAGAAGAAAATTCTAACAATTCCATTACCGTCCTGACACCGTAGACCTCCAGTTTATGCGAGTCCGTTTCACTACCTACACGTACCGAAGCTTCAAGCTCCTACTCTAACGTAGCCCCCAGTAGTTTATACAAGCAGTCAGCACCATCCTAAATGCTTCTAAGCAATGAAACCGATGCAAATAAGTGCGTGATCTCTAACTCAAAATAAAAAAAAAAAATCATGAAGAAGAAAAGCCATATAGCCTGAGTATAGAGACATCTTCCTTCTAAGTTAGGTGCTCCTCACCCGAGCATTTAGCCCAACGGTACATAAAGTCTTTGGAAATCAATAGCATAAGCTTATGTGCAAAGAAGAATCGAAATAGAAAAGAGATCATAGCCACTAACAGGTTGACTTGCCATGAAAGTATATGGATAACGGGCTTAATGTGACTGCGCCAGAACAAACCGGGTAAAATTTGTTGCAAGGAACTTGACGCCAAGCTGCAGTAGCATGATTGGAACTGGCTTGTATAAAAGGGAGGCCTTCGAAGACTTACAACTCAGTGTCACCAACGTATGTGTTTTGTTTCAATTTAAGTCTTGGCCTTCCTAACTTATGATTTGAAAAACCTTTCGGAAAGGAGAAGCGTGCCGCGTGTTTGCCACATTTTCAATTTTTCCAACTTTTACTTGAGGACAAGTAAAGATTCAAGTTTAGGGGAGTTTGATAACGCGAAATTGTATATATAAAATGACATGTGTTTTAACTAATATTTGACTGATTTCACTCCGAATTCAGGACATTCCATGCTATTTGTCTAAGTATTATGCAGGTATTCAAAGAACATGTCCAAGCAAAGCAATATGAAGAAAAGGAGCAAAAACAGGTGAAAAACAGATGAAAAACCAAGAGAAAAACAGCAGAAACGAGTTTTACTGATGTGACGACCGTCACATAGCCGTTGCGCTCGTCATACGTGTGACGACCGTCACACCTCCATGACGACCGTCATGCACCCAGAACGTGCAGAATGCAGTCACGTGCTAAAATTTCCCCTCAAAGACCAAAAGTGTGGCCACTAACTCCTACTTTTCTGCCTCAAACCCACTTCCTGAAGGAATAACCGTTAGATACTCTCTCTCTCTATAAAAGGAAGAGGTTGGGACCTGAAAAAGGGAGCCGCATTCAAGACAACGAAGTGCTACCAATTCATCTTCAGAGCAACCTTACCGTTCTTATATTCTTATTTCTTTCTCTTTTCCTTCTCTGTATTCTTTGGTATTTTGTAATTTCCATTTTTCTTGTACGATCAATTGGCACAAAGACCAGAATCCTGCCAACATTATGGAGGATCTGCCCAAAAGCCAATTGGAATATTTCCAGATTTTCATTTTAATCGTAATTGCAATTTTCATTATGATGCATGTTCTTAATTACTGCTTTTATTTATGTATTACCATTTCTTTTTCCATGTCTAGCTAAATTACCGTAATCGATATGTAATAACAATTCAGACGGGATTTGATAATAATTGGCGTAATCTTTCTCTTTTCAAAACTCAGTTATGGTTTTAGTTTTTAATCAAAATTCTAAATAAACCTTTGTCACGACAGTGAGAAGCTATTTACAGTGGTTTTGCCACGACAGTGGGAAACCATATTAAGGTACGAACCAACAAGCGACAGCTGCGGCTAAGACCAGATAGTAAAAACTAGGCATTCGATTTAAAAACAGCGAAAGCGCTTTAAAAAGGATTAGAACTTAGAGATTTTCAAAAGGTAACTTTAACCCTGAACGGGATAGCGACAGCATACGTTCCGCCTTAGAGTTGCGACTAGCGTCAACAACCATCGTGAGACAAAAGTCTTTAGATCACTATTTTCTTCTTAAACTAAGTTTGAAAACACTTAATACGCCAATAAATTGTCAAATCCCTGAAGAACAAAATTATTGCATATCGATTCATAAATTCATATCTTAAGTAAAAGCTTTAGTTCCCTTTAGTTTACACATCTATTCTGCTATTATTCAACTTGAAACCAAACCGACCTAGCTAAACACCGTAACACCCGATAACACTAGATTGATTACGAGTCCCTGTGGGACCGATATCTATTATTACTACGCGATAGACTGTGCACTTGCAGTTAGATTTGTTAGACATAGAAAGTCGCGATAAACTGAACAAAATGTCAGGTCTAGAAGCAGTTAAGTAGAGAAGAGATCCTATCATACCTCTGTAGAGTTTCTGATCTACTTTCTTACTTACCTCTTCCTTGCCTAGTGAACTAGTTGGATACATGGGAGTCTTTGCCATCTTACTATCAGTCATGTTAAATTTCTTCAGAAGTTCTTTAACATATTTGGTCTGATGAATGTAAGTGCACTCTGGAGTTTGGTTGACTTGAATTCCCAGAAAGAATCTCAATTCTCCCATCATGCTCATTTCAAATTCTTCCTGCATACATTGAGCAAACTCCTTTCCCAACATAGTATTGGTAGATCCAAATATGATATCATCCACATATATTTGACAAATTAGAAGATCTTTCTTAAATGTTTTACAAAAGAGTGTTGTGTCCACTTTGCCTCTGAAGAAATTTTTCTCCAGAAGAAAATTGCTTAATCTCTCATACCAAGCTCTAGGAGCTTGTTTTAAACCATACAAAGATTTCTTTAGTTTGAAAACATGTTTTGGGAATTTTTCACTCTCAAAACCAGGAGGCTGGTGAACATAAACTTCTTCTTCTATAATACCATTTAGAAAGGCACTTTTAACATCCATCTGATATAGAGTGATGTTATATTGTGCAGCAAATGAAATAAGAAGGCGTATAGATTCTAACCTTGCCACTGGAGCATAAGTTTCAGTGTAATCAATACCTTCTTGTTGACTGTACCCTTGAGCAACAAGCCTTGCCTTATTTCTTTCAACTTCTCCTTTCTCATTAAGCTTATTTCTGAAGACCCATTTAGTTCCAATTATGTTGAATCCTTTTGGTCTTGGAACTAAATCCCACACATCATTTCTGGTGAACTGATTTAACTCTTCTTGCATGGCAATAATCCAATCATTGTCTTGCAGAGCTTCATCTACAAAAGTTGGTTCAATTACTGACACCAATCCAAATAATGATGCTTCAGATGATCTGAGGAAGGATCTTGTTCTGATAGGGTCATCCTTCTTTCCAATGATAACATTCTCTGGATGAGAAGCTTTGATTCTGGAAGATGATCCTCTAACAGTTGATTCTTCAGAAATGTTTAAGTTGTTCATCTGAGAAGTCAAAGGAATTGCATCTGGCGTTGCTTCTGGTTCCTTCACTTGATCTTTGTCTGCCTCTGAGCCTTCAGAGTCTGTGAAAACTACTTCTCTATCTGCAGAGTTTTCAAACTGCTTTGGCTTTTTAATGCCAAGCTTATCATTAAATCTAACATGAATAGATTCTTCCACAATCTGTGTCTTAGTATTGTATACTCTGTAGCCTTTAGAGCATTCAGAATACCCAAGCATGAAACACTTCTGTGCTTTAGAATCAAACTTGTTCAGATTTTCTTTAGTATTCAACATATAGCAAATACATCCAAAAGGATGAAAATATGAAATGTTGGGCTTTCTGTTCTTCCACAGTTCATAGGGAGTCTTCTCCAAAAGAGGTATTACAGACACTCTGTTCTGAATGTAACAGGCTGTGTTGATTGCTTCTGCCCAAAAGTGCTTTGCCAGATTAGTCTCATTGATCATGGTTCTACCCATTTCTTGTAGAGTTCTATTTTTCCTCTCTACAACTCCATTTTGTTGTGGAGTTCTAGGACAGGAAAAATCATGAGCAATGCCATTTTCATTAAAATATTTTTCAAAATATTTGTTTTCAAATTCACCACCATGATCACTTTTGACTTTTATAATTTTGAAATCTTTTTCATTCTGGACTTGTTTGCAGAAGTCAAAGAACACAGAATGTGACTCATCCTTGTGTTTTAAGAACTTTACCCATGTCCATCTACTATAGTCGTCAACAATGACATCCATACTTCTTGCCTCTGATGGATGCAGTTTTCACTGGTCCAAACAGATCAATATGAAGTAATTCTAGTGGTCTGGAAGTAGAAACAACATTTTTTGATTTAAAAGATGATTTTGAAAACTTCCCATTTTGACATGCTTCACAAAGAGCATCTGAAGTGAACTTCTGATTAGGAAGTCCTCTAACAAGATTAAGTTTATTAATCTGAGATATACGTCTCATATTAATATGCCCCAATCTTCTGTGCCAGACCCATTGCTCCTCATTAACAGACAAGAGACATTTAACATTCTGTACCTTAAGTTCTGAAAGGTTTATTTTATAAATGTTGTTCTTCCTCTTTCCACTAAATAGGATTGAGCCATCCTTTTGGCTAATAGCTTTACAACATTTTTGATTAAAGGTTATGTCATAACCATTGTCACTTAATTGACTTATGGACAATAGATTATGCTTTAATCATTCTACAAGTAAAACATTAGTAATAGAGGGAAGTTTACCATTTCCAATAGTGCCAGATCCAATGATCTTACCCTTCTGATTCCCTCCAAATTTCCCATCACCTCCAGATCTAAGCTCCAGACTTTGGAACATAGACCTTTCTCCTGTCATGTGTCGTGAGCATCCAGAGTCCAGGTACCATGATTGGCGTCCTGACCTTGCTGCTAAGAACATCTGCAACAGGAATTATTTTACTTTTAGGTACCCAGATCTTCTTGGGTCCTTTTGGGTTAGTTGTTCTAAAGGTTTGTCTAAACTTCTGTTTTTCAACATAAGGTTTATTCTGACTAGCCTTAGATTTAAACACATGAATGTTCTTTTCAGAACGAGTGTGTTCAATATCATTCAAGTGACCAAATTTAAAGTGGAAATATAAAGGAGTCTTCTTGATGATAATTTTATCAACAGGTTTTGGATTTAAATCCTTTCCAGAGGAAGATTTATATCCAATTCCTTTTCTGTTATTTCTGCTAACTCCATAGATCATAGAAGCCATTTTGCTTCTGTCTATGCTTTTAGAAAGAAACTTCTGAAAGCTGTAATCATATTTTTCCAAAATATTTTTGCATTCAGACTCAGTTTCAGAATCAGAGTCTTGTTGAGCTAATTCAGAATCATTTTTCAATCTTAAGTTCTTTTCATTTAGCTCAGCTACTTCTAATTTGAGAATATTATTCTCAGATACAAGATTGCTTTGACGCTTCTTGTATTTGAGCTTAATATTGTTATAGCTCTTCAGAACTTCTGATAACACTTTGATAAGTTCATCTTTAGTGAGTTTAGCCATTACCTCTTCAGCGTCAGAGTCAGATTCAGAGTCAGATTCAGATCCTGAAATTCCTTCCTCCTGATCTTCTATGTCTGCCATCAATGCTACGTTGGCACATTCCTCTTCTGACTTAGATTCAGATTCAGATGTATCTGAATCATCCCAGGTTGCCATTAGAACCTTCTTCTTCTTATCAGATTTTCTTTTAGGCTTTTCTTACAACAACTTTGGACATTCATTTTTGTAATGCCCAGGTTCTTTACATTCGTAGCAGACAACCTCCTTTTTGCCAGATCTTTTGTGTCCAGAAGATTCTTTTCTTTGGTCAGGCTTCCTGAAGTTTCTGAACTTCTTTCCTTTATGCTTCCAGAGTTTGTTTATTCTTCTGGACAGCATGGATAGTTCATCTTCATCTTCAGATGAGGATTCTTCAGAGCTTTCCTCTATTACCTGCAATGCTTTAGCAGATTTATTAGATTTTAAGGCAATTGATTTACCTTTCTTTTGAGGTTCATCTTCCTCAAGTTCAATTTCACAACTCCTCAGTGAACTGATTAGTTCCTCCAAGGAAATCTTGTTCAGATCTTTAGCCATTTTCAGCGCAGTCACCATAGGTCTCCATCTGGTAGGTAAGCTTCTGATGATTTTTTTCACATGATCAGCAGTAGAGTATCCTTTATCCAGAACCTTTAGTCCAGCTGTAAGTATTTGAAATCTGGAGAACATAGCTTCAACAGATTCAGCTTCTTCCATCTTGAAGGCTTCATACTTCTGAATTAGAGCCAGAGCCTTTGTTTCCTTGACTTGAGAGTTTCCCTCATGAGTCATCTTTAAGGACTCAAACATGTCAAATGCAGTTTCTCTATTTGTGATCTTTTCATACTCAGTGTGAGATATTGCATTTAACAATATTGTTCTAGCCTTGTGGTGATTTCTAAATTCCTTCTTTTGGGCTTCTGTCATAGATTTCTATCTACTTTCTTGCCATTCCCATCAATGGGATGAACATATCCATCTATGAGCAAATCCCATAAATCAACATCATAACCAAGGAAGAAACTTTCAATCCTATCTTTTCAATAATCAAATTTCTCCCCATCAAACATAGGGGGTTTAGTGCTGATTCTGTCCCTTTCTTCATATTTGTTGTTAATGTTAGATATCGAAGTATCAGCCATAGTAACAACCAAATATATATCAAAGTTTTTCTCACTGGATCTTTTCTGTCACTGTGAAGTGGTAGCACATACAAAACCGTAGCTCTGATGCCAACTGAAGGTGAGAAAATACTTAGAAGGGGGGTTGAATAAGTATGAAGATAAAAACTTAGAAGTAAAAACTCAAGTATTTTTATCCTGGTTCATTGAACTCAACTACTCCAGTCCACCCTTTCTAGAGTGATTTTCCTTTCTCAATCAAGGACTTAATCCACTATTTAATCAATTGATTACAATAGTAAGCACTAAGAACAACTGTTCAAAGTCTTCTCAAGAACTACTGATCCTTTCTGGATCTTCTTAAGGTTTTCTTACAATCAAATGTAATACTAAATACAAGTGTTAAGATGCTTCCAATAAAGCTTTATCACAACTGTGATTTTTCACTTAAGATTAAGATCAAAGAAATAATTCTATAAAGAATATATGAGTTGTATGAGAGCTTTGATAATGAATTCTTTTCAAGTATTTCGTCAACTGAAGAAGATGAGTGGAGACTTGCTTTTATAGGCACCGTGATCCAAGAGTTTTTTCACGTTGAGAAGTGTGTACCAAAAGGTCTGAGCCCTTTTTGTCTTCACATCAAGTGACCTTTCCTAGAAGAAGAAAGCGCAGAGAAATCCTTTTTGTTTGTGTTCTTGTGTCTAGCATAAATAAGGAAAGAGTCGTTTGGATATTCCAACGGACATAATCTTTGAATTCTTCTTCAACAATTTTCAGCAAGAATAATCAGAGTCTAATCTGATCAGAGCCTTCTGATGTTGATCAGAGTTTTGCTGAATCAGAGTCTTTGCAGCAAGTGTGCTTTTAGCATGTATAAGTTCAGAGCAGAGTTTTAGGTCAGATCCTCAGTACTGGCAGCGTTAGTACTCTCAGAGTCTTCTGAATTAACTATGCTTGAAAACTCTTCATACAGAATTCTTCATTGGTTCAGATGCTTCTGTCTTGCTTCAGATTCTTCTGGAGCTTCTGATGATAGCGTCCAGAATCTTCTAATGGTTGCATTTGACGCTTCAGAGCCTTGCATATTTCTTATGTTCAAATCTGATTTGCTTCTGGAGTGATATTTACTTTAATATCTGCAGCAAACATTCTTAAGCAAATTTTAGAGTACATAATTCTTAACTACAAAATTTCATAATAGTTATCATCAAAACATAGAGATATTATTAAGAACCAATCTGTGTTCTAACACACATCATGTATCAAAACTAAATCTTCAATACCTTAGCACAGATCACCAACAGGTGCACATATCCTTATGTCATTTGATGGTTCAGAAACCAAATATTTTCTTTAATCACTATGAATTGATTTTTTCTCCAAAAGACTTACATTCTTTAAAAACTAGAGTCTGTATACCATTTGAATTTTGGATACCAATTTAATTTTAGATACCATTTGAATCAGTTGAGGCATTCTTTTCAGAAAGTTAACAACTTCTGACAAGTTTTGGGTATCAGCATGAAACTTATGGATATCTTTTTTGATTGTCCTTTTGCTTCTGATATTTTAGTGGTCAACACCAGATATTCATATATTATCATATCAAGCTTGTTTAGCATTCTTCTTTCTTTTACATGTTTTCTAATAATTATATCTTCTGATTTCTTGTACAAATTCTTATGATATAATCTTCTTGATTATTGACTTCGGATGCACATCACTTGCTTTCTTGATCATATATTTGATATTTTATCAAATACAAATTATGTATTATGATATGTCATAGATTCTTACAATCTTTTATCTTCTGATAAAGTCTTCTTTAATCTTCTGATAGTCTGTTCTAACATACAGTGAACTTTTGCGAAGTTCCTGATCAATTCTTAAACATATGGTTAGAAATAAACATATTTGCATTATGTTTGGAATGAGATTCTTTAGATTAGATATCAAAATCATATATCACTTTCTCTGCCTTTATCAAAAATAAAAAAGGAATATGAAGATGATTATAAAGACATAAAAAGAAATTTCATTAATATTCATTAAGAAGTTACAATGGAAGCCGACAGACATAAATAAACTTAAAGATTAAAACAACACTAAGGACTTAGAAGTTCTAATATTTAACAACTTTTCTGATTGTTTTTACCCAAAATATGACTGTGAGTGATCGTATGTTGCACTATTTGATAACTTATGTGTGAATGCCAAAAAAAACTCCAACCATTCTCAAATAGGAGATGTAGAGATGCAGTTGATATATGCTTTCAAAAACAAGATCAAGATAAATTGGTCCTACACCATCATTCACCATATGTAACATCTTTAAAGACTAAGTTCTAGATTACCCTATGTTAGGGTAATAACCAAGTTATTGGAATACTATGATATAGATTTGAAAAGGGAGCCTAAGAAGAAAATGAGTATGAAAGAATGTGAAATTAATTCGGGAACCGCTCTTTGGAACACCGACATCATTGTTGATAATAATGGCATCTTCAAGTACAAAGATGATCCTTTTACAAATGCTCATCCACCGACTCTAGAAGGAGGATACACAAATGAGGTTATGTACAACAAGTTGTGTTCAGTTGAAACTTTCATGGTTAATTGATTTCGAGAACTCAAGCTTGAAATGGTTTCCATTAAACATCTCTTACAAACCCAAAACCAATAAGCAAGTGAAGAAGAAGAAGAAGAAGAAGAAGAAGAAGAAGAAGAAAGAGAAGAGGAAGATGTGGAAATGTCGGAAAGTGATTAAGTTGTTTTGTGTCTCTCTTGATATTATGATATTTCCATGTTTCTTTTTAAGTTTAAGTGTATGGTATTATTAGCTTAATTTCTAGTTATGTTTGGACTTGTATGGTATATCTTTATGTTATGTGTTACCATTTCACCTTGGTTAAGTTAAGACATTAGATGGATATGAAGTATGTTTCTTGATTTTTATCATGTGTTCTATTTATTACAATATGTTATATCAATGTTATGTGAAGTATACTATGTTTTCTTTTACATGCAACTTGTGATATTAAATGTTTAATCTTTCCCATCCTTGTTGTTAATGACAAAGGGGGAAAAGATACTATATTGTTGTATGTGTTTTTCTCTAAAAAAAGTGAAGCTAGAAAAATATTTTAAGTACTCTCAAGCATGGATCAAGCGAGAGCTTTGATCAATGGGTAGTTTCAAGGGTTAGAGAAAGACAAATTGGATCAAACTTTCAAGAAAGGGTTGTCATCATCAAAAAGGGGGAGATTGTGAAGTCAAGCTTCTCAAAGTGTTTTGATGAAAATAAATCAACAAGCAAGTAAGATTGAAAAAAAGGAAATAGTTCAAGACTCCTAGCACAAGTCAAGTTTCAATGAAAATAAATAAAGTCTTGAAGAAATTATATTGGATTGATCATAATTGTTAAGGTATAAAACACCCAACCTCTCTATGTGTATACAAGTGCTCAATGTTATCATTCATTCATGCCATGTATTTTTTGTGCATTAAAACCTTGCCTTTCTTCTTGTTGCTAAGGCAAATTTTGGTTTAGGTCTGCTAGTAATCGGTTACCAGGTTTGCAGTAACTGGTTACCATACTCATGTGTTGCATTTTGTGGACATTTTTACAAGAGTTTGAAATAAAAAGTACAATGTATCAATCTCTTGATTGATCTTCTCCTTCAAGCATACAATTCCCTTAGTGATATACAAGTGTTCAAGTATGTATGGAATGAAACTTATGATTATTTTCAATAAAAATTAAATGCAGAAAGTTTCACCAAATTTTTTGATATAGAACACTTAAGAATTTTGAAAGATGAAGAGAATAAAATGATTTGAATTGTAGATGAAAGAGATAGTAAGAAAATATGAAGATTGATGTTTATATAGCCTCTAGACACCTCTACAAATGAGTGCAAAATGTGAATGCATGCCATGCTTTAAGAATAATTTTTGAAAATCATTTGAATGAAAAAATTAAAGTTTTTTTTAGCCACTGGTTCAGTGGTAACCGGTTATGTGGGCATTGTAATTTTTATTTCAAACTCTTGTAAAAATTCATATTATTTGTTGTAATCCTTGTTGTCCAGGATTGTTGAAAACAAGAGAGTCATTAAGGAAGAATTGTTCTCTTAGTGTACTTAGTAAAAATCCAAGAGGATTGTTCTTGGTGGTTTTTGTTTGTGTCTGTATAGAAAAACTAGGATAGTCTTGTATAAATCCTAACATAGTAAAATCTCTTATGGCGTAAGGGGACTGAAGTACTCTTGGATTATAAGGGGAACCATAATATATCGATGTATCATTTATCTTTCCTCATTTTACAACTTTCATCATTTAGAAACTTAAACGGAAAAATTATAAGACTTAAGTTAAACACCAGAAAAATATTCTAAATACCTAATTCACCCCCTTTTAGGTGCATACTCTACTTACAGAAACAACATAATATTGTCTTATCGATCTTAACTAATTCTTTTATCGAGTAAGGGTTTCTTATCCCGACTTCCTTTATGCCGGTGTTGGCACATTCTTGCAAATATTTTTCCTTGATGTGTTAAGTAGGATGTAAGTTTAAAATCTGGCTCGCGACCCATTGTCTCCCTTGTCCAGTCTTCAGTTATGGTCATTTTCTGTCGCTCGGTTGTCCTTGTGATCCTTAATCCTCGACCCCCTTCCACCTCTTCAGCCATGAGTTCCTCCCCATAGTTAATGTATGGCCGAGCTCTGGTCAAGAGGTCATTTAATCTCGCATCTATTTCTAGTCTTAACTTCTCGTGAAAGATTCAGTTTGATCTTAGTTCTTTCTTGAATATCTAGCATTTTAGCCCATCAGTTGTCCCTCATACCTGTATGAACATCTTAGTGAACCAGTCTATGTATTCTTGTAGGGTTTATCTTTTTATTTTGGTGACTTCTAATGAGGATGCCTATTGTTGCGGGTTGCTATTTTTTGGGCGCTGAATTGGGGAATAAAAGAGTCACAAAGCTCTTTCCAAGAGTTTATATGAGCAATAAGCAAGGTTTTGAACCACGTCATGGTTGCTCCTTTGAGGTTTAAAATGAACAATTTACACTTCACCAAACCTTGTGGGAGGTTATAATAAAGCATAATGTCCACATGTTCGATATGCTTGTCTAGATATTCATATACGTTGTATATGTCTAACATGAGGGGTTTTCTCTGAGACTTCAGGATCTGACTGTCGAGGATACAAATAGAGACTGAGTTTCTCATTCGTCCATAATCTTGTATTTTGTCGGCGTGTCTGTCTTCCCTTTGGGAACGAGGCGATGGAGATTGGTGAAGATGACATGATCCCATGTGAGTAAGGCTAACACCTTTTTCCTTTGGAATCAAGTATAAGAGATCAACTTTCTCGACATGAAAAATAATCTCGAGAACTAGAAGATGCCTGGTTAAAGAGGTGTAATCGACAAGGATTGGTCGTGGTATGGTTTTGCAACTGTCGTGCGACATTGGCTCGTGTAGGGATTGAAGCATATTGCAAGTTTTCTTCAATTCTGAGGAGTCTTTTGGCAAAGAATGCAAGTTTTATCGATATACTGAGTTGTATAAGTTGTTGAGAAGTTCATTTTCTCCTTGAGTGCCTAAGTTAGTATGAAGTTGTTGGAGACTCTTAAGCATCTGTTGTCTATGGATCAGAGGTTGAAATGCAAGTTGTTTTGAGGTTTGACCTTGTAGTAACTCTTGAGAAGATTTAAAAGTCTGAAGGACTTGGAATGTTCTTTGGTCGATAGTCGAAAGAAGTGGATTATTGGGGAGTTGAAACAAAAAGAGAAGTTATAAGAACTGAATCAGTTTCTTTTGCTGGAAGAGGTTAAGCCATTCTCGTTGGATCATGAGTGTTAACTGTTACAATAACAGTGGTGGCGTTACGTTGGGCGGCTAACTGAGTAGACTTAATGTTAGATTAGTTTAAGTAAGATCGACCGAATACTAAAGTAGAAAGAAGATCAGTTGAAGCCGATGAGCGGTGAAAAGACAATGGTTTTTACGGGAACTCGAGGGAATTAGTCGTCAATTCCCACAAATAACGTCACTATTCCGAGGTGGAACATGAAATATGTAGTGCCAAAGAAACAAGCTCTTCTAGTGCAGTGGCGAGAGCTTCAAGAACAACAAGGTGAGGAGAACCTGTTAGATTAACACTCCAACACGTGAATCAGTAAAGTCTAAAAGATGTAGTTTGAGAAATGAGAGTGCAATAATACCTCAAATGACACATTCTTAAATTTATGTATGATGGACGGTTAAAATTTCTACTATCTAAACTGACATAAGAAATAGAGAATTGTCTAATCCGATTTAACAATAGCAAAAATTAAATGTCAGATCGTTAGTGATATCCTACCAACACTTTGTGTGCTATATAAATACTACAAATGGTTATCACAATTAGAACTTCTTCTATAAACATATGACCAAACTTAAAAATAATATCTATATTATACACCATATGTGTGATTAGGGGTGGCAAAGTGGGCAATCCACCCTGTTTAGACCCGCTCCGTTTATGCTCGTCCAAAAGCGGGGCAAGGCGGAGCCGGCCAACTTAGACGTCCGAGCTCAAAAGTCAAGTCCACCCCGTTTATTAACGAGTTGGTGGGCCGACCCGCTAATTTTTTATTTTATAATTTGATTTACTACATAATTTACAACAAAAATATTTATTACCAAAGAGATCGACAAATTTTTTTTTTTAAGAATGTATAATAAAACTTCAACATGTCTTAAGTTCAAACAGTTCAAACATTCGTTGTACATCCTTCTCTTCATAATTCATATGATAATTCAATGTATTTAGATTGTTCTAAAATAGTGAAAATATATATTTTAAAACTCATATAAAATGTTAAAAGTAAATGAGTGTATCTGCCAAAAGAATAATAAATGAGTATAACTTTTACGAATCTTCTAGCAAATTGGTCCGTGTGGACACGTGTGGGCTCCACAGCTCTCTCTCTAGTATAAAAATAATAAAATAAGAATGAATCACATATACATATACTTTCATTTCCCAACTTTTTTATACAAAACAAAAAAAAAAGAACAACATGGATTCTTACCCTCCAATTCTCCGCCACCAAAACAACCAACCACAAAACCTAACCAACCCGGATTCTAACCCGATTCATGTTTCGGATCCTGTTCCAACCATAGATCTCAAGCACTTAAACCACAAAAACTTGGATGAAGCTTGCAAGGAATGGGGTCTATTTCGTTTGGTGAACCATGGAATTCCATTAACCCTTATGGAACAGCTTCAAGATGTAACAAAACAAGTGTTTTCTTTGTCTTTTGAGTCCAAACAAGAAGCATGCAAGGAATGTCCTATCACATACTTTTGGGGTACCCCTGCCCTAACTCCATCTGGAAAAGCTTTATCAAAAGAAACTCAGAATATCAATTGGGTTGAAGGTTTTGATGTACCATTGTCTAAACTCGATGAATTTCAACATCAAGTTCCTTCACTTGAGTCCATAAGGTACACACAAATTACCATTATAACTTCTATTCTTATCCAAAATCGATATAGTATTGACGTGTCAGGATCGGTTTTTTCTCTGATGTGAGTGATTCTTAGTTAACAACTTTATAATTTTGTTTTATTATTTTGTATCTTTGTGGGCTATCTTTTGTGTTTTATTTGCTAGGAGTATGTGCATGTGTGGAAAATATGAAACATAGAATAATGGGTGCAAATATTTTGAGTATGACATTTTTTGTTGTTCACCATAACATTGCATGAATGGGTGTTTCTAGTTTCTTTCTACCAATTGGGTTATTCAAATCCATTAATTTGTGGATTAGTATTAGACTTGATTGATAGATGAGTCATGAGTCTTAACGTGTAGTTTTATTTAATTTTTATCCATTAACTTAATTCTTTAATAAAATTAACAAGAGTCAAGGAATACTACCATAAAAAATTAAAACTACATGTCCTGTTAAGTGTATTTTGGGAGACTTATTAAGAAACTAACTATAAATAATTTTGTTGTTGAAAATATTAGGATATATATGTTATGTTTTTAATGAATAAATTTAATTACCTCTGAATTTGGACGTTTATTTAAGATTGTTTCGAACATTTTAAAGAATATTTATAAATTTTTTAATTAAATAATATTGTAACTATTTTGTTAAAAGATATTTTTTGTTATTTTAAAAATAAAATTAATATTTTGATTAAAAAAAGTTACCTCTGAACTTGGACCGGTTTATTTAGGGTTATTTTGAACATTTTAAAGAATATTTATAAATTTTTTAATTAAATAATATTTTAACCATTTTGTTAAAAGATGTTTTTTATTATGTTAAAAATAAAATTAATATTTTGACTAAATTTTGAAAGAAAAAAAAACTAATTTTAACACCAATCAAAGAAAAAAAAAACTAATTTTTACACGCCACGACTAAATTTTTTAAAGTTTCAAATTTCCCTCCTTCTTAAAATTCTAATTTTTGATTGAAGATTTTAGATCTGAATAATTTATTATTTAAATGATTTAGTGACGTGGGAATCACTTGGTAAAGTGTTTTTTTTCCACGTGATTAGCACGTCACTAAATCACTTGGCGGACTTTTTCTTACAGTGTTTTAAATATATATTTTCTAAATAGGAAAAACTCTCATTTTTGTAACTAAATTAATAACAACTATTTAAAGTGCACATACTTTTAATTTGAATATTTTTTCAATCATACTATTAATTATAATAACTAGTTATGAGCTGAGAATATTTGTTAACCTTAATTATTTTTTAATAAAATAAAAAATTATTTTATAAACTAGCCTTCCTAAAAATTTACTGTATTAAAGTAAAGAAACTATATTGAAAAAAGTGGAATAAAAATTCATCTGCAGATATTTTAAAAATGGAGTCATTTGATTGAAGCAAAATTAGTTACTGTGTTAGTAATATATTTACTTAAAAAACAAGTAATTTTATAACCTGTCATAAATGGAACCAATTGACTCAGAAACAAACAAGTGATAAGAGACAAACCATGGATGTGCACATAGAATTGTTAGTTTTTAAATAAAGTCTCTTTAAAATATTATATGTCTTTAATATTAAATTTAAATACAATTATTGGTCCATAATTAAAAGTGAATTGTTACACATGCACATAAATGATACAACATGGAGGAAGAGACAGAATACAAAAGACTTTTTGTCATAAAGTTAACCTGCAAACCAGAATTTGTCTTATCTATTTTGGTAGTAATTGTCAACAGAATAAGAATCATAGAAACAAAATAATTACAGAAAATGTGTTTATTAATAACGAGAACTTTTTTTTTTATAAATTGATTTTATAGAAATGAGTTAGACTCGAGTTTCCGTGGTTTGTTCTGAGAGTTAAATTTTTTTTTTAATTTTTTTTTAAGGCTTTTGCTAGTGGAGTATGCAACCCATCTTTCAAGAGTTGCTACAACTTTATTTGAAGCAATGGCTAAGAACCTTGATCTGAATCTCAAAGACACAAAGTCCTATTTGGCTGAAAACACTGGCATCGTGCGTGTGTATCGCTACCCACGCACTGATGCTGGTTGGGGCATGGAGGTTCATACCGATAGCTCAGTCTTGTCGATATTGAACCAAGATGACCATGTGAGCGGACTTCAGGTTCTCAAAGATGATCAATGGCTAACCGTAAAGCCCATTTCCAACACATTGGTTATCAACCTTGGTGACATGATGCAGGTCTTAATTTTTTTCTTCTTTTTTGATAGAATTATTTATCATTTTATTATTTTATTATAATGAAGTTGTTATATAGTACATAATAATGGATTTTGTTTGGTTTAGGCTATTAGCAGCGACACATACAAGAGTGCTTCACATAGAGTGAAGGTGGAGAAAGATATAGAGAGGATTTCAATATGCTACTTTGTATTCCCTGGTGAAGACGCCATAATCGAGAGCTCCAAGTACAAGCCATTTACTTATAATGATTTCAGAGCACAGGTGCAACAAGACATCAAAGCTCTTGGGCATAAAGTTGGGCTTGCAAGGTTTCACCTCAACCAAGATTCTTAATTAAATTTAGTTATAAAGTTTAATAATATTTAACATGTAATTTTAAAGGATAACGTTCAAATAAATTGTAAAATATATTTGTTTATCTATCATGCTTTGGTTGGGGACTAAAGTGGACCAAATGGCCTTCATGTTTTAATTTATATAAAATATTATTAAAAAATGTGGATGTGGCAAACTTTCATTTTATATATCTAAAAATAAGTTTGGTAGTTTTGAAAACAAGATTGCTCTCAATCTCTAAGTGATAAGATAATTGTTAGTTACTACTCATTATTCTTCGAAGATATGTTTATAGTCTTTTGTAGACCCAAAAATATGATTTATTTATAAATTAACTTGACAATTAATCTAAATTTCGAGTCATATTTTTAATAATTTCAAATTAAATACTCGTTGACTTGATTTAGAATTAAAAATTTTGTTAAAAAATGTTAAGAGACTACTATTAAGAAAAAATACATGTAACAAAACAATAAAATAACTTTGAAGATTAACCTTACAAGAACTAATATTAGAAATTGAAGAGAATTATAATAAAGTTAAAATAGGATTCGTACACCTGACTTAATCCACTAGAAAGAAGAAAAAAAAGGGAATTGGGTGGGTTGAATTGGCTTACTAAGCCATGCGATTGAAATATGAGATTTTAAGGGGGTTGATATGGGCGGGTCAGGTAGACGGGTATTCTAACTTGTTTGAATGGAAGGAGTAGAAGGACAATGTTGTTTTAGCAATAGTGAGATAATACTGAGTCAACATTCATTTTTCCTCATTCCACTTTCATTTCATGATATCTCTCTCGCTCTCTAACATGAAAGAGAAACCCTATAATATCCTAATTTTTACCCCTAAAATCCCACTTATCATTTGCATCTCATTCCACAAATGAGATCACAAGCTTTGGTTCTCTTGCCTTTCTTTGCAGGTTTGTTCTTGAGAGATCACCGGACACTCTTGTTTTCTTATTTGTTTGATATTTGTTTGT
Organism: Lathyrus sativus; assembly: GCA_963859935.3. Lineage (NCBI taxonomy): Eukaryota > Viridiplantae > Streptophyta > Magnoliopsida > Fabales > Fabaceae > Lathyrus > Lathyrus sativus. The sequence continues at coordinate 357,114,198 of OZ012739.1, forward strand.
GTTTATGTTTACAAACGATTATTCAAAATCTCAAAAAATGTTTGTTTTTCCTTCACTAACTTTTTCAAGAAGAATTTGGATAAAGGATATCAAATACTAGTCCCTAAGCTCGGGTGAATTTCATTTGAAAAAAGTCAAAGTTGATCTGCAAACAATTCAAAATCATCTGATCAAGAGTCTCCTAAGATTTGATTGACTTTTATTCAAGAGACTCCAAGGTTCATGTGTTTATTTCCATGCCTTCTTTGACAAGCAAAAAGAATCGAGACAAAGCCAAGACAACACATCAAAAAGACAAATTTTCACCATTATTTTATTGTGGTAATCGATTATCAGTATTAGGGTAATCAATTGCCCTGTGCGCATTTTGTGAAAATTGGCCAAATTAAAATTCTGCAGCATTTTTGACACCAAATTCAAATGTTTCATCATGAGAATATTCTAGATCACTTTATTTTAATTCCCCTACCTCAGCATAATTAATTCTCACCACACACCTTCACTAATCACCACTTGATAATTAATTTTCCTTCAAATTCAAAATCCAAGCCTATATTTGTTTCCAAACCAAACTTCAATCCACCAAATTTTCCAAGCCTAACTTCTATAAATAGAGGCTTCATTTATATCATTTCACAAGCTTTTGATATCCAAATTTGCCTTTTCAAATTCTTTCTTTACTCTTTTTTTTCCAACTACCAAATTTACCGAAGCTCTTTCTTCATTTGAAAATTAGTAAGTTCATCATTAGAACTTACTAATCTTTGAGTTAAACCTTCATCCTTTCACTTTTTCATCATCAATTTAAGTAGATCAAGGCTTTGGAATATGGTTTGTAGAGTTGATTTGAAGAATTTTTAAATTTGGAGTGTTAATTTCTTGATCCACCATTGTTGCTCTTGGTACATCCTTAAAAGTATGATCTATTGTTGATTCTTATTTCTTGATCATTGGATCTTGAAAATTATGTTCTATTGGTGTTGTTTGCTGTTATTTTACTTGAATTTTTATGCTCAATTGCATCATTGATTATGTGGTGTTTGAAGAAATGATTCATCAAGTTTTTGTTCATTTTCAGCTTGTTTTGCTGCTGTTTTAGCAGGTGTAATCGATTACCCTTCTGGTGGTAATCAATTACACAGTGTTGTTTTTGGATTTTTGGCTTTGTTTTGGGACTATTTTGGTTCTTTCTTCTTCTTCTTCCATTTCCTTTTGGTTTTTGTCTTGAAATGCACTTTTAAAGGTCATTTTCCTCTTTAAATTCATTGGACTTAGGGTGTAGATGAAGTTGGATAAACATTCACTAATTCAAATCTATCTTTAAAGTGAATTGTTCAATTCATTTTAGGTGCTTTGAGTTAATGATATGTTTAGTGCTTTAGTCCTCCAAGATGAGTGGATGAACTTAAAGATGGAATGACTTTGAGATTGTAATTCAATTTGTTATTCCCTCTGCTCTTTTTTTTTTTGATCGGTGAAAATCTTCGATATCGTTTGAACTTATTTTAAGTTCTTGATGAAGACGAAATTGTTACCTATTTTCTTTTCGTGTGATATTTCTTTCGGAAAGTGATCTACATATCACTTCTCTAGCATGCATTAGCACTAACATTTTTATTGACCGGTCTCAGATAGTCGTGGTTTCTACATAAACCCGATTATAATTGCTTAACATAGCGCTAAATTATCCTGTAATTGGAAAGTGATCATTCGTGACTCAAACTTATGTTTGAAAGTCCAAGTATGGTTGATTATTTGTCTTAGGTCCATTACTTATGAAACTTGTTGTTAGGAGACTTTGATTTTATCAATTCTCTAATGAGTCTTCATTAACTTTGACCTAAGTGCATGAGTTAACCACCGTTGATCATTTGTTATAACGACTAATCACTAACTCATTAACAATATTATTGTACTAATTTTGTTTATGTTTCCTTCTTGCTCACTATCTCTCTTTGATTTTATGCTCTATTTTTATCATCTCATATCATATTATTTTTTATGCTTCCGTTATTTTTCCTTTGTTCGTTGGACACATGTTTATGTTTCTGCCATTTTTCTTTTTGTCCATTTGGACCATATCTTGTTCAAAACACTAATAAAGGATTAAACCTATAAAAAAACTTGGTGCTCCTAACTTTGTGGTTATCCTCTTGGACTATTCTTAGACCTTGGACCTCTTAGACTATTCTTGGACCATTGAACTTAGAATTAGATCTCCTTCCCTGTGCTTAGAGTATTATGGATCTTTGTCTTTATTTGGATTGCGCATTTGCTTATGCTCAAGATGGATGAAATTCTTATTTGGCTTGCTATGGAGTGTGCTAAAATTTGGTTAGATCCTTCTTATCTCTAACTTTTATTTTACTTTCTAGGATATTCACTTCATCTCCTCCCCTTCTTAAATTTTCAAAATCTTCTCCCTTTTTCAAAAACCTTCCTGTTTTTAAACTTAAAACCGCTTTCACAATAAAAACCTTGACTCTTGTCAAGTGATTTTTAAACTTTGTTTTCTTTAATAAATGCCAATCAATGTTAATCATACTTTGACTAATTTAAAAAAAAATATATAAAAAACACTTCACCTCATTCAAACTTTTTGTGCCTTCGTGCACTTTTTCTTTTAAAAACTTTTTCAAAGTTTATACATTAGTCATTTTCATAGTTGAGATGTAATTATCCTATTCCCCATAGTATTTAAGATGTTGACATTTTCCACTTAGATGTTGAGTGATAAACTTGTTGATTTTAATCCAAGCAAAACCCTCCATCTTTAGGTGATGCAAATGTTACCTTATACTTGTGGGTGACTAGTCGTATTTTTCTCCTTAAAATGACGATTTGTCTATACATTTAAAAAATCAATCATAACCAACAATTTTTTGTTATTTGTACCACGAACTACGGGGTTTGATCCTATATTTCACTTTGTGGGTACGTAGGCATGAGACGATAAGTCTCTCCAAACACAAAAATCTTTAAAATAAATCTCTTCTCATCTCCTCAATCTCATTTCAAACAAACCATTTTCAAACCAAAAAGCGTAGATATTCCAAAGGGCTCCTATAGAGTACTATAGAAGTTTTGGGTGCTAACACTTCCCATCGTGTAACCAACCCCCTTATCCAGTCTCTGTTTATCTGTTCTTGTTTTAGAATTCTTTAGGTTTTGTTCGCTCTTTTTTCTTTCACTTTGGATAAAATAAAAGTTCGATGGTTACTCTTGCATTTTTTAGTTAAGTTAATTAATAGCTTACACTCACAAATTTCACCGTTACAGAAAAGTGGCGACTCTGCTAGGGAGAAAATGCCATAGGGGGTTTAGCCTACTTTGATTTATTTATCGCTTTTTGTTTGATTTGTTTGTTATTGCTCGTTCTGTTTGGGTGTCTGGTGATCTGTGTGGTGAGATAAGTCATATACCCGAACTTGAGTGCACTTATAATAGGAGGGTGGTATAGTCTTGTTGGCTTATGTGGAGTAGTCCTTACTAAGCTGACTTGAGATCCCCCGCTCAGCAGAGGCCCCTTTGGGATTACTGATGTCTTACGAGTAGTTGTAATTAGCATTACCTTTTCTGACCTGGGAGCCTGAGAAGATGAGGACCTTATAATCCTTTAACCCATCTTGGCCTTATTAGGACGTGGTGCAGTGACTATTCAGGTGTAGAATTGAATTAGTTGTCACACGATACCACACTCAGACGAGTTTCTCTTAAGAATATTGTTGGACGACGAGTAGTTGTTTAAGCTGATAATATACAAAAGATGAAATTATGACTCTGGAACCTTTTCAGAACCTTGTTCTACATGTTTTGATGTGGGTTGGTTCTTGTACCTTTGGCTTCATGCCCGTGCCAAACCTTTGAACCTGTGTACTTTGTGTGTCCGATTTGTGGGTGTTGCATCTTGCACTCATGCATTCATGAGCATTTTGTTTCAGTCAATTTTTAAGGATCTCATAAATTTTCCTTTACAAATATCGCAGATATTTTGATTATGGATATTGGAAGGAGAAACACTCAGAAGTACGGTTTTCGAGCTCCCGATCTTACGGATTTGAGAAAGCTAGTGTCCTTGGTAGTTGATCGTATAGGCTTCAAATCTCGTTATGGGAGACTTCTATTTGTTCTTTCTACCAACATTGAGGACAAAATTTTTAACACCCTTGTGCAATTTTATGATCCTGTCTACCGATGCTTTACTTTTCCTGATTATCAACTCATGCCAACCTTGAAAGAGTATGCTTATCTGTTGGGTATACCAGTTTCTGATAAGGTTCCTTATACTGGTTTGGAGGAAGTTCTTAAGTCCCAAGATATTGCTGCAGCCACCCATTTGACAAAATCTGATGTATATGCTAGTCTGATGGTTAAGGGACGCATCAAGGGTTGGACTTCTAAGTTCTTAATTGGGAAAACCACTTTATTTGCTAACGCTGGTCGCACATTGGAATTTGAGGCTATATTTTCTTTGCTTATCTACGAACTAGTCTTATTCCCAAACACTGACAACTTTGTGGATGTTAATGTAACACACCCTTTCTATACCCCCAAATAAACAATTAAATCATTTAGGCACATAGTAAAAAATTTCATCAGAGTATAAATTAAAACATGGTATAAAAGAGGTACGTCACATTATCCAGGAAATTCAAAACACATACAACACCTGCTCATAAAGATATGCAACAAAGGGTAAATCACCACAAAAGAACTTAGTCCTTAAAACCCACACATCAATATTTAGAATAAAAGCGGAAACATCTAAACATTGATTCACTTCATTCATATAAACATTGTATACATCAACAATTTAATTCAAGTCATAAGTCATGTTTACAAAACATTCCAGCAGATACATACACAGATGCATCACAAAAGAACCAAGAGAATTCCTAACTACCCGGTACTACATATCAGAGCCAACCGACCAAAAAGAACAAAGTCACGCTTCACAAAAGACCTCCAGCAAAACCTACTCTACAATGCCTCATAGAGCATCATAAAACAGCAGAAGGGTGAGAAACATTATCATAACGAGCAATGCATATAATATATATATATATATATATATATATATATATATATATATATATATATATATATATATATATATATATATATATATATATATATATATATATATATATATATATATATATATATATATATATATATATATATATATATATATATATATATATATATATATATATATATATATATATATATATATATATATATATATATATATATATATATATATATATATATACCAACACAGAAATACACATAACACATTTCTCACTGCAATACGTCACAATTCAATCATATATACATTGCAACACATATATAATTCACCAAGCATATACCATTATGTTTTGTTTAACACATCACATAAACATACAAAATTATGTTCATTACACCGATATATCATATGAAGATAATAATGCACTCAAAAAGACCGACTCACGACTCTATGCAGATGCAAATGCGGTACCGACTCATTCAGCGGGTTCAATTGAAGAACCAAATGGAACCATCGCTCGTTACCGAAGTAATTCCCCGTCGGGCCTACGATGTTCACCCACCGCTCACACTCCACATGGGCACACGATGTTTCAGGATTGCTCACACCCCACAAGGGCACACAATCGTTCTGCAGATTCTCCACAGAATCAATATAAACTATCGTTCACACTCCACAAGGGCACACGATCGTTTCTGCAGATCCTCTTAGGGATCAAAGACAAACCATCGCTCACACCCCACAAGGGCACACGAGGTTTCTGCAGATCCTACGCGGGATCAGACACACAAGAATGCAATTATGATGCTTCACATGCAAAACGACTCCATACACTCTTGAAATGCATACATATACACAAACATAAAATTATACATTCTTCACATCTATCTCATCATGCATTTTCACTCAATTTAAACAAATGCACAAAATTTCCTAAACGGCCACATTTCACACTTCACGATTCACATTCTAGGATTCACGCCATACGGCTACCCACAACATTTAATATCACACACACAACTATGCATAATAAGAAAGGATTAATCATACTTGAATCGAAGAATCAACATGGAAGTGAAAACACAAGAAAATAACATCCTGCTACGCTCGCTACCCTGCTCGCCTAGCGAGCTCCTAGCGAGTGTTCGCTACCTGTTCGCCTAGCGAACAAGCTCACGAAGGCAAACAGAAGCCACTGACTTGGTTCGCTACCACACTCGCTCAGCGAAGGCCTAACGAATACTCGCTACCCCCTTCGCTACCAGCGAAGAACACCAAAACCATTATGCCCAAGTCTGGGACCGTTCGCTACTGGCTCGCCACAGCGAATGCCCAGCGAGCGCTCGCGACCTGCTCGCCTAGCGAACGTGCTAGCGAGGGTCTGAGAACTCAGAATCCCCACTGTCCAAAACTCCGAAATTCATCGAAATCTACCCGATTCAATCCCAACTCGTTCTAGCAGCTTAGTCCAACATCCCTCGACTAAATTCTACCACTTATTTTCATTCTTAACCGTTAAAACTCGGGATTTACTAATTAACTCAAATTCAACCTAAAAATGGAAAATGAGCAAAACTCTCCCCAATCCAAAAGCAAACCAATAGAAACATACATAATCATACACATCGAAAGAATGATAAAGTTTAACACCCTTACCCGATTAATCGAAGCTTAGAAGTTTGATTCTTGATGATTCTAGGTTTTCTCCTCTTCCTCCTCTTTTCTCTTCTCTTTTCTCTTCTTTCCTTTCTATTTCTTTCTATCTCTTTCTATTCTATTTCTCCCAAATATCTACTAATTAGGGATTATTCTAAAACACCCTCTAATTAATTCCCAAAACTCTCCGAATAATGAAATAACATAATAAGCACACATAACATATTAATGTTCAAATTCCACAATTAAAAGAATAATTCAATCAAAATAAATTAAAAGACTCAACAAAAATGGGAAATTCAGAATCGGGGCGTTACAACTCTCCCCTACTTTAGGAATTTTCATCCTCGAAAATATTACCTGATCCAGACAATTCTGGATGCGACTTCCGCATCTTACTCTCCAATTCCCAAGTCATGTTGCCTTCCGCAACACCTCCCCATGCTACTTTCACAAGCGCAATATCCTTGCCCCTTAGCCTCTTAATATCATGATCCAAAATCCTAATCGGTGAAACTTCAACCGTAAGGTTATCTCTTACTTCTACCTCATCCATAGGAATAACATGTGACGGATCCGGAACATACTTCCGAAGTTGCGAAACATGGAACACATCATGCAAATTCGAAAGATTCGGAGGCAACGCCACACGATACGCCACAACACCCACTCGTGCAATAATTTGATACGGACCTATAAAACGAGAAGTCAACTTCTTCGACTTCAAGGCACGACCCACACCCGTAACCGGTGTAACTCTCAAAAACACATGGTCGCCCTCTTGAAACTCAATATCTTTCCTTTTCTTATCACGATAACTCTTCTGCCTACTCTGAGAAGCTTTCATCTTGTCACGAATAAACTTCACCTTCTCCGTCGTTTTTTGTACCATCTCCGACCCAACAACCGACTTCTCACCAGTTTCATGCTAACACAAAGGTGTTCGACATCTTCGACCATACAAAGCCTCAAATGGGGCCATACCAATACTTGAGTGAAAATTGTTATTATAGGTGAACTCAATCAACGCCAAATAACTATCCTAAGAACCACCTTGCTCTAGTACACAAGCACGCAAAAAATCCTCCAACGACTGAATCGATCTCTCGGTTTGACCATCTGTTTGCGGATGATAAGCCGAACTCAATCTCAGCTTAGAACCCAAAGCCTTTTGCAAACTCTCTCAAAACCTTGAAGTAAATCTAGGATCTCTGATCAGTGTATATTTATGCATATTCTCCTACATTTTTACTTAGGCATTTCTTTATTTTATTTTGCTTATTATTATATTTTATTATGTTTTCATATTTTATTTTATTTTTGGTTTAATTTAATTTTTGCACTTATTTTTCAGCTTTAGCAGTCTGCACGGAAACGATCATAACTGGAGCTCTGGGAATCCGTTTGAGGCGTTCTAAAAATCGACGGAAAGCTAAGAGAGAGAGCTATGACTTTTGTGTTGGAGCCGAAGTCAGATTCGGAGCTCAAAATTCCAGAATTCAGTTTCAAGTTACAGCATTAGGAATTTGTTTTAGTTTTGGGTCATGTTTTGGGTCTGGGTTATATTTTCGACCCAGTTGGGTTATGACCCGAATTCTGATTTTTATCCTCTTTAGTCTAGGTCTGGCCGTACAGCCGAGGAGACGAATTTTACAATTTTGAGGATTGACGGAAAAAAAACTATTGGAAAAGCTTGTAAACGCATGGAGAACTAATCCTCCTTGGACGGATTCACTGTACTCAGGTTCAAACTTTGAGATTGTTATGATAATTACAGTTTAATTTCTATTCCTTTCAATTATATCATGTGATTGTTGTTTGCTTAATTCAATTATCATATAGTGTAATTGATTCAATTTGATTGATCTGTGTTCCCAATTTTAATCGTAGATTAACTCTGCTTAACTGTTAATTTGCGCTATCATTTACCGTATGCTTAATCCAGCCATAGGAACATGTTCTCATAAAATCAACCATGCTTGTTGACTGATTTTTCATCAAATAGGATAGAATTCCCGCTTGGGAAATTGTATTTTCATCGGTCGATGATTAGTAAGAACCGAGGCAGTGGATCTGTTACTTTAATCACTGATTTCACAACAACTTATTTTAATAATCAATTATTTTAAGTACTTTTTCTTCTTAATCGGAAACCTACATCAAACCAAACCCCCCCATAATTTGTTACTGTAATTGGTTATTTAGTTACAAGAATCCTTGCGATACGACTCGAGTCATTGTCACTAAACTACCGTTTCCAAACTACTCGTTTTTGATCTGCGCGCGACAGCGGATCAAATTGGCGCCGTTGAACCTGCTTAATCACATCAAGTAACGGAATGTTTACCGCAACTTTTCAAAAAACGTCTAATATCTCTTTTTCTTTTTCTCCCTCCTCAATTCTCTTGTTGTTCAGAACTCTATGTGGGAAGGGGACTGGTGGTACATACTCTTTTTCTTTAATTTTTTCAGTTTCGACCATAACAGAAGAAGGATGAGAAGGTTTAGCTGGGTGAGGTTTAGAAGTAGGAAGTTCAGAGAGTCAATTTGGGAAGAAATATTTCTTCCTTTATTCAGCCCCGACCTTCATCTGAAAAATTTACAGGCGAAGGAAATGTTTCAGCCCTCTCTATTCCGGTCTTGCCACAAAAGTGCAAGGACCCAGGAACTTTTGCTATCCCTTGTACCATCGGAAACAGTAAATTCGATGACTGCATGCTTGATTTAGGAGCGAGCATTAATGTTATGCCTACTTCTGTTTATAATAGCCTTTGTCTTGGTCCTTTGCAGCCTACAGGTTTAATCATTCAGTTGGCGAACAGGAGTAACACACGCCCTGCCGGCATAGTCGAAGATGTCCTTGTTCGAGTTAACGATTTAATTTTTCCTGCAAATTTTTACATTCTTGACATGGAGGGAGAAAGGTCCAGCAAAGCTCCCATCATTTTAGGAAGACCATTCATGAAAACAGCAAAAACGAAAATTGATGTTGATGATGGAAGCATGTCCATGGAGTTTGGCGACATTGTTGCAAAATTTAATATTTTTGATGCCATGAAACATCCTTTGGAGGAACACTCCGTTTTTCGCATTGAGTTGATTTCTGAATTAGTTGATGACACTTTTTCTGAATTATTTTCTCTTGATTTTCCATCTGGTTTTGATGATGTTTATTCATGTTCTGATTATACTGACACTAACCTTTGTGTTGTGTGTGCTGAGATTGATGCTGCCCTGCAGAATGACGTATTTCCTACAGGTGAAGATATCGCTGAGGAATCTGTTTTTGTAGCTGATGCTCTTGACGTTCCTGCTGCCCCGACCATCCCATCTATCGAGCAGCCCCCGTCCTTAGAGCTAAAGGAGCTCCCTGAAAACCTGAAATACGCTTACTTGGAGAGTAATGAAAAACTCCCTGTTATTATTTCTTCTAACCTTGATTTCGATCAAGAAAACAAACTTTTACAGGTTCTGAAGAAGCACAAAAAGGCAATCGGGTGGACATTAGCCGACCTTCCAGGAATTATTCCTTCCATGTGTATGCACAGAATTTTACTTGAGGATGGTGCAAAAACAGTAAGGCAGCCCCAAAGGAGGCTTAATCCTTTGATTCTCGATGTTGTGAAGAAAGAGGTAACCAAACTCTTGCAAGCAGGTATCATTTATCCTATCTCTGATAGTAAGTGGGTAAGCCCAGTGCAGGTTGTACCTAAGAAATCTGGACTTACAGTTATCACAAATGAAAAGAATGAACCTGTTCCCACTAGAGTGCAAAATAGCTGGAGAGTTTGTATCGATTACAGGAGACTAAACCAGGCTACTAGAAATGATCATTTCCCTTTACCATTCATTGACCAAATGCTTGAACGGCTAGCAGGTAAATCACATTATTGCTTTCTTGATGGTTTTTCAGGTTACTTCCAGATTCATATTGCACCGGAAGATCAAGAGAAGACAACTTTTACTTGTCCCTTCGGTACTTTTGCTTATAGGCGGATGCCTTTTGGTCTTTGCAATGCTCCTGGCACTTTCCAGCGTTGTATGCTTAGTATCTTTTCTGATTTTATTGAAAATTGCATGGAAGTCTTTATGGACGACTTTACTGTTTATGGTTCTTCTTTTGATGCATGCTTGAGCAGTTTAAGCTTGATTTTAGAAAGATGCATCAAAACTAACCTTGTTTTAAATTATGAAAAATGTCATTTTATGGTTGAGCAGGGAATTGTTCTTGGTCACATAATTTCTGAAAAAGGAATTCCTGTTGACCCTGCTAAGATTGATGTGATTTCTACACTACCTTACCCATCTTGCATTCGCGAGATTCGTTCTTTTCTTGGTCATGCAGGTTTTTACAGGCGTTTCATCAAAGATTTCAACAAGATAGCTCTTCCGATGTCAAACTTGTTGAAGAATGACATCACCTTCCACTTTGATGACAAATGCAAACAGGCGTTTGACTTCTTGAAGAAAGCATTGACCTCCGCTCCGATAATCCAGCCCCCTGATTGGACCCTCCCTTTTGAGCTTATGTGTGACGCTTCGAATTATGCTGTTGGGGATGTCCTTGCATAAAGAGTTGACAAGGCTGCCCATGTTATTTACTATGCTTCTAGGACTTTAGATTCTGCACAGTCAAATTACACTACCACTGAAAAAGAACTTCTAGCTATTGTTTTTGCTCTTGATAAATTCAGATCTTATTTGCTAGGTTCCAAGGTTGTTGTTTTTACTGACCATGCAGCGTTAAAGTACTTGTTGAAGAAGCAGGATGCAAAACCGAGATTGATTCGGTGGATGTTGTTGCTCCAAGAGTTTAATGTAGAAATTAAAGACAAAAGTGGAGCTGAGAACTTAGTGGCTGACCATTTGAGCAGGATAGAGAGAGATGAAGATCTTTTTCCCATTCAGGATGACTTTCCTGATGAACAGCTTTTAGTTTTACATGGTATTACACCTTGGTTTGCTGATATTGTTGATTATCTTGTTGCTGGTGTTTTTCCTACAGGTGCATCCAGATCACAGATTCATAAACTCAAAAGTGATGCTAAATATTATACTTGGGATGATCCATATCTTTGGAAGTTTGGTAGTGATCAGGTTATTAGAAGATGTGTTCCCGACTATGAGATTGAATCCATTTTAAAATTTTCTCATGCGTCTCAAGTCGGAGGACATTTTGGCCCTCAAAGAACTGCAAGAAAAGTCCTCGACTCAGGTTTCTATTGGCCAACTGTTTTTAAAGATGCTTATGAGACTTACCGCACTTGTAAAGAGTGCCAGATAGCAGGTACAAACATCACTCGCAAGAGTGAAATGCCTCAACAACCTATGATTTTCTGTGAGGTATTTGATGTATGGGGAATTGACTTCATGGGTCCATTTCCTGTATCGTTTGGTTTCCTTTATATTCTGCTTGTTGTTGATTATGTTTCAAAGTGGGTAGAAGCTATCCCCACTCGGACTAATGATTCTAGAGTTGTCGCAGATTTTGTCAGGTCTAATATTTTTTGCAAGTTTGGAATACCGCGAGCTATCATCAGTGACCAAGGCACCCATTTCTGTAACCGCACCATGGAAGCTTTGCTCCGAAAGTATGGAGTTGTGCATAGAGTCTCTACTGCATATCACCCACAAACTAATGGACAAGCTGAGATCTCAAACAGGGAGATCAAATAGGTTTTAGAGAAAATGGTGCAACCAAACAGGAAGGACTGGAGCCGTCGTCTAGAAGACGCACTTTGGGCTTAGAGAACAGCTTTCAAGACACCCATTGGGATGTCTCCTTATCGACTTGTTTTTGGTAAGGTATGCCATCTTCCTGTTGAGATAGAACACCGTGCCTATTGGGCGGTGAAAAGTTGTAATTTGGAGATGCAACAAGCAGGTATTGAAAGGAAACTCCAATTACAACAGTTGGAAGAGCTTAGATTAGAGGCTTATGAAAGCTCTAGAATTTATAAATAAAAAACTAAACACTTCCATGATAAAATGATCTCTAGGAAAGAGTTTTTTGTAGGCCAACAGGTTTTACTGTTTAATTCCCGCCTTAAGCTTATGGCTGGGAAACTTTGATCCAAATGGATTGGCCCCTTCGTTGTTACTAATGTTTTCCCTCATGGTGCAATAGAAATTAAAAGTACAGGTACTGACAAAGTCTTTAAGGTTAACGGGCAGCGTCTGAAGTTATTCTATGGAGGTTCGGTGCCTGAAGATATCGGTATAGAGGAGATTTCTTTGGAAGCACCTAACTACACTGCAACTTGATCAGGGAGTTGTTCTTTCCTTCTCTTTACTTTAATAAATTATGTCCTTTCATTTAGGACAATGCTTGTTTTAAGTCTGGGGGAAGGAGACCTTTGTTTTATTTTATTTTATTTTATTTTATTTTTTATTTTATTTTTTTCAGTTATTATAATAAAAATATAAAAAAAAATTTGCATCTTTTTGAAAGTTCTGGGCTATAGTCTAATTTGGGATTAGTTTGCAGAGACTTGGGAACAGTTCATAAGATCGGTATCGTCTTAACACCGTAAGTCTCCTGCATATGGAAATTGATTTGAATTCTTATTATGGTTTAGCCTTGAATTTTCATTCTCTGACAGCTCTTGAGTAGTTTATTTCAGCAGTCAGCACTATCTCATACACACTCTACGCAGGGAAGCCGATGAATATAAGTGAGTGATCAAATTGAAAAGAAAAAAAAATAAAAAGAAGAAAAAAATAAAAAGAAAAGAAAAGAAAAAGTTGGAAAAAAAATTATTACTCGTTAGTTGGTTCAGCGGTTTCTGGTGCTAAACTTGGTAGGGCGGATTACGGTCCGATCCCCCGCAACTACAATTGAGTCGGCAAAGGGTTATGCCACGTAAGTACCAGAACCCCAAACAAAAAGGATCAGAGTCACTAACTGGTCGCCTTGCTATGAGTGTGTGGAGATAACGGGCTTAATGTGATTGCGCCTGAATGAAAAAGAGCAAAAAGGAGGAAGAGTAAGTTAGGCTTCAACATAATAACATGATTCGAGTTGATTTGTATATTCAGGAGGTTTATGTCTGCACAATTTTGGATTAGTGTTCCTACGATATCCTTAGTGTGTAAGATTAGTACCTATCGATGCAAACTTAACCGAAGAAGACTTACAGTCTAGAATGAGTATCTGTTGATGTGTTTGTGCTTTCTTTGTTGTGTTTTATTTTAATTTTGCTCGGAGTGCAAAAGTTCAAGTCCGGGGGAATTTGATCAGTGCATATTTATGCATATTCTCCTACATTTTTACTTAGGCATTTCTTTATTTTATTTTGCTTATTATTATATTTTATTATGTTTTCATATTTTATTTTATTTTTGGTTTAATTTAATTTTCGCACTTATTTTTCAGCTTTAGCAGTCTGCACGGAAACGATCATAACTGGAGCTCCGGGAATTCGTTTGAGGCGTTCTAAAAATCGCCGGAAAGCTAAGAGAGAGAGCTACGACTTTCGTGTTGGAGCTGAAGTCAGATTCGGAGCTTAAAATTCCAGAATTCCGTTTCAAGTTACAGCATTAGGAATTTGTTTTAGTTTTGGGTCATGTTTTGGGTCTGGGTTATATTTTCGACCCAGTTGGGTTATGACCCGAATTCTGGTTTTTATCCTCTTTAGTCTAGGTCTGGCCGTACAGCCGAGGAGACGAATTTTACAATTTTGAGGATTGACGGAAAAAAAACTATTGGAAAAGCTTGTAAACGCATGGAGAACTAATCCTCCTTGGACGGATTCACTGTACTCAGGTTCAAACTTTGAGATTGTTATGATAATTACAGTTTAATTTCTATTCCTTTCAATTATATCATGTGATTGTTGTTTGCTTAATTCAATTATCATATAGTGTAATTGATTCAATTTGATTGATCTGTGTTCCCAATTTTAATCGTAGATTAACTCTGCTTAACTGTTAATTTGCTCTATCATTTACCGTATGCTTAATCCAGCCATAGAAACATGTTCTCATAAAATCAACCACGCTTGTTGACTGATTTTTCATCACATAGGATAGAATTCCCGCTTGGGAAATTGTATTTTCATCGGTCGATGATTAGTAAGAACCGAGGCAGTGGATCTGTTACTTTAATCACTGATTTCACAACAACTTATTTTAATAATCAATTATTTTAAGTACTTTTTCTTCTTAATCGGAAACCTACATCAAACCAACCCCCCCCCCATAATTTGTTACTGTAATTGGTTATTTCGTTACAAGAATCCTTGCGATACGACTCGAGTCATTGTCGCTAAACTACTGTTTCCAAACTACTCGTTTTTGATCTGCGCGCGATAGCGGATCAATCTCTGTCCGATACAATACTCTGAGGAACTCCATGCAACTTCACAATCACACGAACATAAATCTCGGCTAACTTCTCCAAAGGATAACTAATATCAATCGGAATGAAATGAGCAGATTTAGTAAGCCTATCAACGATCACCCAAATGGCATTATGACCTCTTTGCATATTCGGCAATCCTGTAATAAAATCCATCGATATGCTATCTCATTTCCATTCTGAAATATCCAACGGTTGCATCAATCCACTAGGCTTCTGATGTTCCACTTTAGACTTCTGACAAGTCAAACACACATGCACAAACTGAGCTACATCTCTCTTCAATCCGGACCACCAAAAGATTTTCTTTAAATCTTGATACATCTTATTCGCTCCCGGATGAATACTCAAGTTACTCCGGTGTCATTCCTCCAATATCATCCTTTTCAACTCCACATCATCGGGAATACAAATACGACCACGAAATCTTAAAACTCCAAAATCATCAACCTTGAAATCCTCATTCTCACTCGTCATTAAGTAAACAAACTTCAAGTCCAACTTTTGCCTTTCACATATGGTAGCAAGAAAATAATTCGTAATACGGAGCATACCAAGTCTCACACTTCTCGGCATCATTTCACAAACCAAACTCAAATCTCTAAAGTTCTCCAAAAGTTCCCATTCTTTCATCATCAATATAGACATGTGCAACGACTTCCGACTTAAGGCATCGGCCACTACATTTGCCTTACCCGGATGGTAATTCAAACCAAAGTCATAGTCTTTCAAAAGCTATAACCATCTCCTTTGCCTCATATTCAATTCCTTTTGGTCAAATAAATACCTCAAACTCTTGTGATCACTAAAAACTTCAAATCTTGCATCATAAAGATAATGCCTCCAAATTTTCAAAATAAACACCACGATCGCTAATTCCAAATCATGCGTAGGGTAATTCTTCTCATGCACTCTCAACTGTCTCGAAGCATAAGCCACAACTTTTCCCCCTTGCATCAACACACCATCCAAACCTGACAAGGAAGCATCACAATAAGCCACAAAAGGTTCCGTAAGATTCGGCAAAATCAAGACATGACGCTGTCATCAATCTTCTCTTTAACTCAATGAAACTTTCCTCACAACCAGCATCCCAAATGAAAGCCTTTCCTTTACAAGTCAACTACGTTAACGAAAGTGCCAACTTCGAAAATCCTTCAATAAACCTCCGACAATAGTCTGCCAAGCCCAAAAAGCTTCGAATCTCCGTAACTGATTTAGGAGTTTCCCATTGCATTACCGCATCAATCTTGGATGGATCCATACTAATACCACTACCAGAAATAATATGTCCGAGAAAACTCACTTCTGACAACCAAAATTCACACTTTGACAACTTAGCATACAATTTCTTCTCCTTCAAAATCTGTAACACAATCCTTAAATGCTCTTCGTGCTCCTCTTGAGACTTAGAGTAAATCAAAATGTCGTCGATGAACACAACCACAAAACAATCCAACTGCTCATGAAAAATACGATTCATGTATTCCATAAACACACCCGGCGCATTAGAAACTCCGAATGGCGTCACAGAATATTCGTAATGACCATACTGTGTCCTAAAAGCCGTCTTTGGAATATCCTCCTCCTTAACTCGAATCTGGTGATAACCTGATCCCAAATCGATCTTGCTAAAAACACGCGCTTCAACCAATTGGTCCATCAAATCATCGATCCTTGGAAGCGGATACTTCACACCCTTACCCGATTAGTCGAAGCTTAGAAGTTTGATTCTTGATGATTCTAGGTTTTCTCCTCTTCCTCCTCTTTTATCTTCTCTTTTTTCTTCTTTCCTTTCTATTTCTTTCTATCTCTTTCTATTCTATTTCTCTCAAATATCTACTAATGAGGGATTATTCTAAAACACCCTCTAATTAATTTCCAAAACTCTCCGAAGAATGAAATAACATAATAAGCACACATAACATATTAATGTTCAAATTCCACAATTAAAAGAATAATTCAATCAAAATAAATTAAAAGACTCAACAAAAATGGGAAATTCAGAATAGGGGCGTTACAGTTAACACTATTAGGATTTTCTTGATTGGGAACCCTGTTCCGACTTTACTTGGTGACACCTATTTTTCCATCCATATTAGGACTTATAAGAGGAACGATACCATTGTTTGTTGCACACCTCTGCTGTACAAGTGGTTTTTTTTTGCACTTGCCACCACCATCTGCTTTACGTGAGAACAATAATTTTTTAAGGTGGTCTTAGAGGATCATGTCCCTTACTAATGCTGACATTACTTGGTCTTCTTCTGTTTATGAGAATGTCCAGATTACTAATAGTTTCGGAGAATTCTCCAATGTTCCTCTTCTTGGAACACAAGGTGGAATTAACTACAACCTGAGTTTAGCTTGCCTTCAGCTTGGTTATATGTTGAAAGATAAGCCTAAAAATATTCTATTAGAGGGTTTGTTTTTTCAAGGAGGGAATGACTCTCTTGGTTTGAGGAGAAGAATAACTCATGCTTGGACTAAGATTCATAGGATAGGTAAAAGAGATCTTGGAAGATAAGTTTTCATTTCCTTGGAACCTTATACGCTTTGGGTGAAGAAGAGAGTTAAGGATCTCAAAATACCTTATCCTTTTGAGAAATCCATGACTATAATAGATACTACACCACTCGCTGTTTCTTCTGATTATATGAAGACTCTTGAAGATGCTTTGGCCAAGATGAAGTAAGAGAAAGAGATGTGGGAAAGTAAGTTCCATGCTTCTGACAAGGAGAAGACGGAGTTGCAAAAGCAGATGAAGGAGAAAGATGACTTGATTGAGTTGCTTGAGTGATGCATTGTGAAGAGACATGCAGAGGATTTATTTTCCTCTACTACCTAATTATCACATCCTCTTACTTCAAGTGCATGGAAAGGTGTTGTGGATTAGCTCATGTTAGAGAAGACCGCCATGAAGGACAACTATGAGAGAGAAATTAAGAGACTTCGAAGGAAGTATCAGCTTGGATCGTCATCAGATGCTCCTTATAATCCTTAGGACCTAGCTTTTTCTTATTGAATTTTGATCTTCTGTAACTTGTACTTCCAAGTGTAGCTCTTTCTAATATTCAATGAAATGAGATGTTTATCACTATTTCAAAAAGTGTTATTTCCTTACGATGTTTGCAATTTATTTATATCTTAAAATCCTTAAAAGCTGATTGAAACATTTGCATTTGCATCTTGTGCATTGTGTTTTTCCTTTTCTAGGTGTCTTATGTTTCTTTTGGTCTTTGTTCAACCAAGTTGTCACATCACTACAACACTCGAGCTAATCTCAAGAAAAAGATGGATCAGTTACAACAAGAGAACCACGAGCTTCGTGAAGAGGTATCAACTATGAAGGATAGTATGGATAGACTCACTGCTGCGATGGAAGCTTTGGTGGCTGCTAAGAATCATCCACCACTGCCTCCTCCTCTCTTGTGCAGAGAACTGTGATTTCTGTGATCGGATTAACGCCCATTTCTGTGGCTTCGGTTAATGCTTCTCAATATCAAATGCCTCCTGGTTTCCCTTGGGGCATGCCTCTCAATTTTGTGTCAGAGGGATATCGACCTCCTGCTTCTGAAGGTCCAAGAGTTCTTGCTGATATAACGGTATCACCTTTTGTGGTTAATGTTATTTCTAATGCTGAGATTCGGTTGTTCCTACTGCTGTACATGTGCCACCACCCGTAGTTCACACTACACCTTATACTGAAGAAAAAATTTTCCATACTGCTCCGAGAGAGAGTTTGGATGACCGCATGAATGATTTTCAAGATCAGTTTGCTGAGATGCAGAAAGAAATCAGGGCTTTAAGAGGGAAAGAGTTATATGGAAAGAATGCTCACGAGCTTTGTCTTGTCCCAAATGTGAAGATTCCTGCCAAGCTCAAGGTTCCAGATTTTGAGAAATATAAAGGGAACACTTGTCCACAAAGCCATTTGGTCATGTATGCCAGAAAGATGTCCACCCATACTGACAACCATCAGTTGCTGATTTATTATTTCCAAGATAGTGTTACCGGTGCTACACTAAAGTGGTACATGGGACATGATAGTTCCCAAATCAAGACATTCAATGACCTAAGAAAAGCTTTTGTCCGTCAGTATAAGTACAATTTGGATATGGCGTCAGACCTTGATCAGCTATGTGCGATGTCCCAGAAAGAGAAAGAAACTTTTAAAGAGTACACGCAGAGATGGCGCGAGATTGCAGCTCAAATAAGCCATTTTACGGAGATGGTTAATATGGGAATGAGATTAGAGGAAGCTGTCTGTGAGGGACGTCTGACAAAAGAAGGTATTTTTGGAAGTACGAAGAAGTTTGGTGCTAGTTTTTCTAAGAAAAAGGATGGAGAAACCAATGCCATCTCTCAAGAGAGGTCTAGAAGACGTAATCATCGTCAGCAACAAGTAGCTTCTGTTACGTCTGCTAACACTGAATCATACTATGTATTTGACTCAAATTACACATTTTTCTTAGGATTTTATTGCTATTTTCTTGTGTTATGCTTTTGTTTTGTTTTATTTTCAGGATTTTGTATTCCTAGAGCTCCTCGCGAGGAAATGAAGAAAAACGGGCAAGAAAAACCAGTTTTTGAGGAAATTATACACATGGCATCCACCATGGCGAGCGCCATAGAGTAGGCCATGACTTGGATAAGAGTCAACTGCTGTCAACTTCCAAGATCTCCACTTCTTTCTCCATTGATTCACATGGCGGGCTCCATGAGGGTGTGGCGGGCACCACCTTTGTATCTCATTCTCCCTCCCAAAAGAAGTTGGGGGCACTTTGGTCTTTCCATAGATTTTCCCTAGGCTATAAATAGATGAGTTATTGATCCTTTTTAGACATCCAAGCTTAGTTACAAACCTCAAGCCATATATTTTCAATATTGTAAAGTGATAAACTTCTCACCTCGGGGAGTTATCACATTGTTCGATCGAGTCTGTAATCGAGTTTGGAGCACTCTGGTAGAAGTTAATCCTGCCGCTATTTTCTTTCCAGTCATTTATTTCCAGTTGTACCAGATTTAAAACCTCCCGTTTGGAGCAGGTTTCCATTTACTTTCTTGCAGTATTTACTTTTCCGCACCATTTACTTTCTCGCAATATTATAACTCCAAGGGAAAAAATATTGAGGATTTATTATTTTAATTTTATTCTCGCTACGACTTACAAGAATTTCACTGTTCTACCCTCATTTGGAAAAAAAATCTCATAATGCCCTATTTTCAAAATTATTTACGGAAGTACCCCATTTTCATACAAGTTCGTCCAATAAGTGGGGAAAGGGTGCAGAGAGAAATTGGACCGTGTAAGTTCGTCCACTGGTTGGGCGAATCAGTGCTTTTCATAATGGGCCTTGTGAGCTCGTCCACCCAGTGGACGAGCGTGTGAAGTGCAATTTTTATTTATTTATTTTTTTAGATTTTAATTATTTAATGATTTTGATAAATATAAAAACTATATAATTAATAATTAATAAATTATATAATTAATAATTAATGATAAATGTAAGAATTTTGTTTATTAATAATTTTAATTCTAATTATTTAAATGATAATGTTATTAACAATTTTAATTTTAATTATTAAAAGGGTAATGTTAATAACAATTTCAGATTTTAATTATTTAATGATTTACTAAAATGTTAAATAATTAATTTTAATTATTAAAATGTTATTAACAATTTTAATTTTAAATATTAAAATGTTGACGTGATTTTTTACAGACTCTCGGTCATTGAATGACCGAGCTCAAACGTAATTTTTTATTTATAAATAAGCGTATTGCGCATCAGCAAATATCATTCGTGTCAACTTATCCGATTTATAAAAATGTCTGTACAAGCTCTTATTTTCTATGAACCAGAGAAAAAAATCAGTGTTTACCTAGATCCGCTGTGAAATTTCAGAACCGTGGTTGCAGCAATTAACACCGGGTTTCGGCAGCTGGGCGGTCGTCGCGTGACGGTGAGAAAAATGGAGTATCGTTGTCCATATATAACGCTTACTGATGCTAGCCCGGAGGGGACGTACATGTACTACATAAGTCGTATAGAAAATGATGAAGATGTCCATTACATGTTTTCAGCACATAGTGGCGAAGTCAACAGAGGAGTCACAGATCCACTTGTGTTGGTCGCTGTTGTTGGTTAGAGTTTATGTTAGCTTCATGAGTTTTATTTTTGAGTTTGTGGAGTCACGGATCCACTTTATGTTTGTAGTTCGCAGGTATTGTTGTAATTTTAAAGTTTCTTTGAATTAAAAATAATTGATGGATCACATACAAAAGTAGTACAATAAAATTATCTATTCGATCGTTTGACGGACCGGCAACATTGGGACATTTTCTACGCATATGACCTATTTCTCTGCAAATCCCACACCTTCTCTTCTCTTTTTCTGCGTCGTCCATCTCGGTTCTAATTCTACTACTTTTTGGACGCCCCTTTTTATTTCTTCTCATGGAATCTTCGTGGCACAGAGTAAAACCTTCATATTTTGGCCAGTTCTCCTCGTGCGGTAGTCCCAGAAAGCTTTCCTTGTAGACCTTGAATGCGTTAAGAACTGTGAAGACCTCTGGAATGTGAATTGTATAGTCCTGTCGTATGCTAGAACATGCCGCTATCACGTGGGAGCAAGGCAAGTGAAATGCTTGAAATTTTCCACAGTCACATAAACGATTCCTCAAGTCAACGCTGAAAGTACCCGTTGGACGACCATCGTTGTAATTAATCTTTTCCTGCACCATGAAACAAAATCTTTCACGATCAAATTGCATGATGTTGTGTGTTTTAGCCTTGGCTACCTCATCAGCCATTCCCTTGTTACAACCATCTCTGAAAACTTTGCCTGAAGATAGCATTTTGGTCCATTTGTGTCCTCGTTTACCAAAGAGTGAACCCATTCAATAGTATGTAGACTGGACCAATGCAATGATTGGAAGGTTTCTTTTTGCCTTTAGTACAGAGTTTATGGCCTCTGCCAAGTTATATGTCATATGTCCCCAATGTTGCCCTCCGTCAAATGCTCTAGCCCACTTCTTCCTAGGAATGTTGTCTATCCAATTTGAAGCCTCAATTTTTGTTCTTCTGATTTCTCCACGATAGTAATTAAATCTAGCCTCTGTCAATGCATAACCTGTAACAGAAATTGTGTGAAAAAAATGATAAAAGTGTGGTACAAAACTTGAGATAAGTGAAATGTATTTGGTTACCCATGTTAACAAGTTTTTTTGCGTAGATCCTTGTCCTTAATCTCGCGCATGAAGTTCTGAGCAATGTGTCTTATGCAGTAGACATGTGAAGATGGTGGATGTTGCCATCCGTTTTCGGGATTGTTGTATGCACTTTTTATCGATTCATGTCTATCAGATATTAGACACAAATTAGGCTGTGGTGTCACATGTAATCTCAGAAAAAAGCTTCATGCTTCCTTTGTTTCACCTTCGACCAATGCGAATGCTATTAGGAAAATATTTGCGTTGCCATCCTGTGCCACCGCCATCAATAAAGTTCCTCTGTACTTGCCATACAACCAAGTTTCGTCTACTTGCACAATAGGCTTATAGTAGGCGAAGCCACGTATACACGAATGAAATGCCCAAAACAGACGATGAAATATTCGTTTTCCAGAGATTTGGGAACCATCACTTGATATCGCAGGTAGGGTTTGCAAATCTATAACGGTTCCTGGAAGGAAGGTTTTCATTACCAGTATCCACTGCGGTAGGTCGTTGTAAGATGTTTCCCAATTTCCATAAAGCGATTCTACCGCCTTGCACTTAGCGATCCATGCTTTCCTGTAAGATATAATGTACCCATATTTTTCAAGAATATGGGCAATGATCACCTTTACCTTAAGTGAGGCATCGCTGTTGACAAGTTCTCTAATGCTATGGCTAACTATTTCTGAACTGAGCTTCCTATGGTCTTGTGCCATAGACGTCGTAGTGCATGTGTGAGACCCAAACAGCTTACCGATCACCCATTTCGAGTTCCTTTTTCTCAAGGAAGCTCTGCACTTGAAACTGCAGTCTTGTTTCTTACACTAATGACATATCATTCATTGTTAGACTAATACACCCAATAGTCCACACTGTGTGTTATGTGCCAATGCTGCAAAGCGAGGACGTAAGCTTCCTTGTTTTCGAACTCCATCTGAATCTCTATTTCGTCACCTATATGGTTTTGAATAGCACTTCCAAACACGGAGGTTGTATTATCATGTTCGAAACATATATTTTGCATGTGCGCAGGCGGGTTGTACAAACTTATGGGTTGTGCATGGATCGACTGCATAGACGCGACAACTATATCTTCATTGTCTTCGTCATCGCTGTCACCAAAAATATCTTGCATCCTGACCTCCTGAATATCGTCATCGCTTGTCTAAGGGAACACCACGCAATGACCATGAGAAAAACCCAAAAAATTCATTGGCGAGAGTTAAACAAGGAGGAGGTGAGAGAATGAAGACACAAAAGAAATGTGATTTTGCAGGGGGACGCTGCATTAGGTGAAGCAAGCCAAGCCAAGAGTATTTAGCTTGGTTTCGTGCCATTCCTTATGTGCATGTTGCTCCAGAACAATTTTTGACCGACCCACGCACGCAAGCATCATCATCAACACAACTGACTGCTGCATCAGTGCATCAGGATGTGCCACTAACCTATACATCTCAATTTGGGGGGCATGCATCCTCGTCAGCTCAACATACATACCAACAACAAACACCCAACAATCCATTCCCTCAACCAAACTATAACTACCACTACAACCAACAATATCAGCCCCAACCCTACCTCCGACCACCCATACAGTTCACCCCAGTCCCACCGCCCAACTTTGACCAGACCGATCCACGTTTCCAATATCAAACCTTCAACACTACCTTCTCTCAACGCACCTCGACCTTTAACACTACCTTAACTCAACCCACCTCGACCTTCACGCCTGATGACGTCTACTACCCAACCCTTCAACAAACCCAACCCGAAACCTACCCGCAACCACCACACTCATTCCAAAAAAATTTGCTGACAGACGAGCAACTGATGCACATGCCGGATTTTAACATTGATGATCTTCTCGATGAGCAACCAGGACCCTCTTCACGGCAGGCAAACTCCCCTACAACACATCACAATGAAGACATATCTTCCGACTCATCTCAATCACCCAGAAATGAGCGTTTCGGCAGGGGATATAGAGAGCGAAGGACCACTAGGTGTGGAACTGGGGGTCATCTTCGATGAAATGTATTTTTGTTTAATCAATTTTATTGTTGTAATTTAATCTTGTAAAGTTAAAATTATTTACATTTCTTATAATCTACTTTTATAATGTAATTATTATTAATTAGTATTTTATAATTAAAATTTTTAAAAATGATATTATAAAATTAAAAAATTATAATACATAATTTATAGTTAAAATTGTAATTATAGTTAAAATTTTATGGTATTTAATTATTAATTACATAATTTATCATTAACTATTTAAAATTAAAAAATTATTAACATTAAAAATTATTAAAAACTATGGTATTTAATTATTAAATATATAATTTATATAATGTATTAAAATTATATTTATCAAAATCTATAAATAAATAAAACTGAACAAAAAAAATAAAAAAAACACGCTTCATACGGACGAGCTTGCCTTGGCCCAATCTGATTTTCACAGGCTCGCCTACTGGTTGGACGAACTTCAACTCCAAAATTTTCACATGCACCCCCTCGTCCACTGAATGGACGAACTTCTATAAAAAAAAAGATACTTGGACAAATAATTTTCAAACTAGGATATTATGGGATTTATTTTTTTCAAATGAGAGTAGAACAGTGAAAAAACCAAGACTTCCACTCTAAATTTTCCATTTATTAAAAGTTTCATATAAGTACATGACTATTTTTTTTCACATAATAATATTTAAAATGCTGACAAGATCCATGTCTATAAAATACATTGAAAACCACTGAATTTATTCATAAAAGAAAAACTGATTGAACTCAACGAACATTTGAAGATTCTTAGACAGCACCTTCACTGCATCTTCTGTTTCACTGAAAACAAGGAAGTAAAAACTCTGCATATTAGAAAAACATTCAAAGTTGGTCGAATACAAGTATAATAATCATTGAGGAATATATATTATAGCGACTTACCGAGAGGTGGACGAGAAGGAGGATGGTGTGGATCATGCCTTGGATTTGACCCTGGTTTACCATAATCGTCTATTTCGAGCTCAACATTTTGGATATCTACTTAGAATCATCAACAACATTTAAAATATACAATAGAATACAGTAAGGCAAAGCTGAAGGATCATATGAGTTCATCAGGAATCAAAATACAAGAATCATGAAATAAGAACTTACTGTGAGGTGGACGAGGAGGAGAAGGATGGCGCGGATCATGTCCGGGATCAGGTCTCGGTTTACCATAATCATCTACTTCAAATGAAAAATCACCTTTGGGTATGTTCCTAGCAGAGCAATGTGCTGCATAGATGAGTAAAAGCCCTAGCAAGCTTAGTCTCATCATGAAAACCATGTTTTGTATACAATTATTATTTCTTGTGATAGTTTCTTATATATAATATATAAATATTATTTTGACTAAATCTGAAAATTATCATTAAATGTTATACATTTGATTACCTTTTATTTATTGTATTAACTATTATTTATAAATAAAAAAAATACAATGTATTTAAAAATTTTAGGTTTGAATACTTTGAATGTAGGAATGTCAACTTACCATTTGTATGAATAAGAAAATTTTCATCTTTAACGTGAATTATTTTCTTAACTATTAAGTTACAACATTCATTGGATCAGATTTTTTACTTTACATTCTCCTTAAATTTTTCATTTTAAAAAAGTTACAACATTCTTAGTATTAAAATAAAATTATTTTACTACTTTATTTTTGGTGTACTGGTTTAATGGCCAGCATTTTAAATGTGGTCTTGCAATTAGATATTCAGGGATGTTCAATATTTGGATGGGCCGTATTCATATTTAAATTCGAATATTAAAAATTAATTAATTATTAATATAGTTTTAACAAATTTTATATTTTAGACAAGCTATTTATTTAGTTGTAACAAAATTTATATTTTGATCATTCATATTAAATAAAAATAAAAATAGTTTATTTTTTTAAATAAAAAATTCACAAATTTTTTTAAATTATTTTCTGATATTTTTAGTAAAATTAACTTTCTTTAAAAAAAATTATCTGAAAAAAAAAATTCAAAGAACAAAAAATATTATTTCTTTTAAAAAAAACACATTAAAAATTTTGTTTATTTTTTTTAAATCAAAATTAATTATAAAATTGATTATAAATATAACTAATTAATCGTACAAAAAAACCTTAAAAATGATTGTAAAATGTTGTGTCTCTTTAATTATTAAAAATTATTTACTTTCTATGTATTACTTTTTTTGATTCTATTTTTTAAATTTATTAAATAATTAGTATATTTAATTTATATAATAAAAGAGATATATTTGTTATTTATTGAATCTAAACAATGATTTTTTTAATAAATAGGATCATAGATAATATTTTTTTTAAAATACGTTATAAAAGTAATTAGTAATATGTGTAGGCGGGATAATTAATAAATATCATTATATTAATAATATTTTGAGTAGGTGGGATATCTGATATCTCAATTTATGTGTGTGATAAATTATTAAGAATTAATAATTTTGAATGTGTTCTAAAATGACAAAAAAATATGCAAGTGAAGATTTATTTTGAAAATAAGCAATACTTGTGAAGTGTGACAGTAGGTTTGAATCAAAAATAGACAATATTTCGTGAAGTATTGAGATGAAATTATGTAACTCGTGAAGAATATTGTTGTAGATGAAACAATGTAGCTTTTGGTAAAAGTAACTTTTGGCAAAAGCTTATAACTCTTGGTAAAAAGGTGTTGTTTCACCAGCAGCCGCAACCTTGTGAGAGAACACCAATATGACCTATAAATATTTCATTTCGAATTCAAAAAAACATAACAAAAACATACATTCTCTTCACTAAAATTTTAGATATCATTTCCTACCATTGAGTTTTCATCGGTCTTGTGCAAACGCGAGTATAAGCTAAATTATCCTGTGTATTACTGCGTTCCAACTTTAAGATATTTGAGAGAACTTGAAATACTATTAAGGAAAATGATTTCATTCATGATTTTAGACTCGACCCATTTGATTTATATTGATTTTCTAACAATCTTATAAGCATTACAAATAATGAATACCGGGACTTCTGTATCAAGAATCAAGAACAAGAATCGTCATCATAGATCCGGGTACATTTTTATTGTTTATTATAAAAATTAGAGCACCGTGAAAATTACGATATTAAGATCTAAAACATAACGTTTTTGTAACAGTGGTATCACTTATCAGAGCAAAGTTACTGATATCATGATTTTTCAATAATGATAATATAATAAATCATTTTATTATGATAATTCATTTGTTATCTCAATGCATTGCTCGGTAATGTGTTTTATTATTGCATCAATAATTCAATTTATTGACAATGATATTTAAATTTCATAATTTCATTGTTTATATCTATAATATAAGAAAACTCAATGCTTTGGAAAACTCAAATTTACCCTTATCTTTAAATTTTTCACATCTCCAAATTAGGGGCAATTTAGGTCCAAAATTTACTTTTTTTCAACTAAACTAGCACTTGAAATTGGTTTTTTATTTGATTATGCAATTTTAAGCCTATTATTTTGGTCTAGTAACCGATCTTACTCTCAATTGGTTGAAAAGAAACAAAATTTATTCAACTTTTTGTACTACATTTCACTTTCAATAAATCACTTCAGAGTTTATTAAAATATTATTGTCTACACTTCTTTCCAAAAAATTTCCTCATTTCTCTCTCCCTCCTTATCTTCCCTCTCTGCACAGTGCAAAAACCCTTCTTCCATTCTCTCATCAACTCTCTCATTTCTTCCTCTTTCGCTTTCCTCTCTCTACGCACTTAATTCTTCTTTCTTTTCTCTTATGCTACCTCTATCTTCCTCTTCTTCTTTCTTCTCACTTTCGCTGCCTCTCTCATCTTCTTATTCTTTCTTCTCTTTTCCTGTTCTTCAACAAAGACTATAGGATTCTGAGAAAGTCTAAAGGAAGAAATGGTGAATATTCAGAAGATATTTGATGAATAAAATGCATATATTGATGATTCTTTGATGCGTTTAGGGTTTAGTTTATTCTTTTTAATTTTATGAGTTCAGTTTATACCTTTTGATGTTGGATTTCTAAATTTTTTGAATCTGTTTTTTTGGAGTTCTTCTTTTGAATCTCTAAATGAATTTGGAAGGATATGAAGGGAAAATGGTGAATATTTAGGAGATATTGGATGAACAAAATGCATCCCTTGATGCTTCTCTGGTGCATTTAGGGGTTAATTTATACTTTTTAATTTTATGGGTTCAGTTTATACCTTTTGATTTTATGGGTTTCGATGAAGAATCATACTTTTTGAATCTTGCTTTTTGATGTTTAGGGTTAACTTTATGGTTTTTGACTTTATGGGCTTTGATAAAGAATCGTTGAAGTTGTTCAAGATGTGAACTTTTTATAGATTGATTATGCACTGAAAAATCTCTTTTGAGGATGATGTTGTTAAGCGTGAGGAGTTATGGATCACTTACAAACTATGGTATGATTTATTAACTTATATTTGTGAAATTGTATTGTATATTTATGGATGATGAAAAAATGTTACTTTTAGGTTGTATTTATTAACATGAATCCTCTGTTTGCTGCAGTAGTCAAGTTTTTAAACATGACAGTGACACTTATGATATCGGTTGACAATGGGAATCTGGTGGTTCACGGGAAATAGAGGATCCGAACAAGGGTGTGCTAACACCAAAAATTAGAAAAGGCAATGTGACAGGTGCTTTTATTTTTGCTACGGCTTCTAACGCCAAAGACAACCTTGAATGTTTTTTTATTTGTTTGATATATTTTGTTGAAAATTTGGATAGGCTTCATCTTTTATATTGTCATACCTAGGTACTACTTTACACACTTTAAAGGTTTATCTCTTAATGCATTAATTGTAAATAAATTCACATCCGTCAGCTTATGATTTGCATCCAGAATTTTAAATTTGTGTTAAATTTTATGATTTGACAGAGAAGTGAAGAATCACTGGTGGTAATGGAGAAGGCTATTTTAACTGATAAGAAAAATCATGTTCCAATGTATCAAAAGGCCAATATCCTAATGAGCTTGGAAAATTTTGATGAGGCTCTGGAAGTCTTAGAGGATATTAAAGAGTATGCTCCCTGCGAAAGTTGTGTACATGCTTTAATGGGAATGATCTATAAAAGGAGTAACATGCATGAGACAACAATGTTTCATTATGGTATTGCTTTGGATTTGAAACCTTCTGCAACAGATGTTGCTGCTATTAAGGTGATATGATATGGTCAAGTTATTAACTAATGTATTTTATACTGATGGATATTCTTGATTGTATTTGCAACTTAAATATCTTTTTCATTTGTAACAGGCTGCCGTTGAGAAATTACATGTATCAAATGAGATGGGTGACAACTTTTAGCTTTACAAGTGAAATGAAGAACTGATAACTTGGTGTGGTTAAACTGCATACAAATCCTTTACTCTAAGGGCTTGGCGGTGCTTGTGCTTTCGGCATTGTGTATAAAATTCGTAAAGTTTGTGCTCATCGGATTGGATGGTTTGAGTTTTGTCGGAGAATCATTCATACTTGCAAGGGAAAATATATGTATCATTAGTTCATTTGTTCATTGATTCATTTTATGGTGGGAATCCCATTAATAATAGGGATGGAGATGGCAGTGACAGGTGATTAATAGAAAATCTCATTGACTTCCACCATATTAGTTGAGAACATTAAGATGATTCCAACTATAACATGTTAGAAAAATTTCATGTTTTGAATTTTGATATCATGATTTTCATACTATTTCAATTTCTATGAAAACACTAAAAACGTACCCGGATCCATGACGGCGATTCTTGTCCTATTCTCGATCTTGTTTTTAATTGTTCTCTCCTCTCTTCCTTATTTTTTTTGTGTATCCTCTAATGATGAAGATACTTTTTGTATATTTGTGAGAAAATGAGAAGGAATGAGAAAAGTTGTTTTTCCAAAGGTATCTATTTATAGACTTCTTTCTCCAATAGTCACATTTCATTATGTTCTGGTCTAGGCCCAGGCCTGCCCATCCGTCGAGCAAGCCCAACCCAACACTGGTTGGGAAGGCCCAAATAGGCCCAAGTCATTCAGCGTCGGGTAGACACTCCCCCCGTCGGGCAGAACAATGTGTCTCCTCCATGTTCTCCACGTGTTCCCCTCTGTGGGGGCACGTCGTCAGCCAACTACCTACCTCCGAAAGAGCTGATCAGCCCACCTTCCAAAGATCACGGGACAGTTGAACTATGACAAAAACCACGTGCTGGTCTTCACTATACCACGTAAGCCCTAGCAGTTACCTGGGTTGGGCCTGACAATCCAGCCTAATACAAGTAATTGTTGGTCCTGCGCTAGGGTCTCAATATAAATACCCTATTTCACTAGAGGGTCAGGTATTCAATTCTCAACCACTCTTCTATATTTTATCTCACTCTGGTCCATTACTTACTTTGGCATCAGAGTATCTTACAGGTACACCCCCTCATCTTCCATATTTCCGGTGAACAGCTAGCAGATCAACGACGCGTGGTAGGTCATTGATTCTCTTCTAGTCAGGTCAGATCAGTGGCGCCATCTGTGGGAAACTAAGCTTCCCTGTTCCTCCGAGAAGAGAACCAAAGCTTCCTCCTTTCAAATTTCAAGACCATGACTAGCCCACGCTATGATGGAGCTGTCCACAACTCTGTCGTCGCCCCGATCACCAACGGCGACAACCACCCGGGGACGTCTCAACCCCACGAGACCGACGTCAGGGACGTCCAAACTGCCTCCCCTTTGTCAGAGGAAATCGCCCACCATGTCGTTCCTCAAGCGAGGAGCCCGACGGTTTTCCAACCCGTTCTCACACCGGCTGGAGCGGACTCGACGATGGTTGCCTTCTTCGCAGCCATCAACCAGACGAACTAGATGTTGTTCTAACAAAATGAGCGCATCAGAACGCTGGAACACGACACCTCGTCCCGCTCCCCTCCGCGGGGAAATCAGCGCGGGAACTCTCAGAGCCCCTCTCCCCAACCACGGGGGCGCCGACCACAGTTGGAGAGGCCCCAACCAATGGCCTCCAAGAAGCGAGCAAGGTTACCACCCCAGAAGGAGAGGAATTCCCTGGAGCCAAGGGCGACCAGGCCTGAAGCCCCCTCCAGAAGACCAAGGGGGTGTAACCCGCCTCCTCGACATGAACCGTCCCCTCCTCAGTCCCTGATCCGCAGTGACGAGGACGACTATAGGACCCCCCCTGTCACGGGAAATCATGGCAACCCCCATCCCCCACGGGATGGAGAAACCACCCGTACTCTAGACGTACGACGGCACCTCGGATCCAGACGACCATCTGGAAGACATCGAGGTTATGCTCGACTACAGAAACGTCCGGGGAGCCATCAAGTTTCCCGACAACGCTGAGGAAAGGCGCCATGGCATGGTACAAAAGCCTGGAGCCTGAGTCCGTCACATCGTGGAGGATCCTGAAGGACCTATTTTTGTGGCACTTCACAGCATCGAGGCGACATTCGAAGATGGAGGCCGCACTGGGCGCCATCGTCCAGACCCCAGATGAGCCTCTCAGAAATTACATTGAGAGGTTCATGAGGGAGGCGGTCCAGGTAACGACTTCAGACGATATGAAGCGCTACCTGGTGGAGCAAGGCCTACACCGAGACTCCAAGTTCTACGAGGTTGTGACCATCCACCCGCCAGACACCCTCCAGGACTTCCTCGAGAGATCTCTCCATTACATCCGGTTCGAGGAGACGGAGGCCGCCAACACTTCCCGTGAAACCTGAAACCGAGAAACCCCCCATGGGTCTCGAGATGAAGCATCAGCCCCCCGGTGCGGGGGAGACCGGCGACGAGAGGATCGTCCCCGAGAACCTCGGGAGTAGCGGGGGCCCGTTGGTCGTTTAACCGAGTATACGATGCTAGTTGCTTCCCGCGAGCGCATACTGGCTAAGTGCGCCAATTCAGAATTTGTCTAGGGAGGTGTCCAATTTCCAAAATCGGCACCCACCAAAGCCAACATGGACAAATCTAAATACTGCCGCTTCCACCGAAGCCACGGGCATGTGACGGAGGATTGCATCCATCTGAAGGATGCAATCAAAATTCTAATCAAAGATGGGCATCTGAAGAGGTACACCCGGGGAGGAGATCCCCTGCAACCGGAAGCCCCCGAGGACAAAAGAGTCGAAGACCTCCCCCCTCCCGACAATGATTCCGGCTTATAGGTGGCCCTCAGTGTTGGCCGACCTGAGGACTGTTTCACACTAAGTGAAGTCAGTCTCCCTGCCGAGCTTCAGCTGCCCGAGGAGCTAATACGCTCCGTCAGCCGGTGGGAATACTTCCCCAGAGCAATGGTAATTTCGGGCAGGACTCCAAGAAAGCTCACGATCGGGTCGGTTAAAAGAAAGTTCAACGAACTAATAAACAACAACTCAGGAAAGATGAGCACGCTCGATAAGTTCCAAGGACGATCCAACTCGATCACCTTCTACCTCGAAGAGCTCCCCGGGGGAGCCCCCAACTCGGCCGTACCCCTACTGATACGGCATAAATGGCCAACTTTGATGTCCATCGCATCTTGGTCGACGGAGGGAGCTCAGTGGATATCATGTATACCCACCTCTTTTCGACGCTCTAGCTCGACGAGACCAACCTGACGCCCTACCTGGGGTCCGACCTCCAGGGTTTCAACGGGACGACGACCAGGCCGTGGGGATACATGAAGCTCAAGGTCATCTTTGGGGCAAAGGAAACGGCCAGGGAAATCAACTTCCGTTTCCTGGTCGTTGAATGCCCATCGCTGTACAAATGCATCCTGGGCAGGACGACGCTGGACGAACTAACCGCTGTGCCATCGACCGTCCACCTGAAGATGAAGTATTACACCAGACTGGGAGCTGTCGTCACGCTCAGCAGGGATATAGAAGCAGCCCTCCGGTGCTTCGAAGCAGCAATGAAGGGCCTTAGTACGATCGGTCCCGCGACCAAAGCGAATAAGCCCCCCTCCCCCTTCTCCCGCACCGAAGAGCGAACCAAAGGATCACGTCGACACCGTAGACCTCGACTTCCGTTTCGCCGAAGAGCTGACTCACGAAGATGAAGACGAAGTCATGAGACGTTTCTCCAACCACCAACAGGAAGCCTATCCATCCAATACGCCCTATTTCAGACAGGGACTTTGAGATTGTAACCCTTGGTGCTGACGCAACGAGGATCGTGAAGATTGGAGCGGGGCTACCCGATCTAGCGAGGAAGCAGTTGAAGGCCTGCCCCCAGAAGAACGCCGACCTCTTCTCCTGGAGCGCCGTAGAGATGCTCGAACTCGACCCTGAGGTTGCCTGCCACTAGCTCTCCATCAACCCGGCCGCTAAGGCCGTAGTACAACGTAGGCGTAGGCAGTCCCCCGAAAATTCGGCGACGACTGAAAAAGCTGTAAAAGATCTCCTAGAGGCAAATTTTATTTCGGAAGCCCGGTATTCAACCTTGCTGTCCAACATTGTATTAGTCAAGAGATCTAATGGAAAATGGAGGATGTGCGTTGACTACACAAATCTCAACCGGGCATGTCCTAAGGACGCCTATCCCCTCCCCAACATTGACAAGCTCGTCGACAACTCGGCAGGTTTCAAACTACTGTCTTTCATGGATGAATACTCGGGGTACAACCAGATCCCCATGACCGAGACCGACAAACAGAGCACGGTGTTTATGATCGAGTCGGGCAACTACTACTACAACGTAATGCCCTTCGACCTAAAAAACGCTGGCGCCACCTACCAACGGATGATGAACAAAGTCTTCCGAGGAGAGATTGGCGACATGCTCGAGGTCTACATGGATGACATAATTGTCAAGTCCTGCACAGAGTTCGATCACATGGCGCACCTCAAGAAAGTCTTCGAGACGGAGAGGAGGTGCAGGATGCGGTTCAATCCGGAGAAGTGCACCTTCGGAGTACGCGCGGGGAAGTTCCTCAAATTCTACCCGACCGAACGGGGGATTGAGGCAAACCCAGACAAGTGTCGGGCATTCTCCGAGCTTGCAACGCCGAGCACGAAGAAATCAATACAGTCCCTCAACGGGATGTTCACGTCGTTATCCCGTTTCGCCGCCAAGTCCGCACATCACGCCCTCCCTTTCTTCAAGCTACTGTGAAAGGAAACCGCGTTCGAATGGATAGAGGAATGCGAACAAAGCCTCCTCCATATCAAACATGTCATATCAGAACCGCCCGTCCTGACAAGGCCAGATGTCGGGGAAGTCCTCTACTTGTACTTGGCCGTATCGAACGAGGCCGTAAGCGCCGCGCTGATTCGGGAAACCCCTGACGGGAAGAAACCAATCTACTTCACAAGCAAGGCCCTCCACGACCCAGAAGTCAGATACCAGTGGATCGAGAAAGTCGCATTGGCCCTAATTAACGCGGCCATGAGGCTCCGACACTACTTCCAGGCCCAAACCATCGTGGTTAGAACCAAACAACCCGTCAAGCAGCTGCTCGGCCGACCCGACATGGTTGGGCGCATGCTGAAGTGGTCGCTGGAGCTCTCCGAGTTCGACATCGTCTACGAAGGCAAAAAAGCCCTCAAGACCCAAGTCCTGGCCGAATTCGTCGCCGAGATGACTGATCGCGACTTTCTATGTCTAATACAACTAACTGCAAGTGCACAGTCTATCGCGTAGTAATAAAAGATATCGATCCCACAGGGACTCGTAATCAAACTAGTGTTCTCGGGAGTTACTATGTTTAGCTAGGTAGAATATGTTTTAAGGGAATAAGATTGTCACTAAGAGGGGAAACTAAGATTACTATTTAGATTTTAATTAATTGAATTGATACGTAGTAGTTATGTTCTTCAGGGATTTGATAAGTTACTGGTGTATGAAATAGTTTTCGCAGTTTACTTAACCAGAAAGTGGAGATTTGAAGACTCTCGTCTCACGATGGTTATTGACGCTAATCATAATCCTAAGGGCCTAACGTACACTTTCGTGTTTCGTTCGGGGTTAAAACTACTTTTTGGAAATCTCTAAGTTCTAATTAGTTTTAAAGTGCTTTCGCTGTTATTAAAACAAATGCCTAGTGTTTACTATCTGACCTTACCGCAGCTTTCTCTTGTTGGTTCGTATCTTAATTAATTTCCCACTTTCGTGGCAAAACTACTTTAAAACAAGTTCTCGCTTTCGCGACGAAGTTTATTTCGTAAATCAATTTTTAAACACTTAGACCATAAGTTATTTTTGTGAAAAGAAAGTTTTCAAACAAGAGTTATCAAATCCCATCCGAATTATTACTACATATCGATTACCTAAGTTTAGCTAGACATGGAATTTGGAAAAACAAAACATAAATAATAATAATAAATAATAAATTGCATTATGATAAAATAAGAGTCGATCAAAATGAAAACCTGTAAATAATGCCAATTGGCCTTTGGGCAGATCCTCCACAGATGTTGGCAGGATTCTGTCTTTAGTTCCAATTCGATCGTACAGTGCAGTAACAAATACAGCAGAGCGGAAATGGGAATGAGTAGAATGGAAAGGGAAATAAAGGAAAGGGATACAAATAGAACTGGAGAAATGGATACAAATAATAACTGAAAGTAAATTTGCTGGAAAGTAAATTTGGCAGCACTTCGTGGTATGAATGCAGCTCCCTTTTTGAAGTCCCCTGCTTCCCTTTTTATAGAGGTGGGATTCCAACGGTTACCTATGAGGATGATGGACCTTGAGGCAGATAATTTAGGGAGTAGTGGACCATTTAATGGGAATTGGAACTGCTCTTTTGACGTGTAATCTGAGTGGGGCGTTTTTGCCTGCATGACGGTCGTCATGCATCTGTGACGGTCGTCACATCAGCAAAAACTGTCTGCAGCGCTTTTCATTGTGTTTTCACTCCTTTTTCGTCCATATTTCATCTGGGATTGCTTCTTTTCTTCATGTTGCCTTGTTTAGACGTGATCGTTGAATACCTGCAAAAACATCAGATAAATACATGGAAATAACCCGAAATCGGATCGAAAACAGTTAGACTTTAGTTGAATTATGCATGGAAATATCTATATGATTTCGTGTTATCAAACTTCCCTAAGCTTGAATCTTTGCTTTTCCTCAAGTAAAACGTGAAGAAGTCGGCAAGCACGAGGCTGCTTCTTCGTTCGCGGAGCTTGGAAAAACCGGGATTCTTGGTAGGAACAAGACGAGTATCGCGACGACACTGGACTACAAGTCTCCGGAGGTCTCCCTTTTATTGCAAATCGGTCTCAGTCATACTACCGTATCTTGGTGTCAAGGTTCTCGTGGCAAGTTCACCCTGTTTGTTCTAGCGCAATCACATTAAGCCCGTTGTCCGCACACTCTCATGGCAAGTCGACCTGTTAGTGAATATGATCTCGTTTTTGTTTTTGATCTTCTTCATTGATCATAATTTGGTGTCATTGATTTTTCAATGGGTTTTTCGTGCCGTTGGGTTAAATGCTCGGGTGAGGAGCACCTAACTTAAAAGGAAACGAATCTTATATTCTTGGGCTTTTTAGCTCTCTTTTCATGATTTTTCATCTTTTTGGAGATCATACACTTATTTGCATCGGTCGCTTGCTTAGAAGTGTTTTTAGGATGGTGCTGACTGCTAGTATAAACTACTTGGGGTTGAGTTTGCGTAGACACTTGAGACTTTGGTACACGTAGGTGGTGAAACCGACTCGCATAAACTAGAGATCTAAGGTGTCTGGACGATACTGGTTTTGTTAGAACTGTCGTTTCCTCGGAGTTTCAAAACTCGGTTTGAACTCAGGTGCATTCTCGTGATGCTTTTGCTTTCGAGGAACAAATGAAAGTTTTTGTTTACGTCGAAAAATGTGGGGATTGTTTGCGTAACGTGAAAAATATATAGACGCGCTTTATTTGCTAGAAATAGAAAGTGTAAAATAGAACTTACTAAAATTCGAAAGTGCAGTGAAATGGAAATACAGTAAATAAGGGAAGTTCTGAATACAGTGGAAATAAGGCTCCGCTCCCACACTATCTCGATCAGTGTCCTCACTGATTCTTGAAGCATGCAAGAGGGAGATACAACTGAAAATGAAAATACATAGAACAGAAATATAGTAAACAATAAAGGAAAAAATGAAAATCTAGTCCCGGGGCCTGTCACGTCCATGCTGGCGTCCTCTGGCTCTAGCAAGGGCGACTCTATCCTCGTAGCTCATGGCTCCGGTGTGGTAGACCGTGTCTCGGAGGCCTTCGACCTGCAGGGTCAGATTCGCTAGACTCTCAGTGATCGTAGCTTGGCCGGTGTGAAGTTGTTGCATTTGAGTCCGGTGCCAAGCTTCGAACTGGTCAACTCGCTGGTTCTGCTGCTGCAGCATCGTGAGTATCTGTGCCTGCTGGTCTAGGGAGCGACGGAGGTCCTCTTCAGTGTAGTCGGGCACGGGATGGTGACGGCGGCGGCGGGATGATGTACCTACTGGAGGAGGAGGCTGCGATGCCTCTGGCTGCTCGGTCCTGTCCAACTCAGCTTGGATTTCATCTTCGGAGTCATGAGTGGGTTCCTGAGTAGGAACAGCGGCAGCAGGAGGGGCAGTGAGGTCGTACAACCAGTTGGTACGGTCCTCAGGATGGATGCGGGTGCGGGACGGAAGGATGATGCTTCTGACGGTCTTGCCACGCACAACCGGATGATATTTCCCGTCAGCTCGGGAGCGGATGAGATGGGAGGCCCTGCAGTGGTCGGTGTCAAGGAACACCGATGGGATGGAATGAAGGTGCTGAAGGCGGTCCCCAAGGTTCAGCCCAAGTGCAATGGCCGTGACAATCCCGCCAAAGTAGAATGGCTTCGAGCCACAGTTGCAGTTGGCCTGAATGTGGGTCAGTAGGAACAGGGCAGCGTTGACCGGTTCATTGTTGAAGACGCAATGCAGAAAGAAGAGCTCCTTGGAGTTCACTTTGTGGTTGCTGTCTCTGGCGAAGATGGTGTTGCTTAACACCCTGTGAAAGTATCTGATGGTGGGGTTATGGATGTGAGTGGCGTGTAGGGAGTCCCAACCATCGGCATTTAGGCCGGTCAACTGATACCACAGCACGAAGGCTTCGTGCTGGAACTGATCAGTGATACGGCGATGAGCGTTGTCGCCGCGGGGTAACTGTAGGATGCTGGCGATCTGATTCTGATTCACCTGGTAGTTGACTCCAAACATTCGGAAACAAGCGGCACCTGTGTGCTGGTTGAGTTCGCCGTTGCTGGTGATGTACGAGAACGAACTCAGGAACTCAAGGGTGAGCTGTTCGTAGGTCGGATGGGGGTTGGAGCAGAGGTTCCAGATGCCTGCTCGTTGAAGCATCCAGGTTACACCTTTGAGGAGTCCGAGCTCCGTAAGTGATGGAAGGTGCGGGTAGTGAGTTGGCTGGAGAGACCTCTGATGAAATGCATTGTACTGTGCTCGTTGTCTCTCGCCTAACTCGCCCTCAGGGAAGGAAATGTTGTTGATATCTGCGTTTCCGGCCATTGTTGAAGATGGAGGGTTTTTGGGGGTTTTGGGGTTTTCGGCAGAGAGGGAAATGTGACAGAACGGTTGTTTGGATGTTGAATTTGGAGTTGAGGTTTATAGTTTAGATGGAGAGGACGAAAATCGTAGTGGGGTATGAATGTTGGAAGTTTAAAAGTGATAATGGGGGGAGTGGAGGGGTACACGACCTCTGTTATACCAGATTGCAGTTCTGGGCTGCGTGACGGTCGTCACAAGGGTGTGACGGTCGTCACCTGTGTGACGCTCGTCATGGGGCTGTGACGGTCGTCACATCAGCAAAATCTGCAGAACGCAGAATTTTGCTCTGAGGGCGTATTCGGGGTGATTTTAAAGCTTAGTACTGCTACGTTGATGTAATATAATAGCCAACGATCAATAAATAAAGCGAAAACAGAATAATTGAACAAAACTAGAATTGAAATACATAAAATGGAAATAATTGTATGTAGTACATAATTAAACGAACAATGCGAAAATTCTAAGTGAGTAAATTAAACTAAACTAGACTAAACTAGAGTGAAACTACTGCTATGAGCTAGTAACTAATCTTTTCGTGCCTTCAATTCCTCGAATTTCTGTGAATAGTGATCGAGTTGGTCGCAGACTAGATCCATGAAGCCTACCAGGTCACTGTGCATGCCTGCGATATCAGCTTTTACATTAGTCAGAGCTTTATCAACGTCGTCCAATCTGAGTAACACGGTGTTCAATTTGTCGGTTGTTTCCTCAGGGATAGGCTCAGGGTAAGTATTGTAGTGTGGAGGAGTCATAGGGTCTACTTCATTGTCAGAGGCGGCATCCTCAAAATACATGTAGTCGTGTGCCTCAGAGATGTGGTCACTGTCATACATATAGTCCTGGGGTGTTGACTGTGGTGAAGGAGGTCCCATAGGCTCATCCAATTCGTAGAACCAGTTATCCTTGTTCTGGATGCTCGTCATCAGATGGTCAGGCAGTGTAAATAGCTGTACTGGTTTTTCGTTTATGAGGTACTCATACGATCCAGGTCCCATATTCCCTAAGATGCGCCTGTTAAAGCAGAATTGTATGTTCATGGGTCTGATGTTACCAAAACGAGTGCTGGCATTTAGATGGAATCTAAGGCCAAGCTCGTGGGTAATCATTGTTACTAGTCCTCCTATAAGAATAGGTGTCTGAGGTTCCAGCGTGAGGCGTTTGAAGGATCTCATCATGAAAGGCACTGCATTTACTGTCCGTCCCTGAGAAGCACAGAACATGATGAATAACTCTTCCTTAGACACTGTGGTAATATTTTCTTCCTTTCCAAACAAGGTGTGAGCTAGTATCTTATGGAAGTATCTAAAGGCTGGGTTATGAATGTCATCATTGTACATTCTGTCTGGTTCAGGGTGATAGTCGCCTGTGATTCTACCCCAGAAGTGCTTGAGTTGCAAATCAATATTGTTATCTTCTGCACTGATGAACACATGCGGTCCGCTAGGGAATCCTAGGAGGTTAGCTAGTGACATCCTGCTGTGGGTTTGGTCCATTCCAAACAATCGGAAGGTAATCAACTCTGTGCTGGATCCAAAACCATAGTTGGGTGTATATCTGAAGGAACTGAGGAATTCATAGGTAAGATCTTTGTAGGTAGCGAAGCGTGTTTTTAGAGCAGTGTTCTCCCAACCCAGTTGATTGAACAGGTATTGAATGCTATATGTGATCCCTAGTTTATCCATAGTAGCCTTATCATAATACAGCGTTAAGGCGAATTCTCTTTCGGTCAGTGCTGCAAATCTTGCTTTCTGAGCGAGTCCTCTGAAGTGAACCTTTGTGAAATCGTACTCGGCCATATTCGCAGGTGATTCGGAGAAAACAGAAGAAATGTTTTGAAGGCTTTAAAAATCCTGAAAAGTTTAAAACAAGAAATTGAAGTCAGGATTTTTAGAAACGAAAAGTGGTAGAAACAAAGACAAAAGGGAAAAAATAAAATAAGAATAAAAGTACGAAAATGAACGAAAGTAGAAAGTAGTAGTGATTTTAGGATTTTTGTTGGATTTTTCAAAGTAGAATTTTAAGGAAAAATGAAATGCATTAACGAGGGAAAAGTTGGGTTGCCTCCCAATAAGCGCTGTTTTTAACGTCTAAAGCCGGACGATAGCTTGGTGAGAAGCTATTCGGGTGTTTGAGCCGGAAGCTCAAGCAATGTTATATTGCTGACTTGAGGACTGTTGTCGTTCTTATTGTAATGTTTTAGACGTTGCCCGTTTACGATAAACGGTGCATTTGTCTTGTCGGTAATTTCGACAACTCCACTCTGAAGTACTTTAGTCACTTCATAGGGTCCAGACCACCTAGATTTTAGTTTTCCTAGGAAGAGTTTTAATCGGGAATTGAAGAGTAATACGATGTCTCCCACACTGAATTGTTTCCTGATTGAACGTTTATCATGCCACTTTTTAGTTCGTTCTTTGTAGATACGGGCATTTTCGTAAGCGTCTAATCGAAGTTCTTCCAACTCGTGTAAGTTCAGGATTCGCTTTTCTCCTGCCTCGGTGTAGTTGAAGTTGAGTGTCTTAATGGCCCAGAAGGCCTTGTGCTCTAACTCTACAGGGAGATGGCAGGATTTACCGTAAACTAATTTATAGGGGGTAGTACCTATTGGTGTCTTAAATGCAGTCCTATAAGCCCATAAAGCTTCTTGTAGCTTTGATGACCAATCTTTTCTCGAGGTAGCGACAGTCTTTTCCAAGATCTGTTTTATTTCTCTGTTTGAGACCTCTACTTGTCCGCTAGTTTGCGGATGATAGGGTGTAGCTACTCGGTGCTTGACTCCATATCTAGAAAGAAGTTTATCGAATATTCGTGATATGAAGTGAGATCCTCCGTCGCTAATGACGAGTCTGGGTACACCGAATCTAGGAAAGATTGTGTTCTTGAAGAGTTTGATTACTACTCGTGCGTCATTTGTTGGAGCAGCTATGGCTTCTATCCATTTAGACATGTAATCGACAGCGACGAGTATGTAATTATTTCCAAAAGAAGGTGGGAAAGGTCCCATGAAATCTATTCCCCAAGCGTCGAAGACTTCTACCTCTAAGATTCCTTTCTGAGGCATTTCATCGCGTCGTGAGATGTTGCCAGTTCGTTGGCATCTATCGCACTTTTGCACAGCGATGTGAACGTCTTTCCAGAGATTAGGCCAGAATAGGCCGGCTTGGAGAATCTTAGCGCACGTCTTGGATGTATTAGCATGACCACCATATGGTGCAGAGTGGCATTGGGAAATAATATTTTCTATTTCTTCCTCTGGGACACAGCGACGATATATGTTGTCGGCCCCTCTCTTGAAGAGTAGGGGTTCGTCCCAATAATAGTGTTTCAGATCGTGGAAGAATTTCTTCTTTTGCTGATAAGTAAGATCTGGTGGAAGCACGCCCACTGCGAGGTAATTAACGATGTCAGCATACCAAGGTAATGTGACTTGGGCATAGACGGCTTCTACGGCTTTTTCGAATTCTAGATCTTCCGAGATTG
Organism: Lathyrus sativus; assembly: GCA_963859935.3. Taxonomy (NCBI): domain Eukaryota; kingdom Viridiplantae; phylum Streptophyta; class Magnoliopsida; order Fabales; family Fabaceae; genus Lathyrus; species Lathyrus sativus. The sequence continues at coordinate 357,156,501 of OZ012739.1, forward strand.
CATTGGGTGTGTCACTTTCTAATTTGGCTATCAGACGTTCGTACGGGAAATCGTCATTTATCGGTACTGGTTCGTGTCTGATGCCTTCTATTCGGGATAAGTGATCCGCAACAACGTTCTCGGTTCCTTTCTTATCTTTGATTTCTAAGTCAAACTCTTGTAGTAACAGGATCCATCTCAATAATCTTGGTTTGGCATCTTTTTTGCTTATTAGGTACCTTATGGCAGCGTGGTCTGTGTATATTATAATTTTTGCTCCTACTAGGTAAGAATGAAATTTGTCAAGCGCAAATATAACTGCTAGAAGTTCCTTTTCTATGGTAGCGTAGTTCATTTGGGCAGGATCTAGGGTTCTACTGGCATAGTAGATAGCATGGAGTTTCTTTTCCTTCCTTTGTCCTAGAACTGCGCCTACAGCGTAATCACTCGCGTCGCACATGATTTCAAACGGTAGTCTCCAATCGGGTGGTTGCATGATTGGTGCGGTGATAAGGGCTGATTTTAATGTTTCGAATGCTTTTAAACAGTCGTCGTCGAAGACGAACTCAGCATCTTTCATTAACAGGCCGGTCAAAGGTTTTGTGATTTTCGAGAAATCTTTTATAAATCTTCTGTAGAAACCGGCATGTCCTAGAAAACTCCGTATTTCTCGTACGGATTTTGGAGGTTGGAGATCTTTTATAATCTCTATTTTGGCTTTGTCTACCTCAATCCCTCTATCTGATATGACGTGTCCTAGAACTATTCCTTGTCGGACCATAAAATGGAATTTCTCCCAATTTAGGACGAGGTTTACTTTTACGCAACGTTCTAGTACCATTTCTAAGTTTTGTAAGCATCCTTCGAAACTTTGTCCACATACCGAGAAATCGTCCATAAACACTTCCATAATGTCGTCTATGAAATCTGCGAAGATTGCCATCATGCATCTTTGGAAGGTTGCTGGAGCGTTACAGAGTCCGAACGGCATTCGGCGGTAAGCAAAAGTACCGTAAGGACAGGTGAATGTAGTCTTTTCTTGGTCATCAGGATGGATGGGAATTTGGAAGAATCCTGAGTAACCATCTAGATAGCAGAAATATGAATGTTTGGCTAATCTTTCCAACATTTGGTCTATGAAGGGTAGCGGGAAGTGATCTTTGCGCGTAGCCTTGTTAAGCTTCCTATAATCAATACACATCCTACTTCCAGTCACGACTCTTTTTGTTATTGATTCGCCTTTTTCATTTTTAACTACTGTGACTCCTCCTTTCTTTGGTACGACATGAACTGGGCTAACCCATTCACTATCGGAGATCGGATAGATGATTCCTGCATCAAGTAATTTCTTTACTTCATCCTTGACTACAGTGCTCAGGATGGGGTTTAGTCTTCTCCGATGCTCTCGAGAAGTTTTAGAGTCTTCCTCTATTGTAATTCGATGCATACAGATCGAAGGGCTTATACCTTTTAAATCGCTTATGTTATAGCCTAACGCGGTGGGGTACTTCTTTAGGACTTCTAATAACTTTTCGGTTTCTGGTTGTCCTAAGTCGGCGTTGACTATCACTGGCCTTTTTAGTTCATCGTCTAGAAATTCATATCTGAGGTTTTTGGGTAGAGTTTTAAGCTCTAAAGATGGGTTCTTCGGACCTGGCATATGGTTTGGTGTCAGTGCTAAGCTTTCGCTTAGGCTGTCGTCTTTATACGGTTTACGCCAATTGTCGTCTTCAGAAATGTCGGGTATTTGAATCTTTATTATTTCTGAATACGTGGTCTCCTCATTTTCAAGTTCTCTTATGCATTCGTCAATTTCGTCTACTAAATAGCAGGTATCGTCTATTGCTGGTGCTTGTAGGAACTTGGTGAGAATGAATTATATCTTTTCTTCTCCTACTTCGAATGTTAGCCTTCCTTTCTTCACGTCTATAATTGCTCCGGCTGTAGCTAGGAATGGTCTTACTAAGATAATTGGGGTTACAGTGTCCTCCTTGATGTCCATGATTATGAAGTCGGTTGGAATGTAGAATTGTCCTATGCGTACTGGAACGTTCTCCAGTATTCCGACGGGGTATTTTACTGATCTGTCAGCTAATTGTACGGACATTTTGGTTGGCCTGAGGTCTCCCATATTCAGCTTTTTGCATATAGATAAGGGCATAACACTGATACTGGCTCCTAAATCGCATAGAGCTTTGTCTATTACGAACTTTCCTATGACGCAGGGTATGGAGAAACTACCTGGGTCTTTTAATTTAGGCGGCATGCGGTTTTGAATAATAGCGCTACACTCCGCAGTGAGTGTAACTGTTTCGTTATCCTCGATCTTTCTCTTATTCGACAGGATCTCTTTGAGAAATTTGGCGTATGACGGTATTTGAGTTATTGCTTCTGTAAAAGGAATAGTAATATTCAACTGTTTAAGGAGCTCTACAAATTTCTTAAACTGTCCTGAAGTTTTAGAGTTTATTAGTCTTTGCGGATAAGGGATAGGTGGTTTATATGGCGCTGGAGGTGCTTGAGTTTTTTCACTTGCGGTATCCTCCTTCTCGTTGTCTTCCTTCTTCTCTAACTCAGATTCCTTTTCTGCTTGTTCAGTTGGTTTCTGTTGCATGGCTGAGTTTTCGGTCCTCGGATCGATCGGTTCGTCCAATTCTTTTCCACTTCTTAGTATCACAGCATTTGCTTGGCCTTTGGGATTCTGTTCGGGTTGTCCAGGAAATGTGCCAGTAGGTGCGGCAGCAGATGCTTGCTGTTGAGCCACTTGTGATATCTGAGTTTCTAACATTTTGTTGTGGGTGGCTAAAGCGTCTACTTTTCCTGTCAACTGTTTAATTTGCTCGCTAGTGTGTATGTTTTGATTCAGGAACTCTTTGTTCGTTTGAGCTTGAGTAGCTATGAACTTTTCCATCATCAATTCGAGGTTTGATTTCCTAGGTGCATTCTGAGCAGCTGGTTTTTGATATCCTTGCGGAGCAGTAGGCATTTGCAATGCATTTTCGCTTTTGTAAGAAAAGTTTGGATGATTTCGCCAACCTGGGTTGTAGGTATTTGCGTAGGGATTTCCTTGAGCATAATTTACCTGGTCTGGCGGGATTCCGGCTAGCAATGGGCATTCGGGTGCATTATGAGTGGTACTTCCGCATAACTCGCAATTTGGAGTTACTGCAGCGACAGTTGCAGTGGGGTTAACGGTCAGACTATCGATCTTTTGTGCTAGAGCATCTACTTTAGCATTGAACTTTTCAAGGCTGCTGATTTCGTACATCCCACCTTTCGCTGAGGTTTTCTCATTTAGAGTGCGTTCACCTCCCCATTGGCAATGGTTTTGTGACATGTTTTCTATTAGTTGATAGGCTTCATCGTATGGCTTATCCATAAGTGCACCGCCCGCGGCAGCGTCTATGGTTAATCTAGTATTGTATAGAAGCCCATTATAGAAAGTATGGATTGTCACCCAGTCTTCTAGACCGTGGTGAGGACATGTTCTCATCATATCTTTGAATTGTTCCCATGCTTCTAAAGAGATTCAATATCTTTCTGTCGAAATCCGTTGATTTGAGCTCTAAGCATAGCAGTTTTGCTTGGTGGAAAATATCTCGCTAAGAAGACGTTCTTCAATTGCTCCCACGTTGTAACGGAGTTGGATGGTAACGATTGTAACCATGTCCACGCTCTGTCTCTAAGAGAGAATGGGAAAAGACGAAGTCTTATCGCATCTGGAGTTACTCCATTTGCTTTCACTGTGTCTGCGTATTGTACAAACTTCGTTAGATGTTCGTTCGGATCCTCAGTTGCGTTTCCTGAGAATTGGTTTTGTTGTACAGCCGACAGCAATGATGGTTTCAGCTCAAAATCATTTCGGGTAATAGCTGGGGCAGCAATGCTACTTCTAGGCTCCATCTGAGATGGTGTAGCGTATGCCTTCAGCGGTATGTTCGGAGGTCCTTCAGCCATCTTTGGTTCTTCTTCTTTGGGAATGGGAGTGAGAGGATCAGGAATGTTATGTTTGAGTTGGTACTCAATGATTCGGCTTCTTAGATGTAAGAAGCGTTCTAGTTCTGCGACTGAAGGTTTCAAGATGTCGCTTTGTGGGCGATCACTTGGCATACAATCGACAGCACTAGTAAAGGAAAAATGAAAATTGTTTACCTAGACTATACGGCGTAACAGAAGGTTACACTATTGACTAAACGGGTCCCCGACAACGGCGCCAAAAACTTGATCGCGACTTTCTATGTCTAATACAACTAACTGCAAGTGCACAGTCTATCGCGTAGTAATAAAAGATATCGATCCCACAGGGACTCGTAATCAAACTAGTGTTCTTGGGAGTTACTATGTTTAGCTAGGTAGAATATGTTTTAAGGGAATAAGATTGTCACTAAGAGGGGAAACTAAGATTACTATTTAGATTTTAATTAATTGAATTGATACGTAGTAGTCATGTTCTTCAGGGATTTGATAAGTTACTGGTGTATGAAATAGTTTTCGCAGTTTACTTAAGCAGAAAGTGGAGATTTGAAGACTCTCATCTCACGATGGTTATTGACGCTAATCATAATCCTAAGGGCCTAACGTACACTTTCGTGTTCCGTTCGGGGTTAAAACTACTTTTTGGAAATCTCTAAGTTCTAATTAGTTTTAAAGTGCTTTCGCTGTTATTAAAACAAATGCCTAGTGTTTACTATCTGACCTTACCGCAGCTTTCTCTTGTTGGTTCGTATCTTAATTAATTTCCCACTTTCGTGGCAAAACTACTTTAAAACAAGTTCTCGCTTTCGCGACGAAGTTTATTTCGTAAATCAATTTTTAAACACTTAGACCATAAGTTATTTTTGTGAAAAGAAAGTTTTCAAACAAGAGTTATCAAATCCCATCCGAATTATTACTACATATCGATTACCTAAGTTTAGCTAGACATGGAATTTGGAAAAACAAAACATAAATAATAATAATAAATAATAAATTGCATTATGATAAAATAAGAGTCGATCAAAATGAAAACCTGTAAATAATGCCAATTGGCCTTTGGGCAGATCCTCCACAGATGTTGGCAGGATTCTGTCTTTAGTTCCAATTCGATCGCACAGTGCAGTAACAAATATAGAAGAGTGGAAATGGGAATGAGTAGAATGGAAAGGGAAATAAAGGAAAGGGATACAAATAGAACTGGAGAAATGGATACAAATAATAACTGAAAGTAAATTTGCTGGAAAGTAAATTTGGCAGCACTTCGTGGTATGAATGCGGCTCCCTTTTTGAAGTCCCCTGCTTCCCTTTTTATAGAGGTGGGATTCCAACGGTTACCTCTGAGGATGATGGACCTTGAGGCAGATAATTTAGGGAGTAGTGGACCATTTAATGGGAATTGGAACTGCTCTTTTGACGTGTAATCTGAGTGGGGCGTTTTTGCCTGCATGACGGTCGTCATGCATCTGTGACGGTCGTCACATCAGCAAAAACTGTCTGCTGCGCTTTTCATTGTGTTTTCACTCCTTTTTCGTCCATATTTCATCTGGGATTGCTTCTTTTCTTCATGTTGCCTTGTTTAGACGTGATCGTTGAATACCTGCAAAAACATCAGACAAATACATGGAAATAACCCGAAATCGGATCGAAAACGGTTAGACTTTAGTTGAATTATGCATGGAAATATCTATATGATTTCGTGCTATCAATGACCCCCGCAACAGAGTCAACCCCGGGGGCTCACAAGTGGACCATCTTGGTCGATGGCGCCTCAAGCCCCTGGGAAGCGGCGCGAGCATTGTAACACCCCAAATTTAATTGGAATATTTTAATTTATTTATTTAATTGAGAATATTTGTATTTTGGTGTTTTCGGTGGTTTTGTGGAATATTGAGAATTAAGGGAATTTGGGTTATTTATTTTGAATAATAATATATAATATGAATTTATTAATATTATTATGAATTAAAAGTCAATACAAGATGAATAACGGCAATTAGGGCACTTAAGAGGAGTTAGTGAGGGTATTATGGGAAAAACCTAAATTGTGAGGCGCAAATCTAGGTTTAACAAAAAGAATAATGTGATGGAATTAGAAGTCATTTTGTTAGACCGTGAAAAGAATGGAGGCCAAAGCTCTAAAGAGGGAGATTGGAGGCAAAAAGCTTCGGAGGATTCCTGGAAATATTTGAGAAAGCTTTGATCGACAATTAAGGTATGAAGAGTATAACCTTTCATAATTTTACATGTGTGACTTTCAATGTCTTTATGGTTGATTTAAGGGTTTAAAGATTTTGAGGAGAATTATGGGAAAAAGGGAATTTGGCCTTCGTGGCCAAATCCTATTTTGAGGTTTAACTTTGAACCAGACCTTCATGGCCAAAACACTGATTTGACATTGGTCTAACCCTTAGGGAAATTTGATAGTGAGAACTCTGATGATTGTGGTGTAGTGGTAAGTATTCCTGAGAGTTAGAGCATGGATATAAGAAGTAGTAATCTTTGGCCTTTGTGGCCTAAATCTATTATAGGTAAATCTAGCTGTGGAATCCGTTGGGGAAAAGGAAAGTTAGGCCTTCGTGGCTAAAACCTTGAATTGTTATATGTATGACCCTGAAGGGATATGAATATTGAATAGTGAGTAACTCTGATGTCTTAGGGTTTAATTGAAGGGAATATTTGTGATTTAGGGCGTGAATATGATACGGGATTGGCCTAATGAACCGTAGGTTTTGTTCCTTTATCGCCGTAAGACCTTAGGGATAATTTAAGGATGTTTTGGGGGCATTTTGGAAGTGAATCGCGTAGACTTTTGGGTGGGATTAAGTTCTGGTGCGTAGCAGAATTTGCTGTCATCGCATAATTCGCCTAGCGAAGAATGCTTCTCCTAGCGAACAATTTTTTTCCCAGACTTGCCTAGCGAAGAATCCTTCGCCTAGCGAAGAAACTCGCCCCAGACTCGCCTAGCGAACATACTAGCGAACGTAGCAGAGTTTCGCGGATGTTGATCCTGTGCAGCGATGCCTTGATGTTTGATTCTGTGGTTTCTGTGATGAGTTGACATGAGTATGAAAATGAGGTTTCTATGATTAATAGGCGATAGTATGAGGATTACCGCGAGTATAATTATGAATTAATATGTGATAATATGATGGATTAATACGAGTATGACTATGAGCTCTATGTGATTTGTATATGATTATATGACGATTTCCATGATGTATGATGATGATTATTATGATGAGTTATGATGACATGATGTATGATGATGATTATTATGATGAGCTATGATGACATGATGTATGATGATGATTATTATGATGAGCTATGATGACATGATGTATGATGGTGATTATGATGATGAGCTATGACATTTGATGATGATGAATATGATGAATGATAATGCACCTATGCTGTTATTATGAGGATGATTTGTGGCGTGTGCATCATGCATTCATGTGCATCCGGATTTCGGTTTAGGACCTCGATTACTTTGGCTTCAATCCCATTGTGTGGATGTGAGGTGTTTTGATATGCTTCGGTTCTCATGTAGAATCGATCCTATTGATGGAGATCTATGGAGGGTTGATGACCCAGTGTCCATCGAGCTGTGATGATTGGTACCACATGCATTGAGCCTTGTTGCATTGCATTTATGAGTCTTTTGGCATGAATTATGATGTTGTGGCCTTTGAGGCCTATTGAAGGATATGAATGTGTTGAATATGAAAATGACGTTGTTTTATATGTTGATTTTAATACATTGATCAATATGAATTATTTTGCTCACCCTGCTTGTTTGAATGTTACCTCCACGTGGGTAACATGCAGATGACCAGGTTTAGCCGTGGACTCCGTCGAGGATTATTTTTGAAGTTTTGAGTTGTTAGCCTTTTTGGTTAACTTAGAGGGTCTTGCTCTGATATGTAACATCGAGTTGGGTTCTTTTGAGTTAAACTATATCATGTTGAGTTATTTTGCTTATCTTCCCGTATGGGGAAAACCTTGATTTATGCCTTTGAGTTTTGCTGCCTATGAGCAATATTTGATATCTTTTGGGAAAACCCGTTGTACACGGAGCATTGACTTATTTTGAGACATTGAGGAATGTACGCCCTTTGAGGTGATAATTATAAAGTTTAATATTTTACTCTGATATCTGTGTTATTTTGCCATATTACTTATGGAGTAGAGAAGGGTGTTACATTAGTGGTACCAGAGCAGGTCGGCCCGTCCGGCCAAGTTGTTTAATGTTATTTGTTCCCTTGTATGCGACATGTGTGTGAAAACACTATCGATACATGTTTGTTTTCTAACCTTTGCCTGCAGAAGTAGGAATGAAACAAGTGGGGGAGAAGTTGTGCTTCTCCAGGATGCTGCAAGTGTAGAGTGGTGGCTCAGTGTGTTGATGAACGCTCTTATAGTTTGGTAAAGGTGGTTTATGCCCCATCATGATTTTCGACTGTCTATTGACAACTTGAGGAACTAATCACCCTTAATCTCTTGTTAATAGTGGACGGAGTCATGTTGGATGGGATAGACGTGTCTTGCAAGCTTAGATGGCGTGAGCAGTGAATTGTTTTGGGTTAAGCTAAGTGCTTACAGATTGTTTTCGTGAGTCGGTGCAGGATGGTGTTGAGATGTTTATTTTGATGGAAACTGTGAGTGTTAATGAAAGTGGGGACGTTGGTGGTTTGCCAATTAATTGTGATTGTCCGGAAGTTTTTCCTGACAAGATAAGTGATTTACCGCCGAGACGTGAAGTGGAGTTCGTGATCAACTTAGTTCCTGGAACTAGTCCGATATTGATGGCTCCATATCGTATGTCTGCATTGAGGTTGAAAGAGTTGAAGAGTCAACTTGAAGATTTGCATGAGGAGAGGCTCTTTTGTCTGAGTGTGCCACCATGGGGTGCACCAGTTTTGTTGATTAAGAAGGAAGAAGGTTATGTGAGACCTTGTGTGGATTATAGACAAGTGAACAAGGTGACTATCAAGATGAGTGTTCACTTCCAAGGGTTGATGATTTGATTGATCAATTGTTTGTTGCAAGTGTGTTGAGTAAGATAGATTTGAGATCTGGGTATCCTCAGATTCGTATGAAGGTTGAAGATATTCAGGAGACTGCTTTTAAAACAAGGTATGGACATGATGAGTATTTCGTAGTGCCATTTGGTGTGACTAATGCACCTGTGGGTTTATGGAGTACATGAACAGGATTTTCTATTCCTATTTGAGCAAGTTGGTGGTTGTGTTAATCGATGATATTTTGGCATATTCAGAGAGTAAAGAGGATCGTACTGAGCATTTGAAAGTGGTGTTATCAGCGTTGAAAAAGAAGCAGTTGTATGCAAGACTGTCAAAGTGTGAGTTTTGCTTGGAGGAAGTGAGTTCCTTGGTCATGTGATCTTGAGTGGAATTATTGTGGTTGACATGTCGAAAATTGAAGTTGTACCATAGCGGGAAGCTTCAAAAACCTGTTTTGAGATTATAAGTTTTCTTGGGTTGGCAGATTGTTATCGAAAAGTCTTTGAAGGATTTTTCCAAGTTATCCTTGCCATTGACGCGGTAAACTGGGAAGGTTCGAGCTTTTGTTTGGATGCAAAGTGTGAAGAAGTTTCTAGAGCTTTTGAGGAGACTGACAACAGCTCGTGTTTTGATTTTTTCGTATCCGGCAGAACTATTTGTTGCATATTGTGATGCTTTGTTGATGGGATTGGAAGATATATTAGTGAAATATCAGCGAGTTTTAGCTATGCTTTAAGGCAACTTAAAGTGCATAAGAGGGATTATCTGACGCACGATTTAGAGCTGGTGATTATGTTTGTGTCAAAGCTTTGGAGGCATTATTTGTTGGGTTCGAGATTTGAGGTGTTTAATGACCATAAGAGTTTGAAGTATTTCTGGGATCAGAAAGAATTGAATGCGAGGCAGCAGAGATGATTGTGACTTCTGAAGGATTATGGTTTTGGTTTGAATTACCATTCGGGTAAAGCAAACATGGTAGCTGATGCATTGATTTGGAAATCTTTGCATATACCGATGATGATGGTAAGAGAGTTAGAACTGATTGAGCAATTTTGGGATATGAGTTTGGTTTGTGAAGAGACCTCTTATAGAATTAAGCTTATTATGATAGAGCTTACTAATGGTATTCTTGATGAGATTTGAGAAGGTGAGAAATATTATTTGAGTTGGTAGATCGGTTGAATTTGATGAGTCAAAGTCGAAGAGCTGATTTTCGGATTAGGGAAATGGTATCGTGAGATGTTATGACAGAGTTTGTTCCAAACAATGTGAGTTGGATAAGAGTATTCTTGAGGAAGGACATTTAAGTGGATTGGGTATCCATACCCATGCTACAAAGAGGTACCAGGATTTGATAGGTGGTCAGGGATGAAGAAAGAAGTGGTTGAGTTTGTTTATGATGGTTAGACTTGTTAGAAGTCAAAGATTGAGCATCAGAGACCGTTGGGTCCGATACAACCGTTGAATATTCCAGAGTGGGAATGGGATAGTATTTCCATGGATTTTGTGTCGGGTTGTCGAAGATTGTGCGAGAGATATGATTTGATTTGGGTGATTGTGGATAGATTGACTAGATCAGCTTATTCTTAAGTACGAGGATTAATCGTTCTATGCTGAAGCTGGTTGTGATGTATATCGAGGAAGTTGTAAAGTTGTATGAGATATTGTCGATTATTGTGTCTGATAGAGATCTGAGATCTTCATCGAGGTTTTGGGAGAGTTTGCAGACGCTTTGGGTACCATGTTGAGATTGAGTTCTGCTTACCATCCGCAGACGGATGGACAGACTGAGAGAACTATCTAGTTTCTAGAGGATTTGCTGAGAACTTGTGTGTTGGATCAAGGTGGATCATGGGATAGTCATTTGCCGTTGGTTGAGTTTACCTACAATAACAATTATCATTCTAGTATCGGAATGGCACCGTATGAGGCTTTGTATGGTAGGAGTTGTAGGACTCCTTTGTGTTGGTATGAGTCAGGCGAGAGTGTTGTACTCGGACCTGAGATTGCGCAAGAAACGACTGAAAAGATCAAGAGGATCCAAGAAAGGATGAAAGTTTCACAAAGTCGTCAAAAGGGTTACCATGATAAGAGGATAAAAGCGCTTGAATTTCAAGAGGGAGATTACGTGTTTTGAGAGTTACAATGGTAACTGGTGTTGGTCGAGCTTTGATGTCTCAGAAGCACACACCGTGTTTTGTTGGTATATATTAGAGTGGCGCAGCGGAAGCGTGGGAGAAGTAGCATGTTAGACTATTTTACCGCTGTCGCTTGTTAAATTGCATGATGTGTTTCACGTGCCTAAGTTGAGGAAGCACATTGATTCAGATGGATGGTGTACAAGTGAGAGATAATTTGATTGTTGAAGTGTTGCTAGTTCGGATTGATGAACGAGAAGCAACTTCGAGGTAAAGAGATTTCCTTGGTAAAGGTATTGTGGGGAGGACCAGCTGGAGAAAGTTGGATTTGAGAGCGTGGGGACCAGTTGAGGGAGTCGTATCCGACTCTGTTCCCTTGAGGTAATTTTCGAGGGAGAAAATTCTTTTATGTGGGGGAGAGTTGTAACACCCCAAATTTAATTGGAATATTTTAATTAATTTATTTAAGTGAGAATATTCGTATTTTGGTGTTTTCGGTGGTTTTGAGGAATATTGAGAATTAAGGGAATTTGGGTTATTTATTTTGAATAATAATATATAATATGAACTTATTAATATTATTAGAATTAAAAATAAATACAAGATGAATAAGGGCAATTGAGGCAATTAAGAGGAGTTAATGAGGGTATTATGGGAAAGCCTAAATTGTGAGGCCCAAGTCTAGGTTTAACAAAAAGAATATTGTGATGGAATTAGGATTTATTTTGTTAGACCGTGAAAAGAATGGAGGCCAGAGCTCTGAAGAGGGAGATTGGAGGCAAAAAGCTTCGGAGGATTCCTTGCAATATTTGAGAAGGATTTGATCGACAATTAAGGTATGAGAAGTATAGTCTTTCATGATTTTCCATGTGTGACTTTCAATGTATTTATGGGGAAAAGGGAATTTGGCCTTCGTGGCCAAATCCTATTTTGAGGTTTAACTTTGAACCAGACCTTCGTGACCAAAACACTGATTTGACATTGGTCTAACCCTTAGGGAAATTTGATAGTGAGAACTCTAATGATTGTGATGTAGTGGTAAGTACTCCTGAGAGTTAGAGCATGGATATGAGAAGTAGTGATCTTTGGCCTTTGTGGCCTAAATCTATTATAGGTAAATCTAACCGTGGAATCCGTTGGGGAAAAGAAAAGTTAGGCCTTCGTGGCCAAAATATTGAATTGTTATATGTCTGACCCTGAAGGGATATGAATATTGAATAGTGAGTAACTCTAATGCCTTAGGGTGTAATTGAAGGAAAATTTTGTGATTTAGGACGTGAATATGATACGAGATTGGCCTAATGAACCGTAGGTTTTGTGCCTTTATCGCCGTAAGACCTTAGGGATGATTTAGGGATGTTTTGAGGGCATTGGGGAAGTGAATAGTGTAGACTTTTGGGTGGGATTAAGTTCTGGTGCGTAGCAGAATTTGCTGTCATCGCACAATTCGCCTAGCGAACAATATTGTTCCCAGACTTGCCTAGCGAAGAATCCTTCGCCTAGCGAACATGCCAGCAAACGTAGCAGAGTTTCGCGGATGTTGATCGTGTGCAGCGATGCCTTGATGTTTGATTCTGTGGTTTCTGCGATGAGTTAACATGAGTATGACAATGAGGTTTCTGTGATTAATAGGCGATAGTATGAGGATTACCGCGAGTATAATTATGAATTAATATGTGATAATATATGATAATATGATGGATTAATATGAGTATGACTATGAGCTCTATGTGATTTGTACATGATTATATGACAATTTCCATAATGTATGATGATTATTATGATGAGGTATGATGACATGATGTATGATGATGATTATTATGATGAGCTATGATGACATGATGTATGATGATTATTATTATGATGAGCTATGATGACATGATATATGATAATGATTATGATGATGAGCTATGACGTTTGATGATGATGAATATGATGAATGATGATGCACTTATGTTGTTATTATGAGGATGATTTGTGACGTGTGCATCATGCATTCATGTGTATTCGGACTTCGGTTCAGGACCTCGATTACTTTGGCTTCAATCCCATTGTGTGGATGTGAAGTGTTTTGATGTGCTCCGGTTCTCAAGTAGAATCGATCCTATTGATGGGGATCTATGGAGGGTTGATGGCCCAGTGTCCATCGAGCTGCGATGATTGGTACCACATGCATTGAGTCTTGTTGCATTGCATTTATGAGTTTTTTGGTATGAATTATGATGTTGTGGCCTTTGAGGCCTATTGAAGGATATGAATGTGTTGAATATGAAAATGACGTTGTTTTATATGTTGATTTTCATACATTGATTATTATGAATTGTTTTACTCATCCTGCCTGTTTGAATGTTACCTCCACGTGGGTAACATGCAGATGACCAGGTTTAGCTCTGGACGTCGTCGAGGATTATTTTTGAAGTTTTGAGTTGTTAACCGTTTTGGTTAACTTAGAGGGTCTTGGTCTGATATGTAACATCGGGTTGGATTATTTTGAGTTAAACTATATCTTGTTGAGTTATTTTGCTTATCTTTTCGTATGGGGAAAACCTTGATTTATGTCTTTGAGTTCCGCTGCCTGTGAGCAATTTTTGATATCTTTTGAGAAAACTCGTTGTACATGGAGCATTGACTTATTTTGAGACATTGAGGAATGTACGCCCTTTGAGGTGATAATTATGAATTTTAATATTTTACTCTAATATCTATGTTATTTTACCATAATATTTGTGGGGTAGAGAAGGGTGTTACAAGCATCATCCTTGAAAACGAGGAAGGCACCATCGTAGAAGTCTCCCTAACGCTGGCCTTCCCTACGACGAATAATCAGGCAGAATACGAAGCCTTCTTGGCCGACCTCCTCCTGGTAGAAGATCTCGGAGCCAATGAAATAAAAATCTTCACGGACTCCCAGCTCGTCGCCTCACAAGTCCGAGGTGAATACCAGGTGAAGAACGAAAACCTGGCCGAGTACTTAGCCCTCATAAGGGAACAGATGAAAAATTTCGACTCCGCGGAAGTACAGCACGTGCCTCGCTAGCAGAACACTCGGGCAGACGTCCTCTAAAAGTTGGCGAGCACCAAGAAGAAAGGCGGACACAAATGCGTCGTCCAGGAGATCCTCGCGCAACCAAGCACGGAGAGGGCGAAAATGCTGCTCGACGCCAATGCCATCGAGGACGCCAATTGTTGGAAGACCCCCATACACGCCTACCTCAGCACGGGGCGCCTCCCCGACGATGCTAAGGAGGCCAGTGCGGTCAAACGACGATCCTGCTCCTGCGTTCTGCTCGATAACAAACTATACCGAAAGGGCTTCTCGATCCCCCTCCCCAAATGCGTCGACAAAACTCAAGCTTCTTCCGTTCTACAATAGATTCACGAAGGCGTCAATGCGCAACACCTCGGAGGACGGTCCTTGGCGAAGAAAGCCTTACGGGCTGGGTACTACTGGCCGACGATGCAGGAGGACACGGAGGAACACGTCAGTAAGTGCGACAGGTGTCAGCGACATGGGGACATGCACCTCGCCCCTCCAAGTGAGCTCAAGTCCCTATCATCCCCTTGGCCATTCGCCTGGTAGGGTATGGATATCCTCGGTCCGTTCACCTTAGGCCCTTATCAGAACAAGTATCTGATAATGGGCGTCAACTACTTCACCAAATGGATCGAGGCCGAAGCCCTCGCCAAGATCACGGCGCACAACATATTCCGTTTCTACAAGAGGAACATCCTCTCCAGGTTCGACGTCCCGCTAGCCATAGTCACCGACAACGGGACACAATTCACTGACAGAAATTTCTGAGACTTCGTCACAAAAATCGGGACCAAGCACCATTTCACTTCAGTCGAGCACCCCCAAACAAACGGCCAAGAGGAAGCCGCGAACAGAGTAATTCTCCGAGGCCTAAAATGAAGACTCGGCGACGCCAAGAAAGGATGGGTCGAGGAACTCCACAACATGCTCTGGGCCTATAGAACAACGCCTTATTCGACCACCGGGGAAACCCCATTCTCACGTACGGAACCGAGGCAGTAATCCTGGTGGAGATAAGGGAGTCGTCCAGAAGAACCGAATCTCCCCTCGAGGAGGAAACCAACAACAAGGCTCTCCTGGAGGAGCTCGACCTAGTCGAAGAGCTCCGATCGGGAGCGGCTCTCTGCGAAGCCACATTGAAATAAAAAATCGCCCTTCGCTACGACAGCAAAGTCCTAAAGCGTGAATTCCAGGTTGGCGACCTGGTCTTACGGAGAAACCAGAAGGAATCACACGAGGGCAAACTTGCAGCAAATTGGAAAGGCCATCATCGTGTCTGGGACAAGACGGAGCACGAGGCCTACTACCTCGAAAATATACACGGGGACCAGATAGCTTGACCATGGAACGTTGAGAAGATAAAAAGTACTACAATTAAACACTGCCCGCGACGACATGCATCGCGACCACAGGAGCGCGACACGGTACGATTGCGTCTCCTCGAAATCAATGAAATAGCAAGCCTTTGCCTTTGTGTGCGCAGGAAGAATGCTCTGCTCGACGGAGGACCCCTCGATCGAGAATCATCCCCGTAGTACCATGATCGACAGAACACCCAGCTCGCAATGGAACATTCACGCCGCGGGGATATCACCCTACCATGGTCCAACCCCTTAACCGACCAGGTAACCACACCGATCAACCGGTCAGTTCCCTACACTACCGGACACAAATATTGTCGAGCTACCACTCCCAAACATACGGAACAAAGCGCAATAAACATACATTGTAAACATACAAACATGCATAAATAAAACGGGCATACCAACATGCAAACATAAACGAGCGCACACTTAAACGAAAATATTATATTATCAAAGGCGGGCACTAACCCAGTAGTCAATTACACCACAAAAGGGCACGCAGGCCTGGCAAAAATACTTAACAAAAATCAACAAAATATTGGCACGCAGGCCCGAGAACATCTACACATCCTCAAATCTGTCTGCCTCATGCTCATCAGCAGGAATGGCATCATCAGCATCTTCATGACCAGGGGCGACCACCCGTCCATCGACGATCTGGTGGAAAGACCCGATCCCGTCAGTGACCAAGCTGACCTCGGAGTTCACCACCCTGAGTTGGTCCACTGCCCCAGAGAACCCGACCTCGACCGCCTCCAGACAATCATGCTCTAGCTCACAGATTCTCCTTAGCAGTGCCTTGAGACGTCGGGGAATGACTGCTTTGGGGCGATGGCGAAGATCCCCTTCCTCACTAGTCCGCTACAGCCTACTGGACAACCTGGGTGACCCTGCTCTTCCCAGCTTTGGTCGTGGCTTTAGTGGTCACCAGTTTCCTCACTCGCTCCTCGAAAGACGACATGTTCCCTGCAAAAAACAAAAGAAAGAAGTCATCAAACGGAGGGCCTCCTCATCGGACGAGCACTCGAGCAGAGCCTTTTTGCTAATCAACATCTTCTGCTGGCGAACGCGCCCCTGGCTGTCACAGATATAGTTGTCGTAGGGCGTCACCAGTCGAGCCGGGGGTAAGCTGGTCATGAAGGACACTATCTTTTGATAGCCCGCCAAGTCCTCCTCGTCCATGGTCCCCGCCCGCTCTATGCATTGGTCTGTGCGCTTCGTAAAGTGCTCCTCCTTCCACTCTAGGGGCATCCTCGGCACCATAACGGCTTCGCGCTGCTCGTCCACTACCCGATATTCTTGCTGATCGCGACTTTCTATGTCTAATACAACCTAACTGCAAGTGCACAGTCTATCGCGTAGTAATAATAGATATCGATCCCACAGGGACTCGTAATCAAACTAGTGTTCTCGGGAGTTACTATGTTTAGCTAGGTAGAATATGTTTAAGGGAATATGATTGTCACTAAAAGGGAACTAAGAATGCTACTTAGATTATAAATGATTGAATCGATATGCAGTAATTGTGTTCTTCAGGGATTTGACAAGTTACCGGTGTATGAAATAATTTTCAGAGTTTATTTAAGCAGAAAATAGTGATTTAAAGATTCTCGCCTCACGATGGTTATTGACGCTAATCATAATCCTAAGGGCCAAACGTACACTTTCGTATCCCGTTCGGGGTTAAAATTATTTTTTGGAAATCTCTAAGTTCTAATTCATTTTAAAGTGTTTTCGCTGTTATTAAAATGGATGACTAGTGTTTACTATCTGACCTTACTGCAGCTTTCGCTTGTTGGTTCGTATCTTAATTAATTTCCCACTTTCGTGGCAAAACTACTTTTAAATAAGTTCTCGCTTTCGCGACGAAGTTTATTCAGTAAATCAATTTTAAACACTCAGACCATAAGTTACTTTTGAAAAGAAAGTTTTTCAACCAGTTGTTATCAAATCCCATTCGAATTATTACTACATATCGATTACCTAAGTTTAGCTAGACATGGATTTGGGAAAGATAGAACATAAATAAAAATAATAAATAATGATTTGCATTATAATAAAACTGGAATCAATTGAAATGAGAAACCTGTAAATATTCCAATTGGCCTTTGGGCAGATCCTCCACAGATGTTGGCAGGATTCTGATCTCTATGCCAATTTGATCGTACAGTGAAAGTAGAAATTACAGAAGAATGAAAAATGGAATACAGGAAAGGTAAAGAGAAACAAATAAGAATATTTCTGGAAAATATGCTCTGGAAATAAATTCGGCAGCACTTCGTTGTATGAATGCAGGCCACTTTCTGAAGTCCCCTGCTTCCCTTTTTATAGAAGTGGAATCCCAACGGTTATCATTGAAGATGATGGACTTTGAGGCAGATAATTTAGGGAGTAGTGGTCTACTATGTGGGAATTGGAACTGATTCTTTGACGTGTAATTGGAGTGGGGCGTTTTTGCCTGCATGACGGTCGTCACAAGGTGTGACGGTCGTCACCCGTGTGACGGTCGTCATGAAGCTGTGACAGTCGTCACATCAGCAAAAACAGCTTCTGCGCTTTTTATGATGTTTTCACTCTTTTTTTGTCCATAATTCATCTGAGATTGCTTCTTTTCTTCATGTTGCCTTGTTTAGACGTGATCGTTGAATACCTGCAAAACATCAGACAAATAACACGGAAATAACCCGAAATTGGATCGAAAACGGTTAAACTTTAGTTGAATTATGCATCAAAATATATATACGATTTCGTGTTATCAAACTCCCCTAAGCTTGAATCTTTGCTTGTCCTCAAGTAAAACATGAAAAAGTCGGCAAGCACGAGGCAGCTTCTTCGTTCGCAGAGTAGGGAAAAACCGGGATTCTTGGTAGGAACAAAACGAGTACCATGACGACACTAGACTACAAGTCTTCGGAGGTCTCCTTTTTATGCAAATCGGTCTCAGTCATGCTACTGTAGCTTGGTGTCAAGGTTCTCGCGGCAAGTTCACCCTGTTTGTTCTAGCGCAATCACATTAAGCCCGTTGTCCATACACTTTCATGGCAAGTCGACCTGTTAGTGAATATGATCTCATTTCTTGTTTTTGATCTTCTTCATTGATCATAAGCTTATGTCATTGATTTTTCAATGAGTTTTCGTGTCGTTGGGCTAAATGCTCGGGTGAGGAGCACCTAACTTAGAAGGAAACGTATCTTGTATTTTTGGGCTTTTTAGCTCTCTTTTCATGATTTTTCATCTTTTTGGAGATCATACACTTATTTGCATCAGTCGCTCGCTTAGAAGTGTTCTAGGATGGTGCTGACTGCTAGTATAAACTACTTGGGGTTGGGTTTGCGTAGACACTTGAGACTTTGGTACACGTAGGTAGTGAAACCGACTCGCATAAACCGGAGATCTAAGGTGTCAGGACGGTACTAGTTTTGTTAGAACTGTTGTTTCCTCGGAGTTTCAAAACTTGGTTTGAACTCGGTTGCATTCTCGTGATGCTTTTGCTTTTGAGGAACGAACGAAATTTTTTGTTTATGTTGAATAATGTGGGGATGTTTGTGTAACGGGAAAAGTATATATAAACGAGCTTTATTTTCTAAAAATAGAAAGTGTTTAAATAGAACTTACGAAATTCAAAGTGCAGTGGAAATAAAGGAAATTCAGAGTACAGTGGAATGGAAATAAAGGCTCCGCTCCCACACTATCTCAATCAGTGTCCCCACTGATTTTTGAAACATGCGAGAGGGAGATACAACTGAAATGAAAGTACAAATAACTGAAATATAGTAAATAATGAAGGAAAAAGGAAATCTAGTCACGACCTCTGTCACGTCCGTGCTGGCATCCTCTGGCTCTGGCAAGGGCTATTCTATCCTCATAACTCATAGCTCCGGTGTGGTAGACGGTGTCTCGGAGTCCTTCGACCTGCAAAGTCAGATTCTCCAGGTTCTCAGTGATAGTAGCTTGGCCGGTTTGAAGTTGTTGCATTTGAGTCCGGTGCCAAGCTTCGAACTGGTCAGCTTGCTGATTCTGCTGCTGCAGCATCGCGAGTATCTGTGCCTGCTGGTCTAGGTAGCGGCGGAGGTCCTCTTCTGTGTAGTCTGGCACGGGATGATGGCGGCGGCGGCGAGAGGATGTACCTTCTGGAGGAGGAGGCTGCGATGCCTCTGGCTGCTCGGACCTGTCCAACTCAGCTTGGATTTCATCGTCAGAACCGTGAGTGTGATCCTGAGTAGGAACAGCGGCAGCAGGAGGGGCAGTGAGGCCGAACAACCAGTTGGTACGGTCCTCTGGGTGTGTGCGGGTGCGGGACGGAAGGATGATGCTTCGGACGGTCTTGCCACGCACTACCGGATGGTATTTGCCGTCAGCTCTGGAGCGGACAAGATGAGAGGCTCTGCAGTGGTCGGTGTCAAGGAACACCGAGGGGATGGACTGGAGGTGCTGAAGGCGGTCGCCAAGGTTCAGCCCAAGTGCAATAGCAGTGACAATCCCGCCAAAGTAGAATGGCTTCGAGCCACGGTTGCAGTTGGCCTGAATATGAGCCAGCAGAAACGGAGCAGCGTTGACAGGCTCATTGTTGAAGACGCAATGGAGAAAGAAGAGCTCTTTCGAGTTCACTTTGTAGTTGCTGTCTCTGGCGAAAATAGTGTTGCTCAACGCTCTGTGAAAGTACCGGATGGTTGGGTTATGGATATGAGTGGCGTGCAGGGAGTCCCAACCATCGGCATTGATGCCGATCAACTGATACCACAGTGCGAAAGCTTCGTGCTGGAACTGATTGGTGATGCGGCGGTGAGCGTTGTCGCCGCGAGGTAGCTGTAGGATGCTGGCAATCTGATTTTGGTTCACCTGATAGTTGATGCCAAACATCCGGAAGCATGCGGCACCTGAGTGCTGGTTAAGTTCGCCGCTGCTTGTGACGTAAGTGAACGAACTCAAGAACTCAAGAGTGAGTTGTTCGTATGTTGGCAGTGGGTTGGTGCAGAGGTTCCAGATGCCTGCTCTTTGAAGCATCCAGGTTACGCCTTCAAGGAGTCCGAGCTCCGTAAGCGTTGGAAGGTGTGAATAATGAGTCGGCTGGAGCGACCTCTGATGAAATGCGACGTAGTTTGCTCGTTGTCTTTCGCCTAAGTCTCCTTCACTGAAGATAATGTTGCTGATATCTGGGGTTTCTGCATTCCTTGCCATTGTTGGAAGATGGAGAGGTTTCTGAAGATTGGGGTTTTTCTGCAGAGTGGGAAGAACTGACAGAAGTGTTGTTTGGAGGTTGAGATTTGAAGTTGAAATATAGAGTTCAATGTGGGGAGGACGAAAATTCGTAGTGGGGTAGAAGTTAGGATGATTGGAAGTGGTAATGGGGGTAGTGGAAGAGAACACGAACCCTGTTTTATCAGATATCAGTTTTTGAATTTGTGACGGTCGTCACGTAGGTGTGACGGTCGTCACCCGCGTGACGCTCGTCAGGGTCCTGTGACGGTCGTCACAGCAGCAAAATCTGCAGAACGCAGAATTTTGCTCTGAGGGCGTTCTCGTAGTGACTTTAAGGCTTAGTAATGATACGAAAATGTAATTTAACAGCCAACAAACAACGAATAATGCGAAAACAGAATAATTGAATAAAAACTAGAATTGAAATAACATAAAATTGAAATGATTGTATGTGGTACATAAAGAAAACTAACAATGCGAAAAATCCAAATGATTAAATGAAACTAAACTAGACTAAACTAAACTGAAACTACTGCTAAGAACTAGTAACTAATCTTTTCGTGTCTTCAACTCATCGAACTTTCGTGCGTAGTAGTCGAGTTGGTCGCAGACTAAATCCATGAAGCCTACCAGTTCGCTGTGCATGCTTGCGATGTCAGCTTTTACATTAGTCAGAGCTGCATCAACGTCGTCCAATCTGAGTAAAACGGTATCCATTTTGTCAGTGGTCTCCTCAGGGATAGGCTCAGGATAAGTGTTGTAGTGCGGAGGAGTCGTAGGGTCTACTTCAGCTTCGGATACAGCATTCTCATAGTATATATAGTCGTGTGCCTCAGAGATGTGGTCACTGTCATACATATAGTTCTGTGGTGTTGACTGTGGTGAAGGAGGTCCCATAGGCTCATCCAATTCATAGAGCCAGTTATCCTTGTTGTGGATACTTGTCATCAGATGATCAGGCAGTGTGAATAACTGTACTGGTTTTTCGTTAATGAGGTACTCATACGGTCCAGGTCCCATAGTTCCTAAGATGCGCCTGTTAAAGCAGAATTATATGTTCATGGGTCGGATGGTGCCAAAACGAGTGCTGGCATTTAAGTGGAATCTAAGGCCAAGCTCGTGGGCAATCATTGTTACTAGGCCTCCTATAAGGATAGGTGTCTGAGGTTCCAGCGTGAGGCGTTTGAAAGATCTCATCATGAAAGGCACTGCATTTACTGTACGTCCCTGAGAAGCACAGAACATGATGAATAACTCCTCTTTAGATACTACAGTAATATTTTCTTCTTTCCCAAACAAGGTGTGATCTAGTATCTTATGGAAGTATCTGAAGGCTGGATTATGAATGTCATCATTATACATTCTGTCTGGTTCAGGGTGATAGTCGCCTGTGATTCTACCCCAGAATTGATCGAGTTGAAAATCAATATCGTCATCTTCTGCACTGATGAACACATGCGGTCCGCTAGGGAATCCTAGGAGGTTAGCTAGTGACATCCGACTATGGGTTTGGTCCATTCCAAACAATTGGAAGGTAATCAGCTTTGTGCTGGATCCAAAACCATAGTTGGGTATGTATCTGAAAGAACTAAGGAATTTGTAGGTAAGATCCTTATAAGTAGCAAAACGTGTTTTCAGAGCAGTGTTCTCCCAACCCAGTTGATTGAACAGGTATTGAATGCTATCTGTGATCCCTAGTTTATCCATAGTAGCCTTATCATAATACAGCGTTAAGGCGAATTCTCTTTCGGTCAGTGCTGCAAATCTTGCCTTTTGAGCTAGTCCTCGGAAGTGAACCTTTGTGAAGTCGTATTCGGCCATACTCGCAGGTAATTCGGAGAAAACATAAGGAATGTTTTGAAGACTTTTAAAAATCCTGAAAAGTTTAAGACAGGAAATTGAAGTCAGGATTTTTAAAGACGAAAAGCGGTGGAAACAAAAGACAAAAGGGAAAAAGAAAATATGAAAACAAACGAAAGTAGAAAGTAGTAGTAATTATAAGTTTAGAATTTTTGTTGGATTTTCAAAGTAAAATTTTAAAGAAAGATGAAATACAATAACGAGGGAAATTGGGTTGCCTCCCAGTAAGCGCTGTTTTTAACGTCTAAAGCCTGACGATAGCTTGGTGAGAAGCTATTCGGGTGTCTGAGCTGGAAGCTCAAGCAATGTTATATTGCTGACTTGAGGACTGTTGTCGTTCTTATTGTAATGTTTTAGACGTTGCCCGTTTACGATAAATGGTGCATTCGTCTTATCGGTAATTTCGACAGCTCCACTCTGAAGTACTTTAGTCACTTCATAAGGTCCAGACCACCTAGATTTTAGTTTACCTGGGAAGAGTTTTAATCTTGAATTAAAGAGCAATACGATGTCTCCCACACTGAATTGTTTCCTGACTGAACGTTTATCATGCCACTTTTTAGTTCGTTCTTTGTAGATACGGGCATTTTCGTAAGCGTCTAATCGGAGTTCTTCCAACTCGTGTAAGTTCAAGATTCGCTTTTCTCCTGCCTCAGTGTAGTTGAAGTTGAGTGTCTTAATGGCCCAGAAGGCCTTATGCTCTAATTCTACAGGGAGATGGCAGGATTTACTGTAAACTAATTTGTAGGGGGTGGTTCCTATTGGTGTCTTAAATGCGGTCCTATAAGCCCATAAAGCTTCTTGTAGCTTCGATGACCAATCTTTCCTTGAGGTAGCGACAGTCTTTTCCTAGATCTGTTTTATTTCTCTGTTCGAGACCTCTACTTGTCCACTAGTTTGCGGATGATAGGGTGTAGCTACTCGGTGTCGGACTCCATATCTAGAGAGAAGTTTATCGAATATTCGTGATATGAAGTGAGATCCGCCGTCACTAATGACGAGTCTTGGTACACCGAATCTAGGAAAGATTGTGTTTTTGAATAGTTTGATTACTACTCGTGCGTCGTTCGTTGGAGCAGCTATGGCTTCTATCCATTTAGACACGTAATCGACAGTGACGAGTATGTAGTTATTACCAAAAGAAGGTGGGAAGGGTCCCATGAAATCTATTCCCCAGACGTCGAAGATTTCTACCTCTAAGATTCCTTTCTGAGGCATTTCATCGCGTCGTGAGATGTTGCCAGTTCGTTGGCATCTATCGCACTTTTGCACAGCGATGTGAACGTCTTTCCAGAGATTAGGCCAGAATAAGCCGGCTTGGAGAATCTTAGCGCACGTCTTGGATGTACTAGCATGACCACCATACGGTGCTGAATGGCATTGGGAAATAATATTTTCTATTTCTTCCTCTGGGACACAGCGACGATATATGTTGTCGGCCCCTCTCTTGAAGAGTAGAGGTTCGTCCCAATAATAGTGTTTCAGATCGTGGAAGAATTTCTTCTTTTGCTGATAAGTAAGATCCGGTGGAAGCACGCCCGCAGCGAGGTAATTAACGATGTCAGCATACCAAGGTAATGTGACTTGGGTATAGACGGCTTCTACGGCTTTTTCTAATTCTGGATCTTCCGAGATTGAGTTGGGTGTGTCACTTTCTAATTTGGCTATCAGACGTTTGTACGGGAAATCGTCATTTATCGGTACTGGTTCATGTTTGATGCCTTCTATTCGGGATAAGTGATCTGCAACAACGTTCTCGGTTCCTTTCTTATCTTTGATTTCTAAGTCAAACTCTTGTAATAACAGGATCCATCTCAATAGTCTTGGTTTGACATCCTTTTTGCTTATTAGGTACCTTATGGCAGCGTGGTCTGTGTATATGATAATTTTTGCTCCTACTAAGTAAGAACGGAATTTGTCAAGCGCAAATATAACTGCTAGAAGTTCCTTTTCTGTGGTGGCGTAGTTCATTTGGGCAGGATCTAAGGTTCTACTGACATAGTAGATGGCATGGAGTTTCTTGTCCTTCCTTTGTCCTAGAACTGCGCCTACGGCATAATCACTCGCATCGCACATGATTTCGAACGGTATTCGCCAATCTGGTGGTTGCATGATTGGTGCGGTGATAAGGGCTGATTTCAATGTTTCGAATGCTTTTAAACAGTCTTCGTCGAAGACGAACTCATCATCTTTCATCAACAGGCCGGTCAGAGGTTTTGTGATTTTCGAGAAATCTTTTATAAATCTTCTGTAGAAACCGGCATGTCCTAGAAAACTCTGTATTTCTCGTACGGATTTTGGAGGTTGGAGATCTTTTATAATCTCTATTTTAGCTTTGTCTACCTCGATTCCTCTATCTGATATGACGTGTCCTAGAACTATTCCTTGTCGGACCATAAAATGGCATTTTTCCCAATTTAGGACGAGATTTACTTTTACACAACGTTCTAATACCATTTCTAAGTTTTGTAAGCATCCTTCGAAACTTTGTCCACATACCGAGAAATCGTCCATAAATACTTCCATGATGTCGTCTATGAAATCTGCGAAGATTGCCATCATGCATCTTTGGAAGGTTGCTGGAGCATTACAGAGTCCGAACGACATTCGGCGGTAAGCAAAAGTACCATAGGGACAGGTGAATGTAGTCTTTTCTTGGTCATCAGGATGAATGGGAATTTGGAATAATCCTGAGTAACCATCTAGATAGCAGAAGTATGAGTGTTTGGCTAATCTTTCCAACATTTGGTCTATGAAGAGTAACGAGAAGTGATCTTTGCGCGTAGCCTTGTTAAGCTTTCTATAGTCAATGCACATCCTGCTTCCAGTCACGACTCTTTTTGTTATTGATTCGCCTTTTTCGTTTTTTACTACTGTGACTCCTCCTTTCTTTGGTACGACATGAACTGGGCTGACCCATTCACTATCGGAGATCGGATAGATGATTCCTGCATCTAGCAATTTCTTTACTTCATCTCTGACTACAGTGCTCAGGATGGGGTTCAGTCTCCTCTGATGCTCTCGAGAGGTTTTAGAGTCTTCCTCTATTGTAATTCGATGCATACAGATCAAAGGGCTTATACCTTTTAGATCGCTTATGTTATAGCCTAACGCGGTGGGGTACTTCTTTAGGACTTCTAATAGCTTTTTGGTTTCTGGTTGTCCTAATTCGGCGTTGACTATCACTGGTCTTTTTAGTTCATCGTCTAGAAATTCATATCTAAGGTTTTTGGGTAGTGTTTTAAGTTCTAAAGATGGGTTCTTCGGACCTGGCATATGGTTTGGGGTCAGTGCTAAGCTTTCGCTTAGGTTGTCGTCTTTATACGGTTTACGCCAATTATCGTCTTCAGAAATATCTGGTATTTGAATCTTTATTATTTCTGAATACGTGGTCTCTTCATTTTCAAGTTCTCTTATGCATTCGTCAATTTCGTCTACTAAGTAGCAGGTATCATCTATTGCTGGTGCTTGTAAGAACTTGGTGAGAATGAACTCTATCTTTTCTTCTCCTACTTCGAATGTTAGCCTTCCTTTCTTTACGTCTATAATCGCTCCGGCTGTAGCTAGGAATGGTCTTCCTAGGATAATTGGGGTTACAGTGTCCTCCTTGATGTCCATTATTATGAAGTCGGTTGGAATGTAGAATTGTCCTATGCGTACTGGAACGTTTTCCAGTATTCCGACGGGGTATTTTACTGATCGGTCAGCTAATTGTACGGACATTTTGGTTGGTCTGAGGTCTCCCATATTCAGCTTTTTGCATATAGATAAGGGCATAACACTGATACTGGCTCCTAAATCGCATAGAGCTTTGTCTATTACGAACTTTCCTATGACGCAGGGTATGGAGAAACTACCTGGGTCTTTTAATTTAGGAGGCATGCAGTTTTGAATAATAGCGCTACACTCTGCAGTAAGTGTAACTGTTTCATTATCCTCGATCTTTCTCTTATTTGACAGGATCTCTTTGAGAAATTTAGCGTATGACGGCATTTGAGTTATCGCTTCGGTAAAAGGGATAGTAATATTCAGCTGTTTAAGGAGCTCTACAATTTTTTTAAACTGTCCTGAAGTTTTGGAGTTTATTAATCTTTGAGGGTAAGGAATAGGTGGTTTATATGGCTGGAGGTGCTTGAGTTTTTTCACTTGCGGTATCCTCCTTCTCGTTGTCTTCCTTCTTCTCTAACTCGGATTCCTTTTCTGCTTGTTCAGTTGGTTTTTGTTGCATGGCTGAGTTTCCGGTCCTCGGATCGATCGGTTCGTCCAATTCTTTTCCACTTCTTAGTATCACAGCATTTGCTTGGCCTTTTGGATTCTGTTCGGGTTGTCCAGGAAATGTGCCAGCTGGTGCGGCAGCAGAGGCTTGTTGTTGAGCCACTTGTGATATCTGAGTTTCTAACATTTTGTTGTGGGTGGCTAAAGCGTCTACTTTTCCTGTTAATTGTTTAATTTGCTCGCTAGTGTGTATGTTTTGATTCAGGAATTCTTTGTTTGTTTGAGCTTGAGTTGCTATGAACTTTTCCATCATCAATTCGAGGTTTGATTTCCTAGGTGCATTCTAAGCAGCAGGTTTCTGATATCCTGGCGGAGCAGTAGGCATTTGCAATGCATTTTCGCTTTTGTAAGAAAAGTTTGGATGATTTCTCCAACCTGGGTTGTAGGTATTTGCGTAGGGATTTCCTTGAGCATAATTTACCTGGTCTGGTGGGATTCCGGCTAGCAATGGGCATTCGGGTGCATTATGAGTGGTGCTTCCGCATAACTCACAATTTGGAGTTACTGCAGCGACAGTTGCAGTGGGGTTAACGTCAGACTATCAATCTTTTGTGCTAGAGCATCTACTTTAGCATTGAACTTTTCAAGGCTGCTGATCTCGTACATCCCACCTTTCGCTGTGGTTTTCTCAGTTGGAGTGCGTTCACCTCCCCATTGGCAATGGTTTTGTGACATGTTTTCTATTAATTGATAGGCTTCATCGTATGGCTTATCCATAAGTGCACCGCCCGCGGCAGCGTCTATTGTTAATCTAGTATTGTATAGAAGCCCATTATAGAAAGTATGGATTGTCACCCAGTCTTCTAGACCGTGGTGAGGACATGTTCTCATCATATCTTTGAATCGTTCCCATGCTTTGTAAAGAGATTCAGTATCTTTCTGTCTAAATCCGTTGATTTGAGCTCTAAGCATAGCAGTTTTGCTTGGCGGAAAATATCTCGCTAAAAAGACGTTCTTCAATTGCTCCTACATCGTAACGGAGTTGGATGGTAACGATCGTAACCATGTCCACGCTCTGTCTCTAAGAGAGAATGGGAAAAGACGAAGTCTTATCGCGTCTGGAGTTACTCCATTTGCTTTCACTGTGTCCGCGTATTGTACAAACTTCGTTAGATGTTCGTTCGAATCCTCAGTTGCGTTTCCTGAGAATTGGTTTTGTTGTACAGCCGACAGCAATGATGGTTTCAGCTCAAAATCATTTCGGGTAATAGCTGGGGCAGCAATGCTACTTCTAGGCTCCATCTGAGAGGGTGTAGCGTATGCCTTCAGCGGTTTGTTTGGAGGTCCTTCATCCATCTCTGGTTCTTCTTCTTCTGATTTAGGAATGGGAGTGAGAGGTTCGAGAGTGTTATGTTTGAGTTGTTTGAGTTGGTACTCAATGATTCTACTTCTTAAATGTAAGAAGCGCTCTAGTTCTGCGACTGAAGGTTTTACGATATCGCCTTGCGGGCGATTACTTGGCATACAATCGACAGAACTAGTAAAGGAAAAATGAAAATTGTTAACCTAGTCTATACGGCGTAACAGAAGGTTACACTATTGACTAAACGGGTCCCCGACAACGGCGCCAAAAACTTGATCGCGACTTTCTATGTCTAATACAACCTAACTGCAAGTGCACAGTCTATCGCGTAGTAATAATAGATATCGATTCCACAGGGACTCGTAATCAAACTAGTGTTCTCGGGAGTTACTATGTTTAGCTAGGTAGAATATGTTTAAGGGAATAAGATTGTCACTAAAAGGGAACTAAGAATGCTACTTAGATTATAAATGATTGAATCGATATGCAGTAATTGTGTTCTTCAGGGATTTGACAAGTTACCGGTGTATGAAATAATTTTCAGAGTTTATTTAAGCAGAAAATAGTGATTTAAAGATTCTTGCCTCACGATGGTTATTGACGCTAATCATAATCCTAAGGGCCAAACGTACACTTTCGTATCCCGTTCGGGGTTAAAATTATTTTTTGGAAATCTCTAAGTTCTAATTCATTTTAAAGTGCTTTCGCTGTTATTAAAATGGATGACTAGTGTTTACTATCTGACCTTACTGCAGCTTTCGCTTGTTGGTTCGTATCTTAATTAATTTCCCACTTTCGTGGCAAAACTACTTTTAAATAAGTTCTCGCTTTCGCGACGAAGTTTATTCAGTAAATCAATTTTAAACACTCAGACCATAAGTTACTTTTGAAAAGAAAGTTTTTCAACCAGTTGTTATCAAATCCCATTCAAATTATTACTATATATCGATTACCTAAGTTTAGCTAGACATGGATTTGGGAAAGATAGAACATAAATAAAAATAATAAATAATGATTTGAATTATAATAAAACTGGAATCGATTGAAATGAGAAACCTGTAAATATTTCAATTGGCCTTTGGGCAGATCCTCCACAGATGTTGGCAGGATTCTGATCTCTATGCCAATTTGATCGTACAGTGAAAGTAGAAATTACAGAAGAATGAAAAATGGTATACAGGAAAGGTAAAGAGAAACAAATAAGAATATTGCTGGAAAATATGCTCTGGAAATAAATTCGGCAGCACTTCGTTGTATGAATGCAACCCACTTTCTGAAGTCCCCTGCTTCCCCTTTTATAGAAGTGGAATCCCAACGGTTATCATTGAAGATGATGGACTTTAAGGCAAATAATTTAGGGAGTAGTGGTCCACTCTGTGGGAATTGGAACTGATTCTTTGACGTGTAATTGGAGTGGGGCGTTTTTGCCTGCATGACGGTCGTCACAAGGTGTGACGGTCGTCACCCGTGTGACGGTCGTCATGAAGCTGTGACGGTCGTCACATCAGCAAAAATAGCTTCTGCGCTTTTTATGATGTTTTCACTCTTTTTTCGTCCATAATTCATCTGAGATTGCTTCTTTTCTTCATGTTGTCTTGTTTAGACGTGATCGTTGAATACCTGCAAAACATCAGACAAATAACACGGAAATAACCCAAAATCGGATCGAAAACGGTTAAACTTTAGTTGAATTATGCATCAAAATATATATACGATTTCGTGTTATCACTTGCCGAAACAACGATGCACACGCCTCGTAGGATACTGGTCGGACGACGAAGAAACGCGCCTTGAATTCCCGGACAGAATCCATGTAGGTTCCAAAAGAGCTTCATCGGCTGCTTCAGCGACACCCACATGTGCCGACCATCGACTGTTTGCCTCTGTAGGTGGAAGAGGCGGAAGAAAAGTGATAAGGTATCCCCGACCTGCAAATTCCTACAGACGAGCTCGTACGCTCGGATGAAAGCTATCGCGTTGGGATGCAGCTGTGAGGGAGCCAACTTCAACCAGTCAAAGATCCCCAACTGGAAATTCGTGAAGGGCAGCCTGAGACCGGCCTCCCAGAAAAAAAAACTCGTACATAGGGAACTGCATCCTCCCGTACGTCGAGTAGATATGGTGATGCTCGCGGGGCCGATATACCTGCCAGCTGATGGGGGAATCCGCGCACCTGTCCTCGACGGTCACAAAGGCACCGGTCTCATCGTAGAAGAAATATGAGGGTGTACTCAACGGCTCCTCGGCTACCCAGTCCTCGACTGATCATGTTCGTACTTCGGCGACCGGAGCCTCAGGCTCCACATCAACGTCCATGGTCATCGGGACCCACGAAGTCATATTCACCTGAAAAGTAGAAGTTAATGGTGAATTTGATGTCCAAGATCAAATTCACCCTTCTACTGCAGGTCAAGTGAAAAGGCGACGGGGACAGCAGCCACGACGACAGCAGCGGCTGTCGCGGTGAAATTTGGATACCAAACTATTGATTAGTTCGAATCTTTAATTCATTTTGCAACCGAACTTTGATTTGTCCAAAGGAAGGGATAAAGATCGAAATTCCCACAATGCAATGCAAATGCAAGGTTTAGTGAGTTATAGGTTCGGGGGTCGGTTAAACTTAGGGAAGGTACTAGCATCCTAAGTTTCTATAGTACTCTACAGGAACCTCTTGTTTTATATTGTTTATTGCTATGGTTTATCTGCTTTTAAAGACCTAGGGGTTTATTTCTAAGTATACTCGATAAGATGTCGCATCTTAGGCCGACATATCCTTACGGGAGTGGAATCAGAGTATTTGTAGTTCCCCTAAAGGGTTAGAGGAGTTCTTTGACTATGGTCAAAGTTCCTACGGGTTTAGGGTAGTTGTTTGATTGATTTTAGGAGAAGAGATGTGTCTTCATTTTAAGGGAGATTTAGCCGCCACAAGGTGTAGGAAAATAGTCTTTGCATCGTCTTAAGAAAAGGACTTACATACTCGGATAGGGATCAACGAGGTACACCTTTATCTCTCTTAAGGCAAAGTCCCTACGGCTTGATTGTATTGATGTGGGGTGGAGATTCTATCTCGCTTAAGATGATTTGGCATCTTTCTCTATTGTTTGAATAAAGTTGTATTGAGTTGTTAAATGTTTGAATATTGCATGTTGAGTTGATTGTTTTTGTATTGTTTTGTCTATGTTGTAAGATAAAGTCCTTCCTATAGGGTAGGATCTGACTTAATTGATCAACTTGAATGGGATCAAGGATCGAGGGGATAATGATGCAAATGATGTGCACTACACACAAGTGTTGACTTATGTGTAGGTTTTTCCTTTGGACGGATGCGATGCGATAAAGTAAATGCGATAATATTAAACGACTGTGAAATAAATTGCAGAAAAGTAAATCATACACATGCATGAAAGCGCTGAGGTGAATTGTGTCGTGAGTGTGCACAATTAGGTTAAATTGATTTGAGTGAGTTTGATTTTAGATGGAAAATTAGAGGGTGAATTGGTTGCCTAATTATTAATTTTGATAAAAGTTGAATTTGATGATTGAAATTGATTTTACGAAAATGTTGTATTTATGTGAATTGATTTTGATAGTTTTAATAAAAGTTTTAGATAATAAATTAGTTTGAGAACAGTTATTTATTTTCTAGTGAGATTGATTAATTTTGAGAAAGGTTGATTTTAAGAAGAAGAAAAGAAGTTGTATTAATTTTACATGAAATTGGTTTAGGTGATGTCGAATGTAAATTAAGTTTTAAGTTTTAAATGAAGTGCTACAATGGTTTAATTTTATTATAAGACCCTAAGTGAAATGATTACTTAAATAGTATTAATTTGTTAATTATAAAATAAATACAAAGAGTTACTTTATTTCTAAAATATTTTAATGCCTAATTAAAATAAAATGGCAAATGGAATAGATTATTTATAAAATTTTATTAAGTCCATTTTAAATAAAAAATCTAAAAGATAATGAGTTAATTAGTTTAAAAAACTAATTATTAATAGGTTAATTTAAAAGAGTTTATAAGTTGCTTTGGATTAAAAGTTGATTAAGGTTAATTAGTGAGGTAATAAAATATTAACTATAGGTTAAATGAATGATAAAAGGTTTAAATAATAAATGGAGATTATTTTAAATGAAAAAAGTTAATTAAGGTTTATTAGTTATCTAAAAAAAACCGGTTAATGATTAGTTAAGGTGATTAACTGAAAATTAGTGGATAACGAGGGGGTTAGGGGGTGTATGTGTTAGTGTGTGTGTGTGTGTGTGTGTGATTATAGGGTAATTACACAAATGATAAGACCAAACAGAAAATAACAGAGACAAGAAACGAAACGGCGGAACCCTAGGTTCCCTTCCCCCAAATCGTCGGCGATCGCCTCTCGCGATCTCACTCTCTCTGCTTCTGTCTTCCCTATTTCTCCATCAACTCTTCTTAAATTCCTCCACCACCTTCTTCCTCGTTCTTGTTTGCGGGTCTTCCTCGCCTCTCCTGTAAGCGAACACAAGCACATCAAAACTTTCACCAAATTAAAGAAACGAAAAATTACCGTGAGGTATCGGCGACGGTGACTGGTTTTGATGCGGACGGGGGTCCTTCGTTGATAGTTGGAGCAAGGATGCACGAGGATCTTGAGGGGGCTCGCGAGTTATGGTGATTTCGCGGCTTGCGGTGGACGAAGAGGGAAATTTTCGGCGAAGTTTACCACATGATAAGTCCTCTCATCTGTAAAATTTTGTAGTTTAGGGATTGAATTGGGGGATTTAATCTGTGACTGTTTGTATAGATTTTTCGCCTGTCCCCGTTGTCTGTGAATCCTTCTCCTTTTATAGGCTCTTGAGTAAAAGATTTCTGATTCAGAATTTAAGGATTGAGATCATTCTGTCAAATCTTTTTTGGAAAGAGGATAATGGTTGTCCAATACGTGACTTGAAGTGTTTTCCATTTTTACTCTGACATGTTTGTGTATGTTTTGGAAAGAATATGAGACTGTCTTGAACATGTCTTTGATTGTGTTAATGCCAGTTGATGAGAATCCCCCTCTTTGTGATTTTGTACTAATCGCGTTTAATGCTTGATTGCCTGGATTCGTTACTTTGAGATAAACAAGAAAATCTGCTAGCTGTCTTGAGTAAAATAGCCTTCCCAAATGGGGGTATCCCCTAATTGATCACTAACTCTGAATTGGTTATTTGGCAGGGATGAATAGCGATTAATTTTGGTAATCACGGTAACATAACTGGTGTACGCTGTTGCCTTTGAGTAGAGTCATTAGCAAAAGATGGAGCTCCAACAGCAGAGGAAGGCATTGAGCACTCCTAGAACAGTCTTCAGATGTGTTTTGATGGGACTGATTATGCATTTCAAACATATGGGACTATTCAGGAACACGAGAATTGAGCACTTCTTGGTGGCGTTCAATTCCAGGCTCTATCTTTACTTGGTTTTCTATATTTGAAGACAACTGAGACTGATTGAAACCATCATCGTTAACCAAATGTTGAGGCTGCTGATTATGTAGTTTCAACTGAAATTGTTGTTGTGATTGTAAATATCGGTCTAGCTGTTTAAATTGTTGGGGCCTTTGCTGGTACTATTGTTGAGGGTGCAGAAGGGCATTTCTTGAAGTCAATGAAGACTAAAACTTTTCCAATTGATTACTTGAGATTTCATGTGAGTATTCTGCTTGAGATTCCATATCCATCACTTTGCACGACTGGTTTCTAATTCTGATCAAAGTGTTGATGCATGTGTTTAGGGGAATTAGCGTAAGTTGAGGCATAGCCATCGGAATTGCCTGGCATAGGTTACTATAGCTTAAGTCTGGAGCGCAGGTTTTGGCTTTGACCCGGTGCTCTCAATGCTTGCACTTGTGAGTCATGGGCTCAACAAATGTCACAACTATCTAACAGGTAATGCATTATGCTCTCCCATGTTCTCCTTCTGAAGTTAAGTGGTTGCTCTTTCATGAGCATCATTATTTGCTTGAGGTAATGAATATGTAGAAAATGTTGCTGCCCTGTTGTAGTAATGGTTGCTGAAGTCTGAGATGGTGGTTTGGCGGTTGCGGGAGGTTCAAGCATTGCCTTCTAACATGGAGTGTTGAATGCCAAATGATGATGATTCTTGCGTTGTTTTCTTGATTACATATTCCACTTACTGATGAGAATGTGATCGTGTTGACTGCTGGTGCACTGGTCTGGGCATCTTTACGGGGTTTTAATAGTTCATTTGCTTTGTGAATTGTTTTATGCAGGAAAACGAGGGCGTCATCGAATGGAGCTAGAATTATGCTTCGACACGTCTTGTAGATAAAGCCTTATGGATTACGGAATGATGCGCTGTTAAGTAAGGCTGGCCAGAGGTTGGTTATGTTACTCTGGAGTTAGCATAAAGACAAAGGTGCAAGTTCCAAGCTGGTAAGTATCATGATTATGCTTAGCAATCTCAATTTCCGTAAATATTTTCTTTATCTTATGTGAGTTTGACATTTGCTTCAGTTTAATACCGTGTCATAAACAGGCAATTGGCGTGGCTTTAACCTCTTCAGCTTCATCTTTTTCACCGTCCCTTGTTAGCGGCAGATTTTGACTGTTGGTGATGGTATCATCCTATGTGAGGAGCTTGCCTTCCATTGTATTGTCATACCACCTTATTCTGATCTAACATCTTCAATCATTTTGCAAAAACAACACCTAGATGGTTAGGTGTTACCATTTGTGGGTTGCTTGAAGGGAACCGGATGCGCGAAGATTCGGTATACCAGGCGGAAAGTTGTTGTTATTTTCAATTGGAAAAAAAGCGTTCCAAACAAGCTCTTGACAGTTATGGGATCAGAAGGATGGGAAATTCATGATAGGATAAATCATGACAGAAGACCTCCCTTTCTGCAGGAAGAAAAAATTCCTTTGTGGAGCTGATAAAGTTGCTTGAACGTTTTCCCCTTGCTTTAAACGGATATATTCTCTCACTACTGTGGGATCACTTTAACTACATGTTGATAAGAAAATCATTATGTGTAAAAAAACTCTTCTATTTCCCTGTAATCACTGTAAGCTAGTGGATTTATCAAGGCATAATGTAATGGGAACATCTACCAAATACTTAAGAGGCCGTTACGGTTCTTGTAAAGAAATCCATCCAAAATGCTCTGTCATTGTTTTTCCTTTGAGCTGCTCTTGAAAAAGAAGTAAATGGTGGCAACTGAAACCCCTTCCATACATTTATATTTTGTCATGATCTAATGGCCTAACCTCTAGCCAATCCCTTGGATGCATAGGTATTTCTTAGTTTGTCCATATGCACCTTGCATACTCGCATTCTTTTTGGATTCAACCACATAACACTTTGAAGCGTGAGCTTTAGACCAAATGAATCTTAAAGTAACACGAGCCGAACTTTGCCATCATAACCCAAATAATACCACTTGATTATATTGCACTTGCATACGAATGAACCTGAACCTTGAATCCACATCATCCTGCACTGGAAGGCTATGTAAAACTTGTTAGAGGCGCCTAAAAGCCAAAATAACCCTGCACGCCTTTGTTAGTCCCGATAAATATGTATATAGGAGCAGAAATATAAAATGTAATAAAATACACAAGGAGGTGGGATCTTATGGTCAAAAATTAGGGTGCGACAGATGCCCCTATTTAAGTTACTCCTATTCGGAGATATGGAGATTGAAATCTCCGTCTAGACGAGATAGGAGGGACTTAAATATAAACACTGCACGATTTTTTGGCCTTAAGAAGCCACCGAATGCAAATGATATGCAATGATATGAAAATTCAAGACAGGGGGTCCTATGGAGAAAAGACGCCACGGGGGAAGAAAATATGACACACGGGAAGGACAGGCTCGACAAAGGAGACTC
Organism: Lathyrus sativus; assembly: GCA_963859935.3. NCBI lineage: Eukaryota > Viridiplantae > Streptophyta > Magnoliopsida > Fabales > Fabaceae > Lathyrus > Lathyrus sativus. The sequence goes on from OZ012739.1 coordinate 357,192,532, forward strand.
CACGGGGAAAGATTGGCAATCATAAGGTGTCTGTAAATATGTTGTGAAGATCTTGGAAGAGAAATCCTCTTGAGGAATCTACTGTATATGTCAAATGTAATGATTTCAAGATGTCAGTTGGAGAAGTCTACTGTCGAGACGGGTATCTGTAATTGAGAATACTTTTGCCAAAGTATGTACTGTGAAAATCTGTAAGGAATCTACTGCCGAGATTCTGTGTTGAAGTCTGTTGGAGAAATACTTCTGACGAAGTCTTCTAGAAATCTACTGCCGAGATTATCCAGAAACTGAAATAGAACTATCTACTGCCGAGGTCTTCTGGGAATCTACTGCTGAGATTAACCAGGAACTACCTACTGCTGAGGTCTTCTGGGAACCTACTGCCAAGATTAACCAAGAACTACCTACTGCCGAGGTCTTCTGGGAACCTACTGCCGAGATTAACCAAGAACTACCTACTGCCAAGGTCTTCTGGGAATCTACTGCCGAGATTAACCAAGAACTACCTACTACCGAGGTCTTATGGGAATCTACTGCCGAGATTAACCAGGAACTACCTACTGCCAAGGTCTTCTGGGAATCTACTGCCGAGATTAACCAGGAACTACCTACTGCCGAGGTCTTCTGGGAATCTATTGTCGAGATTAACCAGGAACTACCTACTGTTGAGGTCTTCTGGGAATTTACTGCCGAGATTAACAGGAACTGTAAAATGTTCGAATGATTGTCGTTGTAGACTGTAGTTGTCGTTCGTTGTAGAACTTGTAGATGTCGTTCATTGTAGAACTTGTAGATGTCGTTCGTTGTAGAACTTGTAGATGTCGTTTGTTGTAGAACTTGTAGATGTAATTTGTAGATGTAGATGTAGTCTGTAGTGTAGAGCTTCACCGGGGATCTTTGGAAGAAATGTGAGCCAGTTGTACGTCTTCTCCAATAAAGAGAGACTAAACTTCTTCGATTTCTTCGAGGAGATGTCACTTGACGGAAGTAAACTCATGTGATGAACTCGCTGGGGAATAAATTCCTGGGGAGCATCCTTATCATAGTTGTAAAAAGTTGAATTCTAAAATAAAGAGAAATATATGTAACTGTCTTCTTTGATGAATCAATAATGTTGAGGGACCCACTGAGGGTAAATGAATTGTCTTGTAGAAACCGTCGTTTGTCGTTTTGAATAAGATCCTGATCAAAACGAGTTGCTCAAATAAAGAGATAGATGTTCGATAAAATCATGTGATGTTATTGTAGAAGAAACATCCTTCTTCAATAATTATCTTCATAAAGAAAATCCTTCCTGGGGAGCTGAGTGCAAGATAAATGCACCCTGAATCCAATGTTGGGGATGTCCACAATGTGATTGTCAAGGACCGAAGTTCAATTCAGGAAATATCTGAAGAGAAACTGTCAAATAAGACTCGACCATTGAGGTATGAACTCAAATGGAGTTGTACTAAAATAGTCGTCTTCCATGAGGATCGAACTTCATGGGGAAAATAAAACATTATGCTTTTTCTGCCTAGGGTCGACAAATCTAATTCGAGGGATAAGACGCACCCGAACACCTAGGGATAACTATAACCAAAGCGACAAACACAAAGAATGTAAACAAATGTATATGCTATGCTGCCTACTTATATGCTATGCGTATGCTTATGCTGACAAAACAAACAGAAAGAGGCGACCGGAGATAAACATCTCGGGATAAACATCTCGGTCAATCTTCACAGATAGAAGTACCACTGGGGATAGACGGAGAACCAAATATGGGATCACCATCCTGTTTCAGAGCTTCACAAGCTTCTCTTGGGGGAGTAGAGATCAATCCACTTGGGGATGTAACATCTTGATGAGTCTGAAAGGTTGTACGGAGCTGTAGACGGAGGTACCCAAACTGAAGCTTCATAAGGGATAAAACAAGTATCCTAGGGCATCACGGTTGTTGATCATGTTGGAGTTGAGCTTCCTGGGGATGAAATAAACATCCGCTTCGCCTCAAATTTCAAATGCCCCAAGTCACATGGCGTAGAAAAACATCTCGAGAGGATTTTATAGAAAACATGATGTCCAAATGCCCCACTGTTTTCAAGCTCTCTAGAGATTCACTGAATCTCGACGTAACTGCCCCTGATTGGCAGTATAACTGAGTCAACCAAGACTGGTACGGATCGAACCTCTTGAAAAATAACTTTCCCCAGGTTGGCAAAGTCTTCAAATCCATCAACGTTCGTATATAATCTTTCTAAGATGTCAAGCGCATTTAGCAAGTCAGAAATGTTAATTTTGAAACGGGTAATGCAACACGTTTGTCTTGAAGTTTTTTTTAAAAGGAGATATCGCAATAACTTGTGATCGAAACCACTAGTTAGGATATAAATTAAAAATTATTTATAAAGCCGATTTAATTTGAGCATAGCTCAAGGAGTCAGGAAACAATATCTCATCGAGTATGCTTTCGAATTAAACCTTACTTCAATTAGGACTTTGAAGGTTGTATATGGGCTTAATTTATGACTTGTAAAGCGGAGGAATAAAGGGTTAGTATATTTGTGCCCACCCAATTTTTGAAGATGTTCATTATTTTTTGATATTACCCTGCCCCAGGCCAAAAACGAGGTTTCGTTTGGGAGAAAAAACAAATCTTTTCTCAAGGCTTAAAAAGAGGGTTTAACTATGTTGGTGTTTAGATGGTTGAAATAATGCCTTACATCATCAGTAGGGTTCTTATTCGAAGCATACAACAAGAGATCATGTGTTTTACTTCATCATCCTCCTTCCAATTTTTCACCAAGGTGAGAAAAATTGGGTAAAAGTCGGTATTATAAATTATTTTGAAAAATAATTTGAGTGAAAACGAATGGATTTCTTCAAGACAAACACTTATGGAATTACTTATTCAAAATAACAAGTTCTTACATGCCAAAAATACTTTTAATCAAAGAAACACAAACACAAAAGCAAAACAAAGTAAAAAGCTAGACGAGCCCTTTTATTATGCCTTGAAATAGAGAGGCCTGCAGAATCGTCCGATGTGTAGTCTTCTGATAACCTTGGATCATGTCCTCGGAGGATGAGCCATGTTGGGGTTAGGATTAGAACCCTCGAAGGATAAGATTCCGCTCTTAACCAATTCTTGAACGTGTGCCTTCAAACCATAGCAGCTCTCAATGTCATGGCCAGGAGCACCTTGATGATATGGGCAAAATTTGTCAGCTTTGTACCAATACGGGAGTTTCTCGGGTACTTTAGGTGGAGCTCTTGTCTGGATGTGACCTTTCTGAATCAAAACTGGAAACAGATCAGCATACTTCATAGGGATAGGATCAAACCGATGAATTACTTCTCTTGGAGTATCCAGAGGCATCCTCTGATACCTTTTCCAAAGCCGTCGATTCTGTGGTTGATCTGGAGAAGCCAACTTTTGCTTAGGAGGTGGTTGTTGTTCACACTGAGCGGGCATTGCATACTGATGTTGAGGATGGGGTACCGGAGCTATGAATTCTCAGGAAGGTCCACTGTCATTTTCATTGTTTGGGGATATACCCAAGTTGTGATGGTATTGCTTCACAAAAGCAACAGTTAAGTCTTCCCAAGACTGAATGTGGCTACTTTGCAGCTTCATGTACCACGTCAAGGATGTCCCATATAAACTTTCTTGAAAGCAGTGAATCATCAGCTTGTCGTTGTCAATATAAGCAGTCATCTTTCGATAAAACATTGTCAAGTGGTATTTTGGACAGCTGATACCTTTGTAAATTTCAAAGACAGGCATCTCGAACTTTAGAGGAATAATCACACCTGGAACTAAACATAGTTCATGAGCACCAAGACCTGATGCGGTAGCTCCTCTCATCCTCTTTACTTGTTCTTGGAGACCACGAAGTTCTTTCTCCATTGCTATGAATCTAGTATTATCCACTCCTTTCTCAGTAGGAATGTTCTGGGGGTCAACAAACAGGTTGTCTTGCAAAGGTTGAAGTTGCATAGGAACATCCACTTGTTGCACAAAGTTGTCGATGGAATAGTCGAACGTCGAATCAGTTCTTACTTTGAAGCTAGTCATGCGATCCATATCTTTCGATCTCTTTCCTATCCTTTAGTAATACTTCAAGCTTGGTCAGATGGTCGAGATGTCAGCTGATATACAAAGACAGGAGACTGGATGAGCCACAGAAAAGGCGAGACACATGCATATGCAAAATGCTAAATGCAGGATGCTGATGCAGGAATGCAGAATGCAGAGAAATGAAAGGTTTCATGGAACTCAGGTTCTTATAAACATTACAGAATACCATAGAAAATTCATTTGTTTTTTTTTAATGGGTTACAGGGAAACATTCTTATAAGAGTCCTTACTTAATAGCTAAATAAGAGCTAATACAACCCTAAGGAAGTCCTTCATCATGCTATACTTCTCTAACTGGATCTTCTTGAAGATAAATTTTCCATGATCAACGTCTAAAGATTAGTTCGATAGAGGAAAATAAATCCTACATCTCTTCTTTTGTTCTTGTTGGAAGTAAGGGGGGATCCTTTGGATCTTCAACGATAATAAGAGCCTTTTGAACTTCTAATGATCCTCCATGATAGTGGAAGCTTCTCGTATTTGTCCTTTGAGTTTTCTTCATTCTGAGCTCCTGCTTCCTTAGGTCATCCAAGTTAGGACTCTTAAAAGGATATTTCAAAATATTTTCTTCTGTAATCCTTATTGGTTTCTGTAATGTTTATAAATAACTAGGAATTCCATGAAACCCTACGTAATATGATGCTATATGAATGCAACAAACACAAGTAGGCACATAGAAACATAAAGGTAAAACAGACAAGGGAGACCCTAGGTTTGCAACGAGCATGGAGCCAAAGGTATACCCATTCCCAAAGGTTGTGGACTAAAGGTTGATTGTACCTGCAGAACAAGGTTCTAATAAGGGTCCCAAATTCATTAGCCCATCTTTCGGATATTATCAACTTCCCAAGTACTCGATGGTTAATAATATTCTCAAGAGAACTTCTTTTGAGTGTAGCATCGCGTAGCACTATTTCGGGGGTACCCCCTCATAGCCCCGCACTACATCCTAATAAAGGCCAAAGTGGGGTTAAGGTAACTACAGTCCTCAATATCATAGGCTCCAACATCGAATATAGTGCATGTTTTCACGATTAAGGACTTGTTCAACAATACAACTTTCGAGAGGGCCTCAATTGAGCGTGATTTTCAAGTCAGCTTGGTCGGGATTCCACCCCCTATAAGCCTCTTTGAACATATCACTATCCTATCTTAAGTTCGCTCAAGTCCGGGTGTAGGACTTTGTCTCACCACTCAAGAGCATCAACCCAAAGGCAATAAATAAACAAGTATACAAGTAAACAATCAAGCAAATATAAGCAAATATAAACATAAAGAAAACAAGTTAGGGGAACCCACTGAGAGGTCCCCAGTGAAGTCGCCATTTCTGTCGCGGTGAAATTTGGATATCAAACTATTGATTAGTTCGAATCTTTAATTCATTTTGCAACCGAACTTTGATTTGTCCAAAGGAAGGGATAAAGATCGAAATTCCCACAATGCAATGCAAATGCAAGGTTTAGTGAGTTATAGGTTCGGGGGTCGGTTAAACTTAGGGAAGGTACTAGCATCCTAAGTTTCTGTAGTACTCTATAGGAACCTCTTGTTTTATATTGTTTATTGCTATGGTTTATCTGCTTTTAAAGACCTAGGGGTTTATTTCTAAGTATACTCGATAAGATGTCGCATCTTATGCCGACATATCCTTACGGGAGTGGAATCAGAGTATTTGTAGTTCCCCTAAAGGGTTAGAGGAGTTCTTTGACTGTGGTCAAAGTTCCTACGGGTTTAGGGTAGTTGTTTGATTGATTTTAGGAGAAGAGATGTGTCTTCATTTTAAGGGAGATTTAACTGCCACAAGGTGTAGGAAAATAGTCTTTGCATCGTCTTAAGAAAAGGACTTACATACTCGGATAGGGATCAACGAGGTACACCTTTATCTCTCTTAAGGCAAAGTCCCTACGGCTTGATTGTATTGATGTGGGGTGGAGATTCTATCTCGCTTAAGATGATTTGGCATCTTTCTCTATTGTTTGAATAAAGTTGTATTGAGTTGTTGAATGTTTGAATATTGCATGTTGAGTTGATTGTTTTTGTATTGTTTTGTCTATGTTGTAAGATAAAGTCCTTCCTATAGGGTAGGATCTGACTTAATTAATCAACTTGAATGGGATCAAGGATCGAGGGGATAATGATGCAAATGATGTGCACTACACACAAGTGTTGACTTATGTGTAGGTTTTTCCTTTGGACGGATGTGATGCGATAAAGTAAATGCGATAATATTAAACGACTGTGAAATAAATTGCAGAAAAGTAAATCATACACACGCATGAAAGCGCTGAGGTGAATTGTGTCGTGAGTGTGCACAATTAGGTTAAATTGATTTGAGTGAGTTTGATTTTAGATGGAAAATTAGAGGGTGAATTGGTTGCCTAATTATTAATTTTGATAAAAGTTGAATTTGATGATTGAAATTGATTTTACGAAAATGTTGTATTTATGTGAATTGATTTTGATAGTTTTAATAAAAGTTTTAGATAATAAATTAGTTTGAGAACAGTTATTTATTTTCTAGTGAGATTGATTAATTTTGAGAAAGGTTGATTTTAAGAAGAAGAAAAGAAGTTGTATTAATTTTACATGAAATTGGTTTAGGTGATGTCGAATGTAAATTAAGTTTTAAGTTTTAAATGAAGTGCTACAATGGTTTAATTTTATTATAAGACCCTAAGTGAAATGATTACTTAAATAGTATTAATTTGTTAATTATAAATAAATACAAAGAGTTACTTTATTTCTAAAATATTTTAATGCCTAATTAAAATAAAATGGAAAATGGAATAGATTATTTTTAAAAGTTTATTAAGTCCATTTTAAATAAAAAAATCTAAAAGATAATGAGTTAATTAGTTTAAAAAACTAATTATTAATAGGTTAATTTAAAAGAGTTTATAAGTTGCTTTGGATTAAAAGTTGATTAAGGTTAATTAGTGAGGTAATAAAATATTAACTATAGGTTAAATGAATGATAAAAGGTTTAAATAATAAATGAAGATTATTTTAAATGAAAAAAGTTAATTAAGATTTATTAGTTATCTAAAAAAAATCGGTTAATGATTAGTTAAGGTGATTAACTGAAAATTAGTGGGTAACAAGGGGGTTAGGGGGTGTATGTGTTGGGGTGTGTGTGTGATTATATGGTAATTATACAAATGATAAGACCAAACAGAAAATAATAGAGACAAGAAACGAAACGGCGGAACCCTAGGTTCCCTTCCCCCAAATCGTCGGCGATCGCCTCTCGCGATCTCACTCTCTCTGCTTCTGTCTTCCCTATTTCTCCATCAACTCTTCTTAAATTCCTCCACCACCTTCTTCCTCATTCTCGTTTGCGGGTCTTCGTCGTCTCTCCTGTAAGCGAACACAAGCACATTAAAACTTTCACCAAATTAAAGAAACGAAACATTACCGTGAGGTATCGGCGACGGTGACTGGTTTTGATGCGGACGGGGGTCCTTCGGTGATAGTTGGAGCAAGGATGCACGAGGATCTTGAGGAGGCTTGCGAGTTATGGTAATTTGCGGCTTGCGGTGGACGAAGAGGGCAATTTTCGGCGAAGTTTACCACATGATAAGTCCTCTCATCTGTAAAATTTTGTAGTTTAGGGATTGAATTGGGGGATTTAATCTGTGACTGTTTGTATAGATTTTTCGTCTGTCCCCGTTGTCTGTGAATCCTTCTCCTTTTATAGGCTCTTGAGTAAAAGATTTCTGATTCAGAATTTAAGGATTGAGATCATTCTGTCGAATCTTTTTTGGAAAGAGGATAATGGTTGTCCAATACGTGACTTGAAGTGTTTTCCATTTTTACTCTGACATGTTTGGTAATGTTTTGGAAAGAATATGAGATTGTCTTGAACATGTCTTTGATTGTGTTAATGCTAGTTGATGAGAATCCCCCTCTTTGTGATTTTGTACTAATCGCGTTTAATGCTTGATTGCCTGGATTCGTTACTTTGAGATAAACAAGAAAATCTGCTAGCTGTCTTGAGTAAAATAGCCTTCCCAAATGGGGGTATCCCTTAATTGATCACTAACTTTGAATTGGTTATTTGGCAGGGGTGAATAGCGATTGATTTTGGGCCAAAGAAAACTAGCAGGCCAGAGTAATCACGGTAACATAACTGGTGTACGTTGTTGCCTTTGAGTAAAGTCATTAGCAAAAGATGGAGCTCCAACAGCAGAGGAAGGCATTGAGCACTCCTAGAACAGTCTTCAGATGTGTTTTGCTGGGACTGATTCTGCATTTCAAACATATGGGACTGTTCAGGAACACGAGAATTGAGCACTTCTTGGTGGCGTTCAATTCCAGGCTCTATCTTTACTTGGTTTTTTATATTGGGAGACAACTGAGACTGATTGAAACCATCATCGTTAACCAAATGTTGAGGCTGCTGATTATGTAGTTTCAACTGAAATTGTTGCTGTGATTGTAAATACCGGTCTAGCTGTTGAAATTGCTGGGGCCTTTGCTGGTACTATTGTTGAGGGTGCAGAAGGGCATTTCTTGAAGTCAATGAATACTAAAACTTTTCCAATTGATTGCTTGAGATTTCATGTGAGTATTCTGCTTGAGATTCCATATCCATCACTTTGCGTGACTGGTTTCTAATTCTGATCAAAGTGTTGATGCATGTGTTTAGGGGAATTAGTGTAAGTTGAGGCATAGCCATCGGAATTGCCTGGCATAGGTTACTATAGCTTAAGTCTGGAGCGCAGGTTTTGGCTTTGACCCGGTGCTCTCAATGCTTGCACTTGTGAGTCATGGGCTCAACTTATGTCACAGCTAACTAACAGGTAATGCATTATGCTCTCCCATGTTCTCCTTCTGAAGTTAAGTGGTTGCTCTTTCATGAATATCATTATTTGCTTGAGGTAATGAATATGTAGAAAATGTTGCTGCCCTGTTGTAGTAATGGTTGCTGAAGTCTGAGATGGTGGTTTAGCAGTTGCGGGAGGTTCAAGCATTGCCTTCTAACATGGAGTGTTGAATGCCAAATGATGATGATTCTTGCGTTGTTTTCTTGATTACATATTCCACTTACCGATGAGAATGTGATCGTGTTGACTGCTGGTGCACTGGTCTGGACATCTTTACGGGGTTTTAATAGTTCATTTTCTTTGTGAATTGTTTTATGCAGGAAAACGAGGACGTCATCGAATGGAGCTGGAATTGTGCTTTGACACGTCTTGTAGATAAAGCCTTATGCATTACAGAATGTTGTGCTGTTAAGTAAGGCTGGCCAGAGGTTGGTTATGTTACTCTGGAGTTAGCATAAAGACAAAGGTGCAAGTTCCAAGCTGGTAAGTATCATGATTATGCTTAGCAATCTCAATTTCCGTAAATATTTTCTTTATCTTATGTGAGTTTGACATTTGCTTCGGTTTAATACCGTGTCATAAACAGGCAATTGGCATGGCTTTAACCTCTTCAGCTTCATCTTCTTCACCGTCCCTTGTTAGTGGCAGATTTTGACTGTTGGTGATGGTATCATCCTATGTGAGGAGCTTGCCTTCCATTGTATTGTCATACCACCTTATTCTGATCTAACATCTTCAATCATTTTGCAAAAACAACACCTAGATGGTTAGGTGTTACCATTTGTGGGTTGCTTGAAGGGATTCGAATGCGGCAAAGATTCGGCATACCAGGCGGAAAGTTGTTGTTATTTTCAATTGGAAAAAAAGTGTTCCAAACAAGCTCTTGACAGTTATGGGATCATAAGGATGGGAAATTCATGACAGGATAAATCATGACAGAAGACCTCCCTTTCTGCAGGAAGAAAAAATTCCTCTGTGGAGCTGATAAAGTTGCTTGAACGTTTTCCCCTTGCTTTAAACGGATATATTCTCTCACTACTGTGGGATCACTTTAACTACATGTTGATAAGAAAATCATTATGTGTAAAAAACTCTTCTATTTCCCTGTAATCACTGTAAGCTAGTGGATTTATCAAGGCATAATGTAATGGGAATATCTACCAAATACTTAAGAGGTCGTTACAGTTCTTGTAAAGAAATCCATCCAAAATGCTCCGTCATTGTTTTTCCTTTGAGCTGTGTCGCACCTCGAAAAATCACGGAGATATTTCGGAGAAACGACCTTCGCGCGAAAGGCGCGGAAATGCGGTTCGACAGAGTCGCCACCGAACTTTATTTTTCCCGAATAAACGGGAGAGGAAAATATCGAGAAAACCTCTTGAAACGAAAGGGTAGGAACAGGGCTGTCGCAACCAAGTTCCGGGTTCGGGAGTCGGTTACGTGAGGGGAAGGTATTAGCACCCCTCACGTCCGTCGTACTCGACGGGAACCTCTTAAGGTAATTGTGGGGAGTGTTGTTTAGGTTTACTGGTTTTCTTCTTGTTGTTAAAGGTAGAATTGGTATGGCAAAAGGATAAAGACGCAAAGGAGAGATGGGTGGTTAGAAGATAGGGTGCTCGCCAAGGATTGGGGGCCTTGTGCCTACGTATGCTCATTCGGACGAGAATGAGAAATCAGAGCGTCGTAGTTCGACTACGGGAAAAGGTGGGGGGAAAACGGAAGATGGATAGAAGTGTGCTCGCCAAGATCATCGCAATCTTGTGCCTACGTATCTTATATTCAAGAATGAATAAAGAATCAGAGCGTCCGTAGTTCGTGGAGACGACCACGAAAAATATGAGGTTTAAAATGGGTTGAAGTTCGAGAAAAGAGACGAAAGAGTGACTGACAAACAACCTAAGGGCGTGCCTCAAGAGCTTGTCATTCAAGAATTCAAGGAATGCGAGATCCCAAGAACTCAGTTCTTTCGGAAATTGAGTTGAATGAGTTGAAGATATGAGTTGGATATTTTGAAATCGAAAGAATGAACTAATAACAACTCGGGGGCGTGCCCAAGAGTTACTCATTCGAATATTCAAAGAATGCTAGATTCTAAGAATATCCCTCTCTCGTAAGTTTGCGAAAGGATTGAATCGAAGAATGGCATGCGAGGCCAAAAGGAAGTTGTTTTGAAATGGCTCGACGACGTGTCGAGGATTTGATCGAAGATGGAATCGACTTGACGACGTGTCAAGGGTTAAGGTTGTGGGAAACGATATTAGTCCCTGAGGGTGCTCCTAATATCGAGACCACGAGGAATCGTGAATGTGTGTGAAGTGTGGGTTGCGAATGCGTACGAGCACTCGACTTAGGAGAATATTGAGAACGGTTGAGTTTAAAAAAAGTCGAAAGGTTGAGTGAATAACAACCCAAAGGGCGTGCCTCGAGAGCTATTCACTCGAAAATTCAAGGAATGCTAGACTCCAAGAACCTCCTTCTTTCGAAGTGTGAATCGAAAAAGATATTTAAAAAGGTCGAAAGATTGAATGAATAATAACTCAAAGGGCGTGCCTCGAGAATCATTCACTCGAAAATTCAAGGAATGCTAGACTCCAAGAACCTCCTTCTTTCGAAGTTTGATCGAGAAAATGTTTGAAAAAGATTTAAGGTGAAATGAGGTATAATAATTTGAGGTACGAGATGTGAGGACATGAGATCGGATTTGAAAATGAGAAAAATGACAATTATTCGATAAATGAGACGCGGGCCTCACAACCAATTAATTGGGGTATTATCGAAATGCTAGATCTCGACGACACCTTTTTCATTTGGAGAATGCTTGGATGAACAATGGAAATATCACAAAGAATGCTAAATTCTTATGACATTTCTTTGTTGGAAAAATATAATTTTGAAAAATGAGAGGTCGAATAATACACTACTTAAGGTGTACACCTTAGTAACGACTATCCAAAAATTCAAGAAGTGCTAGACTTCAAGAATTTAGTTTCTCACGATTTGATTTAAAAAATAATTTAGATAAAATTAAATTGAGTAAACATTAATACTATTTGTTTTGAAAAGAAAATAACTTATATAAAGTAAAAAATAAATAAATAAAATAATAAATAAAAAAAAATAATAATAGCTTTGCAATGAGTTTGAAAAATAAAAATATTCCCTTTTTTAAAAGAAAGTTTTGAAATTGAGTTGTAATAAATAAAAAAACGGGGGGGTACACCATTAGTAACAGGGTGTAGTCCAAGGGATTTGGTTGGGCCTGTTTGCTGAAGGCCCACAAACCTTCAGCTAAACAGCAGCAGGGTATGCGTACAGGGGGGTGCGAATCCGAATGGGAAAGAAAGTGGGCCGTGAAGCCCATTAACCCAACTTGGACCCTACAGATTCACTGCCTCACACACTTCAACTCAGAAACCCTAGCCGCCGTACTCTTCTTCCTCAATGGTTTGTACTGTACAAACCCTAAATTCCTCTCCCATGGCCGCCGCTATCCTTTTCGTCCCCAGCCTCGACCTTCTTTCATCTATTTTCTAATCTTCCTCCAAAGAACTTTGTCCAATCTCGGAAACAAAACCTTCCACCCTCAAACTTTTCCTTCTCCGACCTCAAGCTCTTCTATTAACAAATCAACAAAACTAAACAGAAAATAACGAAAAGGTGAAACTCGGTGATCTTGAAGACAAGTTACGTTTGATGGATGACTGGAGGATATCTCAAAACGGATTGAACATGGCGGTGTGAAGCTTGACGAACGGTCTCTTTTTGCGTGGCCCTGAGTTCATTCCTTTTCATGTTCGTGAGGTCGAATCCGAGAATGGAGAGGGTTGAAGAGAGCTCGCGAGATCCAATGAGTTGCGCTATGACGATGTTGGATCTGTTGATTTTATTGATTTGTTGAAGATAATGATTAATGAAAATAGCGAAACGGTAGTTGATGAGTTGAAACGTTCAAAATTTGGCAGAAGAAAGTTGCAATGGCGGGCGAGAATCTGGGGATGCTTGAGTTCTTTGTTGAAGTATGAAGGTGTTTTAGATCTCGATTTGATCCGAGGAAGTTTCAGATCTGTGGTTAGTGGTGAAGCTTGATGATGAGGGTTTGGATAGATCTGGAGAAAACGGACGAAGGTGATGAAGTTCTTGGGGTTTACTGAAATCGGGATAGATGTGGGTGAGGATGAATGTTTGAAGGTTGTTGGAAAAATGACGGTGAAGGTGAAGGATGTGGGTGAAGTTTTTATGACTTTCTGGAAAAAAGTCGTATGAACATGATGAAGTTCATACGAATTGATGAAGGTTGATGAAGAAACTGGAAGAGTGCTTGGTTTTCATGGATTTCTGGAAAAGTGTTTATGGGGTTTGAAGTTTCTGGAAAAAAAACTCGAAGATTGATGAAGATTGGAGCAATTTGAAAAAAAATCTGGAGAAATTAATATGAATATTTGAATGTTTGTATGAATTTGGATGAACAATGATGAACATTGATGAGTTCATGAAGAAGAATCTGGAAAAATTATGAAGGTGTCTGGAAAAACATATGAACACAGATGAACACGGAGGAACTGTATGGAGATTCCGGTGGAATGAATGAGTTCTCCGGCAGGGTTTTCCGGCGTACTTCGCCGTTTGATTTGTCCGGCGAGCACAAATGGGGTTTGCATGAATTTAGGGTTAGGTCAGAATTAGGGTTAGGGTTTGAGGGGGCGGCTAGGGTTAGGTGGCGGCTAGGGTTAGGTGGCGGCTGCAGGTTTTAGTGTTTGGGGAATGTGTCTTGCCATAAATGCAGACACTTATCAGTCTTTATAGCCTGACAAGTGGCCTCCGAATCTGACCTAATGGGCCTAAAAAACTGTTGGACTGTCAGCAAAATAAAAGCCAATGCATTAATATAATGAGACTTTAATTAAATAAACCAATGATTAGTAACATTAACTAATAAGATTTTAAGAAAACCTAATTAATATAAACTGGGATAAATAACTAATAAATGAAAAAAGCTGATTATTAACTATAAATAAAAACGAAGAAAAAAAAACAATAAAATAATAAATAAATAATAAAAACGAAAAATCATAAAACAATAAAATAATAAATAAAACGAAAAAAAATAATAAAATAATAAATAAATAATAAAAACGAAAAAATAATAAAATAATAAAATAATAAATAAAAAACGAAAAAAAAATAATAAAAATAATAAATAAACTAACATATATATTATTTTTTTTTAAAAGCATAAATAATAATCTACATAAAAAGGAAAATAGTTACTATTATTAATTTAATAAAAACCTTAACAACTATACACAAAAGAAAATTAATTTAAAAATATAATGAACTCTATTTTAAAAGAAAAGAGATATCCTACTTTAAAAAAATAAATTTAATGTTAAATCTAATAATAAAAGGAAAGTATTTATCTAAAAAAAAGGTTGTTTAACTAAACCTATATCTAAAAGAAATAAATAAGTGATAAAAATAAAATAAAAGGGAGAAAATTGCAAGAAAAAGAAAAGAGAAAATGGAAGCAAAGGACCAAAATGCCCTTTAGGCCACGTGTCACACTTCGATTGGTCAAAAGATAAAATTTTTTTTAAAAAATGACCAATTGCGAGATGACACGTGTCTAAATGGCACAGAACAAAAAGCGAGAAAAAATTGCAAAAAAGGTAGGACAAATTTAGGGTATGACAGATGCCCCTATCTAATAGGCTTAAACCTAGGAGGATGAATTGCATTGGCGTTCACATCCCTGAGGTAGAAGTCTATTAGATATAAAAGACCCTGAATTTGTCCGAAAGAAAAAAAAAAGACGCTTGAGAATCGAAAATGCTGGATGATATAAACCTCTGAGTAAGCTGGCACAAGTCGTCATCACCAAAAGGATGATGGGACACAACACATACGGCTACTGCCATCAAAAAGGGTGGCAGAGCAAAACACATTCGCAAAATCTGACATTAATGACTATGACAGACCCCTCATCAAAAGGATGACGGAGCGAAACTCACGCCAAACAATATCGCACAATCTGATACCGACGAAGTATCAGACCTACCACCAAAAGAATGATAGAACGAAAACACAAATGAAACACCGCTCAATCTGATACTGACGAAGTATCAGACCTAACACCAAAAGGATGGTAGAGCGAAAACACAAATAAAACAATCGCACAATCTATCGTTAATGACTATGATAGACCCCCCACCAAAAGGATGATGGAGCGAAACACAAAACAAATCGCACAATCTATCACTAATGACCATGATAGACCCCCCACCAAAAGGATGACGGAGCGAAAACACAAATAAAATATCGCGCAATCTGATACCGACGAAGTACCAGACCTACCACCAAAAGGATGGTAGAGCGAAAACACAAAAGAAAGCATCGCGCAATCTGATACCGACGAAGTACCAGACCTACCACCAAAAGGATGGTAGAGCGAAAACACAAAAGAAAGCATCGCGCAATCTGATACCGACGAAGTACCAGACCTACCACCAAAAGGATGGTAGAGCGAAAACATAAAAGAAGCCATCGCGCAACCTGATACCGACGAAGTACCAGACCTACCACCAAAAGGATGGTAGAGCGAAAACATAAAAGAAAACATCGCGCAACCTGATACCGACGAAGTACCAGACCTACCACCAAAAGGATGGTAGAGCGAAAACACAAAAGAAAGAAATATCGCACCATCTGATACCGACGAAGTATCAGACCTACCACCAAAAGGATGGTAGAGCGAAAACACAAATAAAACATTGCGCCATCTGATACCTGACGAAGTATCAGACCTACCACCAAAAGGATGGTAGAGCGAAAACACAAATAAAACATTGCGCCATCTGATACCTGACGAAGTATCAGACCTACCACCAAAAGGATGATAGAGCGAAAACATGAAAGAAAACATCGCGCAATCTGATACCGACGAAGTACCAGACCCACCACCAAAAGGATGGTAGAGCGAAAACACAAAAGAAAATATCGCGCGATCTGATACCGACGAAGTACCAGACCTACCACCAAAAGGATGGTAGAGCGAAAACACAAACAAAACATCGCGCAATCTGATACCGACGAAGTATCAGACCTACCACCAAAAGGATGGTAGAGCGGAACACAACACACAGGTCGTTATCACCAAAAGGATGATAGACCAACACAGATTTGAAGTTTACCAACACCAAAAGGATGCAGGCTAGGTTGAACTGACGAAGTTCGACTATCACCAAAAGGATGATAGTAAGGCAATTGACAACGGTCACGCTTGCTAGGTGCGACTCAATGGGGAACCCCCAAGAGGAAAAATGGGTTGAAATGAGTCAACGGGGTACGCCCACCGTCTTCGCTTGGGGATCATAGTTTGCTGAAATGATTTCATGGTCACGCTCATGAATTCTGAAGAGGATGCCCCTGACTGGGCTGAATTTGTCTTGCTGTCTTGTCTTGCTCAACAAAAGGTTGAACAACTTCATGAGGGACGCTCACGGTCTTGCTGAAGATGCCCCTGTTCGGGTTGGATCCTGCACTGAACTTCTTGGATTTGCCCAACAAAAGGCTGAACAACTTCGTGGGGAACGCCCACGGTCTTGAATGGTATGCCCCTGATTAGGCTGAATGTTGATTTGCATATTTGATCAACCACGAGGTTGAAATTCTTTACGGGAGACGCCCATGGTATTGAAGAAGATGCCCCTGACTGGGCTGAATCTTGCTTTGAATGTCTTTGAATTTTCGGGAGAAACACCCAATTGCGGAAGATTGCCCCTGCCTGGGCTGGTGATTGCTTTGAAGTTCTTGAAAATCGTGGGGTAAACCCACCATCTTGCGGAAAACGCCCCTGACTGGGCGGTCGACGGTCTTGGAAATCTTCGAGATTGATCCTGGACCTTGACTTGCATATATGAATGCTGGATGATAAATGACATTCCATACGAGTGGAAGTGCGAATGCGAATGCTGACGTGCGGAGATGCAAGAGCTGGGGAAATATGGTATGATTGGAGTATGCATATGATGCAAGATGCTTATGATAGAGAATGAGATGCGTATGATGCATATGATTGCAGACGGGTAATTGGAAATGCGGGTGGAAATGCCAGCGTGGTGGACTTTTGGTAGTCGCCAATGCAGATTGGACTTCGGGTGGAAGGATTGACTTCCTCGACACGCAATTTGTTGAAGACATCACGATCGAAGCAGAAGATGATGCTCTGGATGCCTCAAGTATGGGTACTTGGGGATTTGTTGTCAATTTCCTTCAGAGAAGATTGCATCTCTGCTTGACGGTCAGGACGACCTGGTCTTGCCCCAGTCTGAACGTGGTAGTGGTTTGCCTCAAGTTAACCATCTCTGACATATGGTGGTTGAACTCGGATGACTTGCCTCTGTTCGAGCTACTGAGTGGTTTGCCCCCAGCCTGTAGGCCTTGAGATAATATTGCTTCGTGTACGCCACTGAAAGTCAGGTTTCTCCTCGACTGCCCCTTGCTGGAGTGTCTTTTAATACCTAGCACTGATTTGCAGATATAATTGTACATTCACAAATGGTAATAATTAATGCAAAGTTTGATGCAAGTTTGAAAAAGTATTGTTTATTTGGAAGTGTCGTGGTAGTGAGACAAATGGACTGCTAGCCCAGATGTTGTGTTGTTTTGATTGGTGTGAAAGATATATCAAGAGAAACGACACCAATGCTAATGATTAGAAATCATGTGAGGAGTCAGGTTACGCAACCTTGCGATAATATGCTTTCAGAATAAACCTCGCCTCAATTAGGACTTTCGAGGGCTGTAACGTGGTCTGGTTCACGGTTTATGAAACAAAAGGTTATTAGGCTCAAAGTATGATTTGTACCCACCCCTTCTTCTTAATGATCTCCAGTCCTACGCTCAGTTAATCCTACACTTGCCTGGACGATGTGGGCTTGATGGTTCAAGGTTTGCTCGACGCGGCAGTCACCTTATTTTGGTTTTTTATGGATGTCAATGCCCCTTGACTTGGGTGGCCACTGAATCTTATTTTATTTTTTGTTGAGGGTTTCGGGGTCCTCTTTTGCTTTTGTTTTGATCCCTAACTTTTGCATGGATTGACTTCGTTTGTCAGATCCATCGGGATTGCCTCGATTTTGCCTAAGTCCCCTCTAAGGTGTTTGACTTAGCAGGCTTTTGATTTTTGGATTTTGTTGTAACTGCCATAGCATGGGTCATTGATGAACAACCGTCTTCTGGATTTTGCTTCGTTGATTTGAGTGCGGGATTGGATTAACTGAACACTACCCTGCCCCAGGTTGAGTGTAAAGGTTTGAATATCCGAAGGAAACTGCTACTTCTAGGCTCGAAGTGGTTTACTAGGGATTAACTCCTTATATCTCCGGTGTATGGGGAATTGAAGCAATGCCTGTACATCATTGACGAGATTCGGTCTGAAAGCATACGATTCGCAATTATGGGTATCTCATTTTCATCATCCTCCCTCAAATCATGCTAAACAACAGTGAATATAGTGGAGTAAAGAGATGTGTCGGTGATAAGTGAAAATGAGTGAATACGACATAACTAATTCAAAACATGCATAAACGATACATTAATGAAAAACCAAATACGAATGGCAATTGTTCAAAGCATACATCACTTAAATAAACAAAGACAAAACATAAGAAACTGCGAATAATGAAATGGCAACATGACTGCCTTCTTCGGGGAATAAACTTGACTGGAAACAATCTGACGTTGGCGCTAGTTGACTGGTGGCATCGGATTGTTGATGATGTTTGGAGACTTCCCATTGAAGTTGATAGCATCCCTGTCGATCATGTCTTGAATTATGTGCTTGAAAGCCCTGCAGTCCTCAATGGTGTGACCTGGAGCGCCCTTATGAAACTCACAATGGGCATTTGCATCGTAATCGGCAGGAATGATAGTTGGAGGAGCTAAATCTCTCGGAACGATAGCTTTCTTCTCCATCAACTGAGCAAAGATTTTGGCATATGGCATTGGTAGACGATCAAAGACTCTATCTGGTCTCCATGTTCTCTGCGGACGCTGTGGGCGAGCACCTTGTCGTTGTTGAGTAGCTTGCATCTGCTGTTGCTGAGGAGGATATTGATATCCTTGCTGGTTGTAGGCTTGTTGCTGAGGAGCCTGTTGCCTTGGCATCTGAGCTTGCGCTGCATGGACAGCTGGCTGATAAGGCATTGGAGCATATTGCGCAGCAGCAACATATGGATACTGATAGTAGGGAACTTGATAAGGCATAGGAGGAGCTTGTTGAGAAGCTTGCCCTTTCTGCATAAAGATGGCATTTGTTTCGCCCTCCTTCTTCTTGTACCCATTAAAAGGCCTCTTGGCATTAGCCTGACTGTTAGAACCTCCTGGGATCTTCCCACTCTTCAGTCCTTCTTCAATTCTCTCACCGACAATCACCAAGTCAGAGAATCCAGCGGAGACGCTACCGATCAGCTTTTCGTAATACTGGCCTTGCAAAGTGCCCATGAAGATGTCAATCAATTCTCGGTCAACAAGAGGTGGATGCACCCTTGCGGCTAGCTCTCTCCATCGTTGTGCGTACTCCTTGAAAGATTCACTGTCCTTCTGAGTCATACTCTGAAGCTGAGTACGGTTAGGAGCAAGATCGGTGTTGTACTTGTACTGCTTGACAAATGCATCAGCTAGCTCAGCCCAAGTACGCACACTGTTACGCTCCAGCTGCATATACCATTCGAGTGATGCTCCAGACAAGCTGTCCTGGAAGCAATGGATCATGAGCTTCTCGTCTCTGGCATAGGCAGCCATCTTGCGACAGTACATCTTCAGATGAATGTTTGGGCAGCTGAGACCTTTGTACTTTGAAAATTCGGGCACCTTGAACTTTGGAGGAATGACAACATCAGGCACCAAGCACAATTCCAGAGCACTGAAGGAGTTTGAATTGTGCCCCTCTATGGCTCGGAGTTTCTCGGCTAAATCTCGGCACATTTTCATGGCTTCAGAATCCTGAGCGGCAACAGGACTGGCAATGGGGATAGCAGCGTGATAGTTCTGAACATCGTCATACTGATCCATCAAAGTATCTTCGATATGGGGAGCTGGGATCTGCACAGCAGCAGGCTGGGCGTGCGGGATAGCTCCAACGGTAACTCCAGGCGCTGGGATTGGCTGAGAAGTATTTCCTTCGATTGCGTTGTTGAAGTTCAGCGGCATCCCATGAGAACTTGGAATTTGAACCAAAGGGATGGCAGTAGACCCTTGTCCATTGTGGTTGACGACAGCGGCGGCTTCACGCTGTTCTTCCTCTCTCCTGGCTGTGAGGATGGCTTCGAGGATCTGGTCGATCTTTCCTTTCATGGAATCCAACTCTTCCCTGAAGGCGACTTGCTCCTGTTGAATCTGCTCCATCACTCGTCTGGTATTGGCTCTAGTTGCGTATTGGTGTCGAGGAATCAGCTTGATTTACTGGAGAAGAAGGAACGGAGACATAAGATTCGGTTGAGGGACTGGGAATGCAAAATGCACAACATATGAAATGCAATGCAAATGATATGCAAGATGCAATGCAAGATACAAGATCCAGGATCACAGGATCACAACTCCAACGACTCCTGAAGCTGGTAACCGTAACAGATAAGTAACCATAATTCCTGCTCAAAGAAAACTGACAGGTACAACCTATACGGGAAGGTCTAAACATTCTACCCATAATCCCACTCACGGGATGGTTTCTATGTTTGGTTCCCAGGATCACGGACACTAGTCGTATCAGCGTCACGCAACAGGCTGGCTGCATTACGACGATAATGACGATAAGGTCTCTCCTGAGCGGGGTCCTCGTGCTAGGCACACAAGGAGCGAGTCCTTGGAGACTAACACTACACGACCACCAATATCGGAACTGGTGCTAACAAAAGGTTCCCAGAATCACGGACCCTTCATTAATCAAGTCGTGCGACAGGCTAGCTGCGTTACAACAAGATCTACGAATAGGTCTCCTCTGGAGGAGCTTTCATGCTAGGCCCACAAGGAGCGAGTCCTCGGAGACTAACACTACTCGACTACCAATTCTAAACTATGTGTTCTCTCTGCTTTTACCAAAGCTCGGGTGTAGAGCTTTACTCATGATGTCATCCCAGTAACCAACAGGCGATCAAGGTAACAAGCACAAGTAAAATCTATAAGAGAACAAAACAAAAAGAAAACAAATAAAACAAACACTCCTCACAAACCAAAAGATAGGCTTGACTCTCTCTTTGCATGGAGCAATGTTCCCCAGCAGAGTCGCCACCTGTCGCACCTCGAAAAATCACGGAGATATTTCGGAGAAACGACCTTCGCGCGAAAGGCGCGGAAATGCGGTTCGACAGAGTCGCCACCGAACTTTATTTTTCCCGAATAAACGGGAGAGGAAAATATCGAGAAAACCTCTTGAAACGAAAGGGTAGGAACAGGGCTGTCGCAACCAAGTTCCGGGTTCGGGAGTCGGTTACGTGAGGGGAAGGTATTAGCACCCCTCACGTCCGTCGTACTCGACGGGAACCTCTTAAGGTAATTGTGGGGAGTGTTGTTTAGGTTTACTGGTTTTCTTCTTGTTGTTAAAGGTAGAATTGGTATGGCAAAAGGATAAAGACGCAAAGGAGAGATGGGTGGTTAGAAGATAGGGTGCTCGCCAAGGATTGGGGGCCTTGTGCCTACGTATGCTCATTCGGACGAGAATGAGAAATCAGAGCGTCGTAGTTCGACTACGGGAAAAGGTGGGGGGAAAACGGAAGATGGATAGAAGTGTGCTCGCCAAGATCATCGCAATCTTGTGCCTACGTATCTTATATTCAAGAATGAATAAAGAATCAGAGCGTCCGTAGTTCGTGGAGACGACCACGAAAAATATGAGGTTTAAAATGGGTTGAAGTTCGAGAAAAGAGACGAAAGAGTGACTGACAAACAACCTAAGGGCGTGCCTCAAGAGCTTGTCATTCAAGAATTCAAGGAATGCGAGATCCCAAGAACTCAGTTCTTTCGGAAATTGAGTTGAATGAGTTGAAGATATGAGTTGGATATTTTGAAATCGAAAGAATGAACTAATAACAACTCGGGGGCGTGCCCAAGAGTTACTCATTCGAATATTCAAAGAATGCTAGATTCTAAGAATATCCCTCTCTCGTAAGTTTGCGAAAGGATTGAATCGAAGAATGGCATGCGAGGCCAAAAGGAAGTTGTTTTGAAATGGCTCGACGACGTGTCGAGGATTTGATCGAAGATGGAATCGACTTGACGACGTGTCAAGGGTTAAGGTTGTGGGAAACGATATTAGTCCCTGAGGGTGCTCCTAATATCGAGACCACGAGGAATCGTGAATGTGTGTGAAGTGTGGGTTGCGAATGCGTACGAGCACTCGACTTAGGAGAATATTGAGAACGGTTGAGTTTAAAAAAAGTCGAAAGGTTGAGTGAATAACAACCCAAAGGGCGTGCCTCGAGAGCTATTCACTCGAAATTTCAAGGAATGCTAGACTCCAAGAACCTCCTTCTTTCGAAGTGTGAATCGAAAAAGATATTTAAAAAGGTCGAAAGATTGAATGAATAATAACTCAAAGGGCGTGCCTCGAGAATCATTCACTCGAAAATTCAAGGAATGCTAGACTCCAAGAACCTCCTTCTTTCGAAGTTTGATCGAGAAAATGTTTGAAAAAGATTTAAGGTGAAATGAGGTATAATAATTTGAGGTACGAGATGTGAGGACATGAGATCGGATTTGAAAATGAGAAAAATGACAATTATTCGATAAATGAGACGCGGGCCTCACAACCAATTAATTGGGGTATTATCGAAATGCTAGATCTCGACGACACCTTTTTCATTTGGAGAATGCTTGGATGAACAATGGAAATATCACAAAGAATGCTAAATTCTTATGACATTTCTTTGTTGGAAAAATATAATTTTGAAAAATGAGAGGTCGAATAATACACTACTTAAGGTGTACACCTTAGTAACGACTATCCAAAAATTCAAGAAGTGCTAGACTTCAAGAATTTAGTTTCTCACGATTTGATTTAAAAAATAATTTAGATAAAATTAAATTGAGTAAACATTAATACTATTTGTTTTGAAAAGAAAATAACTTATATAAAGTAAAAAATAAATAAATAAAATAATAAATAAAAAAAAAAATAATAATAGCTTTGCAATGAGTTTGAAAAATAAAAATATTCCCTTTTTTAAAAGAAAGTTTTGAAATTGAGTTGTAATAAATAAAAAAACGGGGGGGTACACCATTAGTAACAGGGTGTAGTCCAAGGGATTTGGTTGGGCCTGTTTGCTGAAGGCCCACAAACCTTCAGCTAAACAGCAGCAGGGTATGCGTACAGGGGGGTGCGAATCCGAATGGGAAAGAAAGTGGGCCGTGAAGCCCATTAACCCAACTTGGACCCTACAGATTCACTGCCTCACACACTTCAACTCAGAAACCCTAGCCGCCGTACTCTTCTTCCTCAATGGTTTGTACTGTACAAACCCTAAATTCCTCTCCCATGGCCGCCGCTATCCTTTTCGTCCCCAGCCTCGACCTTCTTTCATCTATTTTCTAATCTTCCTCCAAAGAACTTTGTCCAATCTCGGAAACAAAACCTTCCACCCTCAAACTTTTCCTTCTCCGACCTCAAGCTCTTCTATTAACAAATCAACAAAACTAAACAGAAAATAACGAAAAGGTGAAACTCGGTGATCTTGAAGACAAGTTACGTTTGATGGATGACTGGAGGATATCTCAAAACGGATTGAACATGGCGGTGTGAAGCTTGACGAACGGTCTCTTTTTGCGTGGCCCTGAGTTCATTCCTTTTCATGTTCGTGAGGTCGAATCCGAGAATGGAGAGGGTTGAAGAGAGCTCGCGAGATCCAATGAGTTGCGCTATGACGATGTTGGATCTGTTGATTTTATTGATTTGTTGAAGATAATGATTAATGAAAATAGCGAAACGGTAGTTGATGAGTTGAAACGTTCAAAATTTGGCAGAAGAAAGTTGCAATGGCGGGCGAGAATCTGGGGATGCTTGAGTTCTTTGTTGAAGTATGAAGGTGTTTTAGATCTCGATTTGATCCGAGGAAGTTTCAGATCTGTGGTTAGTGGTGAAGCTTGATGATGAGGGTTTGGATAGATCTGGAGAAAACGGACGAAGGTGATGAAGTTCTTGGGGTTTACTGAAATCGGGATAGATGTGGGTGAGGATGAATGTTTGAAGGTTGTTGGAAAAATGACGGTGAAGGTGAAGGATGTGGGTGAAGTTTTTATGACTTTCTGGAAAAAAGTCGTATGAACATGATGAAGTTCATACGAATTGATGAAGGTTGATGAAGAAACTGGAAGAGTGCTTGGTTTTCATGGATTTCTGGAAAAGTGTTTATGGGGTTTGAAGTTTCTGGAAAAAAAAACTCGAAGATTGATGAAGATTGGAGCAATTTGAAAAAAAATCTGGAGAAATTAATATGAATATTTGAATGTTTGTATGAATTTGGATGAACAATGATGAACATTGATGAGTTCATGAAGAAGAATCTGGAAAAATTATGAAGGTGTCTGGAAAAACATATGAACACAGATGAACACGGAGGAACTGTATGGAGATTCCGGTGGAATGAATGAGTTCTCCGGCAGGGTTTTCCGGCGTACTTCGCCGTTTGATTTGTCCGGCGAGCACAAATGGGGTTTGCATGAATTTAGGGTTAGGTCAGAATTAGGGTTAGGGTTTGAGGGGGCGGCTAGGGTTAGGTGGCGGCTAGGGTTAGGTGGCGGCTGCAGGTTTTAGTGTTTGGGGAATGTGTCTTGCCATAAATGCAGACACTTATCAGTCTTTATAGCCTGACAAGTGGCCTCCGAATCTGACCTAATGGGCCTAAAAAACTGTTGGACTGTCAGCAAAATAAAAGCCAATGCATTAATATAATGAGACTTTAATTAAATAAACCAATGATTAGTAACACTAACTAATAAGATTTTAAGAAAACCTAATTAATATAAACTGGGATAAATAACTAATAAATGAAAAAAGCTGATTATTAACTATAAATAAAAACGAAGAAAAAAAAACAATAAAATAATAAATAAATAATAAAAACGAAAAATCATAAAACAATAAAATAATAAATAAAACGAAAAAAAATAATAAAATAATAAATAAATAATAAAAACGAAAAAATAATAAAATAATAAAATAATAAATAAAAAACGAAAAAAAAAAAATAAAAATAATAAATAAACTAACATATATATTATTTTTTTTTTAAAAGCATAAATAATAATCTACATAAAAAGGAAAATAGTTACTATTATTAATTTAATAAAAACCTTAACAACTATACACAAAAGAAAATTAATTTAAAAATATAATGAACTCTATTTTAAAAGAAAAGAGATATCCTACTTTAAAAAAATAAATTTAATGTTAAATCTAATAATAAAAGGAAAGTATTTATCTAAAAAAAAGGTTGTTTAACTAAACCTATATCTAAAAGAAATAAATAAGTGATAAAAATAAAATAAAAGGGAGAAAATTGCAAGAAAAAGAAAAGAGAAAATGGAAGCAAAGGACCAAAATGCCCTTTAGGCCACGTGTCACACTTCGATTGGTCAAAAGATAAATTTTTTTTTAAAAAACGACCAATTGCGAGATGACACGTGTCTAAATGGCACAGAACAAAAAGCGAGAAAAAATTGCAAAAAAGGTAGGACAAATTTAGGGTATGACAAGCTGCTCTTGAAAAAGAAGTAAATGGTGGCAACTAAAACCCCTTCCATACATTTCTATTTGTCATGATCTAATGGCCTAACCTCTAGCCAATCCCTTGGATGCATAGGTATTTCTTAGTTTGTCCATATGCACCTTGCATACTCGCATTCTTTTTGGATTCAACCACATAACGCTTTGAAGCGTGAGCTTTAGACCAAATGAATCTTAAAGTAACACAAGCCAAACTTTGCCATCATAACCCAAATAATACCACTTGATTATATTGCACTTGTATACGAATGAACCTGAACCTTGAATCCACATCATCCTGCACTGGAAGGCTATGTAAAACTTGTTAGAGGCGCCTAAAAGCCAAAATAACCCTGCACGCCTTCGTTAGTCCCGATAAATATGTATATAGGAGCAGAAATATAAAATGTAATAAAATACACAAGGAGGTGGGATCTTATGGTAAAAAATTAGGGTGCGACAGCGGCCACCCAGGCATCC
The DNA here is from genome assembly GCA_963859935.3 of Lathyrus sativus. Lineage (NCBI taxonomy): Eukaryota > Viridiplantae > Streptophyta > Magnoliopsida > Fabales > Fabaceae > Lathyrus > Lathyrus sativus. The sequence continues at coordinate 357,218,711 of OZ012739.1, forward strand.
CTCCTCGGAGGATTCATCTAACACCCGTCATCATCCCCGGTGCATGCATCTAGTCCTATCACGCGTCCCCAGGGTACTCATCTAAAACTAATATATGTCCCCGGGGTATTCACGCCTACCACCCTAAAACGTCCTCGGGATCTCCATTCTAAACTAAAAACATGCCGCCAAGTGCGGCGGAGTGCCCTCCCTCTCCTTAGGGCATTCATCACGCCTCAACACCAGCATTAAAGTGTGGAACAAGTAAAAGATACGGAAAAAGGGAACTTACTGAGTTAGATGTAACGACGGAGTACGCAGCGATGCTGGTGAACAAATGCAAACGCGGAATTCGATCGTCACGTGCGTAAGTGATTGAAAGCAAAAAATGGTAAATGGGCAGGGGCCTGCCTATTTATACCCTCGACACGGGACTCGAAGCGCCCCTAGGCACTCAAGTACCCTAGGGTAGTTGCCCCGCGTGGCCCCCTGACTGTGGGACACGTGGCTTCAGAAACAGTCGCGTCCCTTCGTCCTCCCCGCGAGAACGGTCAGGCGAGGACGTGTCGTCCATCCCCCTCCTCGACCTAGTGGCCCGACAAGACCGAGTCTTCCACGCCCCCGCATCCTCGACTAGGAAGACCGGAAAATTTCATCCTTATGCTCCTCGCCCCGGCACGACATACCCGCGAAGAGCCTTCCTCACGCATTCCTCCTTCTAGCGCCACAGTACCATCAAGTCCTTGCTCCTACACTATGGAGCTACGACTTAGGGGCCTCCTGTTCTGGTTTGGATCCAGGCCTGCCCATCCGTCGAGCAGGCCCAACCCAACACTGGTTGGGAAGGCCTAAATAGGCCTAAGTCATTCAGTGTCGGGCAGACACTCCCCCTGTCGAGCAGAACACTCCCCCGTCGGGCAGAATAACGTGTCTCCCCCACGTTCTCCACGTGCTCCCCTCCGCGGGGACATGTCGTTAGCCAACTACCCACCTCCGAAAGAGCTGGCAGCCCACCTTCTAGAGATCACGGAATTGCTGAACTAGGGCGAAGACCACATGCTGGTGTTCACTACGCCACGTAAGCCCTAGCAGTTACCTAGGTTGGGCGTGACAATCCAGCCCAATACAAGTAACTGTTAGCCCTACGCTGAGGTCTCACTATAAATACCCTCTTTCACTAGAGGGTCAAGTATTCAATTCTTAACCTCTCTTTTGTATTTGCTCCCACTTTGGTCCATTACTTACTTTAGCATAGGAGTGTCTTGCAGGTACACCCCCTCCTCTTCCATATTTCCGGTGAACAGCTAGCAAATCAACGACGTGTGGCAGGTCATTGATCCCTTTCTGGTCAGGTCAGATCACATTCCAAGAGACATGTCCCAACATCCATGAAGAGAGAGAAGAGGGATTTAAATTTTTGAATTTCAAAATAAAACCTCATTGGCTTAATTATCCATCCACCAAAATAATCATCACATTAGGGTATCCATTATTTAAACCAAACTTTTAATTAAATGAGTCATAATTATTTGATTAATAATTTAATCCAACAGTCTCCCACTTGACTCATGTGGAAACTCGATGTTTCAATCTTATACCATAATTGTGCACCATTTATCTTTAATGAATTGAAATGATCAGATCATGGCAGTCACAAATTATTCATCAACTTGATTCCTTCCATGTATCATGAAGCAATCCAATTCAAATAACTTTAAGGAAAACAATAATGCGTCTTTCATCTCTTTACAAAAACACCCTTGTCATCACATATTAATAATAATATATATAACATAATATGGATAATGAAACTCAGTAGAAATATAACCTTTAATTAAATTCACAAGTGTCATATAATACAAACATTAAATTGTACATGTATATATACAAATTATATTACAATGTTAACAAGGACTTTTACACAATGTCCATCCTTACTACATGGCCAACAAATGTCTTGAGTGGTAAACCTTTAGTTAATGGATCCGCTATCATTAAATATGTACCAATATGTTCAAATGAAACTTTTTGTTTCTGCACTTCTTCTTTCACTGATAAGTACTTCAATTCCATATATTTATCACCTTTGGAATATTTATCATTCTTAGAGAAGAAGACAATTGCAGAATTATCATAATAAATTCTTATTAGCCTAGCTATATTGTCGACAATACCAAGCCCTAAGATGAAGTTCTACAACCACAATGATTGAATTGTGGCCTCAAAGCATGCCATGAATTTTGCCTCCATAGTAGAGGTAGCAATGATGGATTGCGTTCCACTCTTCCATGATATTGCTCCTCTAACAAGAAGAAAAACATACCCAAATATGGATTTTCTTAAGTCGACACATGCAAAGTCTGAATCTGAGTAGCCAACCACTTCGTGTTGATCTGATCTTCTATAAGTGAGCATGTAATCTTTGGTGCCTTGTAAGTACCTAAGAACTTTCTTTGTAGCTTTCCAGTGATCCATTTTAGGATTACTTTGATATTGACCTAACATACCAACGACAAAACTGGTATCTAGTCGAGTACATGTTTGGACATGCATCAAGCTCCCAACCACTGATGCTTAGGGAATAGGCTCCATTTCTTTTCATTCTAATTCATTTTTGGGACACTACATTTGAATGAACTTGTCCCCTTTCTGAATAGGAACTATCCCAGCAGAGCATTTATCCATTCTGAATCTCTCTAATATTTTATTTATATAACCTTTCCAAAACAATCCCAACAGTCCTTGTGATCTATTACGAAATATTTCTATTCCTATCACATATGATGCCTCACCCATATCCTTCATTTCAAATTTATTGGAGAGAAACTTCTTTACACCATAATGTTAAATCATTGGCAGTAAGTAAAATGTCATCAACATATAGGACCAAAATTATAATTTTGCTCTGACTGGCCTTTATATAGATACACCGATCTACAGTGTTCTCTTCAAAACCATATGACAACACAATATTATTTAATTTAAGATACCATTGTCTGGAAGCTTACTTTAGTCTGTATATTGACTTCTTTAATTTACACACTAATTTTTCTTTTCCCGTAGTAACAAACCCTTCAGGTTGAGCCATATACACTTCTTCCTCTAAGTCACCATTTAGAAAGGTGGTCTTCACATCCATTTGGTGAAGCTCTAAGTCATAATGAGCCACCAAAGCCAAAATAATTCTTAAAGAGTCCTTCTTTGAAACAGGAGAGAATGTTTCTCTATAGTTAACACCATCCTTTTGAGTGAAACCTTTGGCGACAAGTCTAGCTTTATATTTTCAATATTGCCTTTGGAGTCTCGTATGGTCTTAAAGACCCACTTATAACCAACTCGTTTTGAACATTTAGGCAAATCAACTAGATCCCATACATTATTGTCATCCATCAATTTTAACTCTTCTTTCATAACATTGATCCAATTTTCAGAATTGTCACTTTCCATGGCTTGTGTGGATAAGAATGGATCCTCATCAATGCTTAAGTCACATTCATGTTCAAGTGAATAAATAACATAATCTTTTGAAATAGCTGGTCTTCTTTGCCTTTCAGACCTTCTTACTGTTATTTCTTGTGTTTCTTCATTCACTTTTTCTTGTTCATTTGTGACTTGTACATTGTCAATTAGTTCATCAACTATATGTTCATTTTGTGGGTTTTGAATATTAACTTTTTGTCTATGTGTCAGAGGGACAACATCCTGAGAAGACCCTTTTGGCGAAGAAAATTCCTCACGAGTCTCCATAATATCCACTTTGTGTGATTTCTCACTCCCACTAAACTGACCATTTTCAATAAACTGAGCATTACCAGACTCAGTTATTCTCGTACTATGATTAGGACAATAAAATGTATACCGATTTGACTCAATTATTCTCAAATAAAGCTTCTTTTCATGTGAATTATACACCCTTACTTCAGCTTGGCATCCCCAAATATGAAGATGTCTTAAACTAGGTTTCCTTCTTGTCCATAGCTCGTAAGGAGTCTTAGGAAGTGGCTTGCTACAAATATATTAAATAAATACGCAGTGGTTCTTAATGCATAAGTCCACAATGATAATAGTACATTACTATAATTTATCATTGACCTAACCATATTCATGAGAGTACGATTCCGCCTCTCAGCCACACCATTTTGTTGTGGTGTGTCAGGCATAGTAAATTATGCATATATGCCATGACTTTCGAGAAATTTTGTAAATGGACCTGGACATTGTCCTTTCTCATTATATTTTCCATAATATTCACCACCTCTATCAGACCTCAGTATCTTTATTTTCCTATCCAATTGTCTTTCCACCTCATCAATGAATACTTTTAACATGTCCACTGATTGAGTTTTTTCATGCAATAAATACAAGTAACAGTAACATGAGAAGTCATCAATAAAAGTGATAAAATACTTTTCTCCTCCCCATGAAGGAACATCGAAGGGACCACAAATATCAGTGTGTATCAATTCAAGGAGTTCACTACTTCTTGTAGACGAACTCTTAGATATTTGTTTGGTGTGTTTTCCTTTAATGCAATCCAAACATATATTCCAGTCACCAAAATTCAATTGAGGTAATATTTCACCTTTCATTAACATCATTACTCTTTCTTTGGATATGTGACCTAATATTTGATGCCACAAATAAGCATAACTCTCATTATTTGTACTTCACTTACTACCAACATGTTCAATATTATACAAAGATTCTTCAAAATTAACATCAAGATTAAAACGATATAAACCATCAACCAGAATACCAGAACCATAATAGTATGAATCTTTAAATAAAGAAAGTACATCGTTTCCAATCCTAAAATTAAAATTCAAACCATCCAACTTTACAACAAAAACTAAATTCCTAGCACATTCAGGTACATAAAGACAACTTTTCAGATCTATATGATATCCAGTATCCAAGATCAATCTATACGTCCCAATTCCCTCTATTCGTGTCTTCATTCTATTTCCCATGTAAAGAAACTTTTCACTTCCTTTTATGGTTTGGATCGAAAGGAATCCCTGCATAATATGTGACACATGAGTAGTCACACCCGAATCAAACCACCAAGTATTATTTGGTACTTCAATAAGATTTGATTCAAAATTTATGGAAAGATAAAACATACCTTTCTTTTCGAATCACATCTTCCTTTTAGGACAATCCTTTTTGAAGTGTCCGTTCTTCTTGCAGAAATAACACTTCTTTTCCTTTTGGACTCCGCCCTCATTAACCTTTAAAGAAGCTTTGTCCTTTTTCTTGTCCTTCTTGTCGGATTTGACCTTACTGCAATTGACTCCATCATGAGTTGTGAGATGAACAAAATGATCTTTTATCTTCTTTAGCCTCCCTTCTTCTTGAATCAACATGACCTTAATTTCTTGAAAGTTCAATTTTTCTTTGATGGTGTTGTAATTTACTTGAAACTGTCCAAGCTCAAGAGGAAGAGAGTTAATGATAAACTGTACAAGAAAATATTCATTCACATCCATACCCAAGGATTTCAATTTTGCTTCCAAATTTCCCATTTGAGTCACATGATCATGAATGAGTTGAGACCATTCAAACTTTTTAGTCGTCAACTCACTCATCAAATTCCCCACAACAGATTTGTCAATAATATCAGAATTTGAATACTCTTTTACATTTTTCATAAATTCCCTTGCATTTTCAGTGTTTGGTATAGATGGCTTAACATTTTCAGCCATTGTCATTTTCATTAAGTTCAAAGACAACTTGTTGGACCTTTTCCAAGCCTCAAAAAGAGATCTTTCATTTTCTGTACTGTCCTCTGTAATGGTTGCGGGCTTTTCATCCATTATCAATGTCATGTCCAAGTTCATAACACCCAGTTGAAACTGAATCTTTTTAGACCAATCAACATAGTTCAGCCTATTGAACTTTGTCATTGTATTGCCCAAGATAAATATATTAGTAGCAAACACTCATACATTAATGCTTTGATAAGTTTTATGGATTCAAACCAATTTAACTTTAATCATGTATTTAATTCACCTTTGGGTGATGCATAAATACATTTCAATAAAATAAATCGATGCTAAATGAACATATTTTAATAAAAAATTAATCATACTCAAAATAACATGCATGTTTATCTTTAGATATACGAGCAACAAATATATTATGAAACACTTTAGTTTCATTAATTATAAGTCATGATTCATCTTTAAATAATCTATATATCTTATAATAATAAACATTATTTAGTATAATTATGTTTTTCATATAGCATTAAATCAAAATTCATTTGCAAATTTTTTAAGTTGTGAACTTTAATGAATTTGATCACTTTTAAGGATTAACAAATTTCTAATTCTCAATATAATGAATCCAAATTAATAAATTAAAAAATATAAATAAAATATATCAATTTAGATTATATTGAATTACTTTTGACATTTTAATACATTCACATACTAACAGTAATATGACATATTTGAATTTATAAACATGTTAATATAGACACTAGAAGATGTATATTACATGCACTGCTAGTATATAATTGTTACTGTATGAACAAGTGCATAAAATCCTATGCATATAAGAATTAAAATTCATTGCCCCGGTACAGTAGTTGCAGTTTATATAAAATAATAATAATGAGTCATTTGATTTCATTTTTATATACGTGTCAATTAATTTACAATAATTTTATATCAGTTAATCATTATCGAAAAATCATAATATCCGTAATCTATTATTTGATATCAATTATTAAAAAAATTTCACGTTTTAGATTTTGATATCATGACTTTTACACTATTCTAATTTTTATGAAAACGGTAAAAACATACCCGAATCCATGACGACAATTCTTGTTCTATTTTCGGTCTTATTTTTAATTGTTCTCTCTTCTTTTTTCTTTTTATGTATCTTTATATGTTTATATGATTAAAATAAACAGGGAGAATGAATGGGATTAAAACACCATTATGTGAGTGGCGAGAAATTAATGTAGAGATGATTAGCTGCATGTTTGTTTTTCATTATTTTTTAAGAAAAACATAGTTATGTTTTTGCAGAAGTTGTAAATCATTAGTTTTTATTATAGATTGTTTTAAATACAGAATATGCAAATTTAAATGCATTAAGAATAAATGATATTTTTTATGCAGTGTAGTATACTTTGATGAAGATCCACTTATCTTGCCTTCTTCAAGGATTTACCGTTGATCCTCATGTCATCCAGAGGTATCTTCTCTGTGATAGTATAAACTATAAACCCCTTTGACCTGTTATTGCATTCATTTTGGAAAAAAAGGATCCATTGTTTATGCTTTTTGTATGTGGTTATTATTTGTATAGTGTGATCCATTCAATTGTTCCCATCTTATCGCCTATATGTAATTATGTTGTTTTACGGTTTTGAAAATTAATTATAGAAAATATTATCGGTCGAGTTGCGGAATAAGTCGTTCTCTTTAAGACGTTTCGCGACATTGTCTAAAGTTATGCAAAGCAGTCGAACTATCGCACTGCCTTCAGGATAAAACAAACTCAGATCTATATTGTACGATTACTACTTGCATGGTACAAAGACCATTCGAATATGGTTAATATCACTTGTAGTATTTGGTATAATAACCAATCGTAATAATTTCTCAAATCAAGATGAATTTCAATAATTCTCCAAAGTGAATTTAATAATGGTCATTCGACCACTCAAAATGATTTCTAAAACAAAGAGAAATTTGAATAATTCTCTAAAGCGAATCCAAAAATTATACATGATAATTTCTCAACTCAAACGAGGAGAAATTAACATAATTCTCTAAAGAGAATTCAATAAAATACTCGAAAAATTCAACGAGTAAAAAGAAAGAGGGAGAAGTTGGCGCTTCAACAATTCGAAAGACGCAGAGTTATGAGAGTGAGGAAGGAAAAAACTCAAAATTAGTTTTTGGTGTATTTTGGAATAAAATAGAAAATTTCCTTATATAATGAAGTGAGTAAGGAAATATATCTCACATAAGCAATGCGGGACTAATGAATTTTTTCAACTAACACAATGTGGAACTTGACATAAGGAACTTTTTTCAAATTCATCTCCCTGTATTTGACATAATTTTCCAACAATCCCCCACTTGAATTTAAAAAAGTGTTTCAGAAGTAACGTTAAACGTTTCTAAGATATTGCATAAACAAAGGTGTCTACGACTTGAACCTCTGTATAACAGGTAGGATTCCAATTCAACAAGAGTGACACCATTGTCTTGAACTCTATCTTAGGCATCAAATCTGCACACACCATTTTTCTTAAGGTGTATTCTAATAGTCTGTGCTTTAATGGCCCTGCACGCGTATCCCGGTTTAGTGAAGGCTCTAGGAATTCTACCTCAAAATTTCATAGGAACCGACATAAGTTCCACAATCACATAGGTGATTCTATCAAGAGTACTCCTGTAGCCTAGGTACTCCCTCATACAAAGTATAGATCTCATTAAAAGTTTCTATTATCTCATCTTCATATTACTTCAAGATTCATACTTCACTTGCATGATCATCTCATATTGCTCACAACTTGTTATTACCCATTGAACCTACTTCTTGGGATCTCCAGTCGTCTAGGTCGGGTTACCATCATGAGCAACTCATTTATTTATAGGCATTAGTCTCATCTTCTTGGATGTATTATGAACATTCTCTCTAGCTAATCCTTTCGTCAAAGGATCTGCTAAGTTTTCATCAGTGCGTACATGATCCACTCTTACAACTCCTTTAGAGATAAAATCTCTAACAGTGTTATGATTTTTTCTAATTTGAGGTCTTTTACCATTATAATAACGGTTCACAATTTTTGCAATAGCCCCAGTACTATCGCAGTGGATCAACACAATTGACATAGGTTTCTCCCACAGAGGAATCTCTGCTAGCAAGCATCTTAACCAACTTGCTTCTTCACTAGTTGTGGCTAGTGCTATCATCTCAGACTCCATTATGGACTGAGCAATGATAATCTATTTCTTTAATTTCCAGTATAAAACTCCTCCAGCTATATTAAATATATAGCCACTAATAGCTTTAGAATCATCTGATAAAGTGTTCTAATCTGCATCAATTTATTCTTCTAGTACAGCTGAAAATTTCTGGTAATGTAGGCCGATATCCATGGTCCTTTTAAGGTACCTCATGACTCGGTTAATAGCTTGCCAGTTCTCGTTACTTGTCCTACTCGTAAACCTGCACAACAATCCTATGACATATGCAATGTCGGGTATAGTACAATCAGTGACATACCTAAGACTTCCAATGATGTTCGCATATTTTGTTTGTCTGACACTTTCACCAGTGTTTTAAAATAGTTTCACACTTGGATCATATGGTGTGCACACAGGTTTACAGTCAAAGTATTTATATTTCTTTAAGATCTTCTCTACATAGTGTAATTGATCCAAATAAATTCTTTGCTCGATTCTCGTGATCTTGATACCAAGAATGACGCTCGTTTCTCCGAGGTCTTTCATATAAATGTTGTTGCACAACAGTGATTTCACATCATTAACAACACAAATGTTTGATTCAAGTATGAGTAGATTTTCTTCATAGAGACATATGATAATGCAAATCCAATTCTCATATTTGTAATAAATGAATTTATCACTTTCATTCACTTTGTACACATTCGATATCATTAAATTATCAAACTTCGCATGCCATTGCTTTAGATCTTGTTTTAGACCATACGAAGACTTATTTAACTTACAGACCTTGTTTTCTTGTCCATGGATCACAAACCCTTTCGGTTGTTCCATATAGATTTCTTCTTCTAAATCACCATTTAAAAAAGTTTTTTTAACATCCATTTAACGTACTATTAAGTTATAAATAGCAGCTATTGATATAAGTACCCTAATGGATGTAATTCTAGTGACTGGAAAAAAAGGTTTCGAAGAAATCTATATTTTTCTCTTTATCTAAAATCTTTTGCTACAAAGCGAGCCTTGCATTTATCAGTAGTTCCATCAAGTTTTAGTTTCTTTTTCAAAAACCTATTTACAACCGATTGGTTTGTAACTAGGAGGTACGTCTAATAAGTGCTAGGTCTTGTTAGCTTCCAGAGATTATATCTCATCATTAATAACTTCTTACCATAAATATGCATCCAGAGATGACAAGCCTTCACGAAGATTTATTGGATATTCTTCTACATTATAAACCGCATAATCGAGCTCATATTCTTTAGCAACTCTTAATCTTTTACTTCATCGAAGTCCTGTTTCTAAATTTTCATTGCTTTTTGTGCTTCTTATAACAGGAATGTGACTCGATTGCCCCCACAATTTCTCGACTTAAAAGGAAATTTGTCTTCATAGAATTTAGCATCATTTGATTATATGATCACTTTTGCATTTAGGTCATAAAACATATATGTCTTACTATTTGCTGCATACCCAATGAATACACATTCATAGGCTTTATTAGCGAGTTTAACTCGTTTCGAATCCATAATTCTAGCATAAGCCAGACGGCCCCAAGTTCTCAAATAAGACAAGTTTGGTTGTCTTTTTTTTTAATATCTCAAAGGAGAGATCTTACTTTTTGACTTGGAAACTCTATTCAGGACATAACAAACAGTCAATAAAATCCCCCCCACTAGTGAGGTACAAGACCAGAATTCATCATATTTGCAACGACAAGTTCAATAAGAGTTTTATTTTTTCTTTCTGCTTTACCATTCATTTCAGAAGAATATGAAGCAGTTGTCTCATGTACAATTCCATGTTTAATATAAAAGTCATTAAATAAACTGAAACAATATCTCGTTCCCCTATCACTATGAAGTATCTTAATACTGTTTACTAAATTGAATTTCAATTTCATTAACAAAAATATTAAACATAGTAATTTCATAAAAATATCACTTTTAGTGATTGCTTACAAATCTACCCCAATAGACTGACTAAACCTTGCCTTATTTAGAAGATAACTAGAAACAAGATTCTTTATAATATTTGAAGTATACTTGACATCCTTCAAGATTAAAGTCTTTTCAGAGGTGGACACTATTCCACTTCTCCAATACCGACAATATTAGTGGTGTGGACAACTCCCAACAATACTTTCTTATTCGTGTATATTTTAACCATTGCACGATCATAACAGACATGATGAGAAGAGCCAATGTTCATCCACCAACCATCAAATTCACCAATCATATTGATTTTAGTTATCAAAGCAATAAGTTGCTCATCAATCAGGTTAACCTATGCATTAGGGGAAACACAAAGTTTAAACTCAATCTTTCATTTCTTAATCATATGACCTAGTTTTCCAGTGTCATTTCTTTATGGTGGTGATTGTTGCGTATCAATTGGAGTAATTTGGGCCCTTGAAGGTTCTCATTCTTAATTCGGTTCACAACATTGTGGTTCTGATTCTTTAATCATTTGCCAAATAAATGGCTTTAGAACTACACCGAATTTCTTTTTGTTGTTTGAAACAACCAAGACTTTGCTTTTTGATCTTGTCTCCAAAATTCTTCTTCAATTCGAAGGCGAATAATCAAACTCTCAATTAAAAAATCTTTTGTTTTATGGTGAAGTAGAATTTTTAAAAACTTTCAAACTAGGGCCAATTTATCAATAATAAAAGCAATTTGGAATTGCTCATCTAAACACATACCTTCTGTGATAATCTTATAAACAAACTTTTGAAGTTCATAACATTCAGCATTCACACATCTTTGATTTATGCCATCTGATACTTTAGGTAGCGGCTAACGATATACTTCTTTATTCCAGCTTCCTCGGTATCATACTTCTTTTGCAGAGTCTCTCCAACCTGTTTTGCATTATTGAAGATCATCTGCAAGTCCATTAAAAATTATGATTTTGTAGATATAATCAGTTTCTTTCCATAAGGTGATTTCTTTTCTGAGCTGGAAATTATTCACTTTAATCTGTGCAACAAATTCAGCTATAACATTATTAAGTGTTCCATTTGAATCCACAAATTTCTTACCATTAATTTGCTCGATTGATCCATAAGAAGCAACAGGAGTATCATCGATCAAAACGTTGGCATCATTTTTTCATAAAAATTGCATATTTTGTTGCCAAAATTTAAAGTGACTTTCCTTAAACTTGAATGGTTTGTCAGAGATAATTGCTGCAGAAGTACCAATAATTTCTTCGATAGCCATGGTAGTATGAAACGTCTTAAAAATTTTGTTTCACGGTTTTGAAAATTAGCCACAGAAGAATTTACCGGGTCGAGTCGCAGGTCGCTCTCTTTAAGACGTTTCATGGTACTGCCCAAAGTTATGCAAAGCAGTTAAACTATTGCGCCGCCTCCAAGATAAAACAGCTCAGTTCTATACTGTACGATTACTACTTGCATGATAGATAATCGATCTACAAATATACCCTATGATGGTATAAAGACCATTCAAATATGGTTAATGTCGCTCATAGTATCTGGTATAATAATCGGTCGTAATAATTTCTCAAAATAAGAGAGATTCCAGTAATTCTCCAAAGAGAATTTAATAATGGTCAAATAAGATGATTTATCAAACAAAGAGAAATTCGAATAATTCACTAAAGAGAATCTAAAAATTATACTTGATAATTTCCCAACTCAAATGAGGAGAAATTAACGTAATTCTCTAAAGAGAATTCAAGAAAATACTCGGAAAATTCAACGAGTAGAAAGAAAGGGGAAGAAGTTGGCACTTCAACAATTCAAAAGACGCTGAGTTATAAAGTGAGGAAGAAAAAAACTCAAAATTAGTTTTTGGTGTATTTTAGAATGAAATAGAAAATTTCCTTATATAATAAAATGGGTGAGAAAATATATCTCACCTAAACAATGTTGAACTAAAGAGTTTATCAAATCGTAAAAAATGAAGAAACATGCTCGCGAAAATGCCGATTGATTACAAAAAAAAAAATATCAGAGTTGCCGAATTTCTCAAATAAAATATGAATATCTGCTTTGCATATAAAGTTATTAGGTGTGGAATTTTAATCAGTTAAATCTTATTCTTTTTATTATAAGAATTTTAAAGTAATGATTATATATCCAAAGTTGTACGAATATTTGAAACAGTTAATTTATAAAAGTCATGAGATTGAGTTCTATGATACAATCAGCCCAGTGTTTTTCTTTAGCACATCTTGACTAATGCTCTCAAATGCTTATGTAGATGTGATATTGATTAGTCTTTATTTATATCTTTTATAGCTCAAAATTAGAAACATTTGGTAAAAAAAATCCATTTCATAAATTGTTACATAATTTAATCATATCTGATCAAACTAAAAATTATGAAAAATTGTTGTTGTACAATTATTATTTAAAATGAAAAAAAATGAAACTCTTGATTTAATCATTGTTATAAACGGTAATAATTTTATTATTGATTCAAATATTTTTATAAATAATTTTAAAATAAAAATAATACTTATATATGAGTAAAAAATATATATTATTGATTCAAATATATTTATATACGAGAACAACTTTACTATTGATTCAAATATTTTTATAAGTAATATCAAAATAAAAATATTATTTATATACTAGAACATTACTATTGATTCAAATATTTTTAAATATTATATTTTAAATTAAACTTATGATAAACATATTAATAGTTAATGTTTTTTGACAACATTCTTCTATATTTTAATATGCAAGTAAAAATTTAAAATATTATTTATTTAAAATTGAATATATAATAAATCTTTTTGAAATTCATTAAAAAGGGATAAAATAAAATCAATCAATAATAAATGCCTACTTTTTAAAATATTATTGATCATTTTATTAAACTTTTGTAAAAAATTATTGACCATCTTTTCAAAATTCATCAATATGTAATAGAACAAATGAAACTATTGATTTACGTATTAGAAAATGATGAGTTATCGATATTTTTTATGTAGTAAAAATATTTTAAATTACTAAATTATCCTTGGTTTAAATAAAAAATTACTACATTGCTAAATTAACTTAATTAGTGGGAGAAATATTAAAAATTACTAAATTATTATTTTTGTGTTATTGATATAAAGATATGAAATTATATGAAAAAAAAAAGCTAATGATATAAAACTTAAACAATAAGTTACTAATATAAAACTAAAACTAAATATGTATGTTATTAATACAAAACTAAAACAATAATTGCATAAATGCATTTACGGGAATAAATTTTTTATTGATCAAAATATTTTATAAATAATATTAAAATAAAAATAACATTTATATACAAAAAAAATACATTGTCGATTAAAATTTTTTTATATGCGGAGAAAATATATTATTGTTATAAATGGGAACAACTTTACTATTGATTTAAATATTGAATAATAGAAATTTATCAACCATTTTTTTCTTCAAATATATGAAAAGATTAAAGGAGCTTATTAAAAAAACTTAGTAGATATCTCATGATACCATTTTCATTAATCTGAAAATTAGCTCTTCGACTTTGATTCATCAAATTCAACTGATCTACCAACTCAAATCAGATTTCTGACCTTCTCGAATCTCATCAAGAATACCACTAGTAAGCTTCAACATACCAAGCTTAACTCCATAAGAAGTCTCTTCACAAACCAAACTCATATCACGAAATTGCTCAATCAGTTCTAACTCTTTTGCCATCATAATCGTTATTGCGAAGATTTCCTATTCAATGCATCAGCTACCACGCTTGTTTTATCCGAATGGTAATTCAAACCAAAACCATAATCTTTCAGAAGTCTCAATCATATCCTTTTCCTCGCATTCAATTCTTTCTGATCAAAGAAATACTTCAAACTCTTATGATCACTAAACATCTCAAATCTCGAACCAAACAAATAATGCCTCCAAAGCTTCGACACAAACACATTAACAACCAACTCTAAATCCTGTGTTAGATAATTCCTCTCATGCACTTTAAGTTGCCTTGAAGCATAAGCTAAAACTTCCTGATGTTGCATTAACACACCTCCCAATCCCATCAACGAAGCATCACAATATACAACAATGATTTTGTCGAATTCAGCAAAATCAAAACATGAGCTGCTGTCAGCCTTCTCAAAAGCTCTTGGAACTTTCTTCACACTTTGCATCCAAAACAAAAGCTTGAATCTTTCTAGTCCACTGTGTCAATGGCAAAGGTAACTTGGAAAAATCCTTCAATGAATTTTCGATAATAATCTGTCAACCCAAGAAAACTTCTAATCTCAAAAACAGGTTTTGGAGCTTCCCATTGCGATACAGCTTCAACCTTCGACATATAAACCGTAATAACTCTAATCGAGATCACATGACCAAGGAAACTCACTTCCTTCAACCAAAACTCACACTTTAACAGTTTTGCATACAACTGCTTCTCTTTCAACGCTGATAACACAATTTTCAGATGCTCAACATGATCCTCTTTACTCTTCGAATATATCAAAACATCATCAATGAACACAACCACAAACTTGTCCAAATAAGGATGGAAAATCTTGTTCATATACTCCATAAATACACATGGTGCATTAGTCACACCAAATGGCATCACAAAATACTCATAACGTCCATACCTTGTTTTAAAAGCAATCTTCTGAATATCTTCAACCTTCACACGAATCTGGTGATACCCAGATCTCAAATCTATCTTACTAAACACACTTGAAACAACCAACAAATCCATCAAATCATCAATCCTTGGAAGTGGACACTTATTCTTGATAATCACCTTGTTCAATTGTCTATAATCCACACAAAGTCTCACAGAACCTTCTTTCTTCTTAACTAACAAAATTGGTGCACCCCACAGTGACACACTCAGACAAAAGAACCTCTCCTCAAGTAGATCTTCAAGTTGATTCTTCAACTTCTTCGATTCCGATGTGGACATACAATATGGAGCCATCATTACCAAACTAGTTTCAGGAACTAGGTCGATCGTAAACTCCACTTCACGTTCCGGCGATAAATCACTTATCTCATCAAGAAAAACTTCCGGATAATCACAAATAATTGGCACACCACCAACTTCCCCACTTTATTAACACTCAAAGTTTCCATCAAAATAAAATCTCAGCACCATCCTGCACCAACTCACCAAAGCAATCTGTAAGCACTTAGCTTAACTCAAAACAATTCACTGCACACGCCATCTAAGCTTGCAAGACACGTCTATCCTATCCAACATGACTCCGTCTACTATTAACAAGAGATTAAGGGTGATCAGTTCCTCAATTTATTAATAGACAACCAAAAATCATGATGGAGCATAAACCATCTTTACCAAACTATAAGAGCGTTCATCGAAACACTGAGCCACCACTCCACACTTGAAGCATCCTGGAGAAGCACAAGATTCTCCCCCCACTTGTTTCATTCCTACTTCTGAAGATAAAGGTTAGAAAACAAATGTTAATATCATCCTCATAATAAACTCATTAGGTGCATCATCATTCATCAAAATCATCACAATAATCATGTCATCATATAATCATCAAAACTCATGGAATCAACATCATAACTCATCATCATTACTCATAAGAATCATCATACAATGATGTATTAATCACATATGAATCACGTATTCACAGTCATACTCAAGGTAATTCATCCAAAAAATCGTAGCATCAAAGCATCAAGATAGCACTGCACAAGAACATAATTGACTTCCCAAACATATTACATATAAAAATATTGAGAAACCAATTCTCTTATCTATACCATGTTATAGCGCTGTTTATTAGCTTTCCAACGCTTCAAACAAGGACCAAAACAAACTTGCGGATTAAAAGTTAGTTCCAAAACGATTCCGATCGTAAACATGAATAGTCGTGACGGACAACATGCAAGATTTTCTGCGTTTTTCACCGTTGGAGGCCTTACGGACCTCCAATTTCGATTCCGTAAAAACCCAATGAAATTATGGCAAGCACACGATGGATGTTATTGCTAAAGTTATAACATCCACTGTGACATTGACTACTGTATTAACTAATTAAACTGTAAGTAAAAGCAGTAAATAACACAGCAATTGTTCACCCAGTTCAGTGTCAACAACACCTACATCTGGGGGCTACCAAGCCAGGGAGGAATTTCACTATTAGCATAATCAATTCAAAGTCAAACAGCCAGTTTGCACTTCTCACTTAATCTCTACCCAATGACACTTCAACCTAGAGACACTCTAGACCTGAGTATTCCCACTCACTCCCCCTCAATCACACCACAGTGATATCCAATTACAGTTTCAAAATAAAGGTGAAGACAAACTTCATATACACCTTGATCTTGCTTCAAAGCTTTTATCAAGGGACACACACACTCTTGCTTAAAAGCTTTGAGTGAGACACAACTTAGAACCTACCTAACCAATGCAACTGAAAGTTGCTTGGTAAACAAGTAATCCTCAGACTTAATTCACATGTGAAGAACACACTTTCTTCACTCACAATACTCATGTGAAGAATAACCTTCTTCACTCACAAGGACTCTGTAATCTGCACTCTCTGATCTTCTGTCAAGAGCTTGATTTCTAGGATTCTCCTTTTGATATTTATAGTGCATTCAGTCCTTTGGGCCTTGGTGCACATAGTTAGGTTTAATCATAACAAACCCTACTTTTCAATTCTCTGCACACTTGCCCTTTAATTTAGGAACATTTGTTTCGCTTTAGTGCTTCTCAAATGTCTCCTGTCTTTCAGCTTGAGCTCCTGATTTGATTCCTGATTTCTAGATACCAGAAAAACTAACTTGCCCGCTGGATGTCATACGATCAGTGTCATGACATTTTGTATGACATTCAGCTTAACTTATAGTTAACTTACCCTGCACACATATCATTAAGTATGTCCTAACATTCAGTATGACATACATGCAAACTCGAAAGTTTTGCCATAAAATGCAGCCAATCAAGAGCACTTACAAACTCCCCCTTTGGCAAATTTTTGGCTAAAACACACTGTTTAACATATCAGAGTTTACACACAGCAGAAGACTTATCATGTGCCATGTCATGCAGGAAAGTTACTAGATCAAACCACTCTCAGAGTCCTCACAATTAGCTCTCACCTTGTTAACCATTTGTTAGTTACCACTACAGATGTCACACTCTGCTGAGTAACACACTGGGTTACTCCCCCTCAACTGATGCACCTTACCAGCTGAGTACTTAACCTGCACACTCTGCAGTCACATATATTCATCCAGTCTGCTCTGGATGCTATGACATTCAGGATGACATCCTGAAGTACACACACCTGTGCTACTCCCCCTGAAGAGTTGCACAACACTCTCTGCTACTATCCTGCAGACACACACAACTCCTAAACACCTTCTAGGATCACACATGGTTAGCAACATGCACAATCAACCAATCAGTCCTAACAAACATTCCTATACACCATAGGAATTCACACAAATCAGAGTTTACTAACAGCACGTAACAGTTGTTAACACACACATCCTCAACAGCACCTGCAAGCATGATTATACCATGTGCACATAATAGCACATATGCTAGCCCACCTGTTCTTCCATCTTTCTGTACCTGCTGGTCTCTTATTACACTCTTATACTCTCTCTCTCTCCCTTTTTAGCCATAAATTAAGATCCAACTAATTAGTGTAGATCACAATGTATAACTTTAGATATGATTGGGGTCATTACACACAAACATTGCTTATGAAGAGCATCACAAAAACACTACAATTCTTGCTGTCAAATAAGTCTAACCAAAAACTTCAACCCAGCAGCTCACAAACACAGCTCAGCAACCAGCAGCTTGAGCTCCACAGCACTTCATCAGCATATGTCATTCTTCCTCCTCAGAGCCAGAACTGGAACTAACCTTCTCAGATTCTTCATCACTAGTCTCCTCGGCATCAGGGGAGCCATCTTCATCCCTGTCCTCTCCTTGACCAGAGTGTTCCTCTGAGCTGGAAGCATCTTTTTCTGAATCATCAACCTGGCTATTCTTCTCTTCTGGCCCATCATTTTGCCTATCCTCATCATTGAACTCAGCATCTTCAGTTTGCTCAAGGGTTCTGATCAAGGCTTCAAGAGTTTTCTTCCTAGAATCCAACTCCTGGCAAGTTTCCTTTAGCATGGCAATCACTTCAGCTTTTCTTGATTTAGACTTGGATGTCTCGGTTAAAGTTACAACAATGTCAGGGACATGAGTTCCTTGTAACAGCTTGGAATGGAACGATAAGGGGCTTTCTCTTTTGCTTGCTGCATCATTTTTCTTGAGAATGTTTGGATACTGTTTCAAAATGATGCCACAGATGAGTGAAGGGAATACAATGGGGCCTTTGATGCTATAACTGCCTCCATGCCTCATAGTCTGATCAAATATATATGTCCCAAAGTCAAATTTGGTCTTGGTCCCAATGACATAGATGACCTTTCCAAGAACAGTTGCCACAGTAGACTTATGGTTTGTGGGCATCCAATTTGCAGCACCAATCTTGTGCAACATGGCATACTTGACACTCAATTTGCTGGCAGCTAGCTTTCCTTTTGATGGCCAGCTTTTTACCTGGTTGCCTGTTATCACTTGACACATTTTGTTTTCAGAGACAGTTACATCATGATGCGCTCTATCTGACCTACCCAGATACTTGTTGATTGTTGTTGAAGAAAAAGTAACACACTTCCCTCTTACATACACCTTACCAAACTCTTTATATTTTTTTAGCACATTCCTCTGAAATATTAACTATGAATTCTTTGACAAGTAACTCATAGCATGGTGAGAATTGACTAACTATTGTCATCAATACTGCATCATGAATGAGATTCATGATTTCTTTACTCTCAAGAACATTCTGTCCCAGTTCCCTTTCCAATGCCAGCCTCTTCTGAACAACATACTTCCATCTATTTACACAAGAGGGATAATGAAATGAAATGTTGTCAATTGGAACCTCATGGACACTAGCAAGCTTGCTAATGGTTGGTTTCTTCTTTGATAGAAGTTCAAATACATCATAATCATCATCATCTGAAGTAGAGTCAGTTTCTGTACTAGATTGGGCCTTCCTCTTCTTTGGAACCACCTTTTTCCATGCTTTAGCAGGCCCAACAGGGGTATTCTTGGCTATAATCTTCTTTTTGGGGTTGCTTTGCACAACTTGCTTCTTCCCTTTCCTCGTCATGAGCCTTTTGGCTATACCGGGATTGCTCTTGATTATCAATTCATTATCAGAGTACTCCTTATGATCTACATTGTCAACCACATCATTATTCTGGTCACCTTGCATGTGAACATCTAGATTCTCAGACCCTTGACCCTTGTTATTTCCCTCTTGTGAAGTGGCTTCCAATGTTTCAACATCGTGCGTGACATTGTCTTGATTATCCAAATTATGAAAAGGACTATCAGATTTAGGTGGAATGGCTATCCTTGGCACCTCATTTGGCTCAATCAGAACCCTCGTTACCAAGTTGGCAATGACGGAGTGGATTTGCCTAGCCTCTTCCTCATTGATTGCCTCATCATGAGTTAAGGAGTGAGACGCCTGACCTGGTACAAGTTCTTTAGGTCTTCTTGCATGTGAGGTTCGTGGTTTCTTCACCATCAATCCTTCTGGAGTTAGAATTCTCAGAGGAGCTATCTCAAGAGCCTCTTTAGGGTTAGCAGCAAAATCTGTGTCAGAGTTGGTTGGCATCTTCTTGGAAGGAATATCTGTTGGATATTGAGACATTTTTGGTGACTTTGATCGTGAGAGAGAGGGTTCTCTGTGCTTGTTGAAGGATGAATGGAAGATGAACAGTTTGTGAGGGTACCAAGGATAGAAGGGGTGTGTCGTATATGTAGTAGCGAGGTACGATTACTCAATAGGAGGGAACTTACCTTTTTGATTGACCAGTAAATGATCAAATTTCAAAAAGCAATTCCCTATTACTTTTAATTGTTATAATCCCTCATTAATAGAGGACCTCAACTTCCTTAGAGAATTTTTAACTTGAGTATCATTGAGGCCTCTTGTACCCTTGTGATCACAGTATGCTCCTGAGTCTCTTGGTTCCTCACATTCTTTCCCAAGGTGATGCCAGTCAGATTTTTTCACAGTTTTCTCTGGCTGGCTAGGATAGCAGTTCAGGTTACTGAGATTGTCACCAAACGATGTTATGACATTCTGAGTGACATTGCTCTCTGTATGCTGAGTCGCTTCCATGGACTCTATCGGGTTCCAATATAACCCATCTAGATTTCTCTGATGACCATTCTTTGGGCATCCCTTCCTGGATTTCCTGTCCATACGACATTTACCATAACCTGTCCTACTATTTGAAGTAGACCTTGAAGTTCCTCTTGCTACTGTTTTGGACATGGTCCTTTCTATTTTTAGGACTTGTTTCCCTTTCTCTAGCCATACTTGATCCAGGACATTGAGGTTACACCTAGGCTCCCATAAATAGCATTTGTTCTTGGCTCTAGATCCCTTCATAACTTCCTTACCTTCTTCATTGATGACAACACATTTATCTTTAGTGAATTTTACATTGAGGCCTTGGTCACAAAGCTGACTGATACTGATGAGATTAACAGTCAGTCCTTTAACCAACAAGACATCATCGAGTCTTGGACCCCTAGGGCAATCTAGTTTTCCAGCACCATTGATTTCTCCTCTAGCTCCATCACCAAATGTTACATGACTTGAGGAATGAGGTTTTATCTTCACCAAAATATTCTCTATTCCAGTCATGTGTCTAGAACAACCACTGTCAAAGTACCAATCTTCCTTGGTTGGCATCTTTAGAGAAGCTTGAGCTACTAAAGCCATATTCTTGACAACCCATTGTCTTTGCTTGTTAGGAACATCTTTCTTGGGTTTTGCTTGATCATGCCCTTTGGCACGAGCTCTCTATTTAGATTTCCCTTGATGAGGATGACTTGGAAATCCATGCAGCCAGAAATACACATATTTGATGTGTCCAAGTTTTCCACAGTGGTAACATCTATAACCTTGGAATGGTCTTTTGACTTGGTTCCAGTTTCTGTGTGGTGGATGTTGTGACATTGGTCGTGACATTCTCTTCACTTTCTGAATCTCAGGTTGTAATCTCTTGAGTTTCAGAATAGGATTTTGTCTATCAATAAGTCCCAGTCCAAACCTATTTCCTGAGTTCTGACCACTCTGCAGAATCTCTTCTAGAGTGTCAGTCCCAGGATTTAGCATCCTTATGGATTTTGCCATCTGCTCCATTTTGGATTCCAACAAGTTGACCTCACTTTTGAGTGAGTCTATTGTTGCTAGCTGCTCTATCTTCTCAGCCTCTAATTCCATTATGCACTTCTTCTGGTGCTCTCCTTGCTGATACAATTCAATGCTTCTGATGGACAACTTCTTATATGATTCTGCTAGTTCATCATAAGTTATCTCCTCTTCACTTGAGTCACCATCAGATACACATACACTTTTTAGAGCTGTGACATGTTTTGCAGACACATCTTCAGATCCACTCTCAGAATCTCCATCAGACCAAGTGATATTTAGGCCTTTTTCTTCCCTTTTGAGATAGGTGGGACATTCCTTTCTTATGTGCAAATTAGATCTGAACATGGAATTATGCAAGGCTCTGAAGCGTCAGAAGCATCTCTTAGAAGCATATGAATGTTGTCTAAAGAAGATTCTGAGCGCTGCCTACAAAAGATTCTGATGCAGAAGCTACAGAAGAATCTGAAGCAGAAGCTACAGAAGCATCTGAAGCATTGAAGACTTTTGTATGAAGAGTTTCAAGCTTAGTTTATTTCAGAAGACTCTGATGGTACTACACTGCCAGTACTGAGGATTTGATTCCTAAAACTCTGCTCTAATAAAATTACACGCTGAAAGCACACTTGCTGCAATGCTCTGATTCAGCAAACTCTGATGAACATCAAAGACTCTGATCACTCAAGGCTCTGATGTTATTTTATGAGTATTAGAAACTTGTTGAAGAAGAATTCAAAGTTATGTCTGTTGGTTTGGCCAAACGACTCTTTCCTCATTTATGCTAGACACAAGAACACAGACAAAAAGGATTTATCTGTGCATTCTACTTCTAGAAAAGGTCATGTGATGTGAAGACAAAAAGGCTACAGCCCTTTTCAAAACATAGCCTTCAACGTGAAAACAACTTGGACTTCTGTGCCTATAAAAGCAAGACTCCATCACTCTTCTTCAGTTGACGAAATATTGAAAGAATTCAAAGAAAATCTCTGATACAATTTATTCTCATTGCTGAATTTATTTCATTGTTCTTAAACTTAAGTGCAAAATCACAGTTGTGATATAGCTTACTTAGAAGCATTTAAACACTTGTTTTAGTTTTACATTTGATTGTAAAAGTCCTTAAGAAGATCCAGTTGTGATCAGTTGTTCTTAAGAAGACTAAGAACAGTTGTTCTTAGTGCTTGCTATTGTAATCAGTTTGATTAATAGTGGATTAAGTCCTTGTTGAGAAAGGCAAATCACTCTTGATAGGGTGGACTGGAGTAGTTGAGTTCAACGAACCAGGATAAAAATCTTTGAGTTTTTATTGCCATAATATTTTCTCTATAATTATTCAACCCCCCCCCCCTTCTAAGTATTTTCTCACCTTCAGTTGACATCAGAGCTCCGGTTCTGTGTGTGCTACTACTTCACCGTGACAGAAAAGATCCAGTGAGAAAACTTTGATATATATTTGGTTGTTATTATGGCTGAAACTTCAACATCTAACAACAACAACAGATATGAAGAAAGGGAAAGAATCAGCACAAAACCCCCTATGTTTGATGGGGAGAAATTTGATTATTGGAAGGACAGGATATAAACTCTCTTTCTTGGTTATGATGCTGATTTATGGGACTTAGTCATTGATGGGTATGTTCATCCCACTGATAGGGATGGAAAGAAAATTGATAGAAAATCCATGACTGAAGCCCAAAAGAAGGAGTTCAGAAATCATCACAAAGCCAGAACAATCTTGTTAAATGCAATATCTCATACTGAGTATGAGAAGATAACAAATAGAGAAACTGCATTTGACTTGTTTGAATCTTTGAAGATGACACATGAAGGAAACTTACAAGTTAAAGAGACCAAGGCTCTGGCGCTAATACAGAAGTATGAAGCGTTCAAAAATGGAAGAATCTGAGTCTATAGAACCTATGATCTCTAGATTCCAGATCCTCACAACTGGTCTAAAAGTGCTGGACAAAGGCTACTCAACTGTTGATCATGTGAAGAAGATCATCAGAAGCTTGCCTATCAAATGGAGACCTATGGTCACTGCTCTGAAGCTTGCTAAGGAACTGAACAAGATCACTTTGGAGGAACTAATCAGCTCACTAAGGAGCCATGAAATTGAACTTAAGGAAGATGAGCCTCAAAAGAAAGGTAAGTCAATTGCCTTAAAATCTAACAAATCTATGAAAGCTTTGCAGGTATTAGAAGAGAGTTCTGAAGAGTCTTCTTCAGAAGAAGAAGATGAATTGTCCTTGCTGTCCAGAAGAATCAACAGACTCTGGAAGCACAAACAGAGGAATTTCAAGAACTTCAAGAAGCCAGATCAGCGCAAGGAGTCCTCTGGACCAAAAAGATCTGGAAAGAAGGAAGTTGTTTGTTTTGAATGCAAACAACCTGGCCATTACAAGAATGAATGTCCAAAGCTTCAGAAAGAAAAGCCTAGAAGAAAGCCTGAGCATAAGAAGAAGGTTCTAATGGCAACATGGGATGATTCAGATGAATCTGGATCCTCATCAGAATCTGAAGATGAATGCGCCAACATGGCTCTGATGGCAGGCGTGGAAGATCAGAATGAAGGATCATCTGGATCTGAGTCTGATTCTGAATCTGACTCAGAAGAGGTACTTTTCGATCTCACTAAGGAAGAGCTTATTAAAGTCTTATCAGAAGTCCTGAAAAACTATAACCAGGTTAAGCTCAAATGCAAGAAGCTTAAATGCAATCTTGAATTTGAGAATAATCTGTTAAAGTCAGAAGTTGCTGAGCTAAAAGAAAACAATTTAAAAATGAAAACTAATTTTGAAAAAGCTCAACAAGACTCCGAGTCTGAAACTAAGTCTAAATGCAAAAACATTTTAGAAGAATATGACTTCAGCTTTCAGAAGTTTCTAGCTAAAAGCATCGATAGAAGCAAGATGGCTTCAATGATCTATGGAGTTAGGAGAAACAACAGGAAAGGAATTGGATATGAATCTTCCTCTAGAAAGGATTTAAATCTAATGCCTGTTGATAAACTTATAATTAAGAAAACTCCCTTATACTCTTATTTCAAGTTTGGTCATATCAATGATATCAAACACACACGTTTTGATCAGAACGTTCCTGTGTTTAAGCCAAAAGTCAGTCAGAACAAAACTATTGTAAAAAGACAGAAGTTCAGACAAACTTTCAAGGCAACTAACCCAAAAGGACCCAAAAAGATCTGGGTACCTAAGGATAAGATAATCCCTGTTGCAGATGTATTTAGCAGAAAAGTCAAGACGCCAGTCATGGTACCTGGACTCTGGCTGCTCATGTCACATGACAGGAGAAAGGTTTATGTTCCAAAGCCTGGAGCTTAAATCTGGAGGAGAAGTGAAGTTTGGAGGGAATCAGAAGGGCAAGATTATTGGCTCTGGTACTATTGGCAATGGTAACCTTCCCTCTATATCTAATGTTCTTCTTGTAGAAGGATTAAAACATAATCTATTGTCCATAAGTCAATTAAGTGACAATGGTTATGACATAATCTTTAATCAACAATGTTGCAAAGCTGTTAGTCAAAAGGATGGCTCAATCCTATTTAATGGAAAGAGGAAGAACAACATTTACAAAATCAATCTTTCAGAACTTAAGGTTCAAAATGTTAAATGCCTTTTGTCTGTTAATGATGAGCAATGGGTCTGGCACAGAAGATTGGGGCATATTAATATGAGACGTATATCTCAGATTAATAAACTCAATCTGGTCAGAGGACTTCCTAAGTTGAAGTTCAACTCAGATGCTCTTTGTGAAGTATGTCAAAAAGGAACATTTTCAAAATCTTCTTTTAAAACTAAGAATGTTGTTTCAACCTCAAGACCATTAGAATTACTTCACATTGATCTGTTTGGACCAGTGAAAACTGCATCCATCAGAGGCAAGAAGTATGGATTAGTCATTGTTGATGACTACAGCAGATGAACATGGGTGAAATTCCTAAAACACAAGGATGAGTCACATTCTGTGTTCTTTGACTTCTGCAAACAAGTCCAGAATGAAAAAGATTTTAAAATTGTCAAAGTCAGAAGTGATCATAGTGGTGAATTTGAAAACAAATATTTTGAAAAATATTTTAATGAAAATGGCATTGCTCATGATTTCTCATGCCCTAGAACTCCACAACATAATGGAGTTGTAGAGAGGAAAAATAGAACTCTGCAAGAAATGGCCAGAACCATGATCAACGAGACTAATCTGGCAAAGCATTTTTGGGCAGAAGCAATAAACACAGCTTGTTACATTCAGAACAGAGTGTCTATAAGACCTCTTCTGGAAAATAATCCCTATGAATTGTGGAGGAACAGAAAGCCCAACATTTCTTATTTTCATCCTTTTGGATGTATTTGTTATATGTTGAACACTAAAGAGAATCTTAACAAGTTTGATTCTAAAGCACAGAAGTGTTTCATGCTTGGGTATTCTGAACGCTCTAAAGGCTACAAAGTATACAATACTGAAACACATATTGTGGAAGAATCTATACATGTTAGAATTGATGATAAGCTTAGCATTAAAAAGCCAAAGCAGTTTGAAAGTTCTGCAGATAGAGAAGTAATTCTCACAGACTCTGAAGGCTCAGAGGCAGACAAAGCTCAAGTGAAGGAACCAGAAGCAACGTCAGATGCAATTCCTTTAGCTTCTCAAATGAACAACTTGAATATTTCTGAAGAATCAACTGTTAGAGGATCATCTTCCAGAGGCATTATTTGGGTTGGTGTCAGTTATTGAACCAACTTCTGTGGATGAAGCTCTGCAAGACAATGACTGGATAATTTCCATGCAAGAAGAGCTCAATCAGTTCACAAGAAATGATGTTTGGGATTTGGTTCCAAGACCAAAAGAATTCAACATAATTGGAACTAAGTGGGTCTTCAGAAACAAGTTGAATGAAAAAGGAGAAGTTGAAAGAAATAAAGCAAGGCTTGTTGCTCAAGGTTATAGCCAGCAAGAAGGAATTGATTATACAGAGACTTATGCTCCTGTAGCCAGGTTAGAGTCTATTCGTTTACTCATTTCTTTTGCTGCACAAAATAACATCACTCTATATCAGATGGATGTTAAGAGTGCCTTTCTAAATGGAATTATAGAAGAAGAAGTTTATGTTCACCAACCTCCTGGTTTTGAAAGTGAAAAATTTCCAGAACATGTTTTTAAACTAAAGAAATCTCTTTATGGTTTAAAACAAGCTCCCAGAGCTTGGTATGAGAGATTAAGCAATTTTCTTCTGGAGAAAATTTTTATCAGAGGCAAAGTGGACACAACACTCTTTTGTAAAACATTTAAGAAAGATCTGTTAATTTGTCAAATATATGTGGATGATATTATATTTGGATCTACCAATGTTATGTTGGGAAAGGAGTTTGCTCAATGTATGCAGGCTGAATTTGAAATGAGCATGATGGGAGAATTGAGATTCTTTCTGGGAATTCAAGTCAACCAAACTCCAGATTGCACTTACATTCATCAGACCAAATATGTTAAAGAGCTTCTGAAGAAGTTTAACATAACTGATAGTAAGATGGCAAAGACTCCTATGCATCTAACAAGTACTCTTGGTAAGGAAGAGGTAAGTAAGAAAGTAGATCAGAAACTCTACAGAGGTATGATAGGATCTCTTCTCTACTTAACTGCTTCTGGACCTGATATTTTATTCAGTGTATGCTTATGTGCAAGATTCCAATCAGATCCTAGAGAATCACACTTAACAGCTGTTAAGAGGATTCTAAGGTATCTGAAAGGTACTTCTAATGTGGGTTTGTGTTACAGAAAATCTGATGATTTCAAATTAGTTGGATTCTGTGATGCTGATTACGCTGGAGACAGAGTGGAAAGAAAAAGTACTTCTGGAATTTGTCAATTTCTAGGAAGAAATTTAATCTCCTGGTACAGCAAGAAACAACCTACAATTGCACTATCAACTACAGAGGCAGAATATATTGTTGCTGCTGGATGTAGCACGCAGATGCTCTGGATGAAAAGTCAACTAGAAGACTATCAGATCTTTGAGAGTAATATTTCTATATTCTGTGATAATACTTCTGCTATATGTTTGTCTAAAAACCCCATTTTACACTCTAAGGAAAAACATATAGAAATTAAACATCATTTCATCAGAGACTATGTTTAGAAGGGTATTATAAACTTAGCCTTTGTTGATACAGATCATCAGTGGGCTGATATTTTCACAAAACCCCTTGCTGAAGATAGGTTCAAGTTTATTCTGAAAAATATTGGTATGGATTTTTGTCCAGAATGATATTTATCAGAAGCAAACTTCTCAGATGCAAAATGCTTAAAACTCTGAAGTATTTCATCTGTCATTTATTTGATTTATTGAATTATTTTTTGTGTGTACCTGAACTAACCAATCTTAGAGGATCTCAACGTTGGCTAACGTTTCATTTCTCAAAGAGATTTCAGAAGCACATGCAAGCAAACACGTGTCACTCTGAATCTAAAAAGATGGCGTGCACATTACTGAAGAGACATTTGAGGTATTGTTTGAATAGTTAAAATCTTGGTTTTCCCCCCCAAATTGTCAGAATCAATTAATGCTTTGAAATGATTTTTATTCGTTTCATTAAATGCCATTTAATGCTAAGTGAATACGTGCTAAATGTGTCTGTTTGTGTGCCATATCTTCTCTCTATAAATACCACAAATCACACCATTTCACACTTTTCACTTCACAAACAATATATGCATTTCTGTTTGCTATTTGGTCTTCATCAAAACCCTAAACCTTCATCCAAATCTTCTTCATCTTCAACAATGGCAACATCATCCTCAACATCAGCTCAGTTTCAATCATCTATGGCTGCAGTTGCATCATCAAACATGGGTGTTACTCCCTTTAAGGAACCTGAGAGAACATTGTTAACCCCTGTGGACAAGCTTGAAGTTCTTTGTGAATCCATGGTGGAATTTGACTCTCTGGCTGACAATGGATTTGATTTGTGTTCTATTGTTGATGCACAAGGCTAGGTGAAGTATTTTGACAGATTGTTTGGTCCAGTGTATCCACACTTAGTAAAGGAATTTTGGATTCATGCATCTAGTTACCCAAAGTTCATCCTCTCTTCTGTTCTGGGAAAAGAGATCATAATCACTGAAGATCTCATCAGAAAACTCATTGGGTATGAGGAAACTGATGGAGTTTGTCATCTGTCAGCTGGGCGTGTTGACATGGAAGAAG
Organism: Lathyrus sativus; assembly: GCA_963859935.3. NCBI lineage: Eukaryota > Viridiplantae > Streptophyta > Magnoliopsida > Fabales > Fabaceae > Lathyrus > Lathyrus sativus. The sequence continues at coordinate 357,248,093 of OZ012739.1, forward strand.
TTTATGAGGAAGTTATTGCATCTGGACAAGCTTCCAACAAATTTAAGGATCTGAAACCTAACTACAAAATCTGGGCAAAGATTTTTCTGGGATGCATCAATCACAGAAAATCCACAAATTCTCTAGATTATGTGAATAATGAACAACTCTATTTCATATACTGCTTAAGTCAGAGTACAAAAGTAGATATGTCATACATTCTCTTCATGCATCTGTGGAATCACATCAATGCATCTAGAGAATCCATTAAGTCTAAGGGACAGAAGATCAGGACGTGGATTCCTTTTGGAAGATTGATCTCAGACATTCTGACAGAGAATGGTCTAGTAGCTACTCTTTATGAAGCTGGAGTTAAAGAAGAGCTTGAGACAATAGTTGGAAAACCCTTGAATGGAAAGAGTCTTCAGAGGCTAAAAGTTATGGATGAACTCACAACTGCTCCTAAGAAGTTGAATGTTACTGAAGTTAGTCAAAGAAGGATTCCAGTTCAAGACTTTCCAATCTTTGGCGCTGAAGAACCTAGGGATATTATTCTTAGGTACATTGAAATGTGCAAAGCAGATGGAACACCTATTCCCGCTGACATTCTGATTCGTGCTAGAGAACCTATTCCAGATGTCTATGAAGAGAACATGAGGAAAAGAAGACAATTAGAGGCAGACGAAGCTGCTGCTCAGAAGAAACAGAGAGTTGTTGAAAAACCACAGAAGCAGATCAAGAGAAAAGCTTCTGGAGAAGTTCCCTCTGTTCCCACCAAGCGCATCAAGATAAAAGGTACTAAAACACCTTTACCTTCTCTTTCTAAAATTGCAGTAGATGTATCAACAATTAGTTATATGCCTGAACCTCCTCCCACTCAAAATCAAACTATTCCTGCTCCATCTCAAACCTCTGAACCACCAAAAATTCCTACATCACAAATTCCATCTGATCCTGTTTCCACTACACCACATAAATCATCTGATATTCCTCAATCTGAACCACAAACAAAACCAACAGAACAACCTACAACACAACAACAACCTGAAATTCAACAACCAGCTGCATCTGAACTCATACAATCTGACCCAGTTACATCTGAAACTGTTGCATCTGAACAAGTTGCATCTGAACCAATTGCATCTGAACCACCAACATCCAAACCTTCTGATCCTCAACCAGAACCATCCAATCCTACTGAATCAAATATACCTGACTCTGAGATTCTGGATATTCAACCTCTCAAGATTGTATTTGAAGTTTCTTCTACATCTTGTACCCCAACCACCTCATCTGATTCCTCTGAATCTGATGTTCAGCCATATGTCATTTCACCTCCCTCTCTCAGAGAATTTGAATCTAAACAATCAGATCTACCTGTTTCATCTGAAACTCTCATTCTTGAACCCATTCCAAAACCCAGGACATCTGAGTTTGTTTCAGTTGCTTCCTTTAAACCATTTCCCTCTGATCCACTTCCTTCTGGTCTAAAGATTAAAAACTTTTATACCAAAATAGAATCATCTGACTCTACCATTCCATTTAAACCTAAGTCTTCCACTATTTTACCATTTGTTCTTCAAACCTACTTAAAGGAACTGCCAGATATCATTCCATCAGAACCTCTGTTGACTGATGATTCTGTTTTCATTCCCTACACTTCCACTACATTTGATGTCGTTCCCTCTGCATCACGTGTAAAACCATCTCTGGTTCATGCCTTATCCAGATCCAAAACTGCTACTTCATCATCTGACCATTCATCTTTTCCTTTCTATCCTCGTCCTCTGATCATCATTCCAAAATTTACCATACCATCTCCACCTCAACCCAAGCCATTCACTTTGGAAACCCTTCTCAAACCAAAACATAGGCTAAATGTTGATATTCTATTTGTAAATTTTCTAAAAGAAATAAAGATGAATTTAGGTTCTGTTCAGAAGAAATGCTTGTCAACCATGGATGCAAATGAATCTGATGCTATCTGGAATAACTTCATTACCAGATTCAATATTGTTGCCTTAAATCTAAAGAACGTCTGTTCTAATGATGCAAATCTCAGATTTGTTGAGACTGCCAGAAGCATGATATGGAATATGAAAAGATCTGCACCTTTGCTTCTTGAGGATGTACCTTCATCTTCTGAAGTATCTGCTACAGAAGTCTTTGTTGAATCTGCTTTTGAAGAAAATCCATTGGCTCTGACGATTGTAAACCAACCCTCTGCATCTGAAGCTCCAGACTCTGCATCTCTAATGGAAATTGACTCTGCACCAGCATCAGAATCTGCCTACCTTCTTCATCTGAGATCAAGAAAGAGAATCCAGATCTAGAAGATAAGATTGCAGTATTGGAAGCTGGGCAATCTGAGATTAAGTCATGGATGGCTCAGCAAGATCAGAAGAATGAGAACATGGCAAAATGGATGACAAAGCAAGAAGAATCCTCATATGAGATCACTCAACTTCTGAAGATGATTTTGTCCAAGCAAACCTAGTTTTATGTTTTTCTGTATCTGATGTTTGTGCACCTGTGCTTGAATGTATCTGATGATTTGTCTGTTTTTAATCTGAATGAATGAGTGACTCTGTTGTTTTATCTACATGAATGCATCTTTTCTGTATTTCCTTTTATTTGTCTTTAAAAGTTTTACTTTTTGATTATGATAAAAAAAGGGGAGAAAATGGATCTGACTATTCAAATAAACTCTACCTAAATGAAATTCAGACATATCTAATTATAACTAACATGAACTCTTAGTATTTCAGAACATTTGAAATATCTGACAAATTCTTTAAAAGTAACTTTGAGATCCCCAGATCAAGTTTAACCAATCAGGCTCTGATTCTGAAACATCCTTCCAAGTCAAGATCTAATTTTTTTTTTGGAATAATCAGGCTCTGGTTTTGTAAAGAATACTCATGCAAAAAGGGAAGTTTCTATTCCTTCTAAGTATTCAATTCAGGGGGGATTCATAATCTCAGGGGGAGTTATAATTATATTTTTATTGAACAAAATTTCTTATGTTTTTGCCATCATCAAAAAGGGGGAGATTGTTAGAACACAGATTGGTTCTTAATTATATCTCTATGTTTTGATGATAACTCTTACGAAATTTTGTATTAAGAAATTATATACTCTAAAATTTGTTCAAGTATGTTTGCTGCAGATATTAAAGTGAATATTTTTCTGAAAGCAAATTAGATCTGAACATGGAACTATGCAAGGCTCTGAAGCGTCAGAAGCATCTCTTAGAAGCATCTGAATGTTGTCTCCAGAAGATTCTGAGCGCTGCCTACAGAAGATTCTGATGCAGAAGCTACAGAAGAATCTGAAGTAGAAGCTACATAAGCATCTGAAGCATTGAAGACTTTTGTATGAAGAGTTTCAAGCTTAGTTTATTTCAGAAGACTCTGATAGTACTACGCTGCCAATACTGAGGATCTGATTCCTAAAACTATGCTCTAATAAAATTACACGCTGAAAGCACACTTGCTGCAATACTCTGATTCAGCAAACTCTGATGAACATCAAAGACTCTGATCACTCAAGGCTCTGATGTTATTTGCTGAGTATTAGAAACTTGTTGAAGAAGAATTCAAAGTTATGTTTGTTGGTTTGGCCAAACGACTCTTTCCTCATTTATGCTAGACACAAGAACACAGACAAAAAGGATTTATCTGTGCATTCTACTTCTAGGAAAGGTCATGTGATGTGAAGACAAAAAGGCTACAGCCCTTTTCAGTACACAGCCTTCAACGTGAAAACAACTTAGACTTCTGTGCCTATAAAAGCAAGACTTCATCATTCTTCTTCAGTTGACGAAATATTGAAAGAATTCAAAGAAAAGCTCTCATACAACTTATTCTCATTGCTGAATTTGTTTCATTGTTCTTAAACTTAAGTGTAAAATCACAGTTGTGATATAGCTTACTTAGAAGCATTTAACCACTTGTTTTATTTTTACATTTGATTGTTAAAGTCCTTAAGAAGATCTAGTTGTGATAAGTTGTTCTTAAGAAGACTAAGAACAGTTGTTCTTAGTGCTTGCTATTGTAATCAGTTTGATTAATAGTGGATTAAGTCCTTGTTGAGAAAGGCAAATCACTCTTGATAGGGTGGACTGGAGTAGTTGAGTTCAACGAACCAGGGTAAAAATATTTGAGTTTTTATTGCCATAATATTTTCTCTATAATTATTCAACCCCCCTCCCCCTTCTAAGTATTTTCTCACCTTCAGTTGGCATCAGAGCTCCGGTTCTGTGTGTGCTACTACTTCACCATGACAGAAAAGATCCAGTGAGAAAACTTTGATATATATTTGGTTGTTATTATGGCTGAAACTTCAACATCTAACAACAACAACAGATATGAAGAAAGGGAAAGAATCAACACAAAACCCCCTATGTTTGATGGGGAGAAATTTGATTATTGGAAGGACAGGATAGAAAGTTTCTTCCTTGGTTATGATGCCGATTTCTGGGACTTAGTCATTGATGGGTATGTTCATCCCACTGATGGGGATGGAAAAAAATTGATAGAAAATCCATGACTGAAGCCCAAAAGAAGGAGTTCATAAATCATCACAAATCCAGAACAATCTTGTTAAATGCAATATCTCATACTGAGTATGAGAAGATAATAAACAGAGAAACTACATTTGACTTGTTTGAATCTTTGAAGATGACACATGAAGGAAACTTACAAGTTAAAGAGACCAAGGCTCTGGCGCTAATACAGAAGTATGAAACGTTCAAAATGGAAGAATCTGAGTCTATAAAAACTATGTTCTCTAGAATCCAGATACTCACAGCTAGTTTAAAAGTGCTGGACAAAGGCTACTCAACTGCTGATCATGTGAAGAAGATCATCAGAAGCTTGCCTATCAGATGGAGACCTATGGTCACTGCTCTGAAGCTTGCCTAGGATCTGAACAAGATCACTTTGGAGGATCTAATCAGCTCACTAAGGAGCCATGAAATTGAACTTGAGGAAGATGAGCCTCAAAAGAAAGGTAAGTCAATTGCCTTAAAATCTAAAAAATCTGTGAAAGCTTTGCAGGTATTAGAAGAGAGTTCTGAAGAGTCTTCTGAAGAAGAAGAAGATGAACTGTCCTTGCTGTCCAGAAGAATCAACAGACTCTGGAAGCACAAGCAGAGGAAGTTCAAGAACTTCAAGAAGCCAGATCAACGCAAGGAGTCCTCTAGACCAAAAAGATCTGGAAAGAAGGAAGTTGTTTGTTTTGAATACAAACAACCTGGCCATTACAAGAATGAATGTCCAAAGCTTCAGAAAGAAAAGCCTAGAAGAAAGCTTGAGCATAAGAAGAAGGTTCTAATGGCAACATGGGATGATTCAGATGAATGTGCCAACATGGCTCTGATGGCAGGCGTGGAAGATCAGAATGAAGGATCATCTGGATCTGAGTCTGATTCTGAATCTGACTCAGAAGAGGTACTTTCTGATCTCACTAAGGAATAGCTTATTAAAGTCTTATCAGAAGTCCTGAAAAACTATAACCAGATTAAGCTCAAATGCAAAAAGCTTAAATGCAATCTTGAATCTGAGAATAATCTGTTAAAGTCAGAAGTTGCTGAGCTAAAAGAAAACAATTTAAAAATGAAAACTAATTTTGAAAAAGCTCAACAAGACTCTGAGTCTGAAACTAAGTCTAAATGTAAAAACATTTTAGAAGAATATGACTTCAGCTTTCAGAAGTTTCTAGCTAAAAGCATAGATAGAAGCAAGATGACTTCAATGATCTATGGAGTTAGCAGAAACAACAGGAAAGGAATTGGATATGAATCTTTCTCTGGAAAGGATTTAAATCCAATGCCTGTTGATAAACTTATAATTAAGAAAACTCCCTTATACTCTCATTTCAAGTTTGGTCATCTCAATGATATCAAACACACACGTTCTGATCAGAACATTCCTGTGTTTAAGCCAAAAGTCAGTCAGAACAAAACTGTTGTAAAAAGACAGAAGTTCAGAAAAACTTTCAAGGCAACTAACCCAAAAGGACCCAAAAAGATTTGGGTACCTAAGGATAAGATAATCCCTGTTGCAGATGTATTTAGCAGAAAAGTCAAGATGCCAGTCATGGTACCTGGACTCTGACTGCTCATGTCACATGACGGGAGAAAGGTTTATGTTCCAAATCCTGGAGATTAAATCTAGAGGAGAAGTGAAGTTTGGAGGGAATCAGAAGGGCAAGATTATTGGCTCTGGTACTATTGGCAATGGTAACCTTCCCTCTATATCTAATGTTCTTCTTGTATAAGCATTAAAGCATAATCTATTGTCCATAAGTCAATTAAGTGACAATGGTTATGACATAATCTTTATTCAACAATGTTGCAAAGCTGTTAGTCAGAAGGATGGCTCAATCTCATTTAATGGAAAGAGGAAGAACAACATTTACAAAATCAATCTTTCAGAACTTAAGGTTCAAAATTTTAAATGCCTTTTGTGTGTTAATGATGAGCAATGGGTCCGGCACAGAAGATTGGGGCATATTAATATGAGAGGTATATCTCAGATTAATAAACTCAATCTAGTCAGAGGACTTCCTAAGTTGAAGTTCAACTCAGATGCTCTTTCAGAACTCATTATATTCCTATGTTCACTTTATGTTATTTTATTATTGTTGTTATGATGTTTCATCTTTAACTTGTTTGGATTGTCATGAACTTTTGGGCTTTCTAAATGTGTTTTATTTCCGTTATTTATCCTTTGAGTATTCATTACAGTACTGCTTTTCATTGTCAATATTATGTGTGAATATTGGTTATGATGAGATATTACCTATTAATAATCTTGTTGATCTGAACACTTTACTCTTAATCGTTCTATTTCTCTTTTTGATGTTGTCAAAGGGGGAGAAGAGATCAAAGCCAAGAAGACCACACCAGTACAGGATTGAAAAAGAAAGGGGGAGCTTATGCTACCTTAGGTGTAATATTGCATTTGAGTCTTATTGGTTTCACACAGGTTGTCATCATCAAAAAGGGGGAGTATGTGAGGGCGAACTGTCATACAACATACGATCTTGAGTTTCGATGATGACAAATTACAATCATGGATGAATCGACATTATCGGTTCCGCCTCTACAAAGACAAATTCAAATATTCCACCCACCATATCCTTCCTATATCATTTAAAGTGCTTTACTTGATACAATATATACGTATGATATGTGGTTATGACTAAATGCATAAAAACAAAATAAATAACAATTTTCTGCATATTTTCAGGCCATGAGTCGACCATTGAGTCAGCACATGCATCTACGCTTTTCTCACGGGTCAGCGCAGGAAGGTATGAGTCGACGCATGAAGACCATGAGTCGACACATGAAGCTATTACTTTACTCACGGGTCAGCGCACACCGACCTATGGTCGACGCACACTGGTGTCTCTTCAAATCTGCCTAAATCTGCATTCTATGCGTCGATGCATAGACCTGCTATGGTCGACCGTTCGCGCGTTTGTGCTGTTTTTTGGAGACTTCCCACTATGTTTGAAAAGCTGTTAAGTTTGGTGTTTGGTTGGTTACTATATATAGTAATTTTGTTCAGTTTTATCAACAACAATTGTGAATTTGAGTCAATTGTCACAAATCAAGAAAAGTGAAAGAGGTGCCATCAAAGTTCATCAATCTTCATCTTTTACAACCCACAACACAACAATTACACACAATAATTCTTGGGGTGATTGTGATCTTGTTCAAGGTGATAAGGTATGAAGCCGTGATCGGAAATCCGGTTCGGGGTGATTTTGAAGGCAGGTTTATCTTAGATAAAACCTAGTAGGTTTTACCCTCCAAGATTTGGAGATTTTGGGGGTTTTTCGGTACGGAGCATCTCTGCATACTTCAGCTGAGTGAAGGTGATTGAGAAGCGGTAGTCTTCGTCAATCTAGTAGCGGAAATCAGTGAAGTGTTCAAGAGTGTTCTGGGTTTGATTTGTTTGTGCTTAAGATCAGTCGGGTCGAGGGTTTGAAGAACTGAAGGTTATTCAACAAAGGGGCTGGAATCGGAGGTCTACTCACAATAATCGGAGAACTTGATTCGACTCGAATCAAGGAGCAAGAAGCGATATCATCATCAACTTCAAGAGGGCTTGATTGTACATTTTTCTTATCAATTCTTGTATAAACATTTCTACATTACAGGTGATATCTAATATATTGATCTCAATTCTATTATTAGAATTGAGGGCAGACGTACCCCGAAGTGAGGACGGCGGGGGAACTGCCTCAACAAATCTTTGTCTCCTTTACTTTTCAGCACTTTCAATTTTGGCTTAAAATTTAAGTGATTTTAATATAAGCAGTTATATCATAAGTTGGGTTGATTTGAGTAAGTACTTATTACTGTTTTGAACTTTAATGCAACAATACATTGCATCAGGAAATTAAAGTATCTTACTCAAGCCAAACCACACTTGGAGTGTATTGCACACCAAGTGTTTGATAAATTGCCTACACCAAAGTTTACTTAGTCCATTTGCCTACTTTGTGGGCATTATAGATCATTGGTGCTAGTTCTACTAATAAGTGATAAAATCAACTGATGGTGTGACTAGTGTTTTGAATCAAATTTTGCTTATTATCATTACCTTAAGGCTAGACGCATATCCGGTCTTCTAATAACAGTTCGTTCTTAGACGTAATTTTTCCAGGGCCGCTTCCGCAAATTGAAAACAAATTTTTTGAAAAAACCAATTTTAAATTGGTAAGCGCCGACTGATTTTAATTGGGATCTATTCAACCCCCCCCCCCCTTTCTAGATCCAAGCCATCGTCTAACAAGCTTGAGCTCCTGATTTGATTCCTGATTTCTAGATACCAGAAAAACTAACTTGCCCGCTGGATGTCATATGGTCAGTGTCATGACATTCTGTATGACATTCAGCTTAACTTATAGTTAACTTACCCTGCACACACATCATTAAGTATGTCCTAACATTCAGTATGACATACATGCAAACTTTAAAGTTTTGCCACAAAATGCAGCCAATCAAGAGCACTTACACCCAAACTCTTAGAAAATTACAACTCATCCAATACTGTAATTATCTCAAGTAAATTTACAATTTTAACACAATTAAACCATCTAATCATTGTTTTAAGATTATGCCTAAAACCTTTGAAATTGATGGATATATGTTCAATTCTCAAAAAATCCTTACAATTTTCCCACATTCATTAGAGTTCTCATAATCAATTACCCTATACGGTTAAAACCTCAACACCAAATTTTTGGCCACGACGGTCTAATTTCCCTTAATCCCAAATTAGCCTCAAACCTATCAGATCATCAGTTCAAATCCCTCAAACTCATTAAATTCACCAGAAAGGCAACAACAATTCAATACTCAAAATCCCTAAACCCTTAAATTGGCTTTAAATACATTGAATCACATATTGAAAACAATGAAGGTAATATCCCCATACTTAAACAACCTCAAAAACAGGTTTGGCCACGAATGCCTAATTTCCTCAAACTCAAAAACCTCATAAATTCTTAAATCGACTTTAAATACATTGAATCATATATTGAAAACAATGAAGGCAATATTCCATATACCTTAATTGCCGACTCTAAGCCTTTCTCCTTGATTCTTGGAAACATCGTGAAGCTTTTTCCTTAATCCTCTTCCTTAGAGCTCTGACCTCTATTTCTTCCTTTTTCGCGGTCTAACAAGAATGAATCATAATTCCCTCAAAATTCCTTTTTGTTAAACCTAACTTTGGGCCTTGAAATGGGCTTTCCAATTTCACCCTCACTAACTCCTCCTCAAAAGTCCAATTTGCCCTCAATTCAATTATATTTATTTAAATTAATAATAATACCAATATATTCATATTATATACTATTATTTAAATAAATAACTCAAAATTCATAGTTCTCAATATTCACACCTACCATCGAAAATCACCAAAAATACAAATATTCATATTTAAATAAATTAAATAAATATTCCAATAAATTTGGGGTGTTACAAGTTAGGCTTCACAAATCTTAAGATATCATCGCCGATCTTTAATTTATCCAAGGGAAGGGGTAAAGAAAGAATAACCCATAAACATGCAATGCAAAACAAAACAATAAAGAGATATATTCGATGATTGGTTATACTAAGGGAAAGTATTAGCACCCTAAGTATCTATAGTACTCTATCAGAACCTCTTGTTTTATTTGTGTTATTGTTAAGTTGTTTGCTAATTGGGATCGATTGGGGAGATGAAAAGAAAAATATTTTTTATTGTTTTTGTGTTTGGAAAGACACAAAGTTTTGTGCCTACGTACCAATGAAGGATCAAAACCTCGTAGTTCGAGGTACAAATTGAAAAGGGTTTGTTATGGTAGATTTTAGTAAAGAAGAGACAAGTTATCATCTTACGGAGAATACTCATCTAAACCATCACAAACATATAGGAAAGGGATTTTTGCTTCACATTGAGATAATAGCTCCAACTTGGATATAGAATCGACAAGTATGCCACATACCACCCTAAAGTGGAAAAGAAGCAATCATCTTTCTCACAATGCAATGGGATATGAGATTTATATCTCAACTAAAGATGACTAATGTCTAGTCTATTTTGAAAATATTTTAAAGTTGAAAAGCCAAAGGCGGCAAAAGATTTGAATTGAGTTTGTGTTTTTTAGTCTTTGTAAAAGGGTTTGAATATGTTTAAGATGTCTTGAAGCATTTGCTAAGAAAAGAGTTGAAAAGATCAATGACCTAAAGTCAAAGTTTTTAGTAAAAGTGGTTTTAAGTTTATAAAGGGAAAACCCTAATTGTTGTCTAAGTTGTAGGTAATCCTAAGGGAGACTTCTTAAGGGATAGAAAGTTCTAGGATTACAAGGGAGATATATATACAAGAAGATGTAAAGATGCAAATGCAAATGACAATGATGTCAACAACAAGCCCCACCGATAGATTTAGGAAACAAAACATTAACATGGTTTTAGGCATTGAGATATGATGAACATAAGCAGTACATGACAAAGGTTTACATAACATCACAAGAAACAATTCATGCTTGACATTGTAGAAGTTTATGAAGAAATGCTTGGAAATAGGATGAATATCACAAAAGTACAAGACATAAATTAAGGCATGCAAGTGTGAATCATGAAACACAAGAATCAACATGAACATGGTAAAAACCACACTTAGTCCTATAAGGGAATCAACATACACACAAGTCAAAGAAGAGAAGCAAGAGCATGTTAAATCAATCCTAAGAGATAAAAGCATACTTCAAAAAAAACTTGTGAACATGTTAATAATTCATACTTTTTTTTAATCAAAATGAACAACATGGTCACAACATTTAAACATGGTACAAGTCATACTATTGCCACACAAACACTTATGGTCAATTAAGTCCAAGAAACAATCATATATCAACATTAGAAGGTCTAAAAACATATAAAAATGAACTAGTTTTCTTCCTAATAAAAGTAGGCAAAATAAATATTACTTTTGATATTTTTTTCATGCATTCATAAAATACATACAACAAATAACAAGTGTGCAAAAAATCATCTCAAAAAGATAAAAGGAACATGTAGAAATAATTGGAAGAAAATGAGAAGAAATAATGAAGCAACAAGTGATAAAAATAAGGTTTTCTCATCCAAAGGAGTTGAACCTACGTACCTCCACTCACTGTCTAAAAACCTAGCCACCATGCCATGTGCTTTAATTTAACATAGTAACACGCATGATAAATAATATATTAAGTTCAAGTTGAAAACATACAAAATAAAAAATAACACAAAAAGGTCTGAGGCGAGGGGTTTCGAACCCCAGACCTTGAGCTCATAAACACACACAAACCAAACACATGACCAACACGATCCAATGTCAATCAAGAACTTATGTGAAATCATAAAATTAAATATTAAAACCAGTTTAAAAAATGAAAAAGGGTGCCACCATCACCTTCCCCAACTGAAACTTCAACCTCCATTTTTAAACTTTCTGAAATTCGTAACTCTTTTATTTCTCATTGAAATCAAAAGTTGTAAACATGAAACTTGTTTGGTTTTTTGACAAGGAATACAATGTTGAAATTCAAACCGCAAATTGTGTTTTTAGAGATGATGCTCTAATCAATAAATTCAAAAAAAAATTGTTGAGAAAAGAACAGACAAAAGAAATGAGTAAAAAAGAAGCACCAAGAAGTAAGGTTATTTATTTTGAATGAAGAGAAATAAGACATGTTAAAAATGAATGCTCTACACTTCAAAAGAAGAATAAATTCAAGAGTAAGAATAACAAAAGACAAAAAAAACTTATTTTTAAAAAGCGGTCATCACTCTTTTAAGTTAGGTCCGTTGCACTTTTTATGTCAAATCTGGTTAACGGACTTAACATAATCTGTTGCTATTTGAAATTTACAAAAAAATGTTTGAAATTCAAAAAATTTCCTGCATTTATTAAGTCAAGTTTCTGTTTAAAAGACCTAAAATGTCTCGAACAGAATTCAAAATTATGTCTTTTCATGAACCATTGTAATTCTAAGCTATTGCAAACCTTCATGAAAATGTCTCAAACTTTTGCATTAATTCCTAGAAGCTTCTTAGGGTGAATTTAAGGCAAAATACATTAGTTTTTAAATTACCTCTTTCATTATTAATTTTTCACATCAATTCAAATGATTTTCTAAGTGTTCATTCTTTTCAAAAAATGTTGAAACTTTGTGCATAACTTTAAAATCATTCATAGAAGTTTCATAATAATATTTTAGCACTTAAGGTTCATATATTATTGAAATTTAAATTGAAAGAGAAGATCAATTTTCTATTGAAATTGATTCAAAAAAAATTTCATATATTCAAATTTGTCCAAGTATTGTATTTGATCACCAAGTTGTGGTGGCATAGTTTGTAAAAAAAGTGTGTGTACTTTCTAAAAGTATTTACAAATAGAAAGTGGTATATTTTTTATTTATTGGAGAAAGGTCCTTTGAATTAGTTTAAATCAAAATCTATTATGGTTGTTGGTGTAATCAAGGAAGTAAGGGACTTCTCGTTTTAGAAGGATGTTATCCAAGACGAAATGGATTCAATAATGTCAAACCACACTTGTGAACTTGCTAAGCTACCTAAAATATCCAAACCCGTTGGATGCAAGTAGGTATCTAAAAGGAAGTATCATAGTTATGGTATACTAAACAAATAAAAGGCTAGATTAGTAGCCATGAGTTTTTAGACAAAAAGAAGGTGTTGATTATTTTATCACATATGCACCGGTAGCAAGGATGACTATAATTAAAGTATTATTTGCAATAGTTTCTTTGCATCAAATGGATGTCAAAACGACATTACAAAATAGAGATTTCGATGAGGATATTCACATGGAACAAATAGAAGGTTATGTGGAAATGAACAAAAGGTGTGAAAGTTTGATAAATACTTGCATGGATTAAAACAAGCACCGAAATAATGATGTCAAAAGTTTGACTTTGTCATTGTAAGATTCATCAATTAAGGGGAGACACATAACTTAGGCGAGACTTTTCAATCATTATCAAAACACGAGTTCAAAGAGTTTGTCATCACCAAAAGGAGGAGATTATGAGGAATACATCTTATATCTAGTTCAAAATTTTAATGAAGAAAAAGATTATCAAAGGAGAAAAGGTTCAAAAGTGTCATGCACATCAATAACGAAGTTGATCAAGAAGGTTTAGCATATAAACTCAAGTGAAGATTTGAGACAAGTGAACATAAATAAGGTACTCATTATAATTTATCCTATACTACTTTAAATTTCTCATTAATTCATCTCTCACTTCCTCTAAAACCATCTTGCATCATCATACATGATTATCTAAAAACATTTTTTTATTTGACTCTTGTTACAAGTGTTTGTACACAAAGTTGTATGACAATATTGTGATATTAATTTGTCTCCATGTTGATTTGATTATATGGTTGATCATTAGCAATGAGATGAATGGAATTTTAGAAACAAAAGAGGTTTCTAACTTCCACATTCAAGATGAATGGTCTTGGGCTACTTAACACACTCTTACGTATCAAGGTAAAGTGAAACAGTAGGGGTTATGAACTTAGTCAAATACATTATGTTGAAAAAGTGCTTGATAAGTTCAAACACTTACACTTTAAGGAAGTGACCACTCCATTTGATCCTAGTGTCAAACTTCAAAAGAATGATTGAAGAGTTGTGACTCAATTGGAATATGCAAGTGCATGTAATGTACTAGACCTGACATAGCATTTGTAATTAGTAAAATTTGTAGATTTTACTAGCAATCCAAATGGTGAGCACTAGAAAGCCATCATTATAATTTTCGGCTATCTTATAAAAGCCAAAAAATTTGGCCTCCATTATGGTAGATTTTCTGCCATATTAGAAGAATATACCGATGCGAGTTAGATATCGAGTGTTGAATATCATAAATCTGCATTTGAATGGATATTTATACTAGCTGGGGGTGCATTTTCTTGGAAGATCAAGAAACAAATGTGGATCATTCTCTCAATCATAGAATCAGAGTCTGAGGCTCTTGCTTCTGCTAGTGAAGAAGTTGAATGGTTGAGGGACCTTCTGCTAGAAGTTTCATTAGCTAAAGACAATGTTTCAAAGGTGTTGATACATTGCGGTAGTCAAACCACTTTAACTAAAGCATGCTAAAAGTGTATAATATAAAGTCTAGACTGTTGGAACAGTGGTAACGTATCAGGGTTTGTTATCGTCTCCACAGGGAATCTGTGATATTGTCGTCGTTCGACAGTTGTTAAGTTCTTAACTTATAGTAACAATGAGGTTTTGGTTTTTGGTTACGGTTGCTTTGCATAAAAAAGTAATAAGTTACGGTAAAAGATTTGGTTTTAACGATTTGAGAAAGATTGTCAAAGTTAGGGTTCGACGATCACTTTGCATGTATATGTTCGATCAACAAAACTAGTAAACTCCGTTAGATGATAATCACATTCACAATATCCTCTCAATGTGTTTATTTCTAACACACATTGTGATTTTTCCCATTTTGATCCATTGTTGATTTCTCACACAATCTATCAAAATGACAACTTTTAAGGTTTGATATTTTAGTGAACAACCACATTCAAGACTATCTCTACCTCAAGAACATAGAATGATGAAAACCTAGGTAAAGAGTTGGTAAATATCTTTCAATCATAAACAAACACAAAGAGTTAACAATAAGATAATTTTTTCACCATATATTCATCATCAAAGAGTTTACAAATGAAGATCATCCCATTTACATACAAAGCTTGTGATCATCTACATCTAACCTTAGCAAAATGAAGAACTTAGCTACTCATTTTCATGGTAGCTTGCACAAGAAGTTTCGGGAGACGATTGATCAACATCCGAGTCGAAGAATCGAGTTTGGATGAGAATCCACCTTCTTTTTGGAAGATCTTGTTAAGAGATGAAGAATAATGAAAAATTGGGTTTCTACAAAAATCCCTTTACAGCAAAAACTAGTAAAAATAATGATATCTTTCCACAAAGGTGACCATGCTACTTATAGAAAAAGTTGATGTGTTGTCACACTCGTGACCTTGCTCGCCTAACGATCTCTGAGCGAACATTCGCCACAGATTCGCCTAGCGAACATGCTAGCGAATCCTGAGGATTTGATTCTGGAATGCTTCGCTACTTGCTCGCTAGGTGTTCGCCTAGCGAGTTCTTCGCTACCTTCCTCGCCCCAAGCGAATGATGCCAATTTTATTATGTCCAAGTCTGGGAGTGTTTGCTAGCAGCTCGCTATGAGCTCGCCTAGCGAACAGTTCGCTGCCTCACTCGCCAGGTGTTCGCCTAGAGAACATGCTTTTGCTTGCCTTCTTCCTTCACTGCTTTGCCATTTTTCTTGTGCCTTCAACTTCTATTGTTTAATGCCAAATTTCTACAAAATAATACACAGATCAAAGGTACCAAGAGTATTTTACATAACATTGCATATCAACAAAAGCAAGGCGGTTTTGAACACCAACTTGACAAAAAGGAGCAAAAGATGCCCATATTTGATAGCTCAAATAAGCACAATTGGGCATCTAACAACTCTCCCTAACTAAAGTCTTGCTTGCCCTCAAGCAAAGTATGCCTCTTGAAGAACAAGAGGATTTGCTTAAAGAAAAAGATTTCTCCGAACTCAGATCAAATGGCTCAAACACAAGAGAATCAACCAGACACGAGTTCCCCATGGTTAGAACAACACAATACACAAGAACTAAAATTTTATAGCAATACAAACATGTATCAATCCATAATAATGTTATCCTGAATGAATCACACTATCTCTCCTCTTCGAATAAGGATTGAAGAAATTTCGCGTTTACAACCGCGGGGACAATTTCACTCTCCAACAAACAATGCAAAAATCAATTCAATTCATATTATGTCTAACAATTATAAATGAAAATGCGGAAGCACAAAGATCACTAAGGACTTTTCCGATTGTAGCTTGGTCAGGTTTACAAACAAGGGACACATATCTCAGGCCATTGAAACGAAATTGCCAATGCAAAAGAAACATTCACTGTACAACTATTCACACATCTCAACTTCACTCTACTTGTTTCTCATTTGAAACCTTCACAACTCTTGTTCCACAACTTAATTTGTTTTCCATTATTTTTCTTCCAAGCAAGCATTCATTTTCATTCTCTTCTTTTTATATATTTTTTTTTCTCTTTTTCAATGCTTGCTTGGTTGTTCAATAGTTGTGGCAACCTACCGATTCATTTTCATTCTCCCCAACTTATCTTTTTACTCACCCCTAAGTGAATGTTCTTGACTTTTTACGGAAAAAGAACAATTTACAAAAAAAATTCGGGTTTCTAGAAAAAAAGATTTTGAATCTCGCCTAATTTCAAACTGAGATTTAACTGTTTAAGCTCAAAAGGGTTCACGAATACTCTCTGCTCACGGGTAGATTGTATTTGGAAATGGTTATGCTCGAAATAAAACAAGTGCCTTGATCATTTCTCATTGCTTCCACAAATTCATAATAATAAAA